>JACRUU010000001.1:5908649-5946149 GCA_030449085.1 Kryptopterus vitreolus
AAGAAAAACACAACTGTAACAGATGTTATAATTATATCGGTTTCTCTCAACATCTGTCCCTTTAATCATTTATTTTACTCTGGAAGTGAATCTTTTAATATGAATTTCTGGTTAATGAATGAATTTCTTGTTAATTATAATGTTTATTTTGTTTAGTGTTGGTTTGAAGTGTAAAATATGGGACGTGGCTCCTTTAAGAATTGTGTTCCGGTTGCTTTTCCATATAAACTGGTGATACGGTGTTTAGGTTATACGGAAGCGCTTTATAGCGTTCAGAAAAAAATACGCTATATTGCGTAATACGGATTTGGGAATGCGATGCGCTTGCGTAAGGTTCCATACGGTAATATACGCTAATATAGTGAGGAGATCGTACCTGTTGGGAATGTTGGGAAATTTAGACATATATTATATATTATATATATATATATATATATAAATATGGTAAATATGGTTGTGTGGCGTGTGCATGGTGGAAGAACTCACCCAGCACCAGGCTGGATGTGAACTGGTAGAACCCGGACAGAGGCGCGGTGTAGCGGCCGCTGCTGGCGTTAAAGCCCTGGCCTCGCTGCTGAAACTGCTCCGTGTTTGAAGGCTGTGGGAAGCACAGAGAAGAGAAACGACTCAAACTGTTCCAGCTGTTTTCCATCGCCGGCTCGTCTCGTCCGTGCGCCAGCGGCTCGTTTCATTTCATTTATTTAAATTTAGGAAAACACATTAAGGACGAGGGGCCTCTTTTTGACTATATATATATATATATATATATATATATATATATGGTGCCGAGATACAAACGAAATAAGACATTGTTATATAAGAGACGAAACAAATGAGACGGATAAAGCCGTACGTCTTCAATTAGTTTTATTGTGTTTTGGGCAGAACAATTACACTGGATCACGCCGAATGGTGCAAATTAAATCATTATCACACGTTCTCGTTAAAATTGGAATAAAATGATAACGTGTGACAATGATTTCATTTGCAGAATTCGGCGTGACCCGGGGTCACCCTCAATGATCTACACTGCAAAAAATGCCCTCCTTGAAACAACCAACATTCACTTATATCTGTGAACAAAACTGACTTAGTAATTAGCATTCATTTGAATTAATATCTGGTCAACAATAAGGTTTGTTGTTGTTTACTTATTTAAGATTCATAGTCTAATGTGATTTTTAAGCCTTTTCTAGAAACAAACATTTTATTTCCTTTCTAAGATTTCAGCTTTTGTAGTGTAAGGGCCTTTTTGCATTAAGGGCCTTGCTCAAGGGCCCAGCTGCTGCATTGTGTGGTGGTGGGATTTGAACTCACGACCTTCTGATCAAAAATCCCAACATTTTAACCAGTGAGCCGCCGGGTTTGAGAACGCACGCCCGATCAAATACTTCGCCCGGAGAGATTTTAACGACAAGTTCCTACAGTTTACTGCGCCGCGTATAAACAGTTAATTCACAATCGGCAACCGAATAAAAGTGCCTTTAACGTAAAACAGGCAAACAGAGTGCCTGCCAGCGTCTCCGTTCTTCTGGGCTTCATATCACGTTAGCAATAAAACCATTCTGGTTAGTTCGTGATAGAATGCATCGAAAAGCACCCCCCCCCCCCCCATAAACACCCCCCCCCCCCCCCCCCCATACACCCCCCCCCCCCCCCCCCCCCCCCCAGTCATCGTATACAAGAATATCCGTAAAACAAGAATCCACGCTTAAGCTGTTTGAAGTTTGTTCCAGATGTGCGAGCCAAAGTCACCGATGGTTTGAGTTTAGGGAACTTACGCTGCTGAAAGGCTGGAGCTCCTGCAGGCTGCGTCTCTGGACCAGCAGGTTGTGGTGCAGGTGGCTGTGGAAGGCCGTGGCCACGCGGGGCGGCTGATCGCAGAGCGAACACTGGCTGTCCACTGCCTCTGACAGCAACAAGAAGCAAAACGTTTGTAGTAAATCACATGATCACGTTACGCATAACGAAGCGATTGTGAAATTATTTCGCCGCTTGTTGTTGGAAGCTGGGGCGCACGATACACAGCGCCCCCTGGAGCGCACAGGGTTAAGGGACTTGCTCAAGGAGATACCTGGGGTCTCGAACCCTTTCAGGAGCTCAGAGCGACACCCATCATTAATCTTATTGAGGACATGGTTGTACGCTTGCGGTTTGGGACGCGGCCACAGCGGTGCGTTGATGGTGAGATAATAGTGGTGATGTTTGTGTATGTGGTTTGGGACGCAGCCACTCTGGATGATGATGATGATGATGATGATGATGATGATGATGATGATGATGATGATGATGATGTAATAATTCCATGAATCATGTGACAGATGAATTCTAAATGGCACAAAAGAATGCTCTATTTACGATATTTTCTCATTACAATGAACTGATGCTAAGACTGACATGGCCGAAAGTGTTTGCCCCTCCCACCCAGAGACAGCTCGGCCAATCGAAGCTGATAGCATCCGTGCGCTTTATTCCTGTTTGAGGATTCAAATATTCATTTTAGATTGGAAATTGAGAGTTAATTCCCTTGCTCAAGGGCCCACTTGGTGGGGGTGGGATTTGAACCTGCAATGTCCCGGTCCAGAGTCCAGTGCAACTGAGCATCCTTGTTAGCTTTGTCCTTTCCATTGCGCCTTAGACTATATTATACTATTTGCCAGACGCCCTTATCCAGAGCGACTTACAACTTAGTTAAGGGTTAAGGGCTTTGCTCAAGGGCCCCCTAGTGGTAGCTTGGTGCTGGTGGTGGGATTTGAACCTGCGATCATCCGCAATGGTTTCCTAAGCTATTATTTTAAAAAAAGCACTAAACAAATAGAAGCGAATTGAAGTGACGCCACGCCTTTTTCGTTCCGAGTGTTTATATTACAGCTGCCGGCATTTCACACCCTCTCGCTGCTCTCTTAAATCCTAAATATCGAAGATAAACAGCGGGATTTGAAACGCCTGGGATTATCTTTTGACTGACACTTGGCTACATATAAAGTCATTAAACAATCTGTGCCTGAAAGGGAGATGTAAATATTTGGAGAGCGAGAGCATATGAGTGGATGGAGAGAGAGAGAGTGTGTGTGTGTGTGTGTGTGTGTGTGTGTGTGTGTGTGTGTGTGTGTGTGTGTCGAACATGCTTGGGTCTGCGGCGCCACTGTGTTTTTTGCCGTGTGAATAAGAGCCTTTATGTTTTATATTGCTGTCAGAACAGCCTGCAGCTCGTTGCTCCAGAGCACAAACAGACCTGTGTCTGCTTTCCTGGCCACCTTCCAACGCTCACTCCACACACACACACACACACACACACACACACACACACACACACACACACACACACACACACACACACAACACTCGGAGGAATCCAGGGAATTCTATATCAGGTCCAAGTCACACTGACGTCCAAGAAAATTACACCTATTAGGGGATCAAACCCGCTCAAGATCAAACATGCGACGTCCCGACACGAGACAATACGACACGCACTGCAGGCGTCGCGCTAAAAGCGTGGGGCGCACACACACACACACACACACACACACACACACACACACACGTCAGGTGCCAGTAAGTACATTAAAGCGCAACTCTATAAACAACACAACGTTAAAGGATGATGATGACAGTAGTGTAGCGGCGTTGCGTAACGCTTTAATACCGCGCCGCGGCGGCAGGTGACGGGCGTCTCACGTATAGAAGACGTGCACTAGACGTTTATCCAGGATTAACGTGCGGAATCTTCAGGAACGCTGATCGTACACTTCCTTTTTTTAAGGAATAAATTCCTTGACGTAATGCTCATAGAAGGAATCAACACTGATCAATCAACAAGAAGCCGAAAAGACGTTTATTTACATCATGAACAGATTATAAAATTATTATTATTATTATTATATTATTATTATTATTATTATTATTATTATTAAAATTAGTTTCATGTATTCGCTCAGATTTCTTTTTTTCTTGCTTGCTTTATTAAACCAATACAATGTTTTTAGAGATTCTTTTGCATAATTATAATAATTTAACAGTCTATTATATTTACAGCTTAAGCCTTTTATTGTATAAATAAGATAAATATAATATGTTTGGGTTTGTTATTGTCACTTTATCTTCCATTAAAACCTGCCGGTTATGTTAAACTATTATGCACGACTTTGGTTCCTTTAGCCTGGTTACGATTTCTTAGCCGACAACAAACGTATGAATTATTGATCATGTTTGTAAGCGGTGAAACGTACCTGTTGTGTTTAGAAGGGTTATAAATGTACAGATTATAAATGTAATCTATTCAAAAATGTAATACTTTTCAATGGCTTTGTAAAAGGAAAGCGATTATTTTGGATTACTTTCATTTGCCCACTAGGGGGCACTTTAAGTTAACGTTCTACGGAAAAAAAATCGGTTCTATTTTTCGAAATGAATCTGCAGCAGTTTGCCATCGTGCAAATCCAAATAGCCTAAAAAACTGATTTTACAGGAAATTGTTCTCATGTAACCCTATTTGTAATCTTTAACATTTTCATAAGTAACTGTCATTTAATTGCACATTTTCTTTAGTAAGTGTAACAAATAACTGTTCAGTTTATTTTGTAGTTCATTCATTCATTCATTCATTCATCTTCTAGCGCTTTATCCGATCTTCCCTCGGGTCACGGGGAGTCTGTGTCTATCTCAGGCGTCTATGGGTATTAAGGCAGGATACACCCTGGACGGAATGCCAACCCATCGCAGGACACACACACACACACACACACACACACACATTCATACACTAGGGACAATTTTCCAACGTGCCAATCAACCTACCGTGCATGTTTTTGGACCGGGGGGAAACTGGAGAACCCGGAGAAAAACCCCCTGAGGCACGGGGAGAACATGCATAAACTCCACACACACATGGCCGAGACGGGACTCGAACCCGGATCCTGGCGGTGTGAGGCGAACGTGCTAACCACTAAGCCACCGTGGCCCCTTTTTTTTTGTAGTTAAATTATTTAATTAATTGTAATTAATTAAATAACGTTACGGAGGCAAACCTTTAAAGGGCATCATAACAAAATTAAAATAAAGAAATAAATTTGACTGCTAAGTAGTAAATTGTTTAGGCTAATTTCTGAAAATGGTTCAGCAGTGAATAAACACCTTGAAAAACAATTTGCGATATGCCATAAACTAACACACTGTAACATACACTGTATGAGACATCAGACTCGCCAAACTATAAGAATATATGTTATAAGAATATATTTAGTTAAGTATATGTGAATATATTTAGTTTGTGAGATCATTCAAATTGAAATTTTATCCATTAGGAGATAATAATAATAATAATAATAATAATAATAATAATAATAATAATAATAACAATCCTGGGGACACGGTGGTTTAGTGGTTAGCACGTTCGCCTCACACCGCCAGGATCCGGGTTCGATTCCCGTCTCGGCCATGTGTGTGTGGAGTTTTGCATGTTCTCCCCGTGCCTCAGGGGGTTTTTCTCCGGGTTCTCCGGTTTCCTCCCCCGGTCCAAAAACATGCACGGTAGGTTGATTGGCAACCTTGGAAAATTGTCCCTAGTATATGAATGTGTGTGTGTGTGTGTGTGTGTGTGTCCCTGCGATGGGTTGGCATTCCGTCCAGGGTGTATCCTGCCTTAATGCCCATAGACGCCTGAGATAGGCACAGGCTCCCCGTGACCCGAGAAGATCGGACATAGCGGTAGAAGATGAATGAATGAATGAATAACAATCCTGTGGATAAAGCCCGATAATGTGGTGAATGTGAAGCCCAGACTGAACCCCAGGTCACCCCAGGTCAATTTACAAACGCCGAATGAGCACAAAATCCAGAGGGACATTTTCCCAGAAGAGTGGAGGTTATTATATTAGCAAATGAGGGCAAAAAGTGAAATGAGATGTCCACAAACATTAATCCATATAATTTACCTACACAGAACCAAGTTTAAAAAAAAAAAAGGTCCCTGGGAAAACTCCGCCCACCTATGAATGAATTATCCCGACGCTCCCCGCCCCCTACGAACGAGTTACGCTCCAAGAGTTCGTCCGTAGTATGAATTTGTCCGTGGCGTTCGCTATTGACTGACGCATGTCTCCTAACTATGTTCATAAGCTCTAAAAACGCTAGTTTGCTGAATGCTTTAAGGAAAGTTATAGAAACAAAAACACATTTAAAATGAATAAACAGTATAAAATAAGACAGTAATGTATACAGCAAGTACCATGGAATGTGGTGCTTAATACGTGTGTGGATAGAGGGAGGAGGAGGAGGAGGAGGTGGTGGTACGCATTACATCACTAATACACTCGTTCGCTACGCTCTGCGTTCGTTAAGCTACGTCACTCGCTAGCGGAACAAATTTTAGTTTGCGTACAGGTTTCTTTGTATCGGCGAAAGTTCATAAAGTGTTTGTTCGTAGGAAAACAATTTTTTGGAGGGTTTTGGTGAATTTATTGCTCAAATCAAATTGCGCAATGGAACTTTTTAAACAGAAGCGTAGAAATGTTTGTAATTCATGCAAATAACTAATAAACACAATGTCATATCTTAGTGTTTATGACCATGTTTGAGTGTTTCGGAAAACTGGTGGTCTCTTGCTATTTATACAGAGTGGTGTGAAAAACAAAAAACATCCCGTCTTAAAACACTGTTCGAGTTTGAAAGAAGCCCTCTCTCTCTCTCTCTCTCTCTCTTTACCGTCAGTGCGTCATAATGTTACGTAATTGTGTAACGGTTTGAGGTTTGACATTTTTTAACACTTGCTTTTCTGCTTCATTTTCATATTTAAAAGACGACATTATTAACACCATACCTTTAAGCTTTAGGTGGAAGTCCTCCAGTATCTCATCCTGGTTGGGCATCAGTGGGCCTGGAGGCCCTGGAGGCCCCTGCGGTCCAGGTGGGCCTGGAGGACCAGGCAAACCATGCTGGAAACAAGAATGGCTCATATATGTAAGTGTATATATATATAAGGAAATGATGTAGCGCATCACCTCCCATCAGAAGATCCTTACCTTTGAGATTTTTTTATTTTGTTTGGGCTTCTTGTTCCCGCCCTTATTTGAGTTATCCCTGAAGGCTATCCAGGTCCTGTGAGGATCAACGATGTCCAAATCAGAAGACACGGGCTCCTGCAGAAGATACCACATTTATACCACGATTGCTGCAGGCCAGATACATAATATTACATTTTCCTGTCCAGTGTAAAAGCGTGCAAGAACACCGCCCCCCCCCCCCAAACCCCCCTTAACACAGGTGCACACCACATGTGTGAACTTACAGGACTCTCGGTGCTGACGGAGTTGCTCTCGTCCTCGACGTCCAGATCCTCCAGGCTGTCCTGTCCAGCGCAGGTGGTGAGCAGGAGGCCGAGGACCAGGGGCAGGAGCGGCGCTTTCGGCCCATGCCAGGACAACATGGTGCGGGCTCGGAGGGCAGTGATGTCTCACGTCTGCTCAGTGTTCATTTCCCATCCCAACTCTGCGACCTTTTTTTTGTTTTTGTTTCAATCCTATATAGTAAAGATGGATCTGCAGTTCCTCAACGATGCGATGCTCCTCATGAAGAAATAGTTTATTTCCAGAGAGGACAATCTCTCTCTCTCTCTCTCTCTCTCTGAGGTTCTGTGCAGAAGATTATTTATCTACTTGTGTGTGTGTGTGTGTGTGTGTGTGTGTGTGTGTGTTTCATCCAAGACTCTCTATGCCTTCTTGCTACAGTCTAAACTCCCTGAGGGCGAGCTTTGAATTACGAGTCGCCGTGCGTAAATACAGCATGTGTGGCAGCGCCGGTGCGTTTGTGTGATGATTAGGCAGCTACACGCTTCTGTTAAAGCGTGACGTGCTGTGATAAAGTGTGTGTGTGTGTGTGTGTGTGTGTGTGTGTGTGTTGTGTGTGTGTGTGTGTGTTTTTCTCAGTGGGTGGGATTGCCTCTCAATTACTCCCTGCCCTCTCTCTCTCTCTCTCTCTCTCTCTCTCTACTCTCTCTCACTAACCTTACAGTCCCCCTGTTGCTTTGCTTGTCCGCTTCATTTCCACTCCGTAAGCCTGTTCGGAGTGATGCTGATTTATTTCCCCTCCACCCCAAACCGGCTCCCTTTTACTCCGCGTTTCGCTCCGCGTAATGAAGGTCCCCTTTCGCGCTCTCGGCTGTTTTTAAGCTCCCTGGCCAGCTTCGACCCCTCCTTCTTTTCTTTTCCCCCCTCCACTCCCTCCTTCAGTCGCTTATCTGCTGGCGGATCTCTCGATCCGTCCCTCTTGTCTCTCCGCAGCCACCCCGATCCCTCATCTCAACCTCTCCTTAGCCTCGTCCTCTCCGCCCTGTCTGAGCATTCCCAACTCTCCCGACACTTTCAGGATTTTTTTCCTTCGCCAGCTTTGTTTTTTCTTTTTTTCTTTTTTTTTGCCCACTTTGGTTGGACCTCTGGGTCCTAGTGCCTATTCTTCCCAACTTACCCAATACATGTTATTCTCCAAGGGGACGCATTTTTTAATCACTTCGCCAAAGATGGGAAAAAGAGCGGATTCGCTTTTTCCCTTCTCTATTATTCTTCTTCTTATTCTTCTTCTTATTCTTATTCTTCTTCTTATTATTATTATTATTGGTGTGGTTTTTTTTCCCAGAAACATTTTGGGTGGAGCAGAAGTGTGCAAGTCAGATATGGCGAGTCTTTGCTATCGAGAATGATGCCATTTAGTGGGAAGTTTGCGCAGCTTTTCCGCGCAAAACCCGCCACACCTCCCTTTTTTATCAGAGCGCCCTTCTTGGCCTGAGCGAGCAGCGAACAGCAAACAGCGAACAGCGAGTAGCGAACAGCGAACAGCGAACAGCGAGCAGCGTGGCCCTCAGAGGGGCACCGTGTTCAGGACCAACCTGCTCAAGCCCTCACGGAACCCGCTTGCGTAATTCGTAATTCGCATGCAGAGTCAAGCCAAGCGGTCACTGGCACCATCTCATGGCCAATTCCTGTCAAAACAAACACGGGAGAGTTCAAGTCGCCTCTTGTCTAGTTGTTGTATAATGAATTTTTATGCAGGGCGCACCGGGTCTGGGTCTGTCTAAGCATTTAGGCGAGGAAATTAATTTTCTGTGTTTGACTTTCCAGACTTTGAACAGTGAAGCGTTTTGTAATGCAAGAAAGAGGATTTGCCCTGCCCCCCCCCCCCCCCCCCCCAAAAAAAAAGGGTCCAAATAACATCACGTAGCATTCACCAGATGTTCCAGATGTCTTTTGGTTTTAATAAGGGCTGTCCATCGATTAAAATATTTAATCGCGATTAATCGCGTGGCCACAACGAGCTGACTCGTGATTAATCGCGCACAAATCGCTTAATCGTACCATAAATGAATACTTTTCATGTTTCGAATACTGTAACAGATGTTATAATTGTACACATTTCTTTTAAAATCTCTCTCTTTAATACAGTTATAGATTATTTAATATGTATTTTACTCTGTAAACATGAATTTCTTGTTAATGAAATGTATTTGTTTAATGTTGGTTTGAAGTGTAAAATATGGGACGTGGCTCCTTTAAGAATTGTGTTCCGGTTGCTTTTCCATATAAACTGGTGATACGGTGTTTAGGTTATACGGAAGCGCTTTATTGCGTTCAGTAAAAATGCGCTTTAATGCGTAATACGGATTTGGGAATGCGATGCGCTTGCGTAAGGTTCCGTACGGTAATATACGCTAATATAGTGAGGAGATCGTACCTGTTGGGAATGTTGGGAAATTTAGACAGAATATTCGGGGAAATTTAGACATATATATATATATTATATATATATATATATATATATATATATATATATATATATATATATATATCTATATATGGTTGTGTGGCGTGTGCATGGTTTATTTCTTTTTTTCTTTTTTTGTTGTTTGGGTTTTGTTTATTCACCAAACACAACGCAGAGTGAAGGAGCAGATCACTCACATAGTAATGCACACTGCGTTATAACGCCTTAATGACATTAGCGGCCGTTAAAGAAAATCTGCATTAATGCATTAACTAGTTTTAATATAAATCTCATACAGGATAGTGAATGTTTATGTGGATTAGTGCATGAGGGATTATTTTTGTATACCGCTCTTAATTTATAATACAGCTCCAGTTATTAACACTTCCCAACCTCCCAACAACCTTCCACTGGCACGGACCTCGTCTAAGCGCTGAGATACCACTGCTACACACTGATAAAGGGAGAGGTGTGGCACAGCATGAAAACACTGCAACTTTCCAACCGAATGTCATCATCTCACGTCACCATTACCACTGCCTTCCTCATTCCTCAAAACACATTTATACATTTAAAATTTATATTTAAACTTCTATGAAATCTGCATTGGGACAAAATAGTGTCCCGAAGCACAGAAAATGAAAGGAAACTGAATCATCCCTGACACTAATGCATCTGGAATGGCCTTAGATTGCGTTCTATCAAGTGCATTCCACTGGATATTAATTTCATTTGCATTTTTACATTGAAGGTGCTTTGGCAAGACATTTCATGTTTGGAGCAATTATCTCATTTATACAACTGTGCAGTTCAGGGCATTGCTGAAGGGCACGGCCTTTTCTCCAGAACGTTTCATCCGCTCAGCTACGACACCATACATTACACAAGTCTAAATGAATGCTTTAACTAAAGACTAACTAACACTACATTAACCCCTAAACTAATATAACATTAACCCCTAAACTACCCCTAAACTAATGTTACATTAACCCCTAAAAATACCCCTGAAATAACATTACATTAACCTCTAAATTAACACTACATTAACCCCTAAACTACCCCTAAACTAACATTACATCAACCCCTAAACTACCCCTGAAATAACATTACATTAACCTCTACCCCTCAATTAACACTACATTAACCCCTAAACTACCCCTAAACTAACATTACATCAACCCCTAAACTACCCCTGAAATAACATTACATTAACTCCTAAACTACCCCTGAAATAACATTACATTAACTCCTAAACTACCCCTGAAATAACACTACATCAACCCCTAAACTACCCCTCAAATAACACTACATTAATCCCTAAACTACCCCTAAACTAACATTACATTAACCCCTAAACTACCCCTCAAATAACACTACATTAACCCCTAAACTACCCCTCAAATAACACTACATTAACCACTAAACTACCCCTGAAATAACGTTACATTAACCCCTAAATTAACACTACAATACCCCCAAATAATCTTAAACTAACACCACATTAACCCCAAAACTACCCCTAAACTAACACTGCGTTAACCCCTAAATTAACACTATATTAACCCCCAAATAATCCCAATTTAACACTACATTAACCCCTAAATTAACATTATAACCCCCATTAACTAACCCCAAATAACCCCCAAATAATCCCAAACTAACACTACATTAACCCCTAAATTAACACTATATTAACCCCGAAATTAACAAATAACCCCCAAATAATCCCAAACTAACACTACATTAACCCCTAAATTAACACTATATTAAACCCCAAATAATCCTAAACTAACACTACATTAACCCCTGAATTAACACTATATTAAACCCCAAATAATCCTAAACTAACACTACATTAACCCCTAAATTAACACTATATTAACCCCCAAATAATCCTAAACTAACACTACATTAACCCCTAATTCAAATAATCCTAAACTAACACTACATTAACCCCTAAATTAACACTATATTAACCCCCAAATAATCCTAAACTAACACTACATTAACCGCTAGTTTTCTCATGTTTGGAACATGTTTGTAAACCATGTGTAAAGATAATCTCGATAGCATGACATGCTTTACTGGATTAGGCTTGGGTTAAATTACTTTAGACCAGAGTACATTGTGGTGGAAGAGATGTTCTGCAGTCGTGCAGTCGTGTGTGTGTGTGTGTGTGTGTGTGTGTGTGTGTGTGTGTGTGTGAATTATATAAATATAAATAAAGTCAGATCAGAGTCTCTCAAAGGTCATGAACTTGACTTTATTATCCCCTAAACCAGCAAAAGCACCGGGTCCACTGTGGGTGGGTCGGGGGTGGAGGGCGGTGGGTGGGGTGGGGGGGGGGTGTCGGGGAGGCTTTGGTAACACGGTTGTTTAAAACAAATGTGATGTCTTTATTTTGTGCTGTGTGTCGTAAAAAAACACACACACACACACACCTTTGCAATTTATTAGCTATTTAAGAGCCATTATATGACACGGGCGTATTTATTGAGAGAACACCCACCTGGCACAACGGGCCAATAAAATCACCAGTGTTAACACTACAGTTATTTCATCGTAATCCAACCAGGCTGGACTCACATTAAAACAGGAACTGTGTGTGTGTGTGTGTGTGTGTGTGTGTGTGTTTATTACGCTTTGGATCTGGAGCGTGTAGTGGAGAAGACGGAGATCCTGGCCCGCTCTAAAAATAAATAAATAAATAAAAATAAATAAAAAATAATAACAATAAAACTTGAGCAGAGACACAAAGAATCTGGCCTTTTATCGGCAGGTAAAGCGGGATTGTTTAGGCTGCCGGGTTTGTAAACAAGCCTGCAGAAAGGAATTTTTGATTAGCAGTAATTGCGCTGGCTTTGGTTAAACCGTGCGCTGCCAAAACATGCTCACGGAGCGAGAAAGGGTTCATAGGCTTTGAGCAATAGATAAACCTGATTAAATATATACAACATATTTATATGAACGTGTTCTTGGCTGCATTCGTGCACTTTTATACATGTATTTCATCGTGTAGAATAACATTCATATATTTCAAGAAATAAACAAGACGTCCCAGATTCCCATATATATATATATATATATATATATATATATATATATATATATATATATATATATATATAGAGAGATAGAGGCACGGTGGTTTTAGTGGTTAGCACGTTCGCCTCACACCGCCAGGATCCGGGTTCGATTCCCGTCTCGGTCATGTGTGTGTGTGGAGTTTGTGCATGTTCTCCCCGTGCCTCAAGGAGGTTTTTCTCCGGGTTCTCCGGTTTCCTCCCCCGGTCCAAAAACATGCACGGTAGGTTGATTGCCACCTTGGAAAATTGTCCCTAGTGTATGAATGTGTCTGTGTGTGTGTGTGTGTGTGTGTGTGTGTGTGTGTGTGTGTGTTGTGTGTGTGTGTGTGTGTGTGTGTGTGTGTGTTCCTGTGATAGGTTGGCATTCCATCCAGGGTGTATCCTGCCTTAATGCCCATAGACGCCTGAGATAGACACAGGCTCCCCGTGACCCGAGGGAAGATTGGATAAAGCGGTAGAAGATGAATGAATGAATGAATGAATATATATATATATATATATATATATATAAATAATGTGAGGCATGGTGGTTTAGTGGTTAGCATGTTCGCCTCACACCGCCAGGGTCCGGGTTCGATTCCCGTCTCGGCCATGTGTGTGTGTGAGAGTTTGTGCATGTTCTCCCCATGCCTCAGGGGGGTTTTTCTCCGGGTTCTCCGGTTTCCTCCCCCGGTCCAAAAAAACATGCCCGGTAGGTTGATTGGCACCTTGGAAAGTGAGTGTGTGTGTGTGTGTGTGTGTGTGTGTGTGTGTGTGTGTGATGGGTTGGCATTCCATCCAGGGTGTATCCTGCCTTAATGCCCATAGACGCCTGAGATAGACACAGACTCCCCGTGACCCGAGGGAAGATCGGATAAAGCGCTAGAAGATGAAATGAATGAATGAATGTGTGTGTGTGTGTGTGTGTGTGTGTGTGTGTGTGTGTGTAAAATATAAAAATATATATCAAAATATAAGCTCTGTTGGGCTACTGATTGTAAGGACGGGGGTTCGAGCCCCGGTCTTGGGTCCTTGAGCATATGCCCTTAACCCTCTTGTGCCTTAAATGTGTGTTGGTGAGAGACAAGCTGCTCGTGTCGGACACTGCCCCTGCCGCCCCCCCCCCCCCCCGCCCCCCCCCCCCCCCCCCCCCCCCCCCCCCACCATTGGTCCAGATTGTCTAAGGTAGATCTGAGGTAAATGAAGGGCAGTGAAGTTGTTGGAATGTGTTGTACGTTGCTGGCCTTCGGGGAAAAGCCTGGCATATTCAGGCCACTGCTGGCAGACACGCAGACTTCTGCACGGCTTAACGTGTTATACAAGGGATTAAATAGATGCCGACGTGACTAATGGATTGTCTGTGTGTTAGCACATAGTCCATTAGAGCAGCATCTTATGTGTGTTATAAAAGAAACACACATTGTTTAATGGGGATAAAAAGTGTGTCGCTTGCATATGTGTGTGTGTGTGTGTGTGTGTGTGTGTGTGTAGCCTGATTTATCAAAAGTATTAAATACAATTTCTAAAGTGACTTTGATATGAAAATGGACATCCATTGTTTGATGCTTTGCATATCCCAGCTTGATTTTGGAAGCTGATACAGCGCCCCCTGGAGCATACAGGGATAAGGGTCTGGAAGTGGCATGGTTGGTGATACCAGGTTTCGAATCCCTGACCTTACAATCAGTATTCCAGTGCATTAATCCACTAAGATACACCCCCGCCCCCCCCACACACACACACACAACCCATAGTGGGATTTGAACCACCAACCTTCAGATCTTTAACCCGGAGCATTAACTAATAAGCCAACACTTTAGTATTATGTAATAAATAAGGAAAACGATTCATTAATTAATAACCTGTACCACAATGTTTTACTCCCCTCACACTACAAGCCTCTATTTATTAAATAAATAAACGTTTCTAATGCTGTGAAACCTACATCTGGGCCTCGGACCCGTACCGGTCCGTGGGTTAATTGGTACCGGGAGGTCACGCCTTGCTTTCTGGACCGGAGAGGCCACACCTCCATCCACATCGCACGCACACAAGAAGAGTTACAGCTTTTAAAAGCCACACCCCTCATTTTTGACTGACAGCATTAGAAGCCACGCCTCCTTCCTTTCAGACTGACATCCCTTTTTACTATAAATGATATCAAAGCCACACCCACTTGACTGTGATTGACAGGTGTCTCTTTTACACGGACAAAACAATGGTGTCCTTACACCCTTTTGCATTGACTCCATCAGCTCAGGTCTGGAAGCAGCAAACGTGAGGCCCTCGAACCCTGGGAATCTTCTCCATGTCTGACTCGGAATACCAGAGACCGGTCGACTCCAGAGCCTCGAGTCAGGGGAGAAAGAGAAAGCCGTAGTAGACGAGCGGAACAGTCATAAACACGAGTGGAAAATATGCTAATAAATCATGTTTTCACTTGTCAGAGTGGGAATACGACGAGGGTTTGAAGCATGCTAGCTTCAGGGGTAAAGTACACAAGAATGACCACACACACACACACACACACCGCTTGGCTAGAACGTCACGCATGTGCTTTTTATTTATAGGTGGTGTTTGGGGTGAAGGAATCCAGGAGAGACTGCACGACTTTCCGAGTCAAATCACGGCTACCGGCTCCAGAATAATCATCGTCTCGACAGACAAAAAAAGGGGGATGAAAACAATTAGGATTAAAAGAAGAGCTCGGAAAAAATGCCACTTTTTGGGGGGGGGGGAAATTGCTCCGCTGTTATTTAGTCTAGACGAGAGACGACGCTCTCTTTTTTCCCAGAATTCAGAGTTGTGACGTGACGACGGTCGCTTTTCTCCGCGACGTGCGAGGTGTTTCGCCTCTGCACCCCCCCCCCCCCCCCCCCCCCCTCGCAGATGCCAGTCCCTACATTCCTGCAGTGCCACGACTCGGGAGACGTCTGGCCAAACTTGGGGGCAGATGCGCCGTCACCGCAGCGCCTCTCAGCACAGGCGGCCAAACTCTGTAACTCATCCTGTCGGCGAGGCGGGAGGAATTCCAAGATCATTCCCAAAGCTCTCAGTAATCTTTATTCGAGACTTTATTAATTTATATATTTATCGTTTTTTTTTTTTTGTTATATCAGTACAGGGCAAAGAAAGTTCGGAAAACAATTGTAGTACGGGAAAAGCATTTATTAACGAGATAAAAATCGAATTTCATTTCCCTCTCATTCTTTTCGAACGAATGTGATCATTAGATGTGTTCAGTGTTGGCAAGGTCACTTTGGAACTGTCCTAGATTACAAATGACGCTATTCAAAGTGTAAATAGTGTAACGTGAAAGTAAAAAGTGTTTCATTTGTCCACTAGGGGGCGCTTTGAGTTAACATTATAAGCAAAAAAAAAAAAAAAAAAAAAAAAAAAAAACGTTTTTCAAAACTCCCGTGGGAAAAAAAGAAACGGCATCAGATTGTCAAATCAAAAATCACGTTGAAAATCACGAAGCGCAGATTTTACGTAAAATTGTTCAGGAATTTTCATAACTCATTTAATTACACATATTTTTTTTTCTCAGTAACTATAACGAATTACTGTTACATTCGTTTTCGAATTACATTCCGTAACGCCGTTACACTAGTGGTTAGCACATTCGCCTCACACCGCCAGGATCCGGGTTCGATTCCCGTCTCGGTCATGTGTGTGCGGAGTTTGCATGTTCTCCCCGTGCCTCAAGGAGGTTTTTCTCCGGGTTCTCCGGTTTCCTCCCGGTCCAAAAACATGCACGGTAGGTTGATTGGCACCTTGGAAAATTGTCCCTAGTGTATGAATGTGTGTGTGAATGTGTGTGTATATATGTGTGTGTGTATATATGTGTGTGCCCTGCGATGGGTTGGCATTCCATCCAGGGTGTATCCTGCCTTAATGCCCATAGACGCCTGAGATAGGCACAGACTCCCCGTGACCCGAGTGAAGATCGGATAAAGCGATAGAAGATGAATGAATGAATGAATGAACGCCGTTACACGTTACTAGTTCCTCCCCAACGCTGTTTTTTTTTTTCTTCGTTATTTTTTTATTCGCTTTTTATAAACACCCAATCAGAAGATTGCTTTTTGAACACCACATTTAATCATGTGCTCTTATAATAAGCTCCACTCTTCTGGGAAGATGTTCCAGCACATTTTGGAGTGTGCTTGTGAGGTGCTTTTGCGCTTCTTCAGACACGAGGGTGTTAGACGTGGCATGACGTCAGCATTTTATCTCCATCCCAAACGTGTTGACGAGGTTTGAGTTCAGAATTCTGCGCCTCTGAATGTTTGGGAAAAAGATCTTAAAAAGGTGTTAGACATAATAACAGCGTTTCAGGTGATAATGAGATGCTGAAGTGTTAAAAAATCTCCTAATAAACGCGGCCTGTTTTCCTTGGCACGCGATGGCCGATGCAATGCTTTGCGATTAATGTTTATCTTTGGCAATTATGAGATCCTCTCTATAAAAGGAACGTTTCTTGTAATAGCGAGATGTTTAACTGCTGTAATAAGACGCTTCTCTTGGAATCAGTTCTGCTGGAGGCTTTGAATGACATTTTGGTTGATATACGACGGCAGTCTGTGCCTGCAGACGTTTTGCGCCGTAGGTGGATTTTCAATGCGTGGCTCTCAGGGGGTGAAGACATTTCTAAATAAATCCTGGTTATGTTTAAAAAATATGGCCAGAGTCTCTAAACATGATTTAAAGACTTTTTTTTTAAAGTCTTGCAAGATTTTGGCCCAAAAATCTGTTTGGATGTTTCCATGTTTTGTTTATGGAATTGGAATTTTCTCTTTTTTTCATTCTCTGTTTTTTTTTTTTTTTTTTTTTGCAGTTTATAAACAAGAAAGCAAAGTTTTTTTGTTTTTTTTGACAAAACCATGTGTACTAATGGGGCACGGTGGATTAGTGGTTATCACGTTCGCCTCACACCGCCAGGGTCGGGGTTCGATTCCCGTCTCGGCCATGTGTGTGTGTGGAGTTTTTTTGCATGTTCTCCCCACCCGTGGTCTCAGGGGGTTTTTTTTCTCCGGGTTTTTCTCCGGTTTCCTCCCCCGGTCGAAAAAACATGCAGGGTAGGTTGATTGGCACCTTGGAAAATTGTCCCTAGTGTATGAATGTGTGTGTGTGTGTGTGTGTGATGGGTTGGCATTCCATCCAGGGTGTATCCTGCCTTAATGCCCATAGACGCCTGAGATAGACACAGACTCCCCGTGACCCGAGGGAAGATCGGATAAAGCGCTAGAAGATGAATGAATGAATGAATGAATGAATGTGTACGAACAAACTGCATTATTCTCATTTTTGTGCCTGTCTGTGAAAAGCTGTTTTATGTTCCTACTTGGGGAAACACTGCCCTCTTGTGGAAAACACAGGAATACATGGCGACTGATGAATTCGGTTCTTCAGAGAAATATACGGAGAACTCGGAACTTCACAGGCCGTTTATATTTGATGTGGACGTTAGAAATTACAGGATTTATTACGTAATATTGTACAATAACATTTGCATTATCACATATTACATTTATCATTTTTTATGCAATCAAGATCAGATTTGTTTCAAGCCAGAATTTATTGCTTCAATGAATATTTTTCATAAAAGTTGAAATACAGTTTGACACCCTGGTATCCTGTTTAAAAAAATAAACTTGTAAATGCTTAGATTGTTGTTTTATTAAGTAAATGTTTTTTTTTTTTTTATCTAATTATTCACATTAAATCAGACAAATATAAAAAATATAAAAATCGTAGATCAGTGTTCTAAGAATATAATCAAAGATTCTGGAAGAGATATTTTATTACCAATTTTGCGCTTTTAAACAATTATCTATTTGAAATGTATTTGTTGTTAAAAGTCGTTCTTTTTAATGTTTTGGGATTTTTATTACTTTGTTTAGGATGTTGATTTATTATAAAGCAAGGAATCAGCAATGTTTGAAATTGAAATATATATATATATATATATATATATATATATATATATATATATATATATATATATATATATATATACAAATTTGTCATGTTTTAAATTTCTATTGTCGTCGTTTTTTTTTATTTTTTAATTAAAGCAGTCACGAAAACATAACCAAAAAATAAATAGCATAAAAATATATATATATATATATATATCTATATATATATATATATATATATATATATATATATTATTTTTTTCCCCATATAGAAATGAACACTTCCTGCACTTCAGCGCCCTCTAGTGTTAACACGGTGTACAAACAGATACATGCGCATCCACATCGCCCTCTAGTGACAATACAGGATAAAGCACACGCAGCCAAATCGCCCTCTAGTGGCAGTTATGGGAAGTCGCTGCAGATTGAGGCAGCAGCTGCTCTCAGAGCTGTTAAAGGTCATCCAGCACATCACTGCAGGAGCTCCGTCTCACTGCTGAGCTGAGCTTCCTGTGTGAGAGAGAGCTCAGGTGGGGCTTTCCGACATCGACGAGTCTCAAAGCCTCTTTTGATCTGTGCAATTTCCTTTAGATAAAATACTCACCCAGTCGAGTCATTCAGAAGTGTGTGTTCATGTATACACTGGTACAAAAGAAAACTGGCATTAATGATTTTTCCAGACATATTTTGCTCGTCCCCCCCCCAATACTGTTACACTAAACCTGGAGGCACCGAACGAAAAATAGTCAAAGCAAAAAAAAAAACACAAACATTTGCATTACAGCATCCAAACAAACAATAAGAGAAAATGTTTTTTTTTTTTAAAGAGATCACTAATTACACTTATTTATTGTAATATTAGTATTCAACTCTATAATTGAAATATCATTGAGACAGATTTATTTTTTTCATTTTTATGTAAAGAAATAAGTTGTCACTTGTAGAAGCAGTATTTGGGGTTTCTGTGTGCTGCACACGTTGTGCATGGTGTTTGTCAAAGCGATGATTCTGTACTAAAACAGCTTTACATCACATGCACTTGCATTTTCCGCTCGCTGTTTCTCGGCGGCTGGAAGACACGCAGTGCATCGACATTTCTGAGAGGATGAAACTGCAGCTCCTACAGATTAAGTCATGTGACCACATACAAACACAAAACAACAACAACAACAACAACTTAATTTATAGAAAAAGGACTTATGTATATATGTATATATATATATATATATATATATATACATACATACATACATACATACATACACATAGAAGTTTCAATCCAACCTTATACACACACACACACACACACACACACACACACACACACACACACACACATATATATATATATATATATATATATATAAATATACACACACACATAGAAGTTTCAATCAATTCCAACTTATATATATATATATATATATATATATATATATATATATATATATATATACTATATATATATATATATACTATATATATATATATATATATATATACATCACCCAATATATAGATATATATATACAGACTATATATAAAGAAAAAGTATATAACTAATACAAAAGTATAATATAAAAATATATAAATATAAATATATAACAGAATATGTAAAAAAAGCAAACTAAACCATAACAGAATGGATGAAAAAAATAATGATGGTACCCCTAGAAAACACAGAAAATAATGTCTAATGTGACCAAAGGGACATGTTAATTGAAGGTGTGTTCACTAGGTGTGTCCATTAGCATCACATTAGGTGTCATACACAAATAATCAAATATATGGCTCCAGGTATATATGGTGTGTATGGTGTGTACCACACTCGACATGGACCAGAGGAAGCAAAGTGAGCTGTCTCAAGAGATCATGAGATAGAAAAATTATAGACAAGCATGTAAAGGTAAGGCTATAAGACCATCTCCAATAACTATATGAGTTCCTGTGAGTATATATTAATAATTCAGAAGTATAATGGACTGACAACCTCCCTGGACGTGGCCGCAGGAGGAAAATTGATACAAATCTCAGACGGATAATCCGAATGGTAACAAAAGAGCCTAGAAAGACTTCTAAAGAGATTCAAGGTGAACTTCACGGGAACACACACACAAAACACACACACACATTGTTGAAAACAATCATAAAAAAGCACACTGGAATATGCAAACACATGTTGACAAGCCACAAAGCTTCTGGGAAATGTAAGATGAGACAAAAATCGAAGTTGCCAAGGCACATCAGCTGTATTCACAGACGAAAAATGAAGCATATCAAGAAAAGAACACTGTCCCTACTGTGAAACATGGAGGAGGCTGTTATGTTCTGGGGCTGCTTTGCTGCGTCTGGCACAGGGTGCTTGAATCTGTGCAGGGTACAATGAAATCTCACATCACAATTCTAGGGAAATTTAGCCAGTGTCAACAGCTTGGTCTCAAGGTCATGGGTCTGAACTTGCACACTTAAGAGGAAAAAATATTTCTAAAGTGGCCTTCTATGAGCCCTGACCTCAATCCTATTGTTGCTGAAACATGAGAAACACTTCCGTTAGATTACGCATTAATCGGAGCGTTTGATTGCAGTGATTGCCTCAAAAGTGGCTTCATCGTTTCAAGTTAGGAGGTTATTTTTTGTCCATGCTTTTCATGATTTCTGTTGAAGCTGGGACTTTCATTGAAATTCTTTTGTCAAAAGTTATTTCCATTCTTTTTCTTTCAGAAAAGGGTACCAACAATATTCCTAATCGTTATTATTGTTGAAGGACCGAGCTGAAGTTTCTGCGACACGACTGACCCGGAGCGCCCTGTGGCTTCATCCTGCACTCAGAATTATTCCTAATCGTTATTATTGTTGAAGGACAGCTTAAATCTGACGGAGATCTCCGTTATTTATTTTAATCCGTGTAATCTACGTAAATGATTGTACAACATATTTTGCTTAAGACCTTTTTTATTTTTCCTGCTATAAGAATTATCCAATTACCACTAACCCTCATCAGATTAAGCCGTATAAATAAATAAAAATAAAGTGTTAGCAAAAGGAGGAATTCAGTGGTTTGTCTGTAAAATCCCCGACAAATGTGACAGCAAAAAAGTAGTAAACAAAGCCAGGCATTAAAGATATTCATTTATTCATTCATTCATCTTCTAGCGCTTTATCCGATCTTCCCTCGGGTCTCCCTCGGGGGGGGGGGGGGGGGGGGGGTCCCCCCCCCCTCACGGGGAGTCTGTGTCTATCTCAGGCGTCTATGGGTATTAAGGCAGGATACACCCTGGATGGAATGCCAACTCATCACAGGACACACACACACACACACATTCATACACTAGGGACAATTTTCCAAGGTGCCAATCAACCTACCGTGCATGTTTTTGGACCGGGGGAGGAAACCGGAGAACCCGGAGAAAACCCCCCTGAGACACGGGGAGAACATGCACAAACTCCACACAGCCGGGAATCGAACCTGGACCCTGGCGGTGTGAGGCGAACGTGCTAACCGCTAAACCACCGTGCCCCTGCATTAAAGATATTGTGGCAGAAAAACGTCATCATCTTATTGCATAATTACTAAAGAGATGAGAGTCTCACACACACACACACACACACACACACACACACACACCTCCGTGGCAGCTTGGCGTTTATGGGACTCGAACCTACACCCTTCCAAAGAGAACGTTTACCACACGTTTCATTTTACAAACTGTAAACAGGAAGTACCTACAAACAAGGAAGCAAAGCAGCGAGTGAGGAACTGAAGGAGGAATCATATCATTCGGTTTGTACACATTTAAACCGACGCCAGTGTTTACACAACAACACGGAGGAAAAACAAAGCGGTGTATCCGTATCGGTTCTAAAGAAGCATTAATTATCCCACCCATGCACAGGACCTTCATTTATTCCACATATATTAAAAGTGCACAGATTCACTCCGGGTTTTGTTTGGCTTTAATGTCTGTATTCGTGTTATAAAATTAAGATAACAACAGCTGAATGCAGGAAAACAACAACAACAAAAAAAAACAATTTAGAGTTCAGAACAAAAAGATGCAAATCAGCCTGTACTGGTTTAAAACACATTCATGTATATGTACATACACACACCAGTTTTATACGGAAAAGTGATTTTTGTTTGTTTGTAAATCACAGCAGGTCAAAGATCACATCCATTCATAATCTGAGAAGGCTTATTTGTGATTTATTTGGGGGGGGGGGGGGGGGGGGCGTTGTTTACTCCTGTTTTTGTTTGATTGGAAAAAGTAGTTTATAAAACGCAATCTCTCAGACATTAAAATGATTTTAATACAACATAACAGACTCAATACTGTAGGTAAAAAAATATATGAGGGAGGAAAGAAAAACAAAGATGGAATAAATCCTCCAAGCAAAAGGGGGAGGGGCTTCAAACAAAGGTGTGTGTGTGGGGGGGGGAAACAAATAAACATCAGTCTTCATTTAAAATCACTGGCATAAACTTATGTCCACTTTCAAGTCAACAGTTAAGGCTTTGTTCTCGCGACACAGGAAGAGGCGTCTGTGACATTTTATACCAAAAAACACTCGCTCGTCCTTCATTAGAAGTGTATACGTCAACATTAATACGGTGTGCTAATTACCGTCCTCTACACCAGATAAATACAACACTGTCCTCAGCATTTTGTTTGTTTGTTTGTTTGTTTAAACATTTGGCACTAGGCGAATTGTGATGTTTTCTACACAACAGCTGCGAATCCCACTGCAATCGAATAAAGTGTCCGCGGTTCGACACTCGGATGGCGTCAGTGTACACAATTACAGCAGCAGCTCATGGAGCTTTATTTACGAGAAAACAAAACAACAAAAACAAATTATACAGATTTCCAGGCATCGTGTTGTTAGCAAACCTAGATGGACCATAAAATGATGGCGATATTATATATATATATATATATATATGGTCACTTTAATCTGTATCCATTTCCACTGAATGCAGGTGAACCCAAAGGCAAGACACTGATACCTGCTATAGCTTATGTAAGAGCAGCTATAAACAGTCGTTGCCTCACGAGCGTCTTTTTCCAGACATAAAGGCCAAAGAAAGCATTCTGTAGGATGTACATTAGAGGGATATAACCACCCGTCCTGATTGGAGCAATGACATGAAAAGGATCACAGAGAATGGTCGTATTGGACGGGGGGGGATAAAACTCAATTGTTAACGTACAGAATTGCGATATCGATACCCATAATTACCTACTCATGACGGTTTACCTGCGATACGCTCCAATACTGCTGCGTCTAATGCTAGATCCTTCAAAAACCTGCAATACTGCGGTGACGGAGCGGCGAGCAAATACTATCGGATGTTTGATGGGGCGCCATGGCGACGCGGACCGATGCCCTAAACGAAGAGTCACGCGATGCTCTCCGGGGGGGGGAGGAAAAAAAAAAAAAAAAAAAAAAAAAAACAAAAACCACCACTCTGTATGCTCCTTCACCTAATCCAACACTTCGGACGTCTAACACTAACCCATGAGCTGGACGGGTCGAACTACAGCGCCTAAAGGCCGCACAGCGGGTCGGCTTGTTCGTGGAGGAGTCCCGACTGTTGGCAGTGCCTCAGTGTGTGTGTGTGTGTGTGGTGAAAACTACGTAAAACCATAGAGAAATGCTTAAAATCAGTCAAAGGAAAAACACGATCGGAACGACCGACACACACTCACCGTAAAAATTTCGCACAACATCGACACTATAAGTGTGTAACGGGTCACATACAAGCACAGAGAATAGCAAATGGTATATACATGACAGTCTATTCCTTGGAATTTTTCAGATTAGGAGGGAGAGAGGGAAAGAAAGAGAGAGAGAGAGAGAGAGATTGGCCTCACTCATCCTCTAGAAACCAAGAATGGAATTTTGCACCGTGGTCAATAAGGAAAAGGTCTATTAAGGTGGAAAAGAAAGGAGAGAGTGTGTGTGTGTGTGTGTGTGTTTATGGTAGAGGTTTGGGGTTTCTCTACAGTGACTGTGATTGGTCATAATGGCGCATCAATCTCCAGTACTGTCCAATCAGGTCAGTTCCATATCCTGAGGAAGCTGTCCCACGAGCCGGTAGCCACGGCCATGCCGTCGTTGGTCACGCCTAAACAGCTCACCCTGTTATCGTGTCCGGCCAAAACGCCTGCGGAGGGAAACCGGTTAGGACCGGATTTGGAAGAAAGGCGAAGGACGCAGGGACGTATGTAAAGAAAGAAAGAAAGAAAGAGAAACCCCACCTGCGCGTTCTCCCTTCAGCGTGTCCCAGACGTTGCAGTTGAAGTCGTCGTAGCCGGCGAGGAGCAGGCGGCCGCTCTTGGAGAACGCCACGGACGTGATGCCGCAGATGATGTTGTCATGGGAGTACATCATCAGCTCCTGGTCGGCACGGAGATCGAACAGGCGACACGTGGCGTCGTCCGAACCGGTCGCAAATGCGTTACCGTTGGGGAAGAACTGGCAAGAGAGAGAGAGAGAGAAAGAGAAAGAGAAAGAGAGAGAAGCAACTTCTTTTAAACTTCAAAGCAATCAAAGCATAAATACAAGAGTTTTGGATATAAATCACATTTACATGTTAAGCCGTATTAAAGTTCATTTATAGCACAATGGATAGTTTCACAGCATATTTACAGAATGTCACTATTATAGAATGATATTTTAATACACTATAAATGTATAAAAGATGTACGTGTTTATCCCTGATGAGCGAGTGTGGCATGGAAAAACACCCTTATATGGAACGAGGAAGAAACCCCGAGAGGAACCGGACTCGAAAGGGAAACCCGTCCTCATTTGGGTGATAAAGTGTGTGATTATGAATGATAAATACCAGTGTGTGAAAACTACCATGAACATTGGAGTGTGTGAATGTGTGTAAAGTCCCCAGACAGTAGCCCAATGTCAAATCTCCACATGAGTTACACATACGCAGACGGCGTTGATGTCGGAGACGTGACCGGTAAAGGACTGCCTGCACATGCCGTCTCTGATGTCCCACAGCTTGGAGGTGGCGTCGCAGGCTCCCGACACGAAGCTCCTGGAATCCGGGCTCAGGGAGAGACTCATCACGTCTCCGCTGTGGCCCGAGAAGATCGTGGCCTGCTGTCCGGTCTCGATGTCCCACAGAGCGCTGAGGAAACGCCGCAAACAAACGAGCTAATAAAGGTTTGTAGGGTCGATCGCGCCTAAAAAGCTTATTCTGTATAAAAATGTAGGATTATACAGAATTCTGGAAATCTAAGTTTAAATAAATAAATAAATAAATAAATCATCCTTTTACTCACCATGTGGTGTCTCCAGAGCTGGTGACTATCTGGCTATCATCCAAAAAACGACAGCATGACAAGTAACCTTATTGGAGAGGGGGAAAAAAAAAATAAATAAATAAATAAATAAATAAATAAACGGCGATATTGCACTTCAACCAGAACGAACAGTCCGTTCATAAAACTTCTGGTATTCACACCAGACGTTTCTCGCGGTGTGTGTGTGTGTCGTGTGTTTACCAGTGTGCCCGGGCAGCTCTCTGGTGACCCGGACGTTGCCCTCGCGGGTCTTCAGGCTGTAGATAGAGCAGATGTTGTCCAGGCCTCCGCACGCCACGTAGTTCCCAGATGGCGCGTAGGCGCACGTCATGACCCAGGACGAACGCAGAGGAATGGCGTGAATCTGAGGGGGAAAAAAATTCGACCATGCGTAAACTGGGCGGGGCTTGTGTATTTAAGAAAAAAAAAAAACGCATAATACATTGAATAGAATTATGTTTGGATTCAAAATAGAGAGAAACGTTTGCAGAAGTGACAGTGGGCAAAAAGGATCCACAACAAGACCTTCTGACCAATCAGAGATAAGATATGACCACCGAATGATTTCCCCACCCACCCAGTGTATTTACCTTGTTTGTTGTGTAGCTGTCCCATATGATGAGTTTTCCATCTTGAGACGCGCTCACTAGTAGCCTACGTGTCCGGGGAGAGGGAGAAAAACCGAATTAGTATAAACACGCGTCCCAGATTGTACGATTCAGAACTACGGGCACATAATAATACAGAGTACGTACATTATATTACTGGGTACAAATAGCCGACATTTTCCTCACTGTGTCCAAAAATCCAATTTTGTCTAAAAGAAAATCTGAGATTCAATTTATATCACCCAGATCTACTTTTTACCCCCCCCCCAAAAAAAAACAGGAACAGTGGTCATCAGAAACCAGGCTTATGGTCCTACACATGCAGATGCAACTCGAATATCAGAACAAAGCTTTATTACGCAACCAAGTATAAAGAATTTATTTTTACGATTCGTTTATTTCCAGGACAGGACTGAAAATATACACGAAGAGTGTGTACAGCTGAATGTGAATGTAATTACAGCACCCGTTTGTACGAGTAGCTGACATTTAATGGCTCTAAACAATTTTCCACCCACCGAGACGAGGCAGTTATGTGCACAGAACGGCTCGATGAAGGAGGAGGAGGAGGGGGGGGGGGGGTTGAGAAGAGATAAGAAGAGAGATAGAGGGCACAGAATGAGAGTGAGATGGGGGGGGGGTATAATCTCAGGCCACCATTGAGTTGTGAGCAGGTTGCTGCATTATTCATAGAGTGTACACTGGCTGAGCCACAGGGTTTCCGCTGAGGGAACCCACCCATCCTCCTCCTCCTCTCATATGAACTTTCTCTCCCTCTATCCAGCACATGCTCCCTCCCCTCCAGCACGATCTTCGCGTAACTGACCTGGAATCAGTAGCCCAGTGCATGGCGTAGATTTTGGCTAAATGGCCCCGTAGGGTTCTTCTTGTGCGCATCTGGATCCTCCCCACCGAATCCAGCCCAGCTGTGATCTACCAGAACAAGGGCGAAGAGAAAGAATCAGCAAACATCGTGGAACGGTCTGAATGACGAATCCGTGATGACGAAATGACAAAAAGCACAAAAGGGGCGAGAGCTAAAGGAAAAACACAAGCGTGTCATTCTAAAACCCGCCTATAATAGGCACCAGGGCCGGTGTTTATTTTATTTATCTGGATTGTTGATAAACGCACAATACCACCATACATCAAGTTTTACTTCTTCTGGGTAAGATATTTTTAAACTGTAATATTCTTGGGGGATGAGAACGAGAATTAAAGCACGTCAAAACGCCACATTATTGACTGGGTATTTTCCCCAATAGTGGTCTAAAAACAACCCGGTCAAAAGTATTGGGACACCAACACCTTTTCCACACCTGTATTCGTTTCGTTCCCAGACTTTTCGTGCGAAACTTTGCTTATCTTGTGGCTCAATAAGAACTCATCTCCACAAGATCTAGTGGGACCGTCTTCCAAGAATAGTAAAGGGTTAAAATATCAACAGTCTAATAGTCGAGTGTCCACGAAAAAAAAACAATAAACACAAGCCGATTTGATTACAGGGGGCACGGTGGTTTAGTACGTTCGCCTCACACCACCAGGGTCCGGGTTCGATTCCCGTCTCGGCCATGTGTGTGTGGAGTTTGCGCATGTTCTCCCAGTGTCTCAGGGTTTTTTTTCCCGGGTTCTCCGGTTTCCTCCCGGTCCAAAAACATGCACTGTAGGTTGATTGGCACTTTAGAAAATTGTCCCTAGTGTGTGTGTGTGTGTGTGTGCGCCCTGCGATGGGTTGGCATTCCATCCAGGGTGTATCCTGCCTTAATGCCCATAGACGCCTGAGACAGACACAGACTCCCCGTGACCCGAGGGAAGATCGGATAAAGCGCTAGAAGATGAATGAATGATTTCCTTACCTGGGACAAACTGGAGTCGCTGCATGCTTTCCTGGCATCCTGTAACACACAGTGAGAATATTACACATCCGACAAGGCACGGTTATGACAGCTATTCAAACAGCAATCAGCGTCAAGTGAGAGTGTGTCAGCAAAAGAATCACATGGGACTATATTCTTCCACACGGAGTGATACAACTACAGCAAAAGGCCTGCTTTATTCAATATCCAAAGCTAGTAGTAGTGTGTGTGATGTACGGGTCCGGGGGAGGGATAAGAAAAGGTACTATATATGTGGGATTAGGCATCTGTGGGTTGTTTTTTTTGTGTGTCTTCTCTGTAGCTAGAGTTTCTAAAAAGTAAATATTACTTAAAGTTTCGTTTACAACAATTATTAGGACACATTATAGCACAAGGAGGAGAGTTCATTAAAAACAGTACACACTGCAAAGACGTTTGGCTGCTAATCAAACATGAATGGACGTGTGATGAGATAATAAGAGATAAGGAAGCTGCTTTGTGGTTGTAGCATCACACTTAGCGATTAACCTCGAGGTAAAAGCGAGAGATCTACTATTCAGAGCGATTTCCCCAACACGCACAGAACGCTGAGTAGACACTTTTCTGATCGCTCTGAATGTCATCTCTGTGATGGATTTACCTTTGGAGACACACAAGGCCGTATTCCTATCCGTACTGATCTGTCAGCTTAAAGCACCAGAATTCTCATAACATACATCCGGGTGCAAATATGGTGTTTGAGCAAATTCAGTGCGAGATGGTTCACTGGCGGGATGACGGTTACGTTTTGAACAAAGGGATGGATGTGAACGAGAGGAAACGCAGCGGCCCGACTCACTCGGATCTGATTGCGCAGCTGCTCGGCCTCCTGCCGCAACTGCTCCAGCTCGCTCATGATCCTCCGCTGAGGGCTTCACTCCCGCTTCACTTCTCACGCCGAGACACACAGACCTGCAACGCATCCAAGCGGATCAAAACCGTTAGTTAGCTGTTGCGAAACATTTATTGCCTGTGTAATGGTTTTGCCTCGTACATGCCAAATATATCACGACTGAAATATAAACGGGTTTTCCCGGATAAATCTTTTCATTCATTTATTTATTTATTTATTTATTTAACATCCTTCTACACTAAAGGACAATAAACCACCGCTTTGTTTATAATCGCACACAAACACTAAAAACTAGTGTCGTTTTTGGACGACCATGAAGCCCTGCATCAAACAACACCCACAAAATCCGTCCTCTTACACACACAGCGCGTCATGATTGGTTAATCACTTTGATAGACAGGCTAGACTGGGAACATGCCCCTCCCACCCAGCCAATTTTTAGCTCTCTCGGCGTCCCGATGGCTGTGGCATCATCAGGATTTGAACTTGTGGCCTACTTGCGACAGAGCAGAAGCTGTTTTTACTAATAAAAACGGTTCACAGGTGGGGGGGGTGTAGCTCGGCTACAGATTTCCGGGTTCAAGCAGCCGTATCACCACTCTTGAGCAAGGCCCTTACTTCTGTGCTCTAGGGGGCGCTGTATCATAGCTGACCCCATTTCCAAAAAAAAAAAAAAAAAAAAAAACAAGCTGGGATGTGTAGAAATAATTTCACTGTGCATGTGATGTGTGAGGGGGGGGGGGTTTATTCTCTGTAGTTAGACACTACTATAATAAGCAAATATTACTTAAAGCCTTGTTTGCCTGCCATTTCAAACCAATCAAAATCCAATTAACTGAGCATTTATACTAACATCAAAATGTCTGGCGCCACCTTCCTACAGAGAGGACATTTAACAGGCTTTAACATGATAAAGATGTGATTAAAGGCTGTAATTGGTAAATGAACAATTTTCGAATCATCTCCAGATAATTATAGAAATAGCACTGATTTTTTTGAGAGCGCCACCTGTAGGACAGGAGGGCACTCACGCAGTGGTTTCGTCTATTGTCTCTCTCAGATAATTATCTAATTATAATCTCCAGATAATTATAGAAATAGCACTATGATTTTTTTTAGAGCGCCACCTGTAGGACAGGAGGGCACTCACGCAGTGGTTTCGTCTATTGTCTCTCTCAGATAATTATCTAATTATAATCTCCAGATAATTATAGAAATAGCATGATTTCTTTAGAGCGCCACCTGTAGGACAGGAGGGCACTCACGCAGTGGTTTCGTCTATTGTCTCTCTCAGATAATTATCTAATTATAATCTCCAGATAATTATAGAAATAGCACTATGATTTTTTTGAGAGCGCCACCTGTAGGACAGGAGGGCACTCACGCAGTGGTTTCGTCTATTGTCTCTCTCAGATAATTATCTAATTATAATCTCCAGATAATTATAGAAATAGAACTATGATTTTTTTTAGAGCGCCACCTGTAGGACAGGAGGGCACTCACGCAGTGGTTTCGTCTATTGTCTCTCAGATAATTATCTAATTATAATCTCCAGATAATTATAGAAATAGCATGATTTCTTTAGAGCGCCACCTGTAGGACAGGATGGCACTCACGCTGATAAGACAGCTGATAAGAAACTAATCAAGTTTCCGCTCGTGCAAGCTCATACAAATAGTGGTTTCATCTGCCGTCTCAGATAATCATCACATCAGGAGGGCACTCACTCTTACAAGATACGAAACAGTAACCCAGTTTGCGACCGAAGCTCACACAAATAGTGGTTTCGTTTACCGTCTCTCTCAATTATCACATCCAGATAGTTATAGAAATAGCATGATTTTAGAGCGCCACCTGTAGGACAGGAGGGCACTCACTCTTACAAGATACGAAACTGTAACCCAGTTTGCGATCGAAGCTCACACAAAGTGGTTTCATCTACCGTCTCTCTCTCAGATAATTATCTAATTATCCTCTCCAGATAATTACAGAAATAGCACAATGACTTTTTTTAGAGCGCCACCTGTAGGACAGGAGTTAACTCACTCTTACAAGATACGAAACTGTAACCAAGTTTGCGATCGAAGCTCACACAGTGGTTTCGTTTTCAGTCTCAATTATCATCTCCAGATAATTATAGAAATAGCATGACTTTAGAGCGCCACCTGTAGGACAGGAGTTAACTCACTCTTACAAGATACGAAACTGTAACCAAGTTTGCGATCGAAGAAACTCACACAGTCACTCTTACAAGATACGAAACTTAACCAAGTCGATCGAAGCTCACACAGTGGTTTCGTTTTCAGTCTCAATTATCATCTCCAGATAATTATAGAAATAGCATGACTTTAGAGCGCCACCTGTAGGACAGGAGGGCACTCACTCTTACAAGACAGCGGATACGAAACTGTAACCAAGTTTGCGATCGAAGCTCACACAAATAGTGGTTTCGTTTACCGTCTCTCTCAGACACCATCTCCATCAAACCTGTGGCCTCTGGTGCACTTTAGCCCCAAAGTTTCTACGAACCACAGAACGGCAAAGCAAAAAAAAAAACAGGAAGGAAGGAAAGCTGCTCCTTCCTCAGCAAATTATTATATTATTATATCCTTTTCACTGGAGGGAAAAAGAAATACGAGGTCGAATTCACGTAATCCTGATGTTTAGAAAAACAAAAACAAAAGAAACAAAAACAGGCAGATGTGATTCAGAGGTCAGTGTTCAGCATTCAGCACTCATTAAAACGGAACCAGATCGCTAGCGAGTCGTCGATTGATCAACAGCTGCTCGTGATAAAAGACGGGAGACGATAAACAGATCATAACAAATAAATATACAGCAAGATAAACAGATGGACTGAATGTACGCCCGCTCCCACCTAGCAAAACTAGCTACCTAAACAAGTCATGGACGGAGTTCCGAATTTTTCCAAAACCACATGTTGCTTTCAATAAAGTCGACTATAAAACAATTTCTTCTATCTATAAATAAGAAATAAAGATAAATAAGTGCCTTAAATTCACCGCTTGTACTCCGTTTCGCGACACTTTGACCAGCTTGCTAACAAGGAGCTTAGCCGCTACTGAGGGGAGAGGAGGGGGGGGTTCTGAAGCCTTTACCTCCTGTTGATAGCGCTCAAGATCCGGCAGACCTCCCGTCAGTGCCTGTACATGCCTTTGTAGACGGTATTAAACATGTACTTCGGTCATTTTCCCACCCACTTGTGCGTCTGCGACTCGCGTCTTACGGTCAGGAGAACCACAAGGCCTCAGGCGCCAATATTGTTTGACGCGAATCTGGTCCAATTCATACCGGGATCACCACCACACCCATACTGATATTGGAGCATGGCAACAATCCAGTGAAGGGGGGGGACGACAAACAATCCTAAACGCTACTTTTTTTTTAGGGAAACTCTCTACAGTAGTAAAAATATACTCAGTGTTAAATGTTATAGAAGACTATGTGGTGCGTTTTTTTTGCCAAACAAAAACGTTTCCTTAAGAAACTACGCACCGTAACTGAGTTATTAACCCCCCCGTCTTATGCGACAATGGTATTGTCGGTTAGCTTCCTCAATTATCAAAACTGAACTAACGGGTGGATGTTCGACTCCCGAACTTTTGGAGTCGACTCCGAGTCGGATCACGGATTACAGGTGGTGGATATCGAAAGAGTCGAATCCTTAAATCTAACGGGATTTCAAGTGCAGGGGGAAAAAGCCGCTATGATGTTAGTGCAAACAACAACAACAACAACAACAACAATAATAATAATAATAATAATAAGGAGAAGAAGAATTAATTTTTTAAAGATTTAATTTTAGTTCTTCGGGTAAATAAATCTAAAATGATTTTCCTTTAGGTTTATCCTCGGACAAAAAGAAAAGAATTTTCATATAACCATATATAATAATACAGTAATACATATCAATGCAAAGACATGAAACCTGAGTTGGGAAAAATATAACGGGATTTCAAGTGCAGGAAAAAAAAGACACTACTATGCTTTCAGTGCAAACAACAACAACAACAATAATACAAATCAATTATATCTGGATAAATTTGACATAGAAATGAATAGCATTACATAAACAGTAATTTACAAAGTTGCAATGGAGCTTTTAATGGACTTTGTGCACCAAATTTACACAGTGTTTGCAATAGTTTAATCCAAATAAAGACAGAACCTTACATTTTCTTTGGTGTGTGTGTGTGTGTGTGTGTGTGTGTGTGTGTGTGTGTTTTAGGTGGATCTTTAAGTTATGGTTATAAACGTATTTTTTCAAAGCCACATCCTTTCGAGTGGCAGCTCAACTACCACGACACCCTTCCTAAAAAAAAAACACACACGTCGTTTTTCGGCTAGGAATTATTTACACCTCTATAAACACCTCTATATGATCTAATCATACACCCAATTATGGTTAAACAAAGAACAATGTAAATTTATGTTTAAAAAATGCATTACCAAAGGAAATCTCACTTTCTACAACACGTGTCATGATTGCATTCAGACATAGACTTTAATAAGACGGGTTTGACCCTTTACGCCACATCAATCCTCAAACTCATCCGCATAGGAAAGCGCTTTATTATAGTCTTACCCAGTAACGCTTGTCTGTGTGCTGGTCCCGAGCAGAGTGTGTCCTTCTCAGCGTAGTGTGCGTTTCCTGTATGGATCACAGTGCTGGCACCGTGGAGGACTAACGGGTCCACAGCGGGTTTACTCCAGCCTAGGCGGAGGGGTGTGAGCTCCCAGAGAGCCTTAAAGAGATGTGCCGTAAATAAGACCTGAGAGTCGAAATGTGCTTTATGTTCAAACCTCAAGCTCACCTGTAAAAAAAAAAAAATGATGTAAAAGCTACACTTATGTGTGATTTATTGTATCGGAGTTTTATTTACATTTTATTATTTATTTATTTCATGATTTTAATGACTAATTTGCTATTTAGGCGTCTCAATACGAATGATCACTGACTAAATGACATAAACATGAGCACACACACACACACACACACACATACACACGGCCTATATATTCATAAATGGCATAAAATGCTCAAAAATACGCCCAGAAGAAATTAAGAATACAATTACTAGCGTTTTAGGAGTCTCATAAACCTGACAAGCAGTTTGTAACAGTAACTTAATTAATGTACATACAAATAAAAAGCAACAAAATATATTGGTATATTTCATTCATTCATTCATTCATTCATCTTCTAGCGCTTTATCCGATCTTCCCTCGGGTCACGGGGAGTCTGTGTCTATCTCAGGCGTCTATGGGTATTAAGGCAGGATACACCCTGGATGGAATGCCAACTCATCGCAGGACACACACACACACACACACACACACACACACACACATTCATACACTAGGGACAATTTTCCAAGGTGCCAATCAACCTACCGTGCATGTTTTTGGACCGGGGAGGAAACCGGAGAACCCGGAGAAAAACCCCCTGAGACACGGGGAGAACATGCACAAACTCCACACACACATGGTCGAGACGGGAATCGAACCTGGACCCTGGTGGAGTGAGGCGAACGTGCTAACCGCTACGCCACCGTGTCCCATATTGGTATATTTATATATACTATTCTTATATAATAAGAAATACTGTCTCGTAACACACAATATGTTATACAGATGCATAGGGAAAATTTCCAAACACACACACACACACACACACACACATACACACACATGAACCATAGTGAATCGTTCTAAAACAATATTTTATTGTCATTTATAAATACACGATCATATCTCAGCGCATTAAATCCCATAACTTATTTACAAAACAGTCCCAGAGGATACGTGACATTTACTAACATGCTGAAAGTTTGTTTTTTTGTATGTTGTACACAGCTTTTGCTCAATCAAAATCTAACGTAAATATTAATCAGGTTGTTTTCTTAATAAACATTTTATACCTGTCGAAAGTTTGAATACGCTGAACCTTTTATGGGTTTTTTTTTTGTGAGACACACGCATGTTCCTTTCGCTCCTATGCAACAAACTCGGTAAAAGACGTGAGAATTGTACAGGATGACGTTTGGTTTTTGGTTTTGTTTTACCATTGTTTTGTGTTTCATCGGAAAACCCTCCAGATGTGTGCAAATCTGTTCTTCACACTTTTAGTGGAAATGATATGGAATATCCGGACGTTTATGTATGTTTGTTTGGTCAGAAACACAAGGAACATGCATGCATCTCTCAAAAAAACAAAACAAAAACGTAAACGAAACTAAAGTGTATTTCCACACTTTTTTGAAGGTGCTGGAGGTGTCGTAATATAATCAGTCGATCGGGATGTGATGAATGCAGTCGTTCCGTGATACCGAACATTTGATTGTTAAAGTGAAAGCAGATTAAATTTAAATAAATAAAACAAATTCGGGGATTCATTACAGCAGATTGTACATGCGTCATCATATCATCTCATCTGGACTCCAAATAAATAATAAATACCATTAATATTTATAATCTGGTGTGTATATATATATATATATATATATATATATATATATATATATATATATATATATATATATATATATCTATATATATATATATATATATATATATATAATTTTTTTCCCAATATGGCTTTCATACAAAGCAATTATAAAGAGGTTTATTTAGTATAATAAAAAAATTAATAATTATGACTTGTTGCATAGTTGTATCTGAAATGAAAATCTATTCTAACCCTTAGAGGCAAACGTCATGCAAATTTCACATCTGGATTTTTATGTGTCTGAATTATATTTAAGAAACTATATTTCTGAATATTTATTTCGATCCGATTAAAAGTATTTTAACGATTTAAGGCATGATTACTTAGATGTAGGATATACTTTTGTTTATTATTGGTTCCGTATCACATTTTCTACACATTGTTTTACTTTTGTTCCATGATTTTATTATTGTTATTATTATTATTATTATTATTAGTTTGTACCTAAAGAGTAATGTCATTTATAATAGATAGATATTAGATATTTTAAGATTTTTCCATTAGGGAAAACCGTTCCTGCCGATACATGATAACTTAAATTGTTTAATTATAGGGTCTTTATATATATATATATATATATATATATATATATATATATATATATATATTATATATATATATATATATATATATATATATATATATATATATATTGACCCTAAAATAGTCTGTAACTGTAACCTGTGACATTCTAAAGCCATTTTTGTCCCCTTGCATGTACTTGGGGACGGGTTTACTATCTGCTTGGCCTTTTGTGTTATTGCGCTTTCATACATTTCCCCACTTTCAACATGATGCTGTAGGTTTTTTTCTTTCCCCATGACCTTTCATCGGAGGCGTTTGAAGTCGACGCCCCGCGGAGCCCCAGAGCTCTGCGCAGTCAAAGGGGAGCGCTGGAACACAGATGGCGCCTGGCAACACATCCTGCTGGCACACCTGGGCACATGACACGCCTCAGAGGGACCGCTGTGTCCCGAAGAGAGACGCACTTAATGTCACTCCTCATCCCCGGGGTCATTGTGGCGCTTCGGTGCAGCAACAGTGACATCGTGTGGTGGAATCGCTGACATGCATCGCAGCTCAACTGTCTCAGGGCATTTCTTATGATTAATATTGCTAACAAGGTAAAAGAGGGGTTATAACTACCACTTAAGCACACTTTAGAAAAAATGTCACCTAATTGTGTGCAAAACTTTGCATCCCCATTGGATCCATTAAGGTATATCGTTCCTAAAACAGGACTCGTGAAGAGTCATTATAACGCCTCGCATAAGTATTCCCAGACGTTATTATGCGAGGCGATGTAACGAGCAACAACAAAAAAAAAAGTATGCTGGACGATTTTGGACAGGGTTAATAAAGGTCATGTGCTAATCACGTGTTTTCACCATGCTATAATTTGGTAAGTATTCAAAGATACACGGTTTTGAGATTGTACAGTGTAATAGGAGAGACTATATTATGAATATATAGCCTTTCCCGAAATGTGCTTTCCTGTCCCTCACACACACATACACACACACACACACACACACACACACTTGTATC
>JACRUU010000001.1:5953649-5961149 GCA_030449085.1 Kryptopterus vitreolus
GAAACAAACGAACCTGTCCGCGAAAGCAAAATTGGTTTGGCGTCGAAAAGTAATGAGTAACCAATCGAACGAGTGTAATAGCCATAAAAACACCTCCTCCTCGTCCTCCTCCTTCTCGTCCTCCCACCATCCACACACATATTAACCACCACATTCCATGCTAAATACAGTATTTACTGTATACATGACTGTATTATTTTATACTGTTTATTCATTTTAAATACATTATTGTTTTTATAACGTGTCTTAAAGTAGGGGCACAGTGGTTTAGCGGTTTGTACGTTCGCCTCACACCGCCAGGATCCGGGTTCGATTCCCGTCTCGGCCATGTGTGTGTGGAGTTTGTGCATGTTCTCTCCGTGCCTCAGGGGGGGTTTTTCTCCGGGTTCTCCGGTTTCCTCCTGGTCCAAAAACATGCACGGTAGGTTGATTGGCACCTTGGAAAATTGTCCCTACTGTATGAATGTGTGTGAATGTGAGTGTGTGTGCCCTGCGATGAGTTGGCATTCCATCCAGGGTGTATCCTGCCTTAATGCCCATAGACGCCTGAGATAGACACAGACTCCCCGTGACCCGAGGGAAGATCGGATAAAGTGCTAGAAGATGAATGAATGAATGAACTTGTCTTAAAGTGAAGAATTCATTGTAGTGGCATCTTCTAAACATCCGATATATATTACACAACATTTCCTTATTAGGATATTGATGAAATGTTGTCCATTACAGGTCTGTTTATCGGTCTATTTGCCCCTATAAGGAAAAAAGATATCCTTTTTTTGTCTGATCATGTGTGAAAAATGATTCTTTTTTTTAATAAAATCATAACTGCAGTCGAACAGCTGCGAGTTTAAGCTTGTGATTGCTTTGTGTTCAACATTTTTTGCCATCTGCTCTCACTCTCTCACACACACACACACACACACACACACACACACACACATAATGATGAGAGAGAATTTTCGATGAGAGGAAGCATTAGCTGACATCTTCACTCTATAAGCTTTGAAGTGATAATGGAGCTTTTCGCCTCATTTGTGCTTTGCACAAAAATCACCGTGCACAAGGTTTTATTTATTTATTTGTTTTTTAGAATGATATAATGGCGCTTCTCGACGCTTCCCAGTATGAAGTCTATAACCATCATGTTTATAGGACAAGAGCTATCCTGCTGGCCCACAGCTCCCTCTGATGGAAATAGGAAGCGTGGCACAGCTGCTGATTGGCCGATCGTACCGTGTCGTTGGGAGAAAGGCTGGACGGAATCCGGCCTTTACCCTCCGAGTCGTCTAGCCAGTTTCTGCGAGCGAGTTCCTCCAACTCGGCCTGCATTTTATCCCAGAATTCGGTGTCTGACTGGAGAGGAAACAAACAAACAAACAAACAAAAAAGCATGACATTTTTCTGTACTGAAACCTAAATATAGTTCATTTTTAAATCTGAATTTATATTACAATATCACCTAAATAATTAATTATTGATCTAAAATTGTTTGACTAATTTAAATCAAATAAAACCTGTTCAATTTCTGTTAATACAATTTGGTATCTTCTATAACAAATTCTATACAAAGTATCCTGTATTATAAAAATACATTTTATTCTGTACAAACCATGAACGTTCAAATATTGAATAATAAAATGTTTGTTTGTAAAGCTGTTGATCATGCTGATGGAGAATTCTGCAGTGTAAATACAGTGAATCACTTTACCTTTCTATAGTGAAACATACACTTTATATATATATATATATATATATATACATATATATATATATATATATATATATATATATATATAATTTTTTTTTTTTTTTTTCTTGATCTTCATACGACGATACTAGCGCTTTATCCGATCTTCCCTCGGGTCACGGGGAGTCTGTGTCTATCTCAGGTGTCTATGGGCATTAAGGCAGGATACACCCTGGATGGGGAATGCCAGCCCATCACAAGGGAACACACACACACACACACACACACACACACACATTCATACACTAGGGACAATTTTCCAATGTGCCAATCAACCTACCGTGCATGTTTTTGGACCGGGGGAGGAAACCGGAGAACCCGGAGAAAAAAACCCCCTGAGGCACGGGGAGAACATGCACAAACTCCACACACACACACATGACCGAGACGGGAATCGAACCCGGATCCTGGAGGTGTGAGGCGAACGTGCTAACCACTAAACCACCGTGTCCCAGATATATATATATATATATATATATATATATATATATATATATATATATATATATATATATATATATATATATATATCTGAAGTAGTCTCTAGAAAGAAAAATGAATATTTTTTTATAAAATATTTAAAAGTAAATGCAAACATATTGAGATATACATCGAACATTGTACTAATTGTCAAGATAGATATCACCTTTTTTTTTACGATACTGTATATACAAGAAATAAAATAATAACACCATCACGAAGCGAAACAAACGTGCACGTTTTGTCCATTTCTCCTGTAATAGAATTGCTGAAGTGTTAATCAAAACATGCCATAATTGTGTGTGTGTGATTAATTAATGCTGTCTTTTCCAATTAAGTCCAAACCTGCAGCGTTGCGTAATTGTGAACGCGAGTCATTAGTGACGTTGTTCGGCCTGCAAAGTCAAAAGGTCCGGGATCATTTCCTGTTACACTGCAGAACAGATCCCATTTCACATTTACGGCTGAATTGGAATGCTCGGATTTCATAGCGCGTGTGTGTGTGTATGTGTGTGTGTGTGTGTGTGTGTGTGTGTGTGTTTGTATATAATGGCTCAGTCCAGCTTCATTATAGTTCATAACCTGAGCTATTTACAGTCATTTACTGACTATAGATAGCCTGCAAATGCTGGGAGCGAGGATTATCATTACCATTGACCCTGCAGGCTTTGGTTGGTGTGTGTGTGTGTATGCATTAAGCGTTTTGTGGGGACCGAATGTCCTCACAACGACAGTACACATTTCCACACACACCTTCCATAAAGCACTTTAGCTCACTGAACACGCCATACGAATAATCCCGAAAAAGCGCTTTATATATACGACAAAGTAACCATGGACAGAAGAAGGCGAAGAATCTACCAAGTCCTCACAACGCGAATAAAACGAATAAAAACGCACTTCAAAAAGTGTTTATGAGGCCGCGTAAAGCCGTGATTTTTAACTACAGGTGCGTTTACGTCCAGCACAAAGCAAATCCTGCATCGTTTTTCTTCCTCGTCAGTTTTTTCTCGTTTTCACCGAGTGTGTGTGTGTGTGTGTGAGATCTCTTTCGCCTCACCGCACATCCCCGATTATCTGTATTTGTTTGCTCTTCCTCTCCTCTAACCCAAGAACAGAGTGAGCTTCTGCTCGATTAAGTGCGCGTAATGTTCAGTGCTCAGGCACCGTCACTTTATCAGTGCAGCCACCGCCTCGTTAAAAGCCCTTAAACGTCTCGCTTTATTTAAATTATTTCTATTAATATATCATTGTCTGAAACGTGAAAGTTAACAGTCACACCGGTGAATTTTTCATATTTAATTGGCGTCGATAAAATCATTTTAATACCTGGTGAAATTATTTCCATATTTGCAGATAAATGTTTAAACCCGTTTATTAAACGATTCATTCATTCATTCATCTTCTACCTCTTTATCCGATCTTCCCTCGGGTCACGGGGAGTCTGTGTCTATCTCAGGCGTCTATGGGCATTAATGCAGGATACACCCTGGATGGAATGCCAACCCATCGCAGGGCACACACACACACACACACACACACACACACACACACACACACACACACACACACATTCACACACACATTCATACACTAGGGACAATTTTCCAAGGTGCCAATCAACCTACCGTGCATGTTTTTGGACCGGGGGAGGAAACCGGAGAACCCGGAGAAAAAACCCCCTGAGGCACGGGGAGAACATGCACAAACTCCACACACACACATGGCCGAGACGGGAATCGAACCCCGGCCATGGCGGTGTGAGGCGAACGTGCTAACCGCTAAACCACCGTAGCCCTTTTATGAAACGATTGTACAATTATATTAAATAGGCGCTTTTAAGAATTATGTCCCAAAATGTCCCAAAGCAGCTTTACAGATAAAATAATGTATGCGTTTGTTCCTTATAATAAAAATAACAAACACTGGGAATCCCTTACAACACTTGTATGTTCAGCTCCAAAAAAAGACAACAAACAAACAAACAAACAAATAAATAAATAAAGTAATGCCTTTACTTATATGTGGGGTGTGGGGAGGAGGGTAAACAAACACTGGGAATCCCTTACGACACTTGTTTGTTCAGCTCCAAATAAAGACAACAAATAAGCAACAAATAAATAAATAAATAAAGTAATGCCTTTACTTAAATGTGGGGTGGGGGGGATAAACAAACACTGGGAATCCCTTACGACACTTGTTTGTTCAGCTCCAAGAAAAAGACAACAAAAAAGCAACAAAAAATAAATAAATAAATAAAGTAATGCCTTTACTTATATATGTATTGGGGGGTGGGGTGGGGGGAGGGGGGGGTAAACAAACACTGGGAATCCCTTCGGCTTCAAAAAAAGACAACAACAATAAGCAACAAATTAATAAATAAATAAAGTAATGCCTTTACTTATATGTGGGGTGTGGGGGGGTGTGTGGGGGAGGGGGGTAAACAAAACACTAGGAATCCCTTACGACACTTGTTTGTTCGGCTCCAAAAAAAGACAACAAATAAGCAACAAACAAACAAGCAGACAAATAAATAAATAAATAAAGTAATGCCTTTACTTATATGTGGGGGTGTCGTGGGGGGTTTGGGTTTAAACAAACACTAGGAATCCCTTACGACACTTGTTTGTTCGGCTCCAAAAAAAGACAACAAATAAGCAACAAACAAACAAAGCAGACAAATAAATCAATAAATAAATAAATAAAGTAATGCCTTTACTTATATGTGGGGTGTGGGGTGTGGGGGAGGGGGGTAAACAAACACTAGGAATCCCTTATGACACTTGTTTTTTATTCGGCTCCAAAAAAAGACAACAAACAACAAGCAAACAAATAAATCAATAAATAAATAAATAAAGTAACGCCTTTACTTTATATGTGGGGTGTGTGTGTGTGTGTGGTGGGGGGGGGGGGTTAAACAAACACTAGGAATCCCTTACGACACACTTTGTTTGTTCGGCTCCAAAAAAAGACAACAAATAAGCACCAAACAAAAAAACAAACAAACAAACAAGCAAACAAACAAATAAATAAATAAATAAAGTAATGCCTTTTGTAACCGAGACGTGAAAAAATATCAAATCTCAAAACACGGCCACAGGAGGAAGGAGAGCGTCGCGTCTTTTGCGAGCGGTTCGCCGCTTTCTTCACACGCCATTAGCATTTGGATGAAACGCCACACCGGACTTCATCCCGGCGAAATCAGCGACTCGGGTTTCCGCCCTACAGGGTTCGGATGATTGGTCGTCTGTCTTTTTCCTTTTTTTTTCTTTTCTGATGAAAGCCCTCACGCAGCGACGATGGCACAATCGTCCTCCATCAGAATCATCCGTCTGCGCTCGAGTGCACTCAGGCTGCCGTCACGGATGTTTAACCTTCACTACCTCTAATGTTCACTACACAGCGCAGGCTTTCCAATAAATCCTAATCCTCTCAGTGAAGATCGATCAACTCTGCACCGTGTTCGGGAAATCATCCTCAGACGTGTGCACATGTGTGTGTGTGTGTGTGTGTGTGTGTATACACACATGAAAATAGGATATGGGGGCAAAAGAAGCAGTCACTTATTTTCCATTTAGACTCATAAAACCATTGATTGGTCCAATTTAAAGCTTCTTATTGGAACAGACGTGTCTCGTTACCAATGTACACGTCTTTACCGTACTTAAGGAGAAATTTCTACTCCTTACTCCTCTCTCGCTTTAAAAACAACCTCGTTACTCCGATTTCATTCTTCTACTAAAACTACTACTTACTACTTTCCTCGTCATCGTTCAATTCTTCATCGTTCATAAATGAAAGAAAAAAACCCTATACAGATAAACGTCTCCGTCCTGATAGAGTGAATGTGATTGGACGAGATAGAAAACATACACCATTCCGACGGCCTATCGGTTTGTACTCGATCCATCGCAAATCCCGTCACGCTCCAGCGCGGACGTAACCGGTGTCGGGGGTTGTTACTTTTCGTTTATTTACTCGTTTATCAAGCGGGTGTTTTCTCTTCATCATACGCAAATGATGTTACAGAAGGGAGTTTTGTCGGACTAAACTTATGTCCTTAATGCCGTTTTTTTCTCCCCCTTACTCACGCCTCACACCTCCAGAGTCAGGGGTTCGATTCCCGTCTCGGTCATGTGTGTGTGGAGTTTGTGCATGTTCTCCCCGTGTCTCAGGGGGTTTTTCTCCGGGTTCTCCGGTTTCCTCTCCCGGTCCAAAAACATGCACGGTAGGTTGATTGGCACCTTGGAAAATTGTCCCCTAGTGTGTCTGAATGTGTGTGTGTGTGTGTGTGTGTGTGTGTGTGTGTGTCCTGCGATGGGTTGGTATTCCATCCAGGGTGTATCCTGCCTTAATGCCCATAGACGCCTGAGACAGACACATACTCCCTGCCAATCAACCTACCGTGCATGTTTTTTTTCTAACCCGGGGGGAGGAAACCGGAGAACCCGGAGAAAAACCACCTGAGGCACGGGGAGAACATGCACAAACTCCACACACACATGGCCGAGACGGGAATCGAACCCGGACCCCGGAGGCGAACGTGCTAACCACTAAGCCACCGTGCCCCTTATATAACATTATACAGAAGTGTTTTATTTTCAGCACCCTGTTCTACCGAACCCGACATCATATAAGGCCCTGAATGAATCATCCGGGGGACAAAAAAAATAATAAAAAAAATAAATAAATAAATAAATAGCCACAAGGTAGGAAAACTGAGTCGGTGGAACAACGCACAGGATATCAACTGTACCTTTTGTGCTTTCGGATAAATATAGCTACGAAGTCGCGTCTAGCGTCTCGTCTCGGCTACATATAGCTCCGGGTAGGTTAAAGACAGATGTAATACAAAACCCCAGTGCAGTACGGAACAATGCTGCCGAGAAAGAGGAGCCGGCGTCGACACAAATTAGCATCCGGCGGCTAAAAATACGCCGCTCGCGCAGGCGGCCGACCCCGGCATTACGGACTGATCTCAAAAGTGTGAACGCGTGTGTGTGTATCGGTACACAACGCCGCGGGGGGTTTAATCACAGTCCTAAATATTAAATAGCTGAAGGTTTGGACGTCCTTCTATCAAGGTAAAAGGACCACAATGGGAGCACTAGAGATTATTTAAAGGACGCAGAGGGAATCATTTTCACTGCCTTGGGCCCGAGAGCGGTTACAGGACTATATTTGACAGAGCGGTTGCGAAATAGACGTACGGCGAGGCGGGAAAATTCCGAGCTTTATTATTTATCACTGGGAACCTGATAGTGGTCAAAGGA
>JACRUU010000001.1:5963649-6041149 GCA_030449085.1 Kryptopterus vitreolus
AGACGTTCTCTCTTCTTTTTTTTATTTTATTAATATTTACTTTAATTTATGCGGTAAAGGAATTGTTTTCTCTTTTTTTAATACTTTTTTATGTCATTAACTGTTACAATTTTATTATAGCACTGTACGTACAGCACTATACAGTATTCTGTCATTCATTCATTCATCTTCTACTGCTTTACTCGGCGTCTATGGGCATTAAGGCAGGATACACCCTGGATGGAATGCCGACCCATCGCAGGACAAACACACACTCTCAAACACACACACACACACACACATTCATACACTAGGGACAATTTTCCAAGGTGCCAATCAACCTACCATGCATGATTTTGGACCGGGGGAGGGAGGAAAGGACGGAGGAACCGGAGAAAAACCGGAAACGGAGAACCCGGAGAAAAACCCCCTGAGGCACGGGGAGAACATGCAACAAACTCCACACACACATGGCCGAGACGGGAATCGAACCCGGACCCTGGTGGTGTGAGGCGAACGTGCTTATGTCATGAACTGTTACATTTTATTATAGCACTGTACGTACATCACTTTATAGTATATTATTTTGATTTATTTATTTTATATTCCGATTTACACTGAAAATCGGGTTATGACGCGTCTTAAGAACGTCGTAACCCGAGGACCCACTATACACTGTCTTGACCCTTCGAGGGAAACCATAATATTGATGTGGCCCACGATGATAATGGGTTTCAGACCCCTGATCTAGAACGACTTGTTCAAGGGCCCAGTAGTGGTGGTGCTGGGATTTGAACCTGCGTCCTTCTGGTCCAGAGTCTACCATTTCCCCCTATAGAAGTGTGATGTGAATGTGACAGAGGAACCCGTACCTGTGGCGTAGGCCCGGGATCCGACTCCATGCTCACACTAAGCTCCAGCGTGTGTTTGTTGGAGAGGTTGCTTTTGAAGTCAGCGGACCTGCGAGGAAAAAACGTGCCAAAGAACGTATACAACGTACAGACAAAAATACCAGCATGACAAAGCCAAACCGGTTCCAGCATGACAAAGCCAGCTCAAAGATAATGTACATAGAGCGACGTTGGATTACCAGAGCAGCTCGCTGGAGGAGTGGTGTGAAGTGCACTTCTTCCTCCATTTGCTCCCTCCTTCCAAGGCACTGTCTGGATGAAGGCTCACTTCCTCCCATCTTTCCTGGGGTGAGCTGCTCGCTACACACACACACACACACACACACACACACACACACACACACAGCAGTGTATTAAAGCAGGAGGTTTGCCATAGTGTTCAGATTCATTCGTTCGTTCATTCATCCATTCATCTTCTACCGCTTTATCCGATCTTCCCTCGGGTCACGGGGAGTCTGTGTCTATCTCAGGCGTCTATGGGCATTAATGCAGGATACACCCTAGATGGAATGCCAACCCATCACACACACACACACACACACACACACACACGCATTCATACACTAGGGACAATTTTTTCAAGGTGCCAATCAACCTACCGTGCATGTTTTTGGACCGGGGGAGGAAACCGGAGAACCCGGAGAAAACCCCTTTGTCACGGGGAGAACATGCATAAACTCCACACACACATGGCCGAGACGGGAATCGAACCCACGACCCTGGAGGTGTGAGGCGAACGTGCTAACCACTAAGCCACCTAGTGCCCCCTAGTGTTCATATTTGAAAGGATTTTGGCCTTTTTAATTAACAGCAACGTTTTGCGCGGATTGAAATATGCGGATACGGACGGCCCCGGCCCTACGAACGAGTTACGTCCCAAGAGTTCGTTCGTGGTATGAATTTGTTCGTACGTTTGTTCGCTATTGACTTACTAATTATGTTTGTACGATACTAAGCTATAAAAATTGGATTTTTTCCTACACACAAAAAAACAACGGCCAAAATAAACGCTTGTGTACGCGTATGTGTGTGTAGGCATCAGATGTCCCTAAAATGGATCAAAATTGATATTTTAGTAAGGTATATAAGCGATAAAACATACAGATACATATTTGGGGTTGAGGTTAGGGCTGAACACAAATCGAACACATCTATATTCACCATATATTCATCTTTTTCCAGTAAGTGCACACTACAGGCTGAAAGACGGCGTATGAGGTGTGTGTATGAGGTGTGTGTATGAGTTGTGTGTATGAGGTGTGTGTATGAGGCATATGAGGTGTGCGTAGGCGTAAAATGAAAAACCCGAGCTGTGCCGGATGTTATTGGGAAAGTAATATCTCTGTCGTGACTCACATCCGGTCATCCCTTCATTCATCTTCTACCGCTTTATCCGATCTTCCCTCGGGTCACGGGGAGTCTGTGCCTATCTCAGGCTTCTATGGGCATTAGGGCAGGATACACCCTGGATGGAATGCCAACCCATCACACACACACACACACTCATTCACACACATTCATACACTAGGGACAATTTTCCAAAGTGCCAATCCACCTACCGTGCATGTTTTTGGACCGGGGGAGAAAATCCCCCTGAGGCACGGGAAGAACATGCACAAACTCCACACACACATGGTTGAGACGGGAATCGAACCCGGACCCTGGCGGTGTGAGGCGAACATGCCCCTGCCCGGTCATCCCTTATGAAATGAAAAACTCTCCACCTCCACACAGGACACTTTTGTCTTAAAGTCCTCAGGCATTATTGGCAGACGAGTCTTTCCTTTTCTATGTTTCCTCCAAATCCTGCAACGGCAGCACGAGTGTGTGCTAGTCAATGATAGCAGGGCAACGCTAAGCTTATTTCCGTCTACGCGATAAGAGGATGAGAAGACGGCTTAAGGCGTGTTTCTGCGTTAAAACGGCTTAGTAACAGTGGGAGGGGGGGGGGGGAATTCACTGTAACATACAGCTTTTGCAGTTACATTTACAGCAATGCCTTTATCCCGCTTATAATTATTTTAGTTATAAACCTGAAATAGGTGTTAAAAGTTGTATCTATCAATGTCAATCAATCATTGGCCTAACAGCGGGTGCAGGGGTTTGAATTTGGCCTTCTGGAGAGGAGACCAACATCTTGTGCACCTTGAAAAAATATGTTAATTAATTAACGAAGGTCATTTAGTAAGCCAATGTGAAATAAATAGATTTTTCATTCATTCATTCATCTCTTAGCGCTTTAACCGATCTTCCCTCGGGTCACGGGGAGTCTGTGTCCTATCTCAGGCGTCTATGGGCATTAATGGCAGGATACACCCTGGATGGAATGCCAACCCATCACACACACACACACACACACACACATTCATACACTAGGGACAATTTTCCAAGGTGCCAATCAACCTACCGTGCATGTTTCATTTTTTGGACCGGGGAGGAAACCGGAGAAACCCGGAGAAAAACCCCCTGAGGCACGGGGAGAACATGCACAAACTCCACACACACATGGCCGAGACGGGAATCGAACCCCCGACCCTGGAGGTGTGAGGCGAACATGATAACCACTAAACCACCTTGTCCCCCTGAATAGATTGTTAAATTGTTCAAATTTAAGATTGTTAAAAGTCTTAATTAATTTGGAAAAGTATGTGTACAAGTATGCAACTAAAAACAACAAAACTTTTGCAATCTTTAAAAAAAAAATAAATTAACACAACCAAAGAAAACCAAAACAAACAAAAAATAACTATAAAATAATCATGGGGAGGGGCACGGTGGTTTAGTGGTTAGTATGTTCGCCTCACACCTCCAGGGTCCGGGTTCGATTCCCGTCTCGGCCATGTGTGTGTGGAGTTTGTGCATGTTCTCCCCGTGTCTGAGGGGTTTTTTTTTCTCCGGGTTCTTCCGGTTTCCTCCACCAGGTCCAAAAACATGCACGGTAGGTTGATTGGCACCTTGGAAAATTGTCCCTAGTGTATGAATGTGTGTGTGTGTGTGTGTGTGTGTCCTGCGATGGGTTGGCATTCCATCCAGGGTGTATCCTGCCTTAATGCCCATAGACGCCTGAGATAGACACAGACTCCCCGTGACCCGAGGGAAGATCGGATAAAGCGCTAGAAGATGAATGAATGAATGAATGAATGAATAATCATGGGATAGAAATGAATAGATTTTTCTGATAAAAAGTCTGAGAAAACCGAAAGAACCTTCAACCCCATATAATATATAATGATATTGAATATATAATACTATTTTATTTATTTATTTATTTATTTTGATAAGTGACTAAGTGAAATACATCACCTCTAAAAGGCAGTCAGTTGCATAATAAACCCCAGGAAAACTATTTACAGGAAAAGCACGGATTAAAAATAAGCCACAGGAGGACCTCTTTAAACGAATCAAAGAAGCGTTAAAAAAAAAGAGAAAAAAAAAAAAGGAGGAAAAAAAAGCCCCAGCGATAATATTCAATTCAGCAAATGTGGCACTTTACGCAGATTAGAGGAAAAACCTTGAATAAAGAGCGAGAGGTCATTACATCATTACATCACTCGCGATTTAATACATAAAACTGCTGAATTGAACCTGAAGGTTTTATTAAAACGAGACAGAAATGTGATTAAAAAAAAAATAACACATTGTGGTTGGTGTGATTTCACTCCTAATATGCTAATATGCAAAAACGACAGCTCTTTATAAGTTTATGTAAATGTAGCCCCGCCCACTTTGAATATTAATCGAATATAACACGATTTAACTCCGCAAAATTTCCGTATTTCCTGGCACTAACCCGAGTCTGACGAGACTCTCTCAGGGTTCAGGTGTCCAGGCGAGAGCTGCTGCTCAGCGTCCACCTGGATAAGCTCCGTCTCTTCCGTCTTCTTCCTGCGGAGGCTGTTCCTAAAAGCGGCGCGAGGGCTACGGCGATCCCAGCTCCACCTCCTCTCGCACGGCTCGCTCAGGTCCACCAGATCCAGCGCTGTTGAAATGACTGCGAGAATGAAGCAATCGTTCAGTTAAAGGAAAGCCTATATCTGTACACACACACACACACGCACACACACCGTCACCTTAAACACATTTTCGGGGATGTGTGTGTGTGTGGGGGGGGGGTTGTAATATTCGCCAGCAGAGTTCCTGATGTAGTTTCTGACACCGTCTGATCCCTTAAAAATAGACCCACGGACGTCACAGAGCTCAAAACAGTTCCCGTCATGAACACTTTATTTCACAGAAACAGTTTTGGTGTCACTCCGTAGCAACATCACACTCGGATACAAGGTGTGGATTAGACTGAAGTTGAAAAGTGGAACTTACAATTGTGTGACAAAGAGTTCGTTCGTAGTATGAATTTGTTCCTAAGTTTGTTCGCTGGTGACGTAATTATGTTTGTACGATACGAGCTATAAAAACGCTAGTTTTCTTTTTACGTATATATTGTATGGAGAAAATCTACAGAATAGTAAATATATATATATATATATATATATATATATATATATATATATATTAAATCTGTTAGCATGCTAATAATAACACGCCAATGCAAATTCGCTTTAGTAGCGCTAATGTTAATAAGGCGTGATTAACGCATTGTGAGTGATCTGCTGGAAACACGATAAACAAAGACTCTAGAGTAGAAACTTCAGTCCCGTGTTCTTCCCTGATCATTTCAACAGTGATCTTTCCTCAGTCGCTTTTACAGCCGCTTATAAAGTCCGGAATGGAATATAAACACAAAAAACGTCAAAAAAGCATCCACTCACGCTTCCTAAATTCCTAAAGTTCCCAACAGGAAATGAGCTCCTCACTATATTAGCCGTATATTACCGTACGGGACCGAAACACAGCAGCAGTTTATATGGAGAAAGTAACCAAAACCGGAACATAATTCTTAAAGGAGCCACGTCCCTTATTTAACAATTAAAACGCACATGTGCGTGTGTACATGTGCGAAACCATAAATCATATATATAGATGGATGTGTGTGTGTGCCCATCACCGGACCCCCCCATCACCGGACACACACACATTCACTCAGATTCACACACACATTCATACACTAGGGACAATTTTTCCAAGGTGCCAATCAACCTACCGTGCATGGTTTTTGGACCGGGAGGAAACCGGAGAACCCGGAGAAAAAACCCCCTGAGGCACAGGGGAGAACATGCACAAACTCCACACACACATGGCCGGGATGGGAATCGAACCCGGACCCTGGCGGTGTGAGGCGAACGTGCTAACCACTAAACCACAGAGCCCCTTATATACTGTATATATATATATATATATATATATATATATATATATATATATATATATATATATTTCTTGCTTTGAAAGCAGAAAGGCGAGACATTTTCTGTAACATGGCCAGCCTTCAAATGCAAAAACAAAACCTCTCGCTGCGAGAACTGTGTAATCTGACACGTCCATTGCTTTGGAAAGATTCATAAATTAAATAAATAAATAAATAAATAAATAAATAAATCTAGCGAGGGCAGCGTGTCTTAGGGAATAGGATGAGTTGGCGAAAAAAAAAAAAAAAACCCGAAAAAAAAAAGGAGAAATGGATGATGTGGGAGAGAGAGAAAAAAAAGAGAGAGAGAGAGAGAGAGGAGAGAGAAGGAGTGGGAGAAACAGACGAGCGAGGAGGAACCTGCTGTGTTAGAGGTGACCGGTCGTGTGGCTCCATCACTCTTGCTCTCGCTCTGGAAGTCGTCGATGGAAGGGCTCAGCAACGGTCGGCTCTCTTGGTGCTCGCTACCCAGCTGTAACACACACACCCCCCCCAGACACACACACACACACACACACACACACACACACACACACACACACACACACAACAGAACACACAGAAAATGAGCTTATCTTGTCATATTAACGCTATAAATCATATCCTCAATCACAGTCATTAATATCCTTGCAATGAGAAGTTCTTTTTCTGGCGAGCACACAGAGAACTCCTGCCAGTTTCCAGTGTGGATTTTTCCGCGGAGTTTCCTCTCGATGCCCGACATAATCAATAATGTTAATAACATTTGAAAATGTGTTCAAACAACAACATCTGTGAAGCCCGTATACGCCGCCATTTATTCCGACGTCGTGACCCAATATTAGCTGTACGGATATTTCCGTCAACGCCGTCGTTTCTCGGATACCAACAACAACCGTGAAGCACGTTTCACATGAGTGCTCATAAACGGTTAGCATGAGATTGGTATGTGTTTCGCGGGCATCGTTAAATCTTAAATCATATCAATGACATTCGTATTTACAACAGACGCTCCTTATCCAGACTAGCTGAGGGTGAAGTGTCTTGTTAAGCGCCCTCTAGTGGCAGCTTTGTGGTGGTGGGATTTTCAACGTGAGATCTTCCGAGCTATAATGCTGTAATGCACTGACACTGGAGACTCCTTACAAACGTTTCAAATAAACTTCTGTTTACAATAAACAAAAAAAAATTCACCATATAAACACATCCCGAATGTGCCCCCCCCCCCCCACGTCACTTTACTTGGCCCTGAAGTGAAACCCACGCAGTGACAGAATCCCGCCACTAGAGTGCAGCGTATCCCAAAATGGCGTTTACCGAGGGCGATTTTTCCAAGAGAAATATCCATCCCAAAGTGTCCCAAAAAGAAGTGGAGAAACTGATACAGATGGAAGACGCTTCCAAGAAAGACGTTTGTGCATCAAAACGGAGGATAAAAAAATCGTTATGTGTTTTGTGTTATGAGGCGACGTCGCTCATCAAACATATATATATATATATATATATATACACTGTCTTATATTAAGGCCCACATTAATGCTGATGTGGTACACGGTGATAATGAGTTTCGCACCTCTGATATAAGCCATGCAAATTAAATCCATTATGAAAGCCATAAATAGATATAAATACATCACCAACTTCTCAAAGCTGGATGAGTTTTTAATCAGGGAAAAAAAAATATTGTATTTATCAAATGTATTTATTTTACACATTACGCTCCGTTAAATCAGGAGCTGCCATCGCTCTATAAACTGCATCGATCCATCCCATCCCTCATCCTCTGAATATCTGCCCTGAAGAATTTATATGGGCGATAAAGCTGGCAGGATGAGGACGGCCTTCACACAGGCTGGCGCTGATACCTCGCTCTATAACTCACATAAATAGATCAACAGAACACTGTTTTCTGTCAGGTGATTCTGAAGTGATTGTTTAACGCTAGCAGCTCAACGTGGAAGTGCAAATTAGTACTGCAGGATCCTTGGCTAAAACGTGAACCAGGAGTTTTCTCCATGGCCATTGAGATCATTTGTGACGTAACACAAATATTCTCAGCAATAGCGAATAGAATGACGCGAACGCAGGGGTTTTTTACTAGTGAACGCTGTAGCGTTTATACTTCTGCGTCGCTCTGCAGTGACCATTCCCGAACACTAGTTGGCGCTGGTGCGCTGTTGGAGTTTCGCCGTTGTCGTTTTGAATTTGTAAAGTGGTCCTTTCGGATGCTCGGTCCATGTTCGTGCTTTGTTTCTTCACTAAGGACTTTAAAAATGGCTCTACAGAGGAATACGCGTAGGGTATTCGTCGATGTTTGGTATACGTTGTAGCCTCGACGCAGAAGTAAAAACCAGACTATAATATATATATATTAATAATAGATATATATATATATATATATATATATATATATATATATATATATATATATATATATATAATGAATCACCGTCATTTAGAAATAAGATTGTATATATATATATATATATATATATATATATATATATATATATATATATATATATATATATATATATATATATACATTCATTCATTCATTCATCTTCTACCGCTATATCTGATCTTCTCTCTCGGGTCACGGGGAGCCTGTGCCTATCTCAGGCGTCTATGGGCATTAAGGCAGGATACACTCTGGATGGAATGCCAACCCATCGCAGGGCACACACAAACACACACACATTCACACACACATTCATACACTAGGGACAATTTTCCAAGGTGCCAATCAACCTACCGTGCATGTTTTTGGACCGGGGGAGGAAACCGGAGAACCCGGAGAAAAACCCCCTGAGGCACGGGGAGAACATGCACAAACTCCACACACACACATGGCCGAGACGGGAATCGAACCCCACTGGACCCTGGCGCTAGGTGTGAGGCGAACAACGTGCTAACCACTAAGCCACCACCGTGCCCCATATATATATATATCCATATATATATATATATATATATATATATATATATATATATATATATATGTGTGTGTGTGTGTAAGAATCAAAATCGTGATTTTTTTTTAAACGATTAATCGTGCAGCCCTAATTAGAATTGATTTAAATGAAAGCAATTAATAATCATCAGAATGGTAACGTTGCAGCCCCAGACCATGTTCATACACCTTTATGTGGCTGTAACTAATAACCTATTACTACTGGTCTGACATATTTTATTTGCTTTTCTTTATTTTTTTATTTGCTTGTAAATAAACTGAAAAAAATTAATTGGCCCTTATTAAATAAAGTGCTCACCCAAAACATGCACCTTCTATTCATATCTGTAGTGAATCTTTACTTTAATCTACACTTTCTGTTAAAAAAAAATAAGAATAAAGAATTGTAAAATATAAACAGATGGCTTTCACACAGACTACCACCGATGCCTCGCGTTATAACTTACGATGCCAGATAATTAACTCACACATACGGGCAAAATTTGTCTGCCAGGTTCTCGGCGAAAAGTTTCGTACATGCCCGAGAACGATGTACGTTTTCCACCCCCACCATTTCCTTTCGTTCACATTTACCGGGTTATTAACAGTTCGCACCGTTCAAAGACACATAAGCAGCGGTGCTCATAATTCATGTCTTTAAAAACTGACCCTTTTGACACCAAGCAGATGGGACTCCGAAAAAAAAAAGAAACCCATATCATCCATACAGATTCATCTGGCACTTTTACAAAGTCACTTTGCGCGGTTGAAGAGACTACAAAGCAACTATTAACCCCTTGTAGCCTATTGTTGCGAAATCGCATCAAACTGCTCCCAGCCCTGAACACAGCCAATTTAACGTGTGTATTCCTCCAAATGCCTGTTGATGCATATTTGACACGTATCCATAGATCACAATGGAAGCAATTATGGTATCTGTTTGAAAGCAAAAAACACTAATTTGTTTATACAGGGGCACAGTGTTTAGCATGTTCGCCTCACACCTCCAGGGTCCGGGTTCGATTCCCGTCTCGGCCATGTGTGTTTGGAGTTTGTGCATGTTCTCCCCGTGCCCGGGGGGTTTTTTCTCCGGGTTCTCCGGTTTCCTCCCCCGGTCCAAAAAACATGCACGGTAGGTTGATTGGCACTTTGGAAAATTGTCCCTAGTGTATGAATGTGAGAGTGTGTGTGTGTGTGATGGGTTGGCATTCCATCCAGGGTGTATCCTGCCTTAATGCCCATAGACGCCTGAGATAGACACAGACTCCCCGTGACCCGAGGGAAGATCGGATATAGCAGTAGAAGATGAATGAATGAATGTCACTGAGAGTTTTCTGTGTCTGTCACTTCTACAGTCCAAGGAAACATATAAAACGTGGATGGTTACATGGATGGATATGGATTAGAAGGTTGCTAACGGCAGACCCGGGTATCCAGTTGACTGCGGAGCTACGGCTGCTAAAAGAAACTGGTATTCAACATCTCCTGCTATTGCACAAGCCAATGTTACGTCTAAAGGGTGTGTGTGTTCAGCCAACCTTGGTTGTGATGGTGAGGAAGGGGTTTCCATCTGAGGAGGCCTTACGTGGGAACTCCTTCAGCATCATGGCAACCACCCTCGGGTCTTTCCCCTACAACAGTGAGATCAACAGTGAACCAGTGTGCTGAGCTTTTAGGGCGTCTGATAGGCACGTGTCGATTATCAGTTATACGATATATATCACGATATATATATATATATATATATATATATATATATATATATATATATATATAAAAATTAACTAGCTTTGATTTTAAAGTGTTTGATAAGTGAATGAATGAATATTTTCTCATTAGCATGCCAATGTAAAGACAGTTTCTCAAGTGAGCTTTGGCGCCCCCTAGTGTTCATATATTCATCCATATATTATATCTATAGTCATCATTTAGTTTTTTTTATTGACTGTTTACTTGAAAGATGAGGAGTTAATGAAAACTCTTTACGAACCTTCGGCGATAAAACGTCAAATTTACACGCCGCTTAACGAACAAACAAATTCGTACTACGAACGAACTCTCGGAACGTAACTCGTTTGTAGGACCGTTTGTAGTGTTAATTTGAATGCAAAATAACGTTAATATAAAACATCGGTGACAATTTAAACCTACCAATATTCCCTTTTTATCGTTACATAATATCAACATACGTCGACATGCAAACAAAAAAATTTCAACAATATAAAATTTCAACAATATAATGTCTCGCTTTTGATGCCTGTCAATCAAAAAAGAAAGGGGAAAAAAAAACATCAATTATGGCATTAAACGATGTCAGCTTGGTTTTATTCCGTTCGGGGTCACGTCGAATGAACACCGTCCATCACCACAGAGCCTTTAAAGGGGCTTTCATCAGTCCCTGATCCCCTCAGACACGGCTAAGCACTTTAGCAGGGGCTAGCGGAACGTCAGAGTGCAGGACCAGAAGCAATTTGGCCGGCCTTGTTTTAATATGTTTGTGCCTCACGGACTTCGGTCCCATGTAACATTCCGGTTTAATCCGCTTTCGACTTCGGGGAAATTGTTTGGTTTTTATTTTATGAGCTTCATCTTATAAGAAAACAAATAGGGAAAGTAGGAGGCGTGTTTTCGGCGGACAGTCTTAAGAAGAAAAATAAACGGACTGAAAATATCGTCCATCATTTTCCATTCATTGCATTAAATACAGTATACGATAACTATAGACATTCCGATACGCATTTTAATTGAAAAAAATCCTAAAACCCACCTTCTTAACCTTTAGACCCTGGGAGGGGGGGGGGCAAACTTTTTAGCACAGGGGTCTTTTAAAATGTGACAGACAGGTCGGTCCAGCACCAGATGGATATATATATATATATATATATATATATATATATATATATATATATATATATATATATATATATATATATATATATATATATATATATATATATATATTATAATATATAAAACATATATAACAAAGCCGTTAATATTCCTAGTCAATGTATCACTGTGCCCAATGCGCCACCTGGTGGAACCTCAGGCAATTACAGGACAAATAAATGCAGACGTGATTATCATTCGATTTGGAAATTCCGCACCGATCTTCGTCAGGTCGGATTAAAAGGGCCACGGGGCCGGATGTGGCCCGGGGCCCGTATCTTACCCACCACTACTTTAGACTGTTTAAATCTTACTGTTTAATCTCGGTATTGTCTTTTCTTCCCACCTTGTATTCCCATTTTTTTCCCCCCATGTGCTTCATTTATTTTCCCATTCGACCCCTGTCTGTTTTTGAACATGAGTTTTTCTGCTCTCGCATCCATCACCTTCTGCCTCATGACAAACAGACTCCACTGACTTTCCTTTGCCCTGAGGTCCCATTTATATCGCAGACACATCCATATTTAACGAAGTCTCTTGGCAGCACCACGTTCCATCATGTGATCTTCGTATTCTCGACCTTTTCCTGCAGTGTATAACCTCACCTGGGTAACCTGGACACCTGGATATCGCAGACCGGGATACGAGATGCTGCTGCTGCAATCATAAAGGCTCGTTTCCAGATGTGTAAATGTACTCACCGTATGGCATGCTATATCATCTCTTCCTAACCCTTTTCACCTGTTCATTCATTTCCATAGCGTCCCGGGGTGCTCTTAAAGCGACATCACAGCTGAAAAAAACATAAACGACCTCGATCCGTACATATACGCGATCTCACCAGCGCCGTCTAGTGTTTGGGAATAGTCACTGCAGAGCGAAGTATATAGAGAAGTATAAACGCTCACGACGGCTAGGCTGCGCAGAAGTATAAACCAGCCACGTCATGCTACGTTCACACGCTATTACTATTTTGAAATAGTTATTATTTCTTTGGTTTTTTTCCGTACTCGAGTGCAATACATTTTTGTTGGAAAATATGAGAATTTTCATGGATCACGATTCACATTTTAGCAAGGATCATGCAGCCCCATGCCTGCCTACAAGTAAATGTCTCAAACTTCAAATAAAGCAAAAGGTTATTCGTGCTCCAGGCCGCCGCGTTTCCCTGTCCTACCCGCGCTTTGACGCTTCATACGGCTTTAACTGCGTGCGCGGCAAACAAACACGGCCATTACGAACCCTCCAGATCCCTGCACGCCGCAGCCTTGGCGTCTGACCTTTTCTTCACACCCAGGAAGCTTTGCTCCAAAGTGTTTCAGCGTCTTTGCGGCCTCGCTAGGACTAAAAATAAAGCTGTGACGGGTGCGGCGAAGGCAGACAGATCCTCCGCAGCACCGAACGAGAAATGTAACAAGGTTTCCCCGGCCAACATCGACACAAACACAAACAACAAACCAAAAAAAAAGAGAGGGATGGATGTGAATTTTAGGTAGAACTTATATATGTTTCAATCCGATTCAAGTCGCATTGGATTATATGGAAATCATCGTTTTGTCTTCATAAAGACTGTGAAAAAAATCACTCGTTCACAATGTAAACGAAAATGTGAGCGGTATTTGTCCCTGTGTGTAGGGAGGGGGTAGCTCAGTTAGGGAGGGGGTGTAGCTCAGTGGTCTAAGGCGCTGGGCTGCTGATCGGAAGATCCGGGTTCGAGCCCCGGTATGGCCAAGCTGCCGCCCTTGGGTCCTTGAGCAAGGCCCTTAACCCTCTGTGCTCCAGGGGTGCCGTATCATGGCTCTGACCCTGCGCTCTGACCCCAACTACCAACATCAATCTGGGATATGCAAAGAAAAGAATTTCATTGTGCTGTAATGTATATGTGACAAATAAAGGCTATTATTATTATTATTATTAGTGGGTGTTCCAGGGTTTGCTGCCGTCATGTTTGTCCAGCAGCGACACACACACACACACACACACACACACACACACACACCTCCCCATTCAACACCGCGGTTGTGTTTGAAGTGCTGTAATAAATTACATTGCATTTACATTCGCAGCATTAGGCAGACAACCTTATCCAGAGTGACTTACAACTGAGCAATTGAGGGTTAAGGGCCTTGCTCAAGGGCCCCACTAGTGGAATCTTGAAGGTGGTGGGGTTTGAACCCGTGATCTTCTGGCCAACACTTTAACCACTGGGCTATACACCTCCTTCAAATTCATCGTGCTGCTTCCTTTACAAACTTGAGATAAATGTTACAGCGGGGTTTTGTCGTCTGAAGTTACAAACAAGACACATTTCCATACGACTGATGAAACCCCGCCCCCTTTTGGAAACGAGCTCTTCGGATTCGTCAGAGCGGAAAGCGAGATGAAATCCCAAAAAACGATTTTCGTTGTTTCAACATAAACCACAGACTCGAATAATTCGATAATGATGATTAGAATCTCGCGGCTCGACCCACAGAACCTACAATACATACAGTGGCGGTGAGAAGTTTGGACACAAGTCATCTTTTTCAGAAGGATATGAAATTCTACTTCTACCAGTCTAGAAATGTCCAGATGTTCCACTTTTGTTTACATTGAAAAAATAATTCACTTTGGTGCCGTGACTAGGAATATCATTCATTCATTTCATCTTCTAGCGCTATATCCGATCTTCCCTCGGGTCACGGGGAGTCTGTGTCTATCTCAGGCGTCTATGGGCATTAAGGCAGGATACACCCTGGATGGAATGCCAACCCATCACACACACACACACACACACACACACACACATTCATACACTAGGGACAATTTTCCAAGGTGCCAATCTACCGTGCATGTTTTTGGACCGGGGGAGGAAACCGGAGAACCCGGAGAAAAAAACCCCTGAGGCACGGAGTGAACATGCACAAACTCCACACACACACATGGCCGAGACGGGAATCGAACCCGGACCCTGGTGGTGTGAGGAGAAGGTGCTAACCACTAAGCCACCGTGCCCCCCTGGGAAGATCGTTGTATGATAAATAACACTATCTGTAAAAGACAACACTCTTTTATAAACAAAATAAACATCCATGTATCTGCGGACATGAATAAAAGCCAAACTGTGCGCTTTTCTTGTCAAGTCGAGCAGGACTTTTTGCTGGTATCTGTATTATGAAGATAAATACAGCCCATACTCTTTATTACAGAGTGTGAAAAGCGCTGGTCCCTTGAGCGGCCGAACACCGGCATGGTGTTTATTTGTGTGAAAATAGGCCGGCGCGTTCAAGTGCTAGCGCAAGCGACGCGTGGACTGCTAACGTCAGCGAAATAAATCCTCATCATCCGAAGCTCAACACCTGCACTTATTCAGCTCTGAAGGGCCTGCGGACATGAAACTCTCTCGGGGGGGGGGGGGGGGGGGGGGGCGGGGGGGGGGGAAGCAAGAGAATCATAAAAGTACCTTTTTGGTCTTCACAGAGTACTAAATTAAAAAAAAACTGCTTAATGTTTAATCCCCCTGTCACTTTATCTTAATCATTCATTCATTCATCTTCTAGCGCTTTATCCGATCTTCTCGGGTCACGGGGAGTCTGTGTCTATCTCAGGCGTCTATGGGTATTAAAGCAGGATACACCCTGGATGGAATGCCAACCCATCACACACACACACACATACACACACATTCATACACTAGGGACAATTTTCCAAGGTGCCAATAAACCGACCGTGCATGTTTCTGGACCGGGACCTGCACAAACTCCACACACACACACACATGGCCGAGACAGGAATCGAACCCTGGAGGTGTGAGGCGAACGTGTTAACCGCTAAGCCGCTGTGTCCCCTTTCATGTTTAATCGTATTATTATAATTTATACTAGAAAAAAAAGAAAGTATAATCTTTATTTGTATTCTGTGATATATCACAGAAAGGGTAGTTGGGGTCAGACATGATACAGCGCCCCCTGGGGGATACATGGTTAAGGGCCTCGCTCAAGGCTCGACCCCCCCCCCCCCCCCCCCCTCAACCCCCCACTTCTGATCAGAAGCCCAATGTCTTAACCACTGTGCTTAACCATCGGCCCAATAAACACATTATTATGCCTTATTGCTGAGGATTACAATGAGGTAGAGGTATAAACGGTTCGACCGAGCAAATACAATGCTGTGGTTTAATGACTTGGACTTTTTCACATTCCACACTTATTTATCATTATTTATAACATTATCATGTTCCTGAGAAGACTTTAAACACGTTCGCCTCACACCGCCAGGGTCGTGGGTTCGATTCCCGTCTCGGGCCATGTGTGTGTGGAGTTTGTGCATGTTCTCCCCGTGCCTCAGGGGGTTTTTCTCCGTGTTCTCCGGTTTCCTCCCCCGGTCCAAAAACATGCACGGTAGGTTGATTGGCACCTTGGAAAATTGTCCCTAGTGTATGAATGTGTGTGTGTGTGTGTGTGTGTGTGTGTCCTGCGATGGGTTGGCATTCCATCCAGGGTGTATCCTGCCCATAGACGCCTGAGATAGGCACAGACTCCCCGTGACCCGAGGGAAGATCGGATAAAGCGGTAGAAGGTGAATGAATGAATGAATGAATGATGAATGAACATAGAAAAGGCTTTTATTTTTCAGCATAGCAAATAATAGAAATGAACTGTAGTGAAGGCCGTTATATTTCAGAGGGAAAGGAGTATCAGAGGCAATTTACTCTCTTCCACATGGACACCTGAGAAACATCACCTTATCGACTTAAATAAACACTTTTTAAATAAACACCCTCCCGGCAGCAGTCAGACAAAACCGGCATTAGAGATGCGGCGCTTTAGTGGTGTGAACACGAGCTCGGAAGCTGCATTAATCTTTTTACCCTTAAGGTCAACCGTCCCCGCTCAGAGTCGCATTTGCGCCTAATTAGCATGAATCGTGCATTCTCGGAATGGCAATGTATTCAAATACGCCCCCCTGCCCACACCCCCCACCCACCCCCGCGAAAGGGACGTTTTATCAGAATGGAAATGATTAAGCATGAGATAAAAATAAAAATGATGGAAAGGCAATGCAAACAAACGGGCATGATCTGAATCTGTGCTCTGGCGTCATTGGCTGATAATCCTCGCTGTTGCTCAGATCGCAGGCTGTATATCCCAGCCAGGCATCTGTTCCGACTGTCAGCGCTACCTGATCTAGATCCGCAGGAAATGCGACGCGACATCTGCAACTGCATCTATAAATCTAGTGGATTTCACAGATTAGCTGTTAACCTGAAAACTGGCCTGCCTTCAGGCTTCATGCGGAGGCTTTTATGCAGGCCGTGTATGTGTGCGTCCCTCGTATTCCGCATGACTGACACGGATAAAGACCCGCCGCTCTTTCGCAGGATAAGAGCCGCCTTGTGAGTCCTGTAAGGCCAACACGACCCAAATTCATTTACCGTATATATATATATATATATATATAAATATATATATATATATATATATATATATATATATATATATATATATATATAAAACGGGTAAATGAATTTTGGGTCGTGTTGTGTCCTTATATATATATATATATATATATATATATGAGGGGGGCACGGTGGCTTAGTGGTTAGCACGTTCGCCTCACACCACCAGGGTCCGGGTTCGATTCCTGTCTCGGCCATGTGTGTGTGGAGTTTGTGCATGTTCTCCTCGTGCCTCAGGGGGTTTTTCTCCGGGTTCTCCGGTTTCCTCCCGGTCCGACAACAAGCACGGTAGGTTGATTGGCACCTTGGAAAATTGTCCCTGGTGTATGAATGTGAGTGTGTGTGTGTGTGTGTGTGTGTGTCCTGCGATGGGTTGCCATTCCATCCAGGGTGTATCCTGCCTTAATGCCCATAGACGCCCAAATGTGCAAGTACGTCTTAAAAATGCTTTATTATTATAATAAGTATGTTTTATCCAATGTTAGAAGATTTATACGTGTGTAAATCAGCCTAGACGAATCACTATTCACTTCATTTTATCCTCTCCATGCGCTCATGCGTGCTCTCGAGCGGCTCAGGTGCAACCGTCCAGCTAATCAATCCGAAAGCATAAGATTGCACCTAGGTGAGGGAAGTGTTTCTCATTTCCTCCTTCATCTTATTGATTTTGTGTTCGGTCTGATTGAGCAGACGGGTGTGCGTGTGTCAATATTACGTCCTAATGTCACCATAAAATACTCGTCTTTTATCAGGGTTTACAGTAACGGATATATATTGCATTAAAAAGTAATGATCATCCGTTTGCATTCCGTCTTGCCGGCACTGCGAAACATCCTCCGAAAATAGACGAGAGAGTAATGGTTCTACAGGACGCAAAAATGTCAAAAAAAAAAAAAACGTTGCTTTAAGAGATGTAAAAAAAGGGTAACAATGCACTTTTATACCAATGTACAATCCACATTGAATTAACGATGCATGTAAATGCAATCCATACATCTAACTGTCGTGATTTTGTATTTATTTATTTATTTATTTCATGTTAAACAACATTAAACATATGCAGTGACCGAAGACAACGCGGTCAGTTTAGCCGGCTTTGGAGCTCTAAATGATTAAAATGATCCTGAAGCTTCATCAAAATTTGGGGAGGATTTATAAATGTTTTTATGGTATGATAGTTTATAAATATTTGTCTATAAATATTTGTTTACAATATTTTATTTTATAATATTCATCCATAAATTAAATGTTTGTTGCATTTTTTTTTATTTGTATACAAAACAAAGTACATATTTGGGTGCATTATTTATGCCTCAGAAAGTTCTTCTTTTAATAACTGCAAAATCGAAAACATCACTTTTTTTTTTAGCAGAAAGGTTTACAAAATACTCGTAATTTTGTTTAACGAATAAATTGTTTAGTAACGTGTAACTATCAGTAAATTCCTTTTATTTTATTTTTAATCTAGTGACTTGTTTTTTTGTGCTTTAATGAGCATATTCCTGCTAATTTCTTGCTGTCTGTTACAATGATGATGAAACACGATTCACAAATTGCAAAGTAAGCGTTTGCACTGCGATTGTGTCGGGTGAATGAACGGAATAAGAACCGCAATGGATGGTAAACACAAAACAAACATAAAGGTGGGGGGGGTTTCACTACCGCTTGTGCTGTATAACGTGGCTAATATTTAAGCTATCTAGGCTAATATTTTAGACTCAGATCTTGTCGCGAGCTGGTCTGGTCCGTTTCCACCGAACCGTTACCGGACCTTTCACAGAAAATCTCTCTGGCTAAAAAACATCGTCTGCCACATGGTTGCATGACGTCTACGACGAAGAAAGCAGGGAGCAAATCGAGGACATGATCCTGAGCTAGATTCACTTAATAATAATAATCCTTTATTGGTCACATATACATTACAGCACAGTGAAATTCTTTTCTTCGCATATCCCAGATTGATGTTGGTAGTTGGGGTCAGAGCGCAGGGTCGGCCATGATACGGCGCCCCTGGAGCACAGAGGGTTAAGGGTCTTGCTCAAGGACCCAAGGGCGGCAGCTTGGCCATACCGGGGCTCGAACCCGGATCTTCCGATCAGCAGCCCAGCACCTTAGAGCAACTGAGCTACACCCCCTCCCTCCTTAAACTAGCACATATTTATCTGTACCTAGATATTAACTATTGCTCTATATCTATAGATAGATATAGATAGATAGATAGATAGATAGATAGATAGATAGATAGATATTCCCTGTTTTCTAATACATCACACAGATTCATGCCGATGCAGGATTTTGAAAGATAAAAGATATTTTACTCCGATGATCCACGTTAGAGCGAGCGTGCTTCAAAGGAAAGGATGATACGCAAGTTAAAAATTTCATAGCCACCTAGAAATAGTCGGTCCTGAATACAAATCAATCATTCTTCCTCTTCCTTGTTTTCTCCAGCCGTGATGAGCGTGCTAAAATAAATAAATAAATATCCACGAACGCGTTAAATGAACACGTGCTTTTTACAGGAGCTGACTGGCCTCATAAATGTCTTTCGGAAATGTCAGTCACTGCCTGGGCACATATTTGCTTGCTGACACGAGCGGACTGAAACAATTACCACGCTAGTGAGAACCCGAGATTCAGTCCGGCTCAATGGCCTGGCAAAAAAAAAAAAAAAAAAAAAAAAAAAAAAACATCCCCTCCAGGCAATGAGGAGTGCACAATACGGACAGGCATAGCATATCCTGATTCTTGTAACGACGGTTTGCCCTGCAGTGTATTAAAGAAACAACAACAACAACAACAACAACGCCGGAGAGCATTGTTGTATCAGCGTTAAAAACTAGCAGGTATAGACTTGACCAGGATGAATATGGGTTTTCATTCATTCATTCATCTTCTAGCGCTTTATCCGATCTTCCCTCGGGTCACGGGGAGTCTGTGTCTATCTCAGGCGTCTATGGGCATTAAGGCAGGATACACACTGGATGGAATGCCAACCCATCGCAGGACACACACACACATTCATACACTAGGGACAATTTTCCAAGGTGCCAATCAACCTACCGTGCATGTTTTTTCGACCGGGGGAGGAAACCGGAGAACCCGGAGAAAAACCCCCTGAGGCACGGGGAGAACATAACACAAACTCCACACACACATGGCCGAGACGGGAATCGAACCCAGACCCTGGCGGTGTGAGGCGAACGTGCTAACCACTAAACCACCATGCCCCCTAAGAAGATCGTTGTATGATCTGTAAAAGATATATTCCATTGAATATGGGTTTTATTATCATAGTGAAGAAGCAAAGCATGGGCATGGAGCGAGCAGCCGAAAGGATCAAGGAAGAGAAAATATGAACACCTCTATGGTTCTACGAATTCGCCATTTGACCAGCGCCGACTAGTGTTTGGGAATGGTCACTGCGGCGTGACGCAGAAGTATAAACGCTCGAGTGTATGCGCAGGCTACAGCGTTCGCTCCACTTACACGCTGTTAGTCACACTATCATAATAACCAAACACTGTTATTTGAAAATCAGAATCAACTTTTTAAATTTTATTCCCATGGAGAAAAACCGTAATGCGCATTTTAGCGAAAGGATCCCGCGGCCCCAGAATGCGGCTTTTCAAAATTCTGTAGTTAATTATTGTTTTTTTTCCCCTCATTTGAGCTTAGAAGATTAACAGAATCCACATGATTTGTATCATTTTATGGACTATGATTACCAAAAGGCTGCTATGCATCATATCCAATAATATTTAGTTCAAGACAGCTTGACGAGACAAGGCACTGCTGTAATTAAGCCATCTCTGGGGTTATTAGGGAACTTATGATGTCATATGTGCGATAAACATTGATAAATCTGATGTTTACAGATACGCACAGAGGAGTTTATGATCAAACAGACGTCTCATCTGTTCAGCGTCTGTGCCACAAAGTGTGCATGTAAAGCATGTAAAGTGCTTTCGTGCAGTTTATTTGCAACCGGAAACAATAATAATAATAATAATTCATTCATCTTCTAGCGCTTTATCCGATCTTCCCTTGGGTCACGGGGAGTCTGTGTCTATCTCAGGCGTCTATGGGCATTAAGGCAGGATACACCCTGGATGGAATGCCAACCCATCACACACACACACACACACACACATTCACAAAGACACACTAGGGACAATTTTCCAAGGTGCCAATCAACCTACCATGCATGTTTTTTGGACCGGGGGAGGAAACCGGAGAACCCGGAGAAAACCCCCCTGAGGCACGGGGAGAACATGCACAAACTCCACACACACATGGTCGAGACGGGAATCGAACCCGGACCCTGGCGTTGTGAGGCGAACGTGCTGACCACTAAACCACCGTGCCCCTTAGTCCCATACTTTGTTATTTTAAATGAATTAATAGATAGGATTAGATTTAGAATGTATTTCTAAAATGTATTCCGCTAAATTGTATTTATTTATTATTATTATTATTACTATTATTATTAGTGGGACACAGTGGTTTCTGGGTTCCAGGATCCGGGTTCGATTTCCGTCTCGGCCATGTGTGTGTGGTGTTTGTTTTGGGAGTTTGTGCATGTTTCTCCCCGTGCCTCAGGGGGTTTTTCTCAGGGTTCTCCGGTTTTCCTCCCCCGGTCCAAAAACATGCACGGTAGGTTGATTGGCACCTTGGAAAAAACTTGTCCCTAGTGTGTGAATGTGAGTGTGTGTGTGTGTGTGTGTATGTCCTGTGATGGGTTGGCATTCCATCCAGGGTGTATCCTGCCTTAATGCCCATAGACGCCTGAGATAGACACAGACTCCCCGTGACCCGAGGGAAGATCGGATAAAGCGGTAGAAAATGAATGAATGAAAAGCATTTTAAAAAACGATCACTGACGTTTAAGCATTACAGACGCCTATTCGCTATTAGCTGGATTAGCTGGATTCGCACAAATAAATAAATATGTATTTAATAATACACAAGCATTTGTGCTCAAATCATATGCTGTGCACCAGACGAATTTTTTACTGCAGGGCTTAAAGTCATTTTTTGTTGTTGTTGTTGTTGTTGTGCAGCATATAATTAAAGAAATTAGCATTTCTACGAAGAAGTTCGAAAAAAAAACAGCAGATCACGCTTTCTTACTCTTAAGGCTGAGAAAAGACAGCGCAGGACGCGGCACATCCCCCACCTCCCGATAGACCCGAGCCTCATATATTACTGCAGATGTTTTGTTCAGAGCGTGTGTGTGTGTGTGTTATACTTCTATTTCATTTATATTGTTTAGGAGCACGGCATGGTGGCTTAGCGGTTAGCACGTTCGCCTCACACCTCCAGGGTCCGGGTTCGATTCCCGTCTCGGCCATGTGTGTGTGTGAACTTTGTGCATGTTCTCCCCCGTGTCTCAGGAGGTTTTTCCTCCGGGTTTTCCGGTTTTTTTTTCCTCCCCCGGTCCAAAAACATGCACGGTAGGTTGATTGGCACCTTGGAAAAAATTGTCTCTAGTGTGTGTGTGTGTGTGTGTGTGTGTGTGTGTGTGTGTGTGTGTGTGTGATGGGTTTTGACATTCCATCCAGGGTGTATCCTGCCTTAATGCCCATAGACGCCTGAGATAGACACAGACTCCCCGTGACCCGAGGGAAGATCGGATAGAAGATGAATGAATGAATGAATGTTTAGGAGCAAGACTGTCACAGGAAATATGCAAAAATTTGACTTCACTGAAAACTCTATGTATTCTGGGCAGTTTAATGAAAAATGTGCGGCACAGACGTATATTTTTCAGAGGCGGAAAAAAAACAGAAAGGGAAAATGAAATGACGCACAAACAGCTACACTGAATAACGGCGAGTACAGTCGAGCTATTAGCCGACATTAACGCTGCAACATGAATCTGTCCAGTCCTAATCTGTATTATACTGATAATCTTACATAATCTATGCACAACATTTTTATAATGAATTGTATGAACAGTAGACAATAAACGACTATAACGTGCTATTCTGTACAACGAACAAAGCTTTTAGAGAAGAAAAAACGTATATACATGATTTAAGGGTTGTTTTAGACTAAATTCATTCATTCATTCTACCGCTTTATCCGATCTTCCCTCGGGTCACGGGGAGTCTGTGTCTATCTCAGGCGTCTATGGGCATTAAGGCAGGATACAACCCTGGATGGAAAGCCGACCCATCACACACACATACACACAGACACACACACACACACACACACACACACACACACACACACACACATTTCATACACTAGGGACAATTTTCCAAGGTGCCATTCAACCTACCGTGCATGTTTTTGGACCGGAGAGGAAACCGGAGAACCCGGAGAAAAACCCCCTGAGGCACGGGGAGAACATGCACAAACTCCACACACACATGGCCGAGACGGGAATCGAACCCGGACCCTGGCGGTGTGAGGCGAACGTGATAACATGATACATTATTTTCTAAATCATACTTTTTTCAGGCATTAAAAGGTTGTTTTTTAGCGTAATAACACCAATTTGACCTGACTTTGCTATATATATATATATAAGTAACCAAAGTAAGTATATATGGAGAAAGTAACCAAAACCGGAACATAATTATTAAAGGGGTCACATCCCATATTTAACAATTAAAACACACATTAAAAAAAGTATATCTTTTTATGAATTTATAAGATGTTTGTATCCCCCTGTGTATCTCTATGGATGTAAATATTTTGCTTGCGCGGCAAAATTACTGGCAAATAAAGACAGCGTGACTTTCCCTTCAGCCCATCAGTCATGAATCATGTACTCTTTCCATGGAGAACGAGGAGCGTCTGCCAGCAGGCACTCCTGATTTACGCCGCGCTGGAACGGGGATGCGAATTAACGTCAAGCGTCGGAGCCTCCGGAGGAAAATCACACCTCGTGGCGGCGGTGGTGAAGTGCAAGCGCAGCATCATCACACATGAGTTCAGCAGACTGCGTGAAGGTCACGGCCAGCTGACGTGGACCACATGGATGTTGATCGGACATTCAGACGATATCTATGTTTGTGCGAAGGAATGCAGTTTTTTTTTTTCCCCTGTGCTGACGGAAATGGGTTTCGATGCATTTTACGCTTGTCAGATCATTTATATGGTACCTCATTTGCATACATAAGCATCCGTGCATGTAATTGCTGGCAAGAAATGCGCTTTACATACAAATTTGTTTATGGTGATAATAATAATCAGGATTTTGCCGGAGTTTATAAACGAATGCAACTTTGAACAAGGGTGGCACGATTTCTACTTTCTGATTGGCTGGAAGTCAGCCAATCAGAATCCCAAATCCGTTTGATACCCATATGCCCAACGACAACATTTTAGCCATGTACTGGTTTCCACAGGAAGAGATGAAAGTATTATAATAATAATAATAATAATAATAATAATAATAATAATAATCTGGGGGCATGGTGGTTTAGCGGATAGCACGTTCGCCTCACACCACCAGGGTCCGGGTTCGATTCCCGTCTCGGCCATGTGTGTGTGGAGTTTGTGCATGTTCTCCCCGTGCCTCGGGGGGTTTTTCTCCGGGTTCTCCGGTTTCCTCCCCCGGTCCAAAAACATGCACGGTAGGTTGATTGGCACCTTATAAAAATTGTCCCTAGTGTATGAATGTGAATGTGAGTGTGTGTGTGTGTGTGTGATGGGTTGGCTTTCCATCCAGGGTGTATCCTGCCTTAATGCCCATAGACGCCTGAGATAGACACAGACTCCCCGTGACCCGAGGGAAGATCGGATAAAGCGATAGAAGATGAATGAATAATAATAATAATCCCACTGCCAAACCTTGTGTTCCTCAGAATACTAAATATAAAAGAGTTTGATTATCTTCTTGATATTTGGACCAAGGAAAAAAGCATCTCTTTTTACGATTCTGCAGGAAAGAAGTAAACGCCTGAGGGCGCTGGAGGAAAAAAATACAACATCAAAACATTTATTTATTATGCAAGATAGTTTGGTAACAGAAGGTCCGCAAAATGATCCCTTCATCGATATCCTACCTAGGGCTACACCATCCTTAATCATATGTGAATAACAATTTTTCCTCTATTGGAATTGAGATCATGATTCAATCCTTTTTTTTTTCAACAACAATTTATGGTCCTTAAGTACAAAATAAAAAACAGTTAAAGTGCCGATGTAACAAAAATAGTCTACAATAACTATGTGAAAAATAGTACTAGCGTGTGAACGTAGCATGATGTGAACGCAGGGATGTTGGTTTATACTTCTGCGTGCAAGCGTTTATACTTCTGCGTCGCTCTGTCGGGACTATTCCCAAACACTAGTTGGCGCTGGTGCGCTGTTTGGGTTTTGGTAAGAATGTATATATATATATATATATATATATATATATATATATATATATATATATATATATACAGAATCATAGAGGTGTTTATATTTCCTCCTCCATTCGGCTGCATGGTCCAAGCTTTCTTTCTTCACTATCCTTCACTAACGGCGCTACGGAGGAATACGCCGCAATACGTACAACGCTACACCGGAAATACACCACCGAGACGACCAATCACAGATCTCGCGCTCTGCGTCGACGTGATGCGTAGTTATTTATTAGGCTGTAGGTAACGATGTAGAGTAGAAGTAAACACCAGACTCGGAAGTGAATTGAAGTCAAATGAGATCGGATATATGGATATAGATATGGATTATATGGAATATTTTTTTGATTAATCGTACAACCCTAATCCTACCCTTTTGTGCTTCAGACGCTCCCTGTACACTTAGACAGAAGTGTTTCCTTAACAACTACTTATACCGTTACTGAAAGAAAGTCTTTTTGCATAGAAAAAAGCCTTAGAATTATTTAATTCTATTATATATATATCTTTCCCATATATTCTGGTATCATGAGGATCAAAATGTTGGGTAAAGCTTGATCACGATCATCATCACACGAATTGTCAAATACAATTATCAAACGCTGGTGGCTTAGTGGTTAGCATGTTCATCTCACACCGCCAGGGTCCGGGTTCGATTCCCGTCTTGGCCATATGTGTGTGTGGAGTTTGTGCATGTTCTCCCCGTGCCTCAGGGGCTTTTTCTCCGGGTTCTCGGTTTCCTCCCCCGGTCTAAAAACATGCACGGTAGGTTGATTGGCACCTTGGAAAATTGTCCCTAGTGTATGAATGTGTGTGTGTGTGTGTGTGTGTGTGTGTGTGTGTGTCCTGCGATGGGTTGGCATTCCATCCAGGGTGTATCCTGCCTTAATGCCCATAGACGCCTGAGATAGGCACAGACTCCCCGTGACCCGAGGGAAGATCGGATAAAGCGCTAGAAGATGAATGAATGAATGAATGAATGAATGAATGTTACTCTGAGGTACAATGGTAGTTTTGTTTCTTGCAAACATTACAGAAAGGAAAATCTACATAAACTTGAAGCTTTTTTTGCTGAAATATTGAAGATCTTCCTCTATTAGGACGACAACGGACTGTTTCGTAGTTCTGATAGTCATCATCAAGTTCCTCATTAGGATAAAAGATTAAAAGCGAGGGTATTTTTTTTACTTCTAAGTGAAAAAAAAAAACAAGGGCCTTGTTTATGTTGTTTACTAAATTAATTCGCAATGCGAGATGACCGCTTTAAACAGATATTCTGTATCTCTGCTGATCATCATGCTTCTGTATTTATATTCTGCACCAATAAAAAAAATTTTTAAAGTGCCCGTAAGGCATTTTAATGGAAAATGTGATGTTCTGCTATAATAAGAACCACAAGTTTCTTCGAAGTGACAAATAAAAAGCGCTTTCTTCGACGAAATGTTTTTGTACTTTTACTTCTTGGAACCTTGAAAGAAAAATCAGCATGAAAGGAAAATCCTTGAGTGCTCGAGGAAGCCTTTTTTTATTTATATTTTATTTATATATTTCTATTTGAGATAGAATTCATTAATATAAGAGTCTCGGGAGGACCACAAACTAAACAGATGTCCGCTATAGCTCTTGTCATCATCACCATCATCGCCAGGTCTGTTAGAAGTGCAGTAGCATTTATTTATTTATTTATTTTTTTTTTTTTTTTTAAAAGGTCCCAAATATTAATTTATTAGACAAAAATAATAATAATAATAATAATTCATATGCACGTGTGTCACGCAGAATAAAGACGCGATGGTCCGGTTTATTTATCAAGGCGCACGTGCACATTGACAAAAAAAAAAGGTGGGAGAAAAAACAAACAAACAAACAAACAAAAATAAAAACACGCATCTTACCTGAGAGTGGCCCTGGTACATGTTCACTCCCTCGGATGGAGAAGAGCCGGAAAGTCCGCCTGCACTGCTCCGGCACTTTTATCACCCAGTGTGTCGGGATGGAGGTGGAAAAGAAGAAGAAGAAATAAATAAATAAACAAACAAACAAACAAATAGATGCAAACTGGCCGAGCCAGGTGCGGCGTCCGGACTGCGCGCGCACACTACGGAGGATGGATGTCGGATCGCAGACACGGGTCTCGTTACCACGCTTTGAGATATAAAAAACACACACACACACACACACACACACACACACACACACACACACGCACACGCACACACACGCGCGCACACACGCGTGCGCGCACATACACACGCACGCACGCCCCGACACGCGCCGACAGTGCGCGCTGCAGGACCCGTCCCGTCTCCCACCGCCCTCCCACCTCCATACCGGTCCTCCTGCCTTTTGCTCGGAATTTTCAATTGGTCCTCATCAGGAACCGCCTCTGGGCTCATCAGTGATGCCGACGCGGGCTCTTTCCTGCGCGGGACTGCGCTTTTTTTTCCCCTCGTAAAGCTCATGGTATGGGATGCATAATAACAGCGTAATAAGCATTCACGGGAATACTACATAACCTGTATTCCTGTATTTTCACGCTGATACAGCACGCATGCGCAAGAGTTTTACTCCGACGCGGACGGTTTCCAGTAAAGAGAACCATTTAAGACGGATATTGTCAATAATAATAATAATAATACAAATTATTACATATATATATATATATATATTATATATATATATATATATATAATACATAATAATGCTAGGGACAGATCAGCCAGTTATGGGTCTCAAATTTTGCATTTGCAGTACAAACCCCTATATATATATATATATATATATATATATATATATATATATATATATATATATATATATATATATATATATATATAGATATATATATATATATATATATATTTTTTTTTTTTTTCTCAGTGTGAGCACCCTACACTGTTAATTTGTTTATATTTGTATATTATAATGTAAAAAGTATATATATTTTCCATGCAAATCTAGATAATCCAATTAAACAATTGGGAGCAAACCAAACCATGGCAACATGTAAAAACATACAGATGTTTTATAAAGAAGTATTATTAATAACTTCTTCTTATGCTGTTTGCAAATTTCGTCGTACATTAGTACATTGATAAACTGAATAATATTTTAGATATTTGAACTGCCCAATAAAAAAAAATCAATTTTGTTTCTGCAAACTCATTCACTGGCAAAAGATGATCAATATTTATTGTCAAACCCTGAAGGCAGATTATAACGCAATGGTTAACTTAATCAACGTAATAATTGCTTCATAATCATCAGTAAACAAAAATAAAAGCGGTAAAATGTTAATTACTGCCTAATGTAGTAGGTCTAAAATTCTTTGTCCATTTGTATGCCCTGCTATAACCCTTGTGCAGTCCATCATGCATTCTTCTTTAACGTGATGAATGTTTTATAGTGCATTTCTCCCGATTGATTATTTATAGTATTGATTCAGAACCCTAGCCTTCCCGAACAGCTTACACAAATGGCTTTGTGAAGCATCGCAGACGAGCAGCACATTGATTCTCTTCTATAACAGGTCTCGGGTTGAAGAGCTCAGAACTAATGGTGGCTTTGAGAGAAGACAGAGTGAAGCCCCCATGTTCTGGAGCCTGCAGGAGGCTTTTATGATGATTGATGGTGTGTTGCTCGGTGTGGCACTCCAGGTTTAATCAGCGACGGCCTCCCATTCGTGGCCTATTCATTTGCCGTCGTCCCTTTCTGTTTTCGGGTTCAAATTAATGAGCTGAACTGTGCGAGTGTAATCTAATATCCCGAGCTTTTTCTCCAACTCATAACTCATAAATGAGGTCAAGACTGTAAACTCCGCTGCCGTAAATCCTCACTTTCTTTTCCTCCATGCAGTTCTCTTTCATAATTACCTGCGGGAGAAAAATCGCTGTTCACAACGAGAATGTCAGCAGCTGTGGGGAAAAACATATGCATAACAATAAAAAAAGAAACTGTCTCGGATCTGTTTACAGTACACAGAATTAGACTGAGTCATGGATTTAAACTTATTACAGACTTCTAAGGAAATATGACCAAGTAACGAGAGCAGTTTGGGAATCCAAGTGCCTTTTTTTTCAGGGCTGAAATTTGCACACACACACACACAAAAAAAGACTACTTTCTAAAATCTCCTTGGTGCTTATTATTTAAGATTGTATAATGTCGCTGTATATTAAAATCCATAGCAGGTTCTAGAACGCGTCTTTTAATACGTGCTCGCCATCAACTTATGAGTTCATCCGACGTTCCCGCGTCCTAATTGAATTCGTCTAATAGATTTACTCGGTTATCGAAGCGGCTCAGTGAGCCGCGGCCCTTTTTAAATAACCTGCCACGGGTTTTTATCTTTCATGGTGATGCCAAGAAGACAGAACTGGTAATGGGTTTGTTTGGAAGACAAAAGCACCTAAAGTTCAAGAACAGAGTGAGTAACGAGCTTATTCAGTCCGCCGTCTCGGGCATTACGGGATATTCAAACGACGCTGTTAGAAGCGGGTTGTTTAATTGTGTTTTTGCAAGTGGACCGCAAGTAAATGAGAATTTGTGGAAGTGTGAAACGTGTGGAGAGAGTTTTATTATTCATTCATTCATTCATTCATTCATTCATTCATCTGCTATCGCTTTATCTGATCTTCCCTCGGGTCACGAGGAGTCTGTGTCTATCTCAGGCGTCTATGGGCATTAAGGCAGGATACACCCTGGATGGAATGCCAACCCATCGCAGGACACACACACACACACACACACACACATTCATACACTAGGGACAATTTTCCAAGGTGTCAATCAACCTATCGTGCATGTTTTTGGACCGGGGAGGAAACCGGAGAACCCGGACAAAAACCCCCTGAGGCACGGGGAGAACATGCACAAACTCCACACACACATGGCCGAGACGGACCCTGGAGGTGTGAGGCGAACGTGCTAACCACTAAGCCACCGTGGCCCAATAGAGTTTTTTATTATATATATATATATATATATATATATATATATATATATATATATATATATGAATCATTAGGGCTTGTCTCAATCTCGTTTACCATGGTTACTTCATAACTTGTTTAGAACAGTTTCTGGGAAGGCTGTGCGATCTTCAGACATAAACAATATCCAAATTTGACCAATACTGGACCAAATTTTTGGCTAAAAAGTGTTATTTATCCAACATTCGAATGATACTACCAAGTTTTACTGCATCGTTTCAACAGCACACGCAGAAACCTGCATTTATATGTAAAAAAAAAAAAAAAGTCCGAAAGCTCACCATCAAAACAAACAGAGGTAATGTAACAAATGGAAGCCACCATATGGTTCGAGAGAGCATTAAGAAAATGAATATGGCTGACTCCCGAGGCAGGACTGATAATTGTGGATGATTATGCTGTAGTGAAAGGCAGACGCGACGGAGAACAGAACATGCTCTGATTGTAATGAATGGAAATGGACATAATTGAAATACAAGACGGAGCGCAATTTGCCAGACATGTAGCGTCTCCGTTTTCGGATATGAACTTTTGTGCTCGTATTTAAATTGTCATTTTAATGGTCCTTGGAATAGACATTCATTAATAACTGCGGCGCACAAGCTGTTGTGCAAGGATAGATCAACATCTTAACGCAATTACAAAGGAATAAAACACAGTGTCGAAATAATCAAAAGCGGGATAGTGTATTACAGACATGTCGTGTTGATCATGTGTTTTATTCCTCTTATATCGCACTAGTTACATACATTCATTCATTCATTCATCTTCAACCGCTTTATCCGATCTTCCCTCGGGTCACGGGGAGTCTGTGTCTATCTCAGGCGTCTATGGGCATTAAGGCAGGATACACCCTAGATGGAATACCAATCCATCGCAGGGCACACACACTCACACACACACACACACACACACACACACACACACTAGGGACAATTTTCCAAGGTGCCAATCAACCTACCGTGCATGTTTTTGGACCGGGGGAGGAAACCGGAGAACCCGGAGGAAAAAACCCCTTGAGGCACGGGGAGAACATGCACAAACTCCACACACACACATGGCCGAGACGGGAATCGAACCCGGACCCTGTCGGTGTGAGGCGAACGTGCTAACCACTAAACCACCGTGCCCCTTAGTCCCATACTTTGTTATTATAAATGGATTAATAGATAGGATTAGATTTAGATTATTATCATTTTCTGTGGATGTACTGATGAATTGTGATGCTACATTTTGTTGTATCCTCCACCTAGTCAAGATCTTATATATTCCCAAGAAATATATATATATATATATATTATTATTATTATTATTATTATATTATTTCTTTCATATTCCCTCAAACGCTTTCCCTTTAAACACTTTCTTCACCACACCGTCAAATGTGATGTTATATATTAAATTGCAACGTGCATTCTCTCTATTATGACTAATTCTGTGACATTCACAAACTATTTAAACATGCTGCTTTTGTTCAAACGGATCTTTCTTTTCTTAATATCTAGTGTTCGCATAAATCTTCCTAATGTTTCTGAAAAACGATATCCGAGATACAGTGCGTTCGTTCTTCTGTCCAATGCACAGATCCACCACAAAATATCGATGATATCTTAAAGATCAGGTATATAGGACATGGGATCTGCGGTGCACGGTGTTCCGTGTATAAATAAAATGCGGAATGGAGGACATACGGGGTATACGGGGACAGCAAGAGGGACCGACACGGGAAGATTTCTGTGCTTTGATTTTGAAGAGGAAATGATGAGTGAAGGAGTGATGACATATCAGGGGCCAATCATTCAGGAATATCATGAATATTATTATCTACTTTGCTTTCAAAAAGTCTCAATGAGGACATTTATGGTTATGTGCAACATGATACGCTAATTTTGTCCTGTGGCATAGATCAAGGTTCGATGTTAGGGTGTATTCCTTTTTTTTTTTGCTGAATATTCCATAAAAATCATTGTTTTTTTTTTGTTTATAGATAATTTCCTATTATCTTACAATATTCTCATAATATGATTATTCTCCCAACCAGCAGGACACTTTTTTAGACACAATTGTTGAATTATAATATAAATTGTATTATTATATAAATACAAATATGTCTTTTCCATTTAGAACATAAAATGTGTGGCGATACATTCATCTAATGAGCAATTTTATAGCCCATGTTAACCTTTTGCATCTTTGTCTGAACCGACGTCGACAAATTTAAAAAGCTTCATTGCATACGCACCTCCAAGATCCCCTTTTCTTTTTTTTTTTCACGAGAGTCAAATCAAAATCCTCGACGCTCTCGCGCTGCCTCTTGGCACAGATGCACCGCTGTTTATCCTCGCCGTGTGAGTAATGAATCGAGGCTGAGACTTGAAATGAAAGGATTATAGCTTTCCTCTTAGTACAGAGGCCATAATTACACTTCAATAAGGAACTAACGAGGCGCCTCTCGTTACACTATCACGAAGGGAAATGGTACATTGGTACGTTTCACATTTGACTTTGTTGACTCATTTCACATTTGACTCGCTGAGGACGTGGACAACAGATTTGCACACAATATATTTATATATATATATATATATATATATATGTATATATATATATATATATATACACATTTTCATTGCACTTGATTATGGAGTGTGCTTGTGAAACTTTGCGACCGTTCCGCCACAAGGGTGTTAGTAAAGTCACATATTGATAAAGCTGAGGTGAGGAGGTCACGCAGGGTTCCACTTCATCCTGTAGGTGTACGATAGCGGTGAGACGAGAGCTTTTCAAGTACAAGCCAAGGCTAAAATATAAATCTACCACATCCAGTGACGTTCTATAGAGTTATGTGCCTTCAACTTCGTGGTAACAGTTTGAAGAAGGGCCGAAAAAGCCATGCGTCCCAATACTTTTGGCATAGTAGTATATAAATATCAGCTGATCCTGATTGAAGAAAATGTGTAGTTTTATTGCATTAGAAGTATCTAAAGCGGATGTAGCTCAGCGCTGGGCTACTGATCGGAAGGTCATGGGTTCGAGGCCCGGGATATCGCCAAGCTTTAACCCTCTGTCCTCCAGAGGGCGCCGTATCGCGACCAAAACAACTGGGATATGCGGATTTCGCTGTGCTGTAATGTATACGTGACAAAACAAAGGCTCTTCTATTCGACATTTACTGCAATTAAACGGAGGTCAAAAAGCGTTGAGTAAATAATGCCGCACGGAAACGGACGCCAAGTTTTCCTCTCATCGTGGATGGCTCCAGATGGGTTGCAATCAAAGCGCTCCGAGGTCGTGCAATGACAACGCAGTGAGCAGCGTACAGGCATTCACACCATCATCTCGCTTTAGTGCGGCATTCGCAAGTCTGCCACCTACCACTGGGAGACAGGAAAATGTGAGTAAGCCTGACTGGTAGGGTGCCGAATAGTGAGGTTTTTTTTTTACTGTGTTGTGTGTGTGTGTGTGTGTGTGTGTGTGTGTGTGTGTGTGTGTGTGTGTGTGTGTGTAAAACCAGATATCCACCAAAATGTAAAACACATCCAGAAGACCAAATAATTTCCTTATTCTCTATTAAATCATCATCAAATAAAGCTGCACTTTCTTGTTGTTTTCTTTTCTTGGAACACACCCACAACATGGGATTTGGGTCCCAGCTGTGGCGTTTGCACTCTCCGAGGAAACATCGGCAGTGCGGAGAAAGGGATAAAGAGTGAGAGAGTGAGGGTAAGCACCACTCAGTAACAATCACCCATGTTTTACTATTTACTATTGATCCATGCGCTTAAAAAAGAAATGAAATAAACAAAAGGAAGAAAAAATCCCTTACTACTTCACAAAAGGATAATGTGTGTGTGTGTGTGTGTGTGTTTTTTAATCCGGTCGAAAGAGACGGGATCCGATCCGAACACAAAACGAATTTATTTTTTAATTATGTCGGAAGGACTTTTCTGTAAGGCACGTGGTTTAGTGGTTAGCACGTTCGCCTCACACCTCCAGGGTCCGGGTTCGATTCCAGTCTCGGCCATGTGTGTGTGGAGTTTGTGCATGTTCTCCCTGTGCCTCCGGGTTCTCCGGTTTCCTCCCCCGGTCCAAAAACATGCACGGTAGGTTGATTGGCACCTTTGAAAATTTGTCCCTAGTGTATGAATGTGTGTGTGTGTGTGTGTGTGTGTGTGTGTGTGTGTGTGTGTGTGTCCTGCGAAGGGTTGGTATTCCATACAGGGTGTATCCTGCCTTAATGCCCATAGACGCCTGAGATAGACACAGACTCCCCGTGACCCGAGGGAAGATCAGATAAAGTGCTAGAAGATGAATGAATGAGTTTTCTGTAACGAAGAATTTACAAGTATATAAAAGTAACACCTACACAAAAAAGCGCCTTTTTACTGAACGCAATAAAGCGCTTCCGTTTAACCTAAACGCCGTATCACCAGTTCATATGGAAAAGCAACCGGAACACAATTCTTAAAGGAGCCACGTCCCATATTTTACACTTCAAACCAACACTAAACAAAATAACATTGTCATTAACAAGAAATTAATTCATTAACAATATATTCATATTAAAAGAATCCTTTTCAGAGTAAATTAAATATTTAAAAATTAACAATTTTATTAAAGGAAGAGATTTACAGTATTAGAATACATGAAAAGTATTCATAAGTTAAATATTAAATATTAAATATTTTAACCCTAATAACAATGCAATAATAATAATAATAATACGTATGCGTCGCAATACTTCTAGATCTAATGAATCATTATGCTGCACCACAGGCCGTGTGAAATATAATCAGGCTGCTTTTTATTGTAATAATATCCCAGTGCATGCATTTAAGAAAAGAATATTATGATTTAAGGATATAACGGTAAAAGAGAGCGGCGTTTACATACAGCATCCTGTTACATGCATTTTCGCCGTATGAACAATTAACGTTTTTATTTAGACATCTTTTTTCATTCGTGTATTATTTAGCTTGGGTTAATCGAAGCACACAGCGAGACGCGGGGAAAGAGCTGTTACTATAGAAACGATAACGAGTGCATCGATATAAACCTGGGATTCACAGCTGTACTGCTGTTAGACACCTTTCAGACTGACAGGGTGTTTTCTCAGTCCGTCGTCTGATTTTAGGATCGCTAAGTTTCGCAGATTTTAGTTGTGAGCATCAGAGGCACTTTTATCACTCCTTCCTCGGACATATTACACCGCGATTGTGACTAAACGATGCGCACACGCATCGGCGCGCTCGCATGTTCTTTTCGCTATTGTGTGCAACGTGTTGTCCTCGAGCGTATAATGTTGACATGCTGGCAGACGTCCCAGAAATCGAACAATATTTTACACATCTGGGTTTTCGGATCTGACAATGAGGAGATTTTTATGGGAGGACGCGTAGAACCGGCCTTGGGTTGCCAGTTGCGAACACTGAATAACAGACATAATAATAATAGCTTTGTCAGACATGGTGTCGAAGACGACGCTACAGGAAAATACACGTATATAATTCCCGAGGCCGGCTGTCCGTCTGGGACTGATACGGTGCAAACACTGAGGTAATTATTATGTCTTAAAGACACAAGTGTCCAGTAACTAGGAACAAATACTATGATATTTTATTCATTCATTCATTCATCATTTCATGCCTACCCTTACACCAAGCTCTTCTACCGCACGCTTTATCTATAATTATCCGATCTTCCATCGGGTCACGGGGAGCCTGTGCCTATCTCAGGCGTCTATGGGCATTAAGGCAGGATACACCCTGGATGGAATGCCAACCCATCGCAGGGCACACACACACATTCACACACACATTCATACACTAGGGACAATTTTCCAAGGTGCCAATCAACCTACCATGCATGTTTTTGGACCGGGGGGAAACCGGAGAACCCGGAGAAAAACCCCCTGAGGCACTGGGAGAACATGCACAAACTCCACACACACATGACCGAGACGGGAATCGAACTCTGATCCTGGCGGTGTGAGGCGAACGTGCTAACCACTACGCCACCGTGCCCCTTTATGATATTTTACTTAAGTGGAAATTTCGGGCATCTATACTTTACTGGAGTCATTATTTTGACTTTTATTTATTTCATTTATTTTTCTGTACTTTCTACTCCTTACATTTTAAAACCAGCCAGGCTTAAGTAATGACGTAATGACGTTTTTTTTTCCCCCCCTGACATTACTTTTACTTTTATACTTATAAGTAGTTTTTACACTTTTACTTGAGTCTTTTGTTAAACCGTAGTATCTATAAATATATAGGATAAATATGCTAATCCAGTCAGTAAAGGCTACAGGCCTACAGGAAGCAGGTCTGAAAAGTAATTTGATATGTCACCTCAAATAAGCATGCGGAAGAAATGAGAAGGAATATGTTCGTCTCTCTCAGGTGTCCTGGTTTAGTAGATAGAAAGGTGATGAAAGGACTGAGAAAAGGTTCTGGTCCTGCATCACTGGGTGTAGATGTGTGGGATGCATACGCGAGAAGATACGATCATCTCTCACCTCTCTTATGGATGAGCATGAGCATGGGAACGAGTGCATGGGATTTGGCCATCAAATTAAAAAGAATCTTGTCGTTTTTTAACAAGTTACACTGCCCCCTGCTGTACGTTGGCTAAAAAAACGCATGCATGGTCCAAATAGATAGATAGATGTGTGTATATATATATATATATATATATATATATATATATATATACATATATATTCATTCATTCATCTTCTAAAACCGCTATATCCGATCTTCCCTTCCCTTCCCTCGGTTCACGGGGAGTCTGTGCCTATCTCAGACGTCTATGGGCATTTAAGGCAGGATACACCCTGGATGGAATGCCAACCCATCGCAGGACACACACACACACACACATTCATACACTAGGGACAATTTTCCAAGGTGCCAAATCAACCTACCGTGCATGTTTTTGGACCGGAGGAGGAAACCGGAGAACCCGGAGAAAAAACCCCTGAGGCACGGGGAAGAACATGCACAAACTCCACACACACATGGCCCACATGCATGGCCGAGACGGGAATCGAACCCGGACCCTGGCGGTGTGAGGCGAACGTGCTAACCACTAAACCACCACCGTGCCCCCTTACACATATATATATATATATATATATATATATATATATATATATATATATATATATATATAGAAGACTTTTACTACTATAGGATATAGCACTAGAAGATGAATGAATGAATGAATGAATGCATGAATGAATGATTTTAACTAAAAGATATTGTATATTAATAATAACAATATATTATTGAGTTCTTGAGTTCAGGGACAGTGTGACGCAAGACATTCTTTTGGAACAAGAATTTGGGGGGTAAACAGTGTGCAAAAAAGTAAAACAAAAAAAATATATATATATATATATATATATATATATATATCTCAGAAGAATTTTCAATATAGCTCAATGTATGCAGGTGGCGGTTATTTATGTAATTTATGTATTATTCTATATTACTATATGGATTTATATCCAGCATTCCCCCGGACTTCATTACTTCAGTAAACAGTACACAATGACATTCGCGTCATCTGCCGCTGCTACTACAAATCCCGGCGTGCATCTCGGGCTGGACCGGAAGTGCTTTGTCGTGACCTTGGTTTGTCAGGTTGAGAGAAGAAAAAGAGGCAGCATGGCCGGGAACGAGCCTGGAGTAAGTTCTCTTTAAATGACGCGTTATAAGCCTGTATAGCGCGCTTTGTACTGTTTAAATAGCTTTGTGATTACGGTGAACTGAAGTAATTAGCGTTAAATGTAATGAAGGCTAGCTTAGCAGCTTAGCCTTGTGTGATGCGTAAATATTGTGAGAAATGATAATAAATAAATAATAACAGTGGTTTGGGCATGTACGGTGCACGTGATATTAAAGGATGTTATAACGGACGACATGACATTCATTAGTGATCAATTAACCTTCCGAAGTTAAAAGGCATGCCGACGTCACGTGGGTTCGGTGCTTCTGTGACCGGGTTCGGAAAACTATGCGCATGCGTAATGGAACGGGACATGTTCATTGCAGTTTTACACTCGTCATAAGCACTATATATAATGCGACATGGTAATGTCCACATAGTCGGAAAAATCCTCTCTCCGTGACCTTGCACTATAATTACCAACCAGTGGTATGGTAAAGGTCTTAAGAATTGTATTTTAGTCTTCGCTGTTTATAAATTGTTTACAGGTGCGTTAAAAAGCTGTACCATTTTTGTTTTCTTATATTGTCCCTTTTTTTCCCTCTCAAAAATGTTCTTTTTTTTGTGATTAGGGTTTTTTGCAGCAGCTGAGGCAGATTGCAGGCCGGATGTCCGCCGGCGGTCCGAGAGGCGCCGGCCTTGGGTTCAAACTGCTCATCGGTGCCGGTGCTCTGGCTTACGGTGTTAAAGAAGCTACATATACAGGTATATGATATAGAGCACAATATTGAGTCGTCGTGTATATATATATATATTACATGGTGCATATATAAAATGGCCCCAAATACACACGGTATATAATACGTTTAGTGTGGGTGTTTGCGTGATTCCGGCTTTTCTTTGATGTCACAGTGGAAGGTGGACAAAGGGCCATCATCTTCAACCGAATTGGAGGCATTCAGATGGACACGGTGCAGGCTGAGGGGCTACATTTCAGGTTTCATCATTTTAATTCTATATTTCATATATATATATATATATATATATATATATATATATATATGTATATATATATGTGTGTGTGTGTGTGTGTATGTATGTGTGTATATATTTTTTATATATATGTGTGTGTGTGTGTATATATATATATATATATACACACACACACACACATCATGTAGATCATAGTATATATATATATATATATATATATATATATATATATATATATATATATATATATATATATATATATATATAATACATTATTATAATTATGTATAAATCAAATAAGAGAATAAAAGTCAATTAGGCGTGTCTTCTTTTATAGGCACACAATATAATAAACATATAACATTAGTGATTGCTTTTAATAGTGAACAAGTGAATAAATCCACCTCAACTATACAATATATATATGTGTGTGTGTGTGTATGTATATATATATATATATACACACACACACACACCTTTTTTTCCTTGAGATTGCAAGGAATAAGTTTGGTAATTTGATGATAATCTGTTATTAATATTAATACACTATAATGAACAGGATACCGTGGTTCCAGTATCCAATCATTTATGACATCCGAGCCAGACCACGCAAGATTTCATCCCTCACAGGAAGCAAAGGTAAATCTGTGATGTAAAAATTAATTATATAAGCGCCTTTGCCACTTTTCCCAATCATGTTTTGTGGTTATTACTAATGGATTCTCTCTCTCTCTCTCTCTCTCTCTCTCTCGCCACTCACAGATCTTCAGATGGTGAACATCGCTCTGCGTGTGCTGTCTCGGCCCATCGCCTCCAACCTGCCCTTCCTCTACCAGCATCTGGGCCAGGACTATGACGAGCGGGTGTTGCCCTCCATCGTCAACGAGGTCCTGAAGAGCGTCGTGGCCAAATTTAATGCCTCGCAGCTCATCACCCAGAGAGCTCAGGTGCTCGCCGTGTTCCATTTCAATCTCAGCTGTGTAGTATATTGCTTTTAATAAAAGTAAAAAAATTAAATACCTTTCTGCATTGTCCTTGTTTTTTTTAATCCCAACATGGTGTGTAGGTGTCTCTGCTGATCAGGAGGGAGCTGATCGAGAGGGCTAAAGACTTTAACATTATCCTGGATGACGTGGCCATTACAGAACTCAGCTTCAGTAAGGAGTATACGGCGGCTGTAGAAGCAAAGCAAGTCGGTAAGCGACCTTCGCATTTCTCTCGTTATAACAGGACATCTGACCTTTTTTTCGAAGCCACGCGCTCGGATTTGGTCCTGGGAAAGTAGGCCGCATTGTTACGTGAACCTGGTCCCATTTTAAATAAGTTTCTGCGGAGAGCTGTTTATGGCACTGTAGACGATTCATTATAATGACATGTGACCACATTTGCACTCCGGCTTGCACCGACAAGCCTGAAACTCGATTAAGAGGTGAGAAATTCGAGTCCATGCCTCTCCATAACACCACGTTTCATTCTAAACAGTCTCGGACCAGGCCTTAAATCAGCCGGGGGAATAAATTTATCCAGTAATGCACTGTGATCATATAGGAAATAACTGTTATTCTGGTGCTGTAATTATTCAGATCAAATTAGAAGAAATATGAAGAGAATCTAGGGTTCACAACGGTGGCTTGGTGGTTAGCACGTTCGCCTCACCCCGCCAGGGTCCGGGTTCGATTCCCGTCTTGGCCATGTGTGTGTGGAGTTTGCGCATTTTCTCCCCGTGCGTCAGGGGGTTTTTCTCCGGGTTCTCCGGTTTCCTCCCCCGGTCCAAAAACATGCACGGTAGGTTGATTGGCACCTTGGAAAATTGTCCCTTGTGTATGAATGTGTGTGTGTGTGTGTGTGTGTGTGTGTGTGTGTGTGTGTGTGTGCCCTGCGATGGGTTGACATTCCATCCAGGGTGTATCCTGCCTTAATACCCATAGACGCCTGAGATAGACACAGACTCCCCGTGACCCGAGGGAAGATCGGATAAAGCGATAGAAGATGAATGAATGAATGAATGAAGAGAATCTTTGAGACATTTATAATGACGATCAACAATCACGCCTACTAAGCATTTAATCCTCTGTTCTTACACCAAACATCCTCTAGGGGTCACTGTTGACACCCCATCAAGTGCTTTTTGTACTGTTTTATTTTTTAAACATCATGCATAATACTTATGCACGATTGGTGTTTTGCTGGTGTTCAGCCCAGCAGGAGGCCCAGAGAGCTCAGTTCTATGTGGAAAAGGCCAAGCAGGACCAGAAGCAGAAGATCATCCAGGCTGAAGGAGAGGCTCAGGCTGCTAAAATGGTACAGACCATGTTTCACTACTTTTTGCACGTGTGTGTTCACAGTGGATCGCCTTACACAAAAAGGCTTGGCAATGGCATGAATAAACATAACAAATACTGATTAGTAATCAGAATGTACAGCATTGCTGAGACACAAAACAAAAAAAGGGTTTTTTTGTCCTCCTGCAGCTGCGTATATAAACACCCTTAGCATTTTGTTCCCACGTATAATGCAGAGCAAGCATCCCCCCCCCCCTCCCTCTCAAGGTGGTTGTTTTGTTTCCCTGAGCTAAAAGGGCATTAATATTGTTGTTTTGTTTTTGTTTATTTCAGCTGGGTGAAGCCGTAACGAAGAACCCCGGCTACCTTAAACTGAGACGCATCCGAGCGGCTCAGAACATCGCCAAGACGGTGAGACTCGTGCTTCAAGCCTCGTCTGCGTTTTTAACATTTTATGATCAACGTAAATAAAAACGATCTTTGTGCTTTTGCGTGGCGTTGCAGGTGGCGACCTCGCAGAATAGAGTTTACCTGAATGCAGACAGTCTGGTGCTGAACCTTCAGGACGCCTCCTTCGACAAGTAAGACCCTCCACTACTGCCATTACTGACTTTCATGAGCAGAGGAAAACCACCAATACCAATCTGATACTGTGGCAAACAAACAACATTCAACAAACATTTTTTTATATATATATATATATATATATATAAAACACCCAATGATTTCTGTCTGCTGCAACAAAGTAGAATTTGGTCCACTTAAATACATTTTGATATTTATTTTCATTTTAGTTTAAACAGTTAAACTAAGCATAAATATCAAAATGAACCCTTTTTTTGATATTTCAAGCTCCCCCATCGCCCCCTATCGTCCAACACACTGAACTACAGATATAAATTAGGTGCATAAAATCGATTCAAATTCAGCGACACCAAGATCTTTTCATCCGTACGTTAAAAATTCTTCGGAATAATTCTCGGTTACGCCACAAAAACAGAGACGCACTTTTAATCTGTTCACTCAGAAATGATAAGCATTTTCATAGGGGAAGAAAAATAAAAACTATATCTCAAAACTATAACATCAATCAAAGAATAAACAAGTTTATGTCCAAATGGTCCAAAAGTCATGTTCACATATATATATGATATGTTGTGCAGCATTAAATAAGTGGTGATGATTTAGATTGTGTGTGTTTCCTGTTTTACAGTTTGTCTCTGGGGAAAAAATGAGAAACGTCACCCCCTAGAGGTGGAGTGTGTGCATTGCACGTGTTAAGCGTGTGTTTAACATCTGCTCCATATTGACGTCTCTCGGCAGCGACTGTCTCGAAGTGCAGGCTTTCCAGCAAGGGCTTGGGGACCCTTTACACACACACACACACACTCAAATATATAGTTATCACACGACAGTTAGACAAAACCTGTATGTTGGGGGGGGGATTTGATTACATACGAGTCTCGGCATCATTTATGACGTAATATTATATCATGAAGAATATAAGTGTAATCGAGGCATCGAGTTAAGCAGTTCTGTCAACTTCCTGTATGTTCAAAACATAGTATTATAAATACATGCCCCGTGTTTGATGTTTATAAGGGCCACTGGGCAGTTAGTAATGGTTTTACACATTAATTTCTTCTCTGCTGTTGTTCCTGTGCTGAGGGACGACTGGATTCTTCTGCAGTTTGTAATCCGACGTGACGCCCAAGCACTTGAAATAAGGTTCTAATAAATCTTGTGATTTTTTTCAGATCGAATGGCGTTTTGTGTTCTTTTCTTGAGTTCCTGACATTATTCACCTCATTTATATTTCGATTTCTTTAACAGAATAATAATGAATCATTTGTGACTGAAAATCCAAACAATAAAGTGGTGTATGTGTTCATTTCTAGTGTCTGTTCAAATCTTTTCTTTTCCAAAAAAAGAATTTACATTGTGTTCAATCACTTTTTTTATGTTTGAACAGGAAAAAAAATAAAATCTAGGTTTATATTTGCTCACTTTATAAAATGTATAGAATATGCAACGTTTATCTTTTTTTGGGTTCAGTGGGACATTTTGTGCAACGCTGATATAAAATAAGTGAGGATAATTCAACTGTTAATAATTCAAATAAAAGTTAATTAAAATAATTAAAAGTGATAGTTTGTAAGGAATCCAAAGAAAAGGCTGCTAATAAAAGTCATAATAATGCCAGATTAGACATATTTGATTGGAAATAATGTAGTTTAGGGCATATTCATTGTTATATCAATTTAGGACATTATAAGCCTTATGGCTGTGTTGAATGCTAAAAGTACAATGTATTCCAGCCTTTTAAAATCATAAAGGAGCGCTTTAACTTTTAGTATGTATTATATTTTTTCATTTTAACGTTTTTACAAACGTAAAAGAAATTGCTGAAGCTTTTGAGTAAATTGTTTAACGATCGTCAGTTCATGGTTTTATCCAGGAGATGGCGCCAAACGCACTCATTTCAATAATGGTCATACCGAACACGGGCATTATTGTTCTTGAAAAGAGAAGTATATAATATTTTTGAGTAATTTATCGGTATATTAACGTATTACGTCATAACATATGGCTAAAATATATGTATCTCTATTTAATGCTTAAATATACGGTGACGCTGTTTGCCTGTATGCCTTTCAAATATTCTGTTCGTGTGTGTGTGTGTGTGTGTGTGTGTGTGTGTGTGTGTGTGTGTGTGTGTGTGTGTGTGTGTTCTGATTAAGCGCGTGTCTCAGCACGATCTTGTGAGAAATTGGTTCTCTCGGTTCTAAAAAAAAAAATCTCACCTATAAAAAGACCAGCACTGCAGAGGGGGTTGGGCGGTTTCCCAACTCATTAATATTCATTATGGAGGAGGGGATTGCGTGCGGGGGCGGTGCCTTTGTAAACCACGCCCACGCTGTTGGAATCAGCCTATAGAATCCAGCGGCATTTTTTGAAAGCGGGCCAAAAAAAGGTCTATATGGGGAAACAAACAGGAGTGTCAGGGATTTAAGGATTTACAACCTTCTTTGTAAAATAACAATAACAAAATATTTCGCTTATACTTAATAAGTTCTGTTTCATATTATATTTCAGCTTTTGGTGACTCTCAACGTACAGAAAAGTATTACACTATACATTTAACTTACAGAACTGTACAACACAATACAGACTACACAACACAATATAGACTACACAACACAATACAGACTACACAATACAATACAGACCTACACAAGACAACATGGCAACACGGATTTATATCAATTATTTTACAGTATAACATGTGGTCACATTTTGGGTGCATTTCTTGAATTACAATATAATGCAAAAATAATAAATCAATAAATAAATCTTTCTATTTCACTGGCATGATTGTTATTTGACAGTGTGTGTCTATAAGAGGTTCTTGTAAGGCCTTACCTTTTGTTTTTATATATATTATATATATATATATAATATATATATATATTTTTTCATATATATATTTTTAAGGCTATAACAGTGTATTCTTGTAAGGCCTTAACTTCATTTTTTTGCATTGTACAACAGTGCTCTTTAATTCTTGATTGGTCGTGAGATACTAATTTTGCAGTTCTTTAAGCAAAAAGAATTTTGCTTTCTTATTAATCTCAAGAATACAGGAAAGAAATACCATATATCTGCATAAATATAAGGACAAACAGATGAAATGGGGGGGGGATGTGTCTGTTGATTATTTTCCTGTAACAGCACACCTTCGTGTCGTGCTTGACATATTCCAAAGCGTGCCATTTGAAACACAGCCTATTCAGTGCTCCAGTTAGGGCACGCGTATGTGTATTGGAGCACCGTCCGAACACTCTCTCGGCTGCGGCGTTACCATGGTTACGCTGACCTCACAGCGGGATGGTAGATCATGGAGATTTGCCCGGAGATTAGAGCTCAATGTTGGGTTACATTAGCACAAAGGAGTTATTGATGCTCCTATTTTTGGCACGGGGATAGGTTGTGGGTTGTCGAGGCCAATCCCCCCTCCCCTTCAAACAAACAAACAAACAAACAAACAAATAAACAGATAGCATTGTGCTAATCTTGCTGGTGTGAGGGAAAAGTGTGTGACCTACTTCAAAGTCATGATGCTCGCACTGCAGCGTGTGCACGTCTGCAGTCACCTGGCTTCAAAAGGTCCTTCCATGAAAGGGGCTGCAGCTCGCAGCCTCACCGATATTACAGTTACGAGTACAGATTTGTGTAATATTATACACTCGGGTAACGTGTCCTTCACAATGACCTACGTGCACGACTGCAGATACATAAATAAATAAATAAAAACGTCTATAGCACCTCTAATACAGCTTCCATGCCTTTAAAGCATTCTTATTTCACATAAAGAAATAACATACTGCACACGTTCACCCCCCTATATCTATTCTGTAGATACACGTCATCAAAATGTCTGTATGAAGAACATATTCCAGATATTAGATATTAATTACCCATATTTAATTCTATTGCAAATGAATACAAGGAGAAGGGGCACGGTGGTTTAGTGGTTAGCATGTTCGCCACACACCGCCAGGGTCCGGGTTCGATTCCCGTCTCGGCCATGTGTGTGTGGAGTTTGTGCATGTTCTCCCCGTGCCTCAGGGGATTTTTCTCCGGGTTCTCCGGTTTCCTCCCCCGGTCCAAAAACATGCACGGTAGGTTGATTGGCACCTTGGAAAAATTGTCCCTAGTGTATGAATGTGTGTGTGTGTGTGTGTGTGTGTGTGTCCTGCGATGGGTTGGTATTCCATCCCGGGTGTATCCTGCCTTAATGCCCATAGACGCCTGAGATAGGCACAGACTCCCCGTGACCCGAGGGAAGATCGGATAAAGCGGTAGAAAATGAATGAATGAAGACAAGGATCAGAAATCCAATATATCACATGTAAAGCCAGATATTTTATTATATTCACGTTTTTATGCTTCTTCTGTGTGGCTGCTAATCACATATACACACCTTTTTACAGAGAAATGTCACCATCACCAAGCTGTCATTAGTGGGCCCTTGAGCAAGGCCCTTAACTCTCAATTGCCCAGTTGTATGTCACTCTGCATAAGGCCGTCTGCCAAATGCTGTATATGTAAATGGTGTATAAGGAATTCTGCAGGATGTATATTCTGTATTAATATCTCATTAAATTATATCTTTAATGTTTATTAATTAGCGCACAAACATATTTAGGTGAAATATGTAAACACGGGATATGCAATTTATTATTTATCTTTTCAATTATAAGTAATAATAGTTTCTAGGCACTACCTGCATATATATATATATATATATATATATACATATATATTATATATATATATATATATATATATATATATCCGTATCTGTCATTTCTGCATAGGCCACCTAAATATTGGATTTGTGAACTGTTTTTAAATGTAAACAAACAAACAACAGAAATATATGTCTGTGCCGCCTAACAGGTTTGTTTCCGGTGACTTCCGTAGGCCACGCCGTTCATTAACGCACAGTTTGGACGCAAAACGTTTACGTTCGTTCCGACGAGTACTTCAAAGAACCTGTCGTTTAAGGGAGGCTGAATTAATGTCACAAAACAAACAAGCGTCATTAGCACGTTGTTCTTCGAGGCGTTCCTCAGAGAGCGTTCGGAAAACCGGCTAGCTCGGCCCGAGAGCTAATCAAGCTAATTAACAGCTACACAGGAGGGACAATTATGTTAAAAGCATGAGCTCGGGAAGATAACGAAAGCACCCAGACGCACTTCCTGCATCGTGGATTGGATTGTGATATAACTAACACGATAAAATCCAGTGGTTGTGTTTTTGTGTTAACATGTAGCACAATTCAGTTCATTGCTTTCACACACCAGCCAGCGTCCTTTATATATATATATATATATATATATATATATATATATATATATATATATATATTATATATATATATATATATATATATATATAAATAAAATTCATTCATTCATTCATCTTCTAGCGCTTTATCCGATCTTCCCTCGGGTCATGGGGAGCCTGTGTCTATCTCAGGCGTCTATGGGCATTGAGGCAGGATACACCATGGATGGAATGCCAACCCATCGCAGGGCACACACACACATTCACACACACACATTCATACACTAGGGACAATTTTCCAAGGTGTCCAATCAACCTACCGTGCATGTTTTTGGACCGGGGGAGGAAACCGGAGAACCCGGAGAAAAAAAACCCCCCTGAGGCACGGGGAGAACATGCAAACATGCAAACTCCACACACACATGACCGAGACGGGAATCGAACCCGGATCCTGGCGGTGTGAGGCGAACGTGCTAACCACTACGCCACCGTGCCCCATAAATAAAATTATACAGAATAAAAGATTATCGAAATGAATCTGGAGTGAAACGGAAAAATGTGATTTTGCCAAATGTGATTTCGGAAACGCTCTGTTTTAAATGAGCCTCATGAGCCTCATGAACCGGTTTCAGTGATTGGAACCTATTTTTAATCCGGTTTAATTTCCTCCGATAGATGCGTTTCATTTAATGATACTGATACCACAGAACTGAAGCTAAAAAAACTGTCTGGGAAAAAAAAATAATAATAATTCTCAAGATTTTATGATATTTAGACCAAATAAACCCAATGTCTGGATCAGGGCCCTGTTTACACCCTGCCTTGTGATGAGTTTTTGAATCTCGACTGTGGCTTCAGGCACGTTTTAACGGCATTCCTAATGATTCATATACAATAAGATTGTTTGCTCAGTATTTTCAAACCCGGGCTCAGAAATGTACCCTTTTGTGTGTGAACTATGCTCAGGGATACCGGCTTATGATACGGAATCATTTTGCATTGTGTATGCGCCACTCCTTGATCGGTTGCTGCACGTCCTGCTAGCTTTTCCAGGTTGAGGTTCCTCCCCTGGAGATGGATTGATAAACTGGTGCAAAGGCAGTCGGAATGGATTTAATTAACCTGCTTCTGTTTTTTTATGGATCTCTCATTATAGAGTCGAAGGGGATTTAGACAGCCTGCCCTAGTTATGCTTAGCGACGCTCCTTCTCACTTTCTTCCCATCATTCCGTGTTATACGAATCATCTGTTTGTCTACAACCTGCAGGAATCGGAGCGCTTTTTTTTTTTTTTTTTACAGGGAATGTAGTGCTTTTAGTGCTAAAAGTTGAAAGCCTACGAGATGCGTTCTATAATTAGGTCTCTGTATAGAAAGACTTGGGTTGAGTCAGGGCTGAATTCATTTTGTTGTTGTTGTTGTTTTTTATCTGTCCAGCTTTCCCTCGCTGCTTCCAGCTGCCGCAGGGAACACTCTCGCCTTTGTCTGCAGCTGGAAGAACAGGAATGCTAACTGGAATGCAGCGTGTGTGTGTGTGTGTGTGTGTGTGTGTATGTGTGTGTAAACTTTAGCCACCCCTTCACACCTAGCGAGGAAATTCGAAACCCGACTCATTGTTCTGGTTAAATGTTATTAGATATCAAAATATCCACATTTTTTTCACTTATTACACTTTTTTAACAATGAAGATTGAAATGGAGATTTTTCTGAACAATGAAATACAATTAAAAGTAATTCTAATGCTACATTTCTGTACTAGTTAGTCTAAGTATTCATGTTATGGACAAAAGCTAAGTAGTGATTGCAATGCCTCGTTTACTCACATGGAAATCCTGAGTACAAAGAGGTTTATATGTTTATTTATTTATTTATTTATTTATTATTGCGTAACGTTCATGGGTACGTGAAACAGGCCGTGATTAAATAAAACGCTAGGCAACACGAAACCACTTTCAGTGTAGTTGTGTGTCACTTTTTCCTCCCGGCTCGAACTGATGCCTGGCTTGAAATGTAACGTTACTGTACACAGCACAGGTTATCAAGTTTGCGCAGAGAGGCAGCGAGTGCTTCCTGTTTTCATTGTGTGTGAGGAAACAGACGGCATGTTCCAGCCAGCGCTACGTCTCCACATCGGCCTCTGGGCACGTGGCCTGTGAAAGGCCGATAGAAGCCGCTCGATTAACTGAAACGTCTCCGGTGCCAGGCAGTGTTGCCAGATTGGACGCGTTCCCACATGTGGATTGTAAAAAAAATGTAAAAACTCTAGATTATAATAAACGTCAATGCAATACTAATACTATTACTATTTGTGTGTGCAAGGAAATATAATTAGTGTGTCCTATTTGGATGAAATAAGTCGGACGAAACGAACCAATTTGAAGGCATTGGATGGATAGGAGTTTAAGAAAAGCGTGTTTGTAAAATATCCCATATTCATCATTATTGATAAACAGAATCATTGGAAACTGCACAAAATATTGCGGGATTACTGCCATGTTATTTATGACTCGTAAGCGTTAAAGCACGACGCTGGATTTGGGATCACTGGCCAGAAACACACCTGTTGTTTTTGGCCCATGAAGGGATCCTTCATATTCTACCGCAGCAGATCTAAAAAGGATAAAGCGCAAATCCTAGCATTTATATAAGATTTTATATAAGACTTATATAATAAGAGACTATTTATATACCATCTAACCAGGCTGGGGAGGTAAAAAAAAAAAAAACCCTCATTCAGCTGTGATATAACTATCATTTCATTCACGTTGCTTGTTGTTGGTGTGTAGTGATCATCTTGCACAGCAAGTCTTAAACGGTATATTTACGGTCTTCTGAAAAGCATTGATGAGACCAAAAAAAAAAATCCACCTTTCTAGTGCTGCCTACGGAAAAGCCAGCGAATTCAGTGAACAATCTGGCAACCCTACAGCCGACTAGCCTTTAAAGCCAGACAATGTTTTCCATATGCCTTACAAAGTCTCACTGAACTATTTAGGAAGCTTAGCGAAGGGCTTATGCCTATATTGACGCATTAAATGAAATCTAAAACTATAACGATCGTGCCGAAGCGGGCTTGTTTTCTTTGATATTTCAATATTTATTATATATCGTTAAGGTGTAACAAGAAACAGAATACATATCGGCACGATTATGTCGCTCGTCGTTAGATGCGAGTGTGATTATAACTGCTAACGAACACAGTGTGTATACTTCTTTACTATGGTATTTATAGAAGTGTCCTGCCTCCCTTCTGTTCAGTGTTGGCCGGTTTTTGGGAATGTTTACCAGGTTCACTCCCACTAATTACACTCTGTCTGGCACAGATGGTGAGCACCGAGGGTCTCCAGGGTCTGACGATTACCCAATCACCCTCCTCTGATGGGCGTTTGAGAATTTGGGAGAGCGTAACATGGAACAGTCGGCTCAGTGATTCATTTCCTCCTGAAATCCCAACAGCCAATTGTCTCGCTGACCTCTTTGTTCCAGAAGGCACCATCGGAAACCTCATCATTGCATTCGCTTCTGAAATGTATATAACTTGTATTAATATTATTATTATAACAAGAGTGTGATATATATATATATATATATATATATATATATATATATATTATATGTCTTATTAACATTTGCAGGGTTTTTTAACACGTTTTTTTGAGGCAATACAACGGTCTAATTTTTAACACACTGTGTTAATGAACTACGAGGCCTCTATGTCGTCTCACTGGCCATTAATTATAATGCATATTTAATGAGCGGATCAGCAGGGTCCTCCTGCACTCGGCCTGCATGCTCCCAGGGGCATCGGGTTACAATTAAAGGGGGAAGGGTGCATTTAGGGAGACCAAAGCCAGCAATGAATGGATACTCATATATAGAGTTTTTCCCTCCGTTTTATAATTAAAACAATGGCACCATAACCAGGCATGAACATCGCATTTATTGTATATAAACATACCGTGTAATTTGCATATTTCCTTTGATTTATGCAAAGCATTACGACTTTTTTTCCCCCCTCTTTCCAAGCTACAATCAGTGACAAATCATGCGTTCTGTTTTTTTTTTATCTGCATTTTACACTCAAGTCGTTATCTTATTGAACTTATTTAACTGCTTTATCACTGGTCATGCATGTTTTTAGAAAGGGGAAAAAAAGGCAAGCGAACTTTTCAAATGTTGGCCCTCCCACAGCGTTCAGAGTCCACTCCTCCCCTTTGTCTTTATCTTCTCGCTTTGGTCCACCTCCATCCATCCACCGTAACCCCCCCCGCCCCTCCCCACCTCACCACACCCCCCGAGCAATCCCATTTATGGTAGGAGACGTGTAGGCCCACGAGGGTGGGGTGGGGAGGGGGGGTTGGGTTGGGACTGACAAGAAGTTTGCCATCCTCATTAAAGAAACATTTACTAATTTAAGGATCGTGTGACTAAACGTGTGTGCGAAGGAGTAGACCTTTGAATGATGACCAGAAACAGAGACTGCGTTTCATCACCTTGCACTTTTAATAGGCCCATTTTCACCCACGATAATGACGCTTAGCCCACTCCAATCCATTATTATAATGTGGTTCGAGTTGACGCGCCGAGCACAGAAAAGATAGCGTATAATGAGATTAAAAGAGACGGAGCGGGTCGCACCGGCGTAAGCGAGCTTTGTCGGGGACGTGACCGTGTGCACTTGTAGAGGCTCCGTTCCCTGTCTTTCATTAACAGGTGGAAATTTTTTGCCCCCAACCTTTGAACCGGTTCATGAGGACGAAGGTCTGCGTATTCCCAAAAGGCAGTAGTACATGACGTGCATGACAGTGAACATTTAATTATACAATAACCTAACAATAGCCTTGACGATGACCAGATTGAATGCGTCTTACTGGAATGACGTGCCCCAATCCTTATATTCTCTTTATACGTAACACACAATGTACTTCCACTTTTAATACACTGGCATTTAGCAAACATGTTCAGTATTGAGCAATAGTTTTAGGTTTTGAGGGCTTACTTTTTGCATTTGCACCGTTTTGTGTATCTGCTCGGTATAAATGAAAAAAATGCATCAGTGATTCTTCTACAGGTATAATAAACAATGCATTTGTGGACAGGCATATAGTGAACCCATTGAATATTAAAATAAGAATGAGTTAAAAAAAAAAAAAAGAAAAGTTACTTATTGGCATTGTGCATTTTATTTCTTTGAATTATGAGACATATGAGTGTAGGTGGGGGCTACGGTGGTTAGCACGTTCGCCTCACACCGCCAGGGTCCGGGTTCGAGTCCCGTCTCGGCCATATGTGTGTGTGGAGTTTGTGCATGTTCTCCCCGTGTCTCAAGGGGTTTTTCTCCGGTTTCCTCCCCCGGTCCAAAAACATGCACGGTAGGTTGAATGGCACCTTGGAAAATTGTCCCTAGTGTATGAGCGTGTGTGTGTGTGATGAGCGGATAAAGCGGTAGAAGATGAATGAATGAATGAGTGTAGGTTTGTTTTAATTGTATGCAGCAAACAATCGAATGCATTGTGTTCTCGGATGCTTTTACTCTCTTTTTATTTACAATCCCACTTGTTTATTGCATGCAAATCCGGAAGTTTGTGAATGCTTTACACGTGTTTACAATGAACTTGTGCATGCATATGCATTGGGCACTTTTGTTGTTCCTATGCTGTGCGTGTGTGTGTGTGTGTGTGTGTGTGTGTGTGTGTGTGTGGTATAAGCTGCACCCACAAGAGAACCCGTACTTTCGGTTCAGTAGTTCCTCGTGCACGCCACTACATCCGCGAAAACACGAGACGCGCGACACGGCGCGCGACGTTCACGCCTCGTCTTTTGGGAGAAAGAAATGTATAAAATCCGCGATCCAGTTCCCGTGTTTTCGTTTTCGCCCCCGCCATTGTTTGGCGCGGCTTGTTGCCTCCCCCCGTCAACCCCCCCACCCCACCCCCGTCCTCTGTAGCGCGCGCTCCGCGTCACGCCGCCATTTTGTGTCGCGCGCGGCACCCATGTCATGGCGCCGTGTCATGATGAAACAAAGAGCGCGTGCAAAGACGTGCGCAAATCAACCGTTACATAGCGTTTATATAACGCTTATAATGCACAGCGATGTAATGCGAGGCATTCCCGGGTTAATAAATAAATAAATAAATAATATTAATAAAAATGGTGGAAATGATGAATTCCATGTCAACATCACATTTTCCACATTGTTGTGTATGAAAATAGTTTTTGTAAAAAAAAAAAAATATCCCAGACCGGTCACCAACAAGATTGCGGAGACGTGTTATAACGCATTATTGTTATTATGTATAAAATAAATAAATAAATACAAAGCCGACAAAAGGACTTTTGCTTTTCTCTCCATGTTTCGTCTTAGTTTCATTATTAGTCAGGATTAGTTTGGATGATCCTGTTCATTCAGACACCAAATGATACTAAAAACATCTCCAAACACCATTAAAATAGTGAATATATTATGTAAATATAATAAAATAAAAGTTTTGACCATCCTGGTACGTTACCGACAAACTAGGACAATCTTTGTCAGCTATAATGCGTCTTATACCCTGTAATTCGCTTTTCTGTTGATGACTTTGTACGCTTTGTAAACACCTTCATAACCTGGACTTGATTAAAACCCCTCTGGTTGAAGTCACGTATTGGTAGATATAACTATTTAAGATATTAAATCTATAATAATGGAAAGATCAAGTCTACAAACATCAGCCTTCCAACCATTATGGTGTTGTAGACCACGATGTAAGAAAAACATCCGCTTATTTAGTTGATTGTAATACTAAAGCCTACTGTATTCGGGGAAAAAAACAGGAAATTAATGTTACATGATTGTCTATGTATTTATTATTTTATGTATTATAATAATAGCTGTGTGGTCCCAAGAAAGAATGTCTCAATATTTAACACAGCTTGACTTGAGGGGGTTGCTTCTCTAATTTAGTTAATAAATGTGTTGATAGTAATAGTAAATGAGCTATAAGTGGTATGTAGCTGCACAGGATATTTTGGGTTGAATCACAAAGTTCTGTTTTTTTTTTTATTATAAATCGTAAAGTATTCTGTAAATGTATCTGCTTTTGTCTAGCTGCTATTCTGGTTTGTTTGGGGCAACTAAATGCCAAATCCAAACATAAGAAAACCAAACAAACTGAGATTACCATTGTATTTAGCGACGCCCCCTGTACTTGTAGAAACTTTGTTTGGTGTTATAAGGTGTTTGGCCTTGACCATGCGCTTGCTTTAGCTTCTTAAACAAATGAAAAGTGTTTATATACGTATGTACCATAATGAAAAATGATGACTAGCTATATGACCTGTTTTTGGCTGTGTTCCCAAATGCCACCCTACTGTTTAAGTGTCTCCGCATTTTTTATTGTGAACTCTGGGAACATATCGTATAAATCACCCCCGTTTGCACGTGGCTTTAGTTCAAACTCATACTTCTTCCTAATAGGAAATAACAATAAATTACTTTTGCTTCTCGTTCATTCCCAAATGCTCTCATATTAAATGGACTATGCTTTGAAAAACTACAGCTTTTAGTGCACTTTCTGTCCAACTAGCCTCTGTTTAGGGCTGAGAATATGACTAAGACCCCTGCTGGGACAGGCGGTAGTTAATGATTGTTTCTGAGATGGACATCTTTGTGTCTTTGACTGTGACTTGTACACATGCATGACAATAGCATGAAAAGATCCTGCAGGTCAACAAGCCTACACCTTTTTCTTTTTTTTCTTCTTCTTTTTTTTTACTTTGTATATCAGTGTATTTAAATGGAAACGAAACACACGGGACCACATGCCAGGATAATGACACAGTGATCTTTGTGTGAATATTCAGAAGAAAACAAAGTAGGGATTTAAGAGTTATAAAGTGTAAACTTCCTCTTATCTGAGAACTTTCGTTGAAAGCATCTTTTTCAAACATTCGAAGTGTTTTTATACCGTGCATTTTATAACCGTGCATTCATCGGAACAATAGCTGTCAGGACATTTGTCCAAAAGTTGTCCTGAGATTTATTTATTTATCATTATTATTATTTATATTAACGATTGACCTCATTATAGAAAAAAAATCTGGTGATGAAAACCGTATAACTGAAGGCCCGTCGTTGCATGTAATGTCATAGAGGTGACACTAGATGGTAGTAAATATCATGAAACTTTTTTTTTCTTTTTTTAAATGAGATTTTCCTATCATGCCATGCTTTTCTAAGTTTGCAGAATATGTGCAATCCTTTGTAAACAAACGTAGTCGCGTGTGTATGTATTTTCGACGCAGCCATTACTTACACATCAATGTAACAAATAAACATTTCTTAATTTTCTTAATACATTGCCTCAATAATGCAATAAGAGCGGTATTATTTGTATTTGTAAATTTTCCCCCCAAAATTACTCAACGACAGTAAATTCTGATACGTACACGTACGAAAATACACGTTAAAAATGTCGATTTCTAACCTTAAAAAGGCCCTTGTTTGTGTTAGCCAGTTTTACCACAAGAGGGCGCTACAGCGCAGAGAAAGAGTCCTGATACCTGCGTCTTGTACGTGTTTGATAGTTTTGATAGATGCAACAATTTTACATCCATAATAGATAGTAAAGAATATCCAGTGCAATAATGGTGCATATGATAAAACACTATTCAAAGGCAGATAATTAATTAATTAATTGATTGACGTAATTAATATAATTAATGATATGCGTACATTATGATGTAGTTTTTCCCAGATGTTCCTTCTAATGCACATTTGTAAGTTTAGTTTGTTGTATATAGAGAATAAAACGAAATTGCTGGATTATGGATTTAAACATGTCAAGACTCAAATATTATTAGACTAAATAACACGTTGTTTTGTTTTGTTTTGTTTTTACCGTAAACTTAAACGAATTGCTAAGGTGAAAGTCCACTTGTTGTTGTTGTTGGCAAGCGATGATAATGCGGTAGTTACTTTCCTTCTCTCTCTCTCTCTCTCTCTCTGTCTCTCTATCCCTTTCTGTCCACGTGTTAACTCTCACTCATGATTAATTCACTAAAACCTTTCCCTTGTTACTTTCACATGTGTGTTTTTACCGCCCCCCCATCCCCTCCCTCAAATGTACCTTTTACAACTGTTCCGAATCGGCACCTGGAATCTAAAATGGTAGGTGATCCCTACACCCGGGACACAGACGACAAAAAAAAGGTGGTGTTGTTTTGGAAGAGACTTCTCGCAACAGCCTTCTTACTAAGTAAAGATATAATTAATATTTAATCGGATAGGAGAGACTCCGGTCATGCGGTGCATGAGAAAGACACCTGGCCTTGTGTTATGACCTGACCGTCTGGGTTTGCGCGTGTGTGTGTGTGTGTGTGTGTGTGTGTGTGTGTGTGTGTGTGTGTGTGCATGGGTTTAACTGCATGCAACTATGAATCCCATTGTCCCTGCTACACCACTAGTTTGTCATTTCACCTGCATAAAGTCAGCTTTATTAGATCCATGCAGCTACACGTTTACTGTCCGTTATAATCGCGACATCCCATAAGAACAACATCCTATGTTATTATTAGCGATGACCCGAGAACGCCTCCGCGTTAGTGTGAAGGACGAATTATCCCGCATCGTCCTCACTCCAAGTTAACATTCGGTTTGTTGGTCAACCAGAGGCTCTGCGTCCAGCCACAATGGCGCATTTAAATTCGATGTGCGCGGGAACAAAGCCGGCGTTTGTCTCCAGAGTGCGTCTCTACTAGTCACTGACTGTCCATGCTTTATAGCGCGGTTAATGAACCGACACGTACGGATTATAGTAGCGATCTTGTTCTTAACAGCATCACAACGGAATAATATAAACGGGCGAAAAAAACAAACACACAATGTCTTCAGGAACTTGTGTTACTAATCTCCGAGGCATGTCATGTGATCAATACATACATTTTATCATATTATGCGGATAATATATAGATAATAACTGTGTTCATTCGAACACTTTTCGGTCTCTGGGAAAAAGTCTGGCGTGATCATGCACGAAAAGGACGTTGAGGCAGACGAGTAGAAGGGGAGGAGAAAAAACGGAGGGAAAAGGATTAGCGCATTTAGGCTAAGGCAGGTAGACTGGGGGTTGGGGAATAAAGCTGGATCAAACAGGAGGAACAGGAAGTCTCCACAGGGGTCTGGATTTCTGCAGCCGGAGACCTTTTATAAATTAAAAAAAAAGCAACCCGTTTAGGACCGGTTGTGACAAATTTGTGTTTTTTTTTTTGTGGTCATGAAGTAATCTTGTCCCGGTTACACAATCTACTGTGAAAGAATTGGCAGAATATTCTCTTAAATACGACACAAACACACACACACACACACAAACAAACGAGAAATATAATTATATTATATTCTTATAGTATAAAATATTATAAGAAACTCATCCAGAGTGATTTATGTTCATATATTTTGAGGGACAACGCATAAAATGCATTGCTGGCGTATGTGCTTGTCAGTTTTAGCACTAGGAAACGTCTGTTTGTTTACAAATCATAGTTTACAAATGTTAGTGTAAAGTAAATAAGTGATTTTATTTTTATTTCGTAGAATCCATGGAAGGTGGGGCACGGTGGTTAGCACGTTCGCCTCACACCACCAGGGTCCGGGTTTGATTCCCGTCTCGGCCATGTGTGTGTGGAGTTTGTGCATGTTCTCCCCGTGCCTCAGGGGGTTTTTCTCCGGGTTTTTCGGTTTCCTCCCCCGGTCCAAAAACACACGGTTGGTTGATTGGCACTTTGGAAAATTGTCCCTAGTGTCTGAATGTGTGTGTGTGTGTGTGTGTGTGTGTGTCCTGCGATGGGTTGGCATTCCATCCAGGGTGTATCCTGCATTAATGCCCATAGACGTCTGAGATAGGCACAGACTCCCCGTGACCCGAGGGAAGATCGGATAAAGCGCTAGAAGATGAATGAATGAATGAATGAATGAATGAATCCATGGAAAACAATAGAAAACAACAAGTCTTTTTTCACTCCTTTTTGTGTGGGTGGGAGCTTAGCGGTTAAGGAGATTGGCTTCTGGACCACAAGCAGCCACTAGTGGGCCCCTGAGCAAGGCCCTTAACTCTCAATTGCTCAGTTGTAAGTCTCTTTGTATAAGGACGTCTGCCATATGCCATAAGACGTAGTTTTCTTTTATTTCATCTTATCATAACCAACCAGAGAGGAAAAATGCAAATATTTCACGTCCATTTTACCCTGTTGTGTACAAACAGTTCCTCCCAAACCCTATTGTTGTGTGTTTTTGGATTGTGTTGCATTTCAAAATCTATTACGCAGAGGGTAATTCGATTGTATATGCATATTTAGTGCACCGATAATAGCGACTAGTTCTCAGCAGACACACAACTGATTAGTGGCGACGTGTTCCCAATTAGAAAACAAGCTACAGGTAACATTGGTAGATGTTTGTGTTTGTGTTTATCCAGGATTGCAAACTGCACAAAAACAAACAGATCGTAGTCATTACTATATTTGTCATTTTCCTCTCTGTGATGGCGTTTTAAAGCCTCCAACATGCAATACAACTTTCCTGTGATGTGCTCAAATAAAATCCTATTAAATAAAATGCATTATAATGCCTTATTACACTGTCTGTGTGTACACAAATCAAACGTCATTCAGCTTTCTTCTTATTATTATTATTCTTATATTGTTTTGCTTCTGAGGCTTGTGAAGTGTTGTGTTTACACACATGATGTATAACAGGAATTTCCCCGGGTAATTAAATATGCTTGGCCTGACATACTGCTTTATAAGCATATCATATGTACATGTGTGTATAATATTGTCTCCGTGACTGAAGAATGAAGAATTATGTACTGGAAGGCTGTAAGTTCCAATCTCAGGGATGCCAGAAAGACCTTTTTCTGTTCATGACCTTCAAGATCTTTATAATAACCCTGAAGGTCATAACTCTAAGTCTATTTCTGTCAGCGTGGGTGTGGATTTGATCATTTTATTTCTTTAAAAAGTATATTTCAGGTGTTTCATACTGTATTAACGCTTAGGCTAGAAATCCCCCCCCCCTCCACATGCCCGTACCCACAATGCACAAGAGCGCCATCTAGGCATAAGAGGAGGAAATGCAGTATTCCATTATATATGCATTGGACAGAAGGCATGAGACATGCAGCATTAATACTTGTGAAGCCATATCACAGTATGAGTTCATAAGTACATAAATAACAAAATCATTCGGAATTTTCCGTCTTTTTATCTAAATGTTTTAAATATGCATGTGGCAACGAAATCAGAAGAATAATTAGTAAACAAAAACAAGTACCTTCTGATAAAATATATAATAATTAATATATTCATAATTAATATACCTTTATATATATATAATGTATATATTTACAATATAGATAAATACTATTAAAAAGTTTGTTGCTTTAATGATAATATAATACTCTAAAATGCAATACAATACAGTACAATATCATATTATAGAATATAATATAGTAAAGATATAAAACGAAATATATAACAATTTGTATAGTACATATAATCAGTATTCCATATGTAATATGTGTTATATTCCATATATAACAAATGAAATATCCTATAATATTTGTTATATTTGTCATTATAGGAAGCCTAAATGATAATTGTATTGGATGTTATATTATACATGTTACTTCCTCTGATTATATTCCTCACTTCTCTAATCAAATGAGCAGGCAGAAAATATACGTCATTTAGTCATCATTTTCTGTTCTGATTGAGCATTCATGGAGCTTCATTTGTTTGATACACACTGCATCATTCATGCTGAAGTGTACAGAACTATGTGCACAAAAAACAGCTGCTTGTGATATGAATTAATGTGTGTAATATTGTCCGGGCATGTACAGAGCATAGTTCACATTCAGGGGGGGGGGGTATAAAGCGCTGGAACTGATTTGTGGTGGTTGAGTTCTAATGGTGCATGAATCTGGCGAATGTAGCCAATCTAGCCAAATGATTTAATGCACAGCATTAAATAATTATCATAATATTTAAATAGTTGTATAATATACAGGGGCACGGTGTTTTAGTGGTTATCACGTTCGCCTCACACCGTCAGGGTCCGGGTTCGATTCCCGTCTCGGCCATGTGTGTGTGGAGTTTGTGCATGTTCTCCCCGTGCCTCAGGGGTTTTTTCTCCGGGTTCTCCGGTTTCCTCCCTCGGTCCAAAAACATGCACGGTAGGTTGATTGGCACAGACTCCCCGTGACCCGAGGGAAGATCGGATAAAGCGGTAGAAGACGAATGAATGTATAATATACTGCATAGAATATATATAATATATAGAATATATATATATATATATATATATATATATATATAAATAAAAAAACCTTTTGGTTTTATGTGTGTGTGTGTGTGTGTGTGTGTATCAGTGCAGTCTCTTACTATGGAGTCTGTTGAACACTCTTAACCCTTCTGTTTTCTGTATTGTTTTTGTTTGCCTGCCCTAAAAGATTTTATGTACATCCTGATAACGAAGGGCTTTCATGTTCAGAGCCTTATCTTTCCAAAGAAACCTTATTGGACCTTTTTTAACGCATTGTAATCGGATGCTGTTAAAAGCACACCAACCCCTTATCTATGAACATATTTGGACCAATATATATCGAGACCACACCCACTTACTATAAAGTGTCAACGTTTCTTTGTTCCTTTACATCTCTCTCACTGCCGTTCTCATTTCACCAAGAGCATCATGCTTAATTTATGACTTCACACTCTCGACAGGAAGCCTTGGGTTTTTTCGCAGTGCTCAATTAAAATCCTCATGTTCGGTGCAGCAGAGAGCAAGTCATACTCTGTTTCGTAAAAAAAAAAAAAAAAAAAAAAAAAAGGAGGATAAAAAAAACGCGTCGTGGCGTTGTTATGTCGTCACACAGATCCTTCGCATAGATAGAGACGAGCTAACACAGGGAATGCCTTTCCTTAAATTATGTATATGTCATCTGTCATTGGCATTGCAAACACCGCGCGTGGATTACTCGGCGCATCCCACGGACCGCTACGCACAACGTGCTTTACAGCACATAACAATGCGTCCTTATTATCCTCGGGGTTTTCCCTTTATTAAATATACACCACGTGGCCGACTGACAATAAATCACAGATTATGCTGGAAAAACACTCAAATAAACAGCAAAATGAAATATTCGTTCCGAGAGTTTCGGGAATATCGGAAATGTAGAAGGGATTGGAGGGGAGATCTTTAAGGGCCTTGCTCAGGGGCCCGAAACAATATTTCTGAGACCCTCAAACCTTCCATGCAGTTTCAAGCATTGAGCTACTGGATGTAGAGGTGGTGCATGTGGACGTTCCACTAAAAGGAATATTCTTTACAGACTGCTAGTGTTAGACTTAAAGGAATGGTGTGTGTGTGTGTGTGTGTGTGTGTGTGTGTGTGTGTGTGTGTGTATATATAATTATTATGTAAATGTAATTATATTTGTTCTTTCCCCAGCAGGGAGTGCTAATCGGTCTCATGATGCTGACGACGGCACTGTCGATGATGATGATGATGATGATGATGAATAATTAATATTCTTGCCGACGTACCTGACATTTATGTAGTCAGTGCACGTGCGTCTCCATTACAAACAAAATGTTTACTGTGTGATCTGATCCGATGCCAATGAGGAGTTTGTAGTGAAAAGAACCTGCACACATGCTGACCTTCTGCAGGTGCGACTGGACCAACCTGGGATAGACATTACCAAAAAAAAAATATTTTGAATTATGATGTATTAGAAGGGACACGGTGGCACGTTCGCCTCACACCTTCAGGGTCGGGGTTCGATTCCCGTCTCGGCCATGTGTGTGTGTGTTTGAGTTTGTGCATTTTTTCTTTCTGTCGTCTCCATGTCTCTCCCCGTGCCTCAGAAGGGTTTTTTTCTCTCCGGGTTCTCCGGTTTCCTCCCCCGGTCCAAAAAACATGCACGGTAGGTTGATTGGCACCTTGGAAAATTGTCCCTAGTGTATGAATGTGTGTGTGTGTGTGTGTGTGTGTGTGTGTGTGTGTGTGATGGGTTGGCATTCCATCCAGGATGTATCCTGCCTTAATGCCCATAGACGCCTGAGATAGACACAGACTCCCCGTGACCCGAGGGAAGATCGGATATAGCGTTAGAAGATGAATGAATGAATGAATGATGTATTAGACAAAATACAAGTGAATAAAACGGTTCAATGAATAGGATTGAGCATCACAGGCGGAATAAAGATTTTACTAGCAAGTGCCAGAAATTCTGTCCCTCTACCACCAGAGGTCTGTGTTTTTGTATGATAAGAAATTACAATAACAGAGACTAATGTGCATATCTGTGCTTTGGGCATTGCATCGAATATAAGCATACTGTCTTGCTGATAATTATATATATATATATATATATATATATATATATATATATATATATATATATATATATATATTCGTGGGGTTTTTTTGCCGTTGTTGTGTGTATATTATGTAATGAACGATATGATGACCATGGAGTTTTCCAAAAGACTGTGAGAAGAGTCTTGCATGAAGACCTCATTGGCCTTCATGTCTCTTCCTCTGGCAGGTCCTCACATGCACAAACCCTCTCTGCTGGCTACTCATAAGGAAGTGTTTTTTTGTTTGTGTGTGTGTGTGTGTGTGTGTGTGTGTGTGTGTGTGTGTGTGTGTGTGTGTGTGTGTGTATTAACAGACGCTCTACCCTCCGGCCTGATCCGTAGGTACCGGGGAAAATATGGAGCAGGGCCTCGTGTTAAGCGTGTATCGTCACACGGCACAATACTAAACTTTCTTATAATAATAATAATAATAATAATAATAATAATAATAATAATATTGTGACAAATGCTGTAAAGGACCATTTTTAGAAATATGGACACAACTATGCAATAGCTGCACTTCATATGCACATCTTTCCAGTTCATATTCAAAATATATGGTCATGTGGTCATAGGTCAGAATTAGAACTCATGACCTACTAATCAGTAGGCCAATCGCTTAACCACTGAGCTCCCAGTTCTGGCCTAAAACTCAAATTTTAGTCTTACACTATTCATAAACCTGGTGTGCTAAACTACATAAAACCTATATATATTTTTAGCATAATTGTTTAGCATTTATATACCTATTTATTACATTAAAACCAGTCCTATTAGTTCTTTATTTGTTTTGTAAAGGACAGGATTTTAATGAAGTGGTCTGAAATGTTGCATAATAGTCATAACCAGTCATGTGTTACTGAAGACTGTGGTTTCAGTACATAAAATAACTTCTTAATTTTATGGAATAATAAAGAAAGACTGGATAACAAGGGACACGGCGGGTTTAGTGGTTAGCACATTCGTCTCACACCTCCAGGGTCCGGGTTCGATTCCCGTCTCGGTCATGTGTGTGTGGAGTTTGCATGTTCTCCCCGTGCCTCAGGAGGGTTTTTCTCCGGGTTCTCCGGTTTCCTTCCCCGGGCCAAAAACATGCACGGTAGGTTGATTGGCACCTTGGAAAATTGTCCCTAGTGTGTGAATGTGTGTGTGTGTGTGTGTGTGTGTTTGTGTGATGGGTTGGCATTCCATCCAGGGTGTATCCTGCCTTAATGCCCATAGACGCCTGAGATAGACACAGACTCCGCGTGACCCGAGGGAAGATCGGATAAAGCGGTAGAAGATGAATGAATGACTGGACAACAGGTGCAAAGCAATCTATCAATGAACAAAGAACACACACGTGTTTAAATCTGTTTAAATCTTTTTTTTTCTCTTTCTAGAATGTTTGATTTTGCTAATTGCTTTTCTACGGATTGTTTATTGGTCCCACACAACCTGATTAGAGAATTATCCATGTTTAAACTGGAAGGGATTTGCCGGAATTTGATCATGTGGAAAATCGAAATAATTATCCGTGTCATGTTCTGTTTAACATTTTCAGCGAGTGCCAGACTACACTGCTCTTTGTTGATGGGACAAAATCATCATGGATTCATTTTCTGCACACCTGAAAACATGGAGATACTACAGACGCTCCCCACCCTACAGAAGAGTTGCGTTCCGAGAGTTCGTTCCTGGTATGAATTTGTTCGTAAGTTGTTTCGCGGCTATATTGGTAAGATATAAGCTATATAAGTTTACTGAATTCCTGAAGGCTCCACTTAATAAAAGTTTTAAAAAAAACATAACACATACGTAAACATAACAAATACGTGTGTGGATGGTTGGAAGAGGAGGAAGAGGTGGTAGGCATTACATGGCTATTACACTCGTTCGCTACGCTCTAGCACGCTTTTTCAAATCCAAACAAATTTTACTTCATCATATACTTTTTAAAAATAGCTGCTTCACACTCTTGTCAGAATTGTCAGATGGGTCATAATAGGGGGTTGAACCATCAAACTTCTAAAAACCTCAGTAAACTTTGTCCAAATATGTCTAGAATTATTTGCTAGGGCTCAAAGCACCACGTATATAAGCTCCCCTATTTTGTATGGGTTTCCTACAGATCGTCTAGTATATGATTGCCCAAAATAATGCCATTTATTACACAGATTACTTCAAATTGATCGTAGGTATAAGTTTAGGCATTGTGCCCGGTGACTACATGACTAGCGCCCCATCCATGGTGTATTCTCACATTACGCTTACTGAAAATGAAAATCTTTTTTTTTTTATTTGAAGTACTGATTTAGCTTTTAAGGTTTAATCCAAGGGGGCACGGTGGTTTAGTGGTTAGCACGTTCGCCTCATACCGCCAGGGTCCGGGTTTGATTCTCGTCTCGGCCATCCGGGTTCTCCGGTTTCCTCCCCGGTCCAAAAACATGCACTGTAGGTTGATTGGCACCTTGGAAAATTGTCCCTAGTGTATGTGTGTGTCCTGTGATGGGTTGGCATTCCATCCAAGGTGTCACCTGCCTTAATGCCCAGGGAATCCCACACCCGAGGGAAGATCGGATAAAAGCGGTAGAAAATGAATGAATGAATGTTTAATCCAACAAACTGCACCCAAATTATACAAAATAAAACATAATGTCAAGTCAAAAATACTGCCATGTAAATCTTTTGCGAGTACGCTAATTTAATTTTGTGCTCCTCGCCAGAAACCTTTATTATATCTGTGTTAATACATTAAAACACGGCTTGGTAGAATATCAACTTGTCCGAGTTCGGATCCCGTGCGGATCCGCTGCCGGGATTTCCCTCTCACTGCTGGCGAGCGCTCTTTGAATGACACCTTGGCCGACCAATAATCTTCGCGCAATGCGTGACGCGGACCGCCCCCGAGATGTCAAACCGACCAATTAGCGTCGTCTGGCAGCAAACGGCGTCGTCATCAAAGCAGAAATTTAAATGTAGGTTATGATGAATTAGTGCCCGAAAACCCCCCCAATCCTTCCTCCTTCCTCCTCCTCGTTATGTTCGCCGCCTGATGTCTTCTGCTTTGTTCTACTGATCTGTAACTAAATCTAGTTAAGGAAAAAAAAGCGGTGTTTAAATGTCTAAAAAAAAAATGTATATCACATATAATAAAGATGAATCGTGTTGACTAAACCCTGATATCATGCAATCAGGAACAGTCGCAATGCTTTTTTGTCACCTTGATGTAACCCTAAAAGCACATTTTGGGTAGGAATGATTATGTTGTTGAAATAAACCACGTAATAAAAAAATGACTGGGGAAGAAACTTTTTTTTGCTTTTTTTTTTTTTTTTTTTTAAATCGACCTCCTTTGTCAAAAGCAAGATCACGGAAAGGGGAGGGGGATGGATACACACTGCAGCACACCATCCTTTACGTAAAATATCACTTGCCACTTTTTTTTTTCTTCTTTTCCTTTTTTTTTTTAAATCCTGGTCCGGGAGTTTTCTTTTCCCAACCTTTTTTTTTCCCGCTCATACACACCTGATTCAACTTATGAAACCTAACAAACCAGTCCCGTCGGCTTTGCGCGTCACAACATGGCCCTGAATTACACGTACTGATGTTTTATTTCTATTATCACGCCTCCAAAGGAGGGAGAAAAAAATCCTCCGGATGTGTTTATTAAGGAAATATAACCGAGTCGGTATGCTGTGCGTATAGTATGGATTTTTTTTTTTTTTTTTTTTTTTTTCTTTTTTTTTTTTTTTTTTTTTTTAAACAGGGGGTGTGTCTTTCTTCTTCTCCTTTTTCTTCTTCCTCCTCTTGTTCAGTTGAATTAGCGGTTCGGTTCAGGAGGTGTGTCCTTTTTTTTCCGTTTTAGAAACCCCATCCATTGTTCCACTCTTATGGGAAGGTAAGTCACGCCCGTATCTGAACCACGGACCAATCGCAAAAAAGTACACGCCCCTTTCCATGCTAACTCCGCCTACAAATCTATATTAAAGCCTCCTACCTCGCATGCCGACGGCATTAGCTTAGAAGAGCTATATTATAAAGAGCGTAATATTGATTACGGGATCCACGCAAGGCGGATTTAAACCGATTTAAGGTTTTATTTGTTTTTTTTGGCATTATTTATTATTATTATTGTTATTCATTACAAACCATGGCAGACACCAAGGTAGATTCCGCGACGGAAATTTCCGCCAAGGTAAGGAAACACGGAAAAGGAGACTATATAAGCTTTTTCTTCTTTTCATTCATTTTATTTCATCGTTACCGATTCGCGCGCGGGGGACCGATGGAGATCCCCACGGTACCGTATCTCTCCCCCATCCAAAAAAAAAAATACAAATAAATAAATCCCGTGAGATCGTTTATCCACCCTGAACATCTCAAATTGGTGAATTTGCAAATGTTTTTGCAGGCAAATAAACAAATGCACTTATTATTGTTAGGAATGTGCATTGCCGGAGCTTTCATTGCGCGCGGGTTCTTTGTTTATAAGCTGCTGTCGGTTCCGCTTTGAACCCGAGCGGCAGTGCCGGACTTCAGGCTCATCATCGCCTTTTATTATCTTCATTATTACTTATTGCGATTCCTTTCCCGCGCGACGACGCGCTGTTGATTGATTAATTGATTTTTATTAACGTATTTTTTTTCCTCCGCGCTCGGATGCGCGCTGTTTTGGATGATCAGGCCTTTTATTCACAGATTATATTCGCTCTCAGGAAGTGCACGGCTTTATGATCGCGTTTATAACTTATCAGCTGTTTATCCCTCTGTCCGAGTTTCATTTATTTACAGTCGGTGTTTGATGTCGATGTGCCTTTGGGCTCCATTTCATTCCGAATACCCGTGATTTTCATATTTTATACCGGGACATCACGCAGCAGGCTGTATTTATGGATCGGCTTGTTTATTTACCGTATCTTATTTCTCTCTCTCTCTCTCTCTCCTCTCTCCCTCTCCTCTCTCTCGCTCTCTCTCGCGCTCCTACTCTCTCTCTCTCTCTCTCGATCTCTCTCATCTCTTCTCTCTCTCTCTCTCTATCTCTCTCTCTCTCTCTCTCTCTCTCTCTCACTCTGTCTCTCTCTCATCTCTCTCTCCGTTCTCGTTCGGTCCAGGAGGCGTCTCCTCAAACAGTCTCTCAGTCTCTCTGAAGCCGCGAGAGGAACTGATCTCGCTTGAATGCTTTGGAAGCTCGATCTTTCTCTCTCTCCTCTCTCTTTCGCTCACTCTATCTCTCGTTCTTTCGTTCGTTAATGAAGCATCGCTTTGGATCGAGAGCTCGATCTGATATCTTGTTACTGCCGACTTTCGGAAGTGTTCAGTTTGTATCAGGTTTTATTTATGTATGTGTTCGTTGTTGTTTTATTTATTATTTATTATTATTATTTCGCGTTGGATAAACGCAGGTGACTCGGTCTTTGATGCACGCGCTCTTTGAAGGTTTCCATTTGATTTTCGTTTTATTCGATTATTCGTGCATCCAAAGCACAATCTCTGCGTTAGAGACGGAATCGGGGATGTTACCGGATGCGTATTGCATACCGACGAGCGAGTACATGTATTTAAATAATAATAATAATAATAATAATAATAATAATAATAGAATGTATACCGGAGAGCGTTTGGGTGATTCATGGACGCGGGCGGGTTGGGGTTTAAACGGGATGTACATTTCTATATTCTCATTTCATGCACTTTGGGGAAAATTGGAGGTGAATCATGTGCGATGTTCTGATGGACCACGTTTTGGCGAAAAGCCGGATAAAGTGACTTGACCGGCCGCCTCCGGTTTGTTCCTCTCGACCTAAATCCGGTAGATAGAGCGTGAAAGCAGGAGGGAGGGAGAGAAGGAAGGAAGGAGGGGGAGTGGATCAAGCTCTTCTGGCTGCTCACCAAACCGCATACTGTACTAGATAGTACGCATTCGCCTCGTGCACCCAATTTGCGCACTGTGCGTCCATACTGTGTAGTAGGGTAGTGCGTGTACGGTTTTTGCGCACTAGGGTGCAAGTGTGCACTTCGCGGATTGCGCTCTCGGAAGCGATGTAGAAGGAGAGAGAGAGAGAGAGAAAGAGAGAGGGAGTTATACGCCCGGCCTTCTTTTGTCCTTTCAGAGTCTTCCAAGTCAGCTTGTTTTCCCACCCCTGACTCGCCTCAACCTTTACGACCGTCCCTTTTTCTTTTCTTTCCTTTCCTTTTTTTCTTTTTGCAATCTGCTCACCGGGTGTGTCCTGGCAGCATATGGCGTTCACGAAATAGCCCGGACTACAATACCCATGGTATCTCTTAACACCGAGGTGTCGTATTACAAATCGTCTCACTCTGAAAGTAGGCGGGCGTTGTCACCAAATGATTGACAGCTGCAAAGCCTCTGTACCAGCCAATGACCTTAACGGGGATTTGGCTGCACTTCTACGCGCAGCGGCACAGAGGGCGCTCTTGTGCCCTCTCTCTCTCGCTCCCTCACTCCATTTCCCCCCCCCCCCCCCCCTCCTTTTTCCCTTCACTCACCATCTTGGCTCGAGTCCCACTGAACGTAATGATGGTTTTAAATAGCCAGAGCCAATCTTCTCTAACAAGGCGTAGTGTTAATGGCTATGCTTCATCATTTTGCAGGACTTGAAGGAGAAGAAGCTCCTCGAGGAGAAGGAAAATGGAAGGGAGGCCACTAATGGAAAGGTACGGAACGATTTATCCGTCATGATTTGTTTATGGATTTACGTGTTTGATGAGGGCGATGTATTTATTTTTATCGCATGTTTCAACAGGAAAACGAGGAGAACGGAGAGCCCGAGATCGACGAGGAAGAGGAGGATGAAGTAGATGAGGAAGACGAGGAGGAAGACGGAGAGGGTGGGTTGCGGTCTCCTAAAATAAGTCGTGTTAAACTTTGTGGATAGGGTGTAAACCAACTAAGATAGATGTTCCTGTTCCAGGAGATGAAGACGAAGAGGAGGAGGAAGAGGAGGATGATGATCTGGGCGTAGGAACAAAACGAGGGGCTGACGAGGATGATGAGGTGAGGGACACGGCGCCGCAACGGAGAACGTTTATTCAGGATGGCGTTCCCTGGATCTTCGCCTTGTTCTAAATCCGTTGTTTTGGGTTTTTTTCGCTCTTTTTAGGATGAGGTCGACCCGAAGAAACAGAAGACGGACGAGGATGATTAAAAGGATTGTTGGATGCTACTGATCCGGTGTAGAGCTCATCTTCAGCACATTTCTTGGAGCCAGTGGCATAAAGGACTCAGACATGGTCACCCCCCCACCCCCCAGGTTCCCACTTTTCACCCACTAAAACCCAATGCAAAATTTTCTAGAGGGAAAAGCCCACCACCCAGACCCCCCCACACCCCAACCGACACGACGGCAAAGTTCACAAGACGAGGATTTGTTTGTATTTTTATTTACATTTTCTATTTTTGTACATATTGTTAAGGGATCAGTCACGTGATCGCGATCTCCTGTGACCAAAACGGTGCTTCTTTATGAAATTTTACTTGTTTGACCATGTCTCACAATCTTTGGAAACAGAAACATTTATAATAATAATAAAAAAAATCTGCCATTTAACTCTGAGCATTCCAGTCAGATTTTTATGTATGAACATTAGTTGTACCATAAACTAGTTTTGGGTTTGTTTATGTTTGTTTTTTTTTTTTTTTTTTTGTTTTTTTTGGGTTGTATTTTTTTTGTTTTTTTTTTGGAGGGCTAGGCTAGGCAATGAAAAGGAGTTAATTTTCTTATCGTTTATCTTGTTTGCATTTCTTTTATCATGGCCGGTCTGTGTGCGCGTGTGTGTGCGCGCAAGTGTGTGTGTGTGTGTGTGTGTGACATTTGTTCAACAATAAACCTGACTTTTATTTTGTGAGTGGTACTTTCTGCTTCCTTTGGTACTTCTGTGTGGTCGGGGGAAGATCTTTATGACAAGTTATTATAGGAAAAATTCCTTTTTTAAAAAAAAATAAAAAATACTTTCACCCTGTGTATTTACTTCACCCTTTCAAACATGCATGAGTTGTCAAGATATAAATGTTTAAATCTAGCAATTAAAACTTAAAGAAAGCTTAAGTGCTTTTTGTTTCTTTGGATAATTATAGCATTTTATACGGTTTTGTTTGATTAAACATGCAAAAAAAAACCCAACACGAATGTTCTCCATAACAACCTGGGCCTGTGTGTGTGTGTGTGTGTGTGTGTGTGTGTGTGTGTGTGTGTGTGTGTGGTGTGTGCGTGCTTACGTCCAAATGTCACCTCTACTCATCATAAAACTGTAACTTGACCGTTCAACCTCATAAACAATTAATCAACCTCTCAGTGTTGGCTCAGGTTAAATAAAGCCCAGTGATTATATACATGAATCTCCATTTTACACAGCTATAATGTTTATTTATGTAATATATATATATATATATATATATATATATATATAAATATATATAAATATATTATATATGCAAATATTATTATGCAAATAAAACCCAGTGATGTATATACATGAAGCTGCATTTTAAAAAACAGCTCTATAATATATATATATTATATATATATATATAATATATAATATATATATAATAATATATTTTCATATATATATATATATAATTTTAACTCTTATATTGCACTTCTATATGCATAACAGATATATAGGATTATATGCATATTATATATATAATTAACATTACACTTCTAATGAAATTCAGCTATTTGCAGACATTTCTTTCAGACGTTTATTGTGCGTTATAATGCTGTTTACTGACCTTCTGCTAGTGGGATTTAGGTGTTGCATCATCTCTACCTTTAACCCATCCAGATCTGTACACTCTGTGCAAACAGCTTCTTAAGCTTCAGCTGGCACATTCACACCGCTGTAGCAGACGCACAGGCCCATGTAAATGAGATTCTATCCCATTAAACACTGTCCTGAGCTAATGCAATAAACGCCGCTCGAGCAGTGTCATCCGCGGCTTCAACGACGTACACCTAACACAAAAATAAATAAAAATATATAGCTAAATAAAGCCGGAATGACCAAATCTCTTTCTTACAGATGGTGCACACTTGACACCTTCAACTAAAAAACGTAACCTTCAGCATGTTTTGATTGGCAGTCTGAGAGAGGATCGGGTGAAGTGTGTGTACGGCGTATCAGATGCACTCGGAAAAGCTGTCTACACTAAAATGGGCTCTGTGTGTCTGTATGTGTGTGTGTGTATTTATTGATTGTCTGACCCGGGACGCTGATGTCATGTCTACTGAGATTTGTATGTGTGTGTGTGTGTGTGGCTTTAAAAAGAAAGCGCTGTGGTGACTAGAAGGATGTGTTTGTATACTGGCTGAATGATTTGATGTGATATATCCCATACGATATGGCCGGATCGAGTCATTTTTTGTGATTTCAGCATGACAGCCGACCCATAAAAACCCCAAAGCAGCACAAGCGGAATACTAATTATGTCTATAAACACTTCACGGGGTTCTGAATAAACCCTGCAACGAGACTGCGTGCTTCGACTGTCATCTGCATACTCCTTTTTTCTTTAAAAGGTTCCAACGCCCTAAACACACACACACACACACACACACACACATACCTCAGGCATGCCGTGTTGTCTTGCCTATAATAAAGCAAGAAAAACAATGCAAGTAACAAATTGTTCAGAAGGAAAGTGATACATTTTTTTGCACAAAGGCGAGCCGATAGTCATTCATTCGCTTTTTCCAGTAAAGAAACGAATCAATTAATAAATAAGAATTAATAAATAACAACATTTTTCATTACAATAAAGTCATTACAATAGTGATCATTTTTAACCCCTATTTATTCCGTCTAAAGTATTGAATTGGTAGATCACTATAATGCTAGTCAAATAAGTTATAACTCAGTAGTTAAGATGTTGGTCTCCACCAAACTATTGCTCCTGGGCCCCTGAGCAAGGCTCTTAACCCTCATCTCCTCAATTATAATAGATCTATATTCAAAAGATAGGAAAGGAGGACTTGTTGACACTACTTGAGCCGACAGTCAATATCATGAAACATCACAAACACTCTGATGTTCACTCATAGCGGTGTGACAGACCATCTCCTAACCCCAAGATCCCGTAAGTCCCCTGGCTATTTCCTTTTCATTCTGCTGCCACAGCTGAACGGACTTTTGGTGCCATTCAGATGATGCTTTTGACTCAAGGTTTAAGGGTGTTTGTTCATTAGTGATAAATTAATAGGCAAATATATTCATAAATTCATATCTTATGCCTATTTATCTCTGCAAAGCTACTTTGGGACAATGACCACTGTTAAAACCGCTATACAAACACACTTGAATCGAAGCATAATGTATCATGAAAATATCGTATCGCGATACGATATTTCGATCATATCGACCTTTCCATGTGTTAAATGTTATTCATTCACGTCCAAAAAAAGCACTGTTTTAGGCCAGTGTTCACATTCATACCGCTACAGAGGGAAAACCACTAAGATGAGATAAATAATCACACAATACATCAAAACACCGCGGATTAATACCGTACAAACAAACTACACGCGCTAGCATTGAGCTAACTACCTTCCGCCATTTTGTTTTGGGGTTTTTTTTTGCGGCAATGAACGATGGGATATGGAGTTTCCACCGGCTGGAACTACACTGATTTTGATCTGCACATTTCCGCCCCCTAGTGGCCATACATGGATCTTCCGGGTACATGTATTGTAAAATAAGTAACACAGAATAAAACACACACACACACACACACACACACACACACACACACACACACACACACACACACACACACACACACACACACACACACACACACACACACACTTACATTTAAAGAATTACCTTCAGTTTGCATATGAACCATCCTTTCTGTCAGACTCTAGGATCTCTTGTCTCTTGCACTAAATGTTGCACATGTGTGTTTTTAGATTTGTGTGGTTCTGTATTCCTTTGTTTATTTATGTTAGCACCCCAGGGGGAAAAAAAACATTTTGTTTACATGTATATTACAGCACACGGAAATAGTTTCTTCACATATTCCAGTGATGTTAGCAAGGAAACTATAGGATCAGAATACAGGTTCACAAAAAGGGTTAAGGGCCTTGCTCGAGGGCCCGAGAGAAGCAGCTTGGCAATACCCGCCGAGTGTGTGTGTGTGTGTTTGTGTAGATGGATTTATAAAAATAAATACCATATATGTAAAACAACAGTGTGTGTGTGTGTGTGTGTGTGTGTGTGTGTGTGTGGGGGGGGTGGGGAGGTCAGCCACAATGCTGGTGGCTTTTACAAATACATTGTGTTGTGTAAATGTCCTTAATGGAGGAAAGACAGATCGTCCCAGCCTTCCTACTTATCTACTATCTACGATCTTGGGATCCGAAAATCCAGGAAATGATACAGGATGGTCCCGAGGGTCCGTCTGCTGAGCGGATGTGTGGTTTTTGAGACGCTAGAGAAAGATATAGAGAAAATATTCAGGATAACAACAAAATAGAATAATAGATAATAAATCATTATCTATTATTATCTATTATATTATTATTATTATCTATTCTCATCTATAATAGATAATAATAGAGCAAACTTGTGTCACAGAGACTCTATTGTGTACTCTATAAGCGTTTTAATACATTCTATTTAATATGGATTCGTTACTCGTGGATAACATTACAGTCCTGAGAAAACTGGTAATAAAATATCCCACAACGTTACACCATATCGTTATTTATTTCATAAAAATAAGGGCTAACGGCACTCATTTTATTAATAATTAAAATTGTGATTAATCACAATTCACTATTTAAATCTATTGACCGCCCTAATAAAAATAAAACCCATATATTGTGAAACTCATGTCTTTTCTTTTTTGCACGCCATATGATTTATGAGGCCGGTAATCAAATTCCCGTCATTATTGGATCCATCTGCAAGTTTGTCCCCCCTAAAAAGTTTTAGTGCTTTGCTGATCTGGGACATTCGGGTGTTTTTTTTTTTTTTTTTTTTTAATTAATTAATTAACTTATTAATTTATTTATTTTTTAAATGTGTGTTTTTATTTTTCCTTTGAAGCACATACTATCCAATCAGCTGGCATTGGAGGAATGCATTAATACAGTTAATTGACTGGAAGCAGCGACAATCGTCTATAAGGGGTTAAAGCAATTTTAATCACGATGATCTGCACATCACTCTGGGATGGACGGGTTATAAGGCCGTATCTCCAGCAATTTAAAAAAAAGTGTATCATTTTGTAATGCGGAAGAGAATAGACCAGCGGAAGACATTTTAAAAGGGGCGTTTCCTTAGCACTCCTTAGCAATAAACAAGGTTACATCTTAGAGTTTATAGCAGCAGCATGGCTTTTCAAGGTAGAAGACCATCAGCAGAATATCAGCCTCGTGCTCACTTTGACGGAAGGGGGATGATGGTGAATTTTTGCACCTTTTTGCACTTGCATTCAATGGTCATAAACATATACCAAAGTATTTTATAGTCACATGTTGAGGCCATCTGCTTAACAGCTATAGACTTGATCTATAAAACAACAGAACAAATCTAAAATGTGTAAAGTCGGACTTCGACCGGCTGCAGGACTTTAAAACACTGTGCAGAAACATCGCAAAGAAGAGCGAGCCAAAGTTCCTCCGCAGGGACGCGATGGGACTGATATTGCAGTTGGAGTTACTATGAACCCCGCCCATAATAAAATTGCAATTATGTTATTTGAAAAAACAATAAATGAATACATGGAACTAAACTTTTTATCTTAAAAAAAGGTATTTAGGGGATAATTAAGCTGATTTTAATGATATTATTGCCAGCAAACGTTCTATTGCAATGAAAGTTAGTTGTTTAGGAGGAATCGTGTTTCCTTTCTTCAACTAAAAACATGATACTTTTCATTTCGAGTCGTGTCTATAAGACGCTCATCAGCCACTTTAAATTGTTTGTTGGTGCAACTTTACATTCTCCTCACACCGAGCTCCTTTGTTTTCCCGTCCCTCTGAAATGCAGGTGGCCATTTTGCTCCTTGAATACAAAGACGTAGGCAGCTGTGGCCGAGGGGAGCTGAAGGGGTGGGGGGGGGGGGGGGTGTGGTTCACGACGGGGATGGCGAGGCCCTGGGGAGGCGCCGGGGCCAGAATTACAAAGCACCCCCTGCTATTAAGGCTCTTTCACCAGGCTTTGTTGTCCTCGCACACGCATACGCAACCGATCCGCCTTTTGTTAGCGACTCGAACAGTTTAGCAGACGCGGCCCTGGCCTACCGACGCTGCTCCTCCAGGGACGTCTTGTATTGGATACGGCCGCCGAGAGCAAATGGCCAGGGAGCGTGTTAATTGCCCTTGAATGCGTGAGCTGCAGTTACTTGCCTCATCAAATGAGGTTTAAGAACGCTCAACAGCTCAAATATCCTGAATGCATACTCTATTTTCTTTCTTACAGGCACATAGAGATCATTAATTCTATACGCATGTATGGACATATACGCTTTACGACTCTTTAACATCAAACCACACCTGAATTCTGATCAAATGAAAATATTACGGCCAATAAAAATTGCAAATCCTCCATGACCTAGACTTTATCTCCTATATATATATATATATATATATATATATATATATATATATATATATATATATATATATATATATATATATATATATATATATATATAAACCGTCTCGGTCATGTGTGTGTGGAGTTTGCATGTTCTCCCCGGGCCTCAGGGGGTTTTTCTCCGGGTTCTCCGGTTTCCTCCCCTGGTCCAAAAACATGCACAGTAGGTTGATTGGCACCTTGGAAAATTGTCCCTAGTGTATGAATGTGTGTGTGAATGTGAGTGTGTGTGCCCTGCGATGGGTTGGCATTCCATCCAGTGTGTATCCTGCCTTAATGCCCATAGACGCCTGAGATAGACACAGACTCCCCGTGACCCGAGGGAAGATCGGATAAAGCGGTAGAAGATGAATGAATGAATATATAATTTATTTATCTATTTATTTGTGTAATTATTTAAAAAATTACTTTATTCAACTATTATTCATGAAACTAATAATAATTGTTACTGATGAAATGATTTGTATCATATTTGTAAATGGTAATAAAAATATATATTTTTTAAAAATGTTTGTTTAAAGACCCAGTAAACACTTATCGAATTATTGTAAATAATCGAATTTTCTGTCAATTATTTCATATGTCAGGCTTTACAGGGTTACGAAACATTGTTGAAATGGTTCACTGGAAAGTTTCTTTCTTTTTTTTTCTTTTTTTAAATAAATACAATGATAAAAGCACAATGTTTTAATACTTAATTATTATACACACTAACCCTGTTTGTGATCATATAATAAAAAAAAACATATACTATATCACTATACCTTTATAATATTGTACCATATACTTTAACATTATATGTTTTTATACAAATCAGTTTTAAACATCACACACTTTAATGCATCAAAATGTATATGTTTAATATGTGGCTCTG
>JACRUU010000001.1:6043649-6066149 GCA_030449085.1 Kryptopterus vitreolus
CAGTTGCTCGGGATAATACTGTAAATGTAATATCATAAACTCGCCTTACATACTCACATACTTTCATCAGAAAGTGATTGTAGATCTGATTATTTCATTTAGTTAGTTTTATGACCCCCCCCCCCTCGCCTGGTGAAACTCGTACTTAACTATGTCTAACTCATGTGAAAGTAGTCAACATGTGGCCTGCAGATGTTTTTTTTTTTTTTTCACCCAAATAAACACACTGAAGGAAATGTAAGCCTAGCGAATGGAGCAGTTAAGAAGAACAATGCCAAGGAGAACGAGACAATCGTATCTAATCAAGTCAACACACCTGGACTTCATTACCTGATAAGTGTTTCAATAGTCGAGTCACACCGGGGCAACAAGAGGTGCATTTAAGGACAACAAACATCGAAACCGGTCCCAAAATCAGCGTCTGATAGCGGCGCGTCATTTAAGGACCGTTCGTTAGATAATATATATATATATGATAGATTTCCTTCAGGAAATCACTAACCCGACAATGTTTTCAATGTTTTCATTCATACACTAGGGACAATTTTCCAAGGTGCCAAGCAATGTTTTTAGACTGGGGGGGAAACCGGAGAACCCGGAGAAAAACCCCCTGAGGCACGGAACATGCAAACTCCACACACACACACACACATGGCCGAGACGGGAATCGAACCCGGACCCTGGCGGTGTAAGGCGAACGTGCCCCCCCATCGCTTTAAATCAGCATAGCTTTTTTTTGGTGCAAGTCATTGATTTCTTGCACTTGATCCATCAATACATAAATTAAAGAAAGCAAATACATACACGTATTAACAAAGTAAACAAAATCGTTAACGTTTCACAGTTACCGAACACAGTTACCATGGGTGCAAACTTTAACAAACTTGCATTACCATTCGAAAAAAGAAGTTATGAATTAAATACTACTGCTTATAACATGTGTAGAGATAACACACGAGAACGAGCGTGCTCTTGAGCATGTGCATCACCGAAACCCATCGGCCGAATCTCATTAATACAGCTCAATGAATAATGGCCTTGCGCTCACTTACAGGCCTTGTGTGTGATATAATGTATTCCTATTGTTGGGGAAAAAAAACGTAATATATGACCATAATGCAAATATCTTGCATTATAATGAGAAAATCGTTAACTAAGAAATGCAATGTGTTATGTGTTATTTGTAGGTGTATTTATAGACAGGGCAACAACTGCGGGTAACATGAACCTGCTCACAGGGAAACTTGCAGCCAGCTCTAGTGGAAAAACTGACTCACTGACTGTTTCATTTCAATGAGCCAGGGGTCAACGGAGGTCGTCTCTTCTGTACGGGCCGAATCGATAGCCCGAATCAGGAGCCAATCAGAGATCAATCTGCAAGATCATGTGATGCAAAAGGGGCACTTCCAGACTGTATAAACACGACTGGTGTGGAAGTCCCTTCTCATAGCGCAGAAAATGCAGCCATAAGGCTAATTATGAATCAAAGTGTAGAAAATACCATATTATTGACTATGGGGCACAGTGGTTTAGTGGTTAGCACGTTCGCCTCACACCGCCAGGGTCCGGGTTCGATTTCCGTCTCGGCCATGTGTGTGTGGAGTTTGTGCATGTTCTCCCTGTGCCTCAGGGGGTTTTTTCTCTGTTTTTCTCTGGTTTTCTCCTCCGGTTTCCTCCCGGTCCAAAAACATGCACGGTATAGGTTGATTGGCACCTTGGAAAATTGTCCCTAGTGTATGAATGTGTGTGTGTGTGTGTGTGTGCCCTGTGTGCGAATGGGTTGGCATTCCATCCAGGGTGTATCCTGCCGTAATGCCCATAGACGCCTGAGATAGACACAGACTCCCCGTGACCAAAGGGAAGATCGGATAAAGAGGTAGAAGATGAATGAATGAATGAATGCTCTGACTATTTCATCATAGAAAATATTTTATTCTTAGCGCTGGACTTTAAATGAGAAGTTTAATTAACCAATCAAATTCTAAGGCGAAAAATATTACTTTACAGCCATTTTTATTATATGTTTGTGTTGTGTTCAAAACCTGACATATATCTATATATATACAAATATATATATATATATATATATATATATATATATATATATATATATATATATATATATATATATATATATATATATAACATATACCTGACATATACCTGATAATATTCTACAGCGATCCGGGAGTCCCAGACAGTCAGACAGTACCTTTCGCTGATAAGATAACAAATGAAAACACTTACAGCGAGCATGCAGCTTCTATTCCAATAAAGCGATGTTATTTGTTTAAAGATAAGATTTGCATTGCTGGGTTGAAGTGGGGAAATTTGAACAGCGTGTGAAATACAGTCTTTTTCTCTGTATCCGCTTTGCTTTATTTGTCTGCTCTTATCAGTTGCCAAACATCAAAGCTTCTTTTCAGCAAAGGCGAGGTGAAAGACTCGCACGAGCAAACGCTCAATGAATAGACGATTTCCATTGCGAGGGGGAAAAAAGAGAAGAAGAGAGAGATGAGAGAGAGGGGGTAATTTACGATTTGAATAACTAAGAGGGAGATCAAAACAACAGTATCTAATCAACAGGTTATTAGATGAGATGAGAAAGAAAGCTGAAAGCTGTGGTGAAAGAAGGACTGATTCTGGGCACGTATTTGGGGTTAAAGTCCATCATGTCTGATTGATATCTCAAAATGTAACCCTCTTTATATATATATATATATATATATATATATATATATATATATATATATATATATATATATATATATATATGGTATTAGACATATATACTACATGTATATACTACATATATACATGTATTAGGGCTGGCAATAGATTACAATATTTAATCGTGATTAATCGCACATTAATTGCACGTTTTCAATGTAACATAAATAAATACTTTCATGTTTATAATACTCTAACTAACTGCGACAAATAATTAAAATAATTATAATTCTATAATTTATAATTATATTATGAATATAATAATTATATAATTTATAATTATAGAAATTTCACTCAAAATCTCTCCCTGTAATAAAAATATGGTACGTGGCTCCTTTAAGTCCTTTATGTTCCGGTTCTGGTTACTTTCCATATAAACTTGTGATACGTTTAGGTTCCATACGGTAATACAGCTTGTAGGCGTAATTTGGGGAAATGTAGAAAATGTATATATAAGTATATAAATATATATATAAATTATCTGCGAAAGACTTTTTTTTTCTATTTGTACAAACATTTCTCCGCTTGTATTTTATTTATTTATTTATTTGTTTCAAGTAAAGCATACAAATTTTTCAGGTACAGAAAAAAAACGATGCAAATGCAGGCGAGCGAAAATATCTTTGGTTGATTGATTAGATTTGCGTAAAACGGTGTGAATTTTAATTTCTTCTGCCGCTTTCGGGATGAATGCTCTACACAGAGTGCCATACGGACGGAGCAATTCTGCAAGCGGTGCACAAATCATTATGCTGAGACACAGAAGAAATTCAGTCGAGCTGTGTTTTCTCTCTACAACAGCCTCAAAGACTCTAAAGACCTTAAAAGGCCCCTTTTAGGTAGCAAACTGCACCTCCCAGTTTTCTCCTTTTCTGCTGTGAGATCACCTTACAACTGGCCTTATTTACAATGGTCCCGTTTCAATCGCACGCTGCAAGGAAGCAGTAAGGAATAGAGGCGATTCAAGTGGAAATTAAAGGGCCAATCCATCAGGGTTCTCGAGTGCTTCTCGGGGAATGAATGGGCCAATGTCTTTGGATCACGCCACTGTTTCGCTGTAGCCGGGAATAATCGCGCCCTAAAAGTTTGTGATAGCATACAGCAAGAGTGAGTAATTCGCAGTGGGTTGGTCCTTAAAATCTTAAAAGCACACGTAGAGAAGATGTGGAACAGTGGGATTCTTTGTACGCCTTGTTAACAGCTAACACATTCTGCCAACAAGTCTGCAAGGCGACGCCGGGCCTTGTTTTCTTCTTCTTCCTACGCTTTTCTCTTTCCATTCACTCCTCTTTCAGTCACAAGCAGACTCCAGTACTCTTCTTACCTCCCAGACCAATGCTTCTCTGGCTCCAGACTGCAGGAGATGGGCAAGGGCTCTTTTTCCATTTGTGGGATGTGGTCAGAGAAACGTATGCAGGCCTGGTGCCACTACGCAACTCCCATAACACACACACACACACACACACACACACACACACACACACACACACACAGAGAGAGAGAGAGAGACTTTGTCTAGATGAGGATTTGTTCTGCCTTTCATTGCGGATTAGACTTCAGCAGTCAGATTGCTATATCTGGTTTACTCGGGCATTTGCTTTTAGCATAAGCAGATGTCCTTAGCTATGGAAAATAAATAAATCAACAAAAACAAAGCCACAGATTAACGATTATACGAACTGGACACATCGCACTACTGCTGCCGCCGAATGTGTGATTAATGCGTTGGCAAACGCTGTCCTGTCAGTATAAGCCTATGGCACCACTTGTACGCAAAAACAAACACAACCTGATTTCCAGACTTTCTTGTATACGATTATTAACTCTGTGACTTGTGATATGTCACAAACACTTGCACAAAAACTGACAAATGAATGTGTGATTTATATGGAAATTCAAAGTGGTTAAAATTGTGAGAAGGCTGTTGCTAAGCACCTAGCAAACACAAACACTGAGCATAAGCTAGCCTTAGGGCTAAGCCTTTAATACAGACATGTACAGGGACAGTGACAGTGGAAACAAAGCCACAAACTCCCTGGAATATAATCATTTTCCTTAGTAAATAGGATCCCTGAAATAAATAGTGTGGATAAAATATTACCAGCTGGGAATATAGTTTAAGTTATCTCCAGACTAACAATCTCATCATAGTTATCTTAAGGCTTTTACAGAGACATGTGACAGTAAAACCACGATTATGTTGTACAAAATATCTATATTTACCTCAGAAATATTGGTTAAATGATCAGGAAAGACTGATTCTGACTAATATTACACTTTATTTGCAGTACAGATTTAAAAAATTTTTTTTAGCAACCACTACTGAGGAATTTTTAGCTAGCATGTTGTTGGCTACGCTAAATAGTATACACGATGTATTGTGTAAATGCTTTAACATGTTATATCCGTATATATTTTATTTGCCAACCCTAAGTAGCTTCCTAATAAGCGGCGTATCTTTTACTGTAGATTTACTCTTTAACTTTTCCCCTGCTTTGTTAGTTTATTCTCGAATGGTTGGGTAATCCTGCCCCAGCACGGCTCCGACATGCTCGAGAGGCCATCCAGGGCTCTGATTCATCTGTGTAGCCAAATGAATCCTGGGAATGTCACACATGGTGTGTGTTTGGTGTCAAAGCAGAGCAGGCTGGCAGCACAACTGGCCTCCAGATCCATAGAGCTTCTCCCAGCAGTGGCTTGTGAACTTGATGACCAAGACATTGCTGTATAAAATATGCAAATATCATTCACCCTGTAAATCGCTTTCCTTTTCGGCGAGACGTGTGTAAATTACGTAAATTGCGTTTATCATTATACGTGACAGAGGAAACAAGACAAAGAAGATGTGTGACTGTATCTATTCAAGTATGATTAATAATTCACGGTGAACGCGTTTGGCTTTGAACGCCGATTGGATTTCCATGTGTACTTGAAATTGAAAACGCACCAAGATGACTTTTTACGATGTATATTGTCTTCGCGAAATGGTTTCAGTCCTGAGGAAGAAAAGCAAGAAAAGCAATTTTTACCATCTTATGTGCCGCAGGAAGAATAGTATATCCTTTATTTGTCGCATCTATTTTACAGTACAGTGGAAATTCTTTCTTCGCATATCTCAGCTTGTTTTTGGAAGCTGGGGTCAGCCATGATACAGAGGCACAAATCCTGGAGCACAAAGGGTTAAGGGCCTTGCTCAAGGACCCAAGAGTGGCAGCAATACTGGGGCTCGAACCCCCGACCTACCGATAAGTAGCACCTCAACCACTAAGCTATACCCCCTGCTCCATAAAAAGGATATAAAAAGAAGGGACACATATATATATATATATATATATATTATATATATATATATATATATATATACACACACACACACACACACACACATATATATATATATATATATATATATATATATATATATATATATATATATATATATTATTTGTATCAAAAATCTTGAGTTGCTTGCTCTCATTAAATGTCTTTGGAATGAATTACAGAATAAACTATATTACTGTTTATTACCTGACCCCATCAACACGTGGTCATATCACATATCTGTAAATTCCGATGACAGTGTGCTGTATTTTATGTGATGGATGAAGGATATATAATGAAAAAAAATGCTTTCCCTTGATGTCGACTTAACAACTGGCTGTAGTAGCCACGCTGGGCGTAAACAACAGCAAAACCAAGACTGGGAACAGAGTGAAAGCATGTGTGAATGTAAAACAAATAGAATTAACGCTCAATTGTCTGTTAATGAAGAGAACATTAAATCAGACGGATCTTATTCCCCAGTGAACTTCATTAACGAATTATGGCTTTGTGTCTGCATATTTATGTTTTTTTTTTATTTTGTATATTCCAAACCAAGCCCCAAGGCGTTTTCACGTCGGTACGCATTATATTCGCATTATATTTTTGTTGCTTGAAGATTAATCCGTGTGGCCTGAGCTGCTAATTCAGTGCATTGTTTTGGATAATCTAGGATTACATTCATTCAAGAGAGCCGGGATTATGGAAACGGGATTCATTACGTATAAAAGGAATCGTTTTCCCGGAGGAATTTTCAATACCGAAAATTAATACCGAACAAATTCGCTCTCTGGGATGTTTCTGGCTTCGGCTCTGTATTGGTTTTGTTTGATATGAATGTATTTATGTCTCGCATTAAGTGAAAGCCAGTTAGATTAGTCGTCAGTGACAGTGAATGCTTTGTGTCGTTGCAGACAGGCTGTCACAATGCATGCATTAAAGTAGACACTACGAAGAACGTCTACGCTTGTAGCAATAACCCGGTGCGAAAAAAACATCCTGATACTTGAAATGAAAAAAAAAAGCAATTCCAGACAATAATATAACCATAGCAATTCATCTTCATTCATTCATCTTCTACCGCTTTTATCCGATCTTCCCTCGGGTCACGGGGAGTCTGTGTCTATCTCAGGCGTCTATGGGCATTAAGGCAGCTATTATATATAATATCCTTTATTGGTAACATATACATTACAGCACAATGAAATTCTTTTCTTCGCATATCCCAGCTTGATGTTGGTAGCTGGGGTCAGAGCGCAGGGTCAGCCACGATACGGCGCCCCTGGAGGGTTAAGGGTCTTGCTCAAGGACCCAAGGGCGGCAGCTTGGCCATACCGGGGCTCGAACCCGGATCTTCCGATCAGCAGCCCAGCACCTTAGACCACTCGAGTCACGGGGAGTCTGTGCCTATCTCAGGCGTCTATGGGCATTAAGGCAGGATACACCCTGGATGGAATGCCAACCCATCGCAAGGCACACACACACTCACACACACATTCATACACTAGGGACAATTTTCCAAGGTGCCAATCGACCTACCGTGCATGTTTTTGGACCGGGAGGAAACCGGAGAACCCGTAGAAAAAAAACCCTGAGGCACGGGGAGAAAATGCGCAAACTCCACACACACATGGCCGAGACGGGAATCGAACCCGTACCCTGGCTGTGTGAGGCCCAACGTGCTAACCACTAAACCACCATACCCCTACCATAGCAAATAATCTATTTAATTTTAAACAGCTTATTATCAGAGACTTATACACAGACACTCCAGACAATTTAAAGTTAATTATGAATGGAGTAAAAATAATTGATATTTTCCCACAGGAGGTGTTTATTTAATATGTGTGTTTGGACACTAGGACATTTACATTTACATTTACGGCATTTGGAAGACGCTCTTATCCTTACAACTGAGCAATTGAGGGTTAAGGGCCTTGCTCAAGGGCCCACTAGTGGCATCTTGGTGGTGGTGGTGGTGGGATTTGAACCCGTGATCTTCCGGTTTAACTGATTTTACACCATATGACAAATTGGTACGCCATCCATTGGATGGACTTTTCCATCCATATCTTCCTTATACTTTAATTTAGTCCAGTTTTATAGCATTATAACCAGTTATATAGAATGATACTGTGATTATGACAGCAGATTGGGCCTTTGTAGATTGATTTGGTAAGAAAGAAATCCCAGAATTCCTGTGCAGTGTGTGTGTGTGTGTGTGTGTGTGTGTGTGTATGGAACTACACGAGGTCTCTTTTTATATTCCTGTAACTGTGCATGACAGCTTTTGCATTCAGTGCATGTTTGGAACCGTTAACATCTCCACCCATGTCGGAAGTAATGCGGCAATGCAATTCATCTTATGAGCTATAAATACGCAGAGCGCGTTAAAGCATCTGCATGTATAAGATTTTGTATAGGTATCCTTTCGAACCTCTGGAGTGCATCCAGCACGCTGTAGGAAAAACCGCAATAAATCATACCGTGTGTACGCGCCTATTCTTAGGGCTCCATAGTTCACCGAGCGGTGACATGCGACGCTATCTCGGTCCCGCTCATAACACAGCGCCCGTCACTATTCAGCGCCGAAGCTTTGTTTCCACTCTCACTGACGCGCATTGTGCCTGTCTGCACTGCCCTATCCGAGGCCAGGGGTGGCATTTTGATAACACTGTCTGCCTTGTTCGAAAAAAAAACAACACACTAACATTTATTCGAAGTTGTAAGATGCCATCTGGCCATTCACAAACCCGTTAAGCTGTAACCATCATCTAATCGCGGGCTGCCGGCTCGAACAGATTACGCGGAAATCTTGCCCTGCAGTCCTGCACAGGGCATTCGGCCAATAGATCGCCCCTAGCCGTGATCCTGAAATAGCATCATCTCGGTACACAAGGTTTGTTTAGAGGGGGGGGGGGGGGGGGGATGTTGGGATGCATCGAAATTCAGACCGTCGTGAATTTCTGCAGTAAGATATCAATTTCTAGCAAAGACCTCCTGGACCAAAAAAAAACCGCCAACAAAAAACATGCCATTATTATTATTTATTATCTACTACGTTTTGAATTGCAATCTGTTTAGAGAAATTATTTAATTATTATAATTTATCACTAAAGCTAGTCATGCATGCTTCTTGCAGCATTATTGGATTTCCTGCATCGATTATATTGCCACAAGGAAGCTGCGATGCATTAAATGCATGAGGGATGCGAATGTAGCGACATCAAATGTAACGATATTAAACGACCTTATTTATTATTTCGCTTGTTTAAAAGGCGAATTGTATTAGATACCTCTAATAATAATAATAATAATAATAATAATAATAATAATAATGAATCCATTGAAAGTGCATTTATTTAAAATATAACTTGGCCAAAGAAAAAAGTTCATTTTGAAAAATCTGTAAATCATTATAATAATTTAAAACATCAAATCGGACTGAAAATAGCCAAAAGAAAGCAAAATAAAATGGCAATAATTATTAATGTGTATAAATAAAATTTACAATAAATATGCTATATAAAAATGGCTCACTCGTTCACCATTGGTGTAATAAATCAATTATTTTTGGCATCAATCAAGATATATTTTATTTCATTACTGATTGCACTTTTACTTCCTGAGATCCTACTGATATTACTGTATATTATTGTCTGCAGGAAAACCCCATTTGATCCTTGCTTTTATTGTTGTCTTTGGTTATAACAGGTTGCCAACTGGTTTTAAGTGGGTTTAAAACAAAGAGCTGCCAAAATCCTGATTAATGCCATGAATTATTTGCTCAAAAAAAATGACAGAAAAACAGATGCTATAATCTCATTAATGTCTGGTTGAGCCAGATGGGCTGGATGACGTGGAATAAAATGACTGTGTGTTTGTCGTGTTACTCCAAGCTTCAGTAGGAAACAGAATGGTTAGTTACTTTCTTATTACTACAAACTGCAGGCTGGAAATTTGCCTTTGGGTCAGGCAATATAAACATTTTTCTTATTTTTATATATATATATATATATATATATATATATATATATATATATATATATATATATACACACACACACACACACACACACCTATATATATATATATATATATATATATATGGGGGCACGATGGTTTAGTGGTTAGCATGTTCGCCTCACAACGCCAGTGTGTGTGGAGTTTGTGCATGTTCTCCCCGTGCCTCAGGGGACTTTTTCTCCGGGTTTCTCCAGGTTCTCCGGGTTCTCCGGTTTCCTCCCGGTCCAAAAACATGCACGGTAGGTTGATTGACACCTTGGAAAATTGTCCCTAGTGTATGAATGTGTGTGTGTGTGTGTGTGTGTGTGTGTGTGTGTGTCCTGCAATGGTTTGGCATTCCATCCAGGGTGTTATCCTGCCTTAATGCCCATAGACGCCTGAGATAGACACAGACTCCCTGTGACCCGAGGGAAGATCGGATAAAGCGGTAGAAGATGAATGAATGAATATATATATATATATATATATATATATATATATATATATATATATATATATATATATATATATATATATATATATCTTTCTTATCTTCCTGACCAGCATTCAATATTCAATTGACCTCAGTATCTGTCACTGTTGGGCTCCTGAGCAAGGCTCCTAAACCTCTCTCCTCTACGGACGGCCCCCGGTGCCCTAACCCCAGCTTTCTAATAAAATCTTCTTATCTTATAATGCTTTCACAAGATTCTTATATACCATTTATGACTTAGGTTTAATCACACTAAATATGTGGTAGCTCAATGGTTGAAATGGAAATTTGCCACTAGCGAGCCCTTGAGCAAGGCCCTTAACCTTCAATTGCTCTGTTATAAGTGGCCTCTACCAAAATGCCTTACATGTAAATTCATCTCTGTTTCTGCTTTAACTTTTCCTATACTAAATATTGATACAGTGGGATGTCTTCTATTCCAAAATCCTTATTCCGAGAACAAAGGTTTGCCCCTTTCCCACACGCCAAACTATTTTTCATCTTTAATTGCGAATAAATATATTTTCTCGGGTTTTCCTCACTTGTCATTTCGTCGTGCTTGACGCGGAAACACATGGAAATCTGTTACATCTGCTAATCATACTGTGTGTGGGCGTTTGTGTCTGGTACAATACAGAGCTGTTTCACAGATGAAAGAGGAGATAGATACTCGGAGATAAGAGAGGGTCATTCATAAAACATCACTATCTATAAAAAAAAAGCACTTGTACAGCCACTTCTGTCTAATCTAGGACACGGCTTGTTTGCGTGGACACACTTGAACTTCAAGAGACGTGGGCTGGGATCGTTCTCTTTGCTTTGTGTATGTGTGGAGTAAACATCTGTAGCTGTAAAAGTGCTTCGCTTTTATCTACCTGCCTTTAATATCTAGACGTGGGAAATAATATTATTGACATCATTACACATGCATAAATTTGCATTCAAGTGAAATCTGTTGAAAAGTGCTTCTGGTTGAACAATCAATTTGAGAATGATGAATGAGAATGAATCTGGTGTGGAGTAAAATACAAAAAAAAAACAAAAACGTGTGCATTACTATGTAAGTGATCTGCTCATTGACTTTGCATTGTGTTGGCGAATGAACGAAACCCGAACAACAATGAACCAGAAAGAACCAAACAAATAAGGAAACTTCAGTCCGTGTCCTTCCCAGATCATTTCAGCATTGTGTTAGGATGGAATATAAAGGAGGCAATAGAAGTGTTTTATTAACAAAAAAAATACACAACAGCATTCATCCACTGCCACTTCCTAAATTTCCCTTAATTACACCTATTATTATTCATATTCACAACAGGGATGAGCTCCTCATTATATTACCACATAGAAACTAAACGTATCACCAGTTTATATGGAAAGCAACCGAAACCGGAACATAATTTTTAAAGGAGCCACGTACCGTATTTAACAATTAAAACAACCACTAACAAAAAACATTGATATTAAAAGAATCATTTCCAATTTGAAATAAACATTAAATAACAAATAATTCTATTAAAATGAGATATTTTGAGTGATGTATATATTTGTAACATCATTAATTTATAGAATTAAAATATTAGAAATATGAAATGTATTCATTTATGGTACAATGTGTGATTAATCGTGATTAAATATTTGAATCTATTGGGAGGATATATATGTATATATAGATATATACATATAATTATATTAATTGATTACATATTCATATTCAATTGAAATTCGATTATATATATTCAATAGATTAAAATATTTAATCGCGATTAATCACACATTGTAACACATAAATGAATACTTTAATTTATAGAATTAAAGTATTAGAAATATGAAAAGTATTCATCGTTCATTCAATCGCACATATGGCATCTATCATTCATTCATTCATCTTCTAGCGCTTTATCCGATCTTCCCTCGGGTCACGGGGAGTCTGTGTCTATCTCAGGCGTCTATGAGCATTAAGGCAGGATACACCCTGGATGGAATGCCAACTCACCACAGCACACACACACACACACACACACACACACACATTCACACACTAGGGTCAATTTTTTCCAAGGTGCCAATCAACCTGCATGTTTTTGGACCTGGGGAGGAAACTGGAGAACCCGGAGAAAAAAAATCCCCTGAGGCACGGGGAGAACATGCACAAACTCTACACACACATGGCCGAGACGGGAATCGAACCCGGACCCTGGCGGTGTTTGCTTGAGGCGATAATGTGAGGCGATTAATGTGCGATCATTCATTCATTTTCTACCGCTTTATCCAATCTCTCGGGTCACGGGGAGTCTGTGTCTATCTCAGGCGTCTATGGGCATTAATGCAGGATACACCCTGGATGGAATGCCAACCCATCGCAGGACACACACACACACACACACACACACACACACACACACACACACACACACACACATTCATACACTAGGGACAATTTTCCAAGGTGCCAATCAACCTACCGTGCATGTTTTTGGACCGGGAGGAAACCGGAGAACCCGGAGAAAAACCCCCTGAGGCACGGGGAGAACATGCACAAACTCCACACACACATGACCGAGACGGGAATCGAACCCGGATCCTGGCGGTGTGAGGCGAACGTGCTAACCACTACGCCACCGTGCCCCCTAATGTGCGATCAATCGTGATTAAATATTTTAATTTATTGTATATATATATATATATATATATATATATATATATATATATATATATATATATATATATCTATATTCTGATTGAGGTTGAAATCGAAAGAAACCCCAAATATGCGACCCCCCCCCCCCCCAAAAAAAAATAAATCGGTCCCAGATTTTTGCGTGGAAAATTTTTTTTTGACACATTTAAGAACAACAACAACAAAACAGTTTGCAGATGATGTTTTTGTTTTTGTTTATTTTCAGCAGGAAGTTTTTTTTTTATTCCGCTTGTCTCCTTTAAGGAAGTGTCAGGTCTCACCTTCCTCACGCGCACATGAAGGTAGCTTCCACGGCCGTGATTGGGCGGCCAAGGCGAAGGTTCTCCGGTCACGTGACGCAGTCTCCCAGCCCCGGGACGCCATCTTGGTGGAAAGTTTGGAATTTGTGACACATAGGGGGGAAGAAGGGAAGAAGAAGAAGAAGGGAAGAAAAAAAAAAACAGAAGAAGGAGGAGGATGAAGCAGAAGAAGAGTAGTAGTAGGAGGAGGAGATAACGGCAGAAGTTTTAGGAAATAAATAAAGGAGAGAAAGAAAAGGAGGAATGCTTGGGCTATTTGGAAGTTTGGACAACCGATGTGTGTTTTGAGAGAGAGAGAGAGAGAGAGAGAGAGAGAGAGAGATGAGAGAGAGAGAGGGAGGGAGGAGGAAAAAGTGCCGCTTTCGCTTCGGGGTTTCGCCAGTACAGGTTCACTTTTGCTTTACTCCACATTGCAGGTCAGGTAGTGACAAAATGGTGCTGTGTGCGGGTTAAACGCTTCGGTTTATTTGTAAATAATCCGGTTTTTTTAGTGCATGTGTGAATGGAAAGAAGAGGAAGACTTCTGGACCGTCCGGGTTTCCCTTTCAGTCGCTGTCAGCTTACACACACACACACACACACACACACACACACACACACACACACACAAAAGTGACGCTTACTTAGCCAGACGCTAGTCGGTTTTTAGCCCTGACCCAAACCCGAACTCGGTCTGTACACACACACATCCGTGCAGATCTTTCGCATGAGCGCACACGGATTTCATGTCGGAGCATTGTAGGTTCACCGCCTGACACTTTGGGGAGTCCGACCGAACCGAACCATGCCGGTCCGAAAGAAAGGTGAGTTGCCAGACAAGTACACACACACACACACACACACACACACACACACACACACACTGCACACCCGAATCATGCAATAGACATCCCCCCCCCACCTACATGCTTCACCAAGTACACACACACACACACACACACACACACACACACACACACACACACACACAGTTGCACAATGCTTCTTTCTAGTGTTGTGTATTTTAACCTGTTTTGTAGGATCACTACTGTTTCTACCCTAGCTATGTTTATAAGCTGAATCCCCTGTACAGGTCATGGCATGCACGTTATAGCACATGCATAGTGTAGAAGTGCACTACAAGGATCCAAAGCTACTTTATAGTAGATGTTGAAGTGCAATACAAAGTGTGTAGGATCACCCCCCCTTTGCACGTTGCGTCTGGTGCATATTACTGTTTTATTTGTTTTGGATTCCAAAACACACTATATTAGAGTAAAAGGCATTAAAAAGGCTAGAATTACTAGAGTTTACAACTACAAAGCATTTAAGATTCCTACTACTTCTAGGTTTACTTCGGCAGAAGACTTACCAAGGCTTATCAAAATACACATTTATTTATATATATATATATATATATAGTTGTAAGTCGCTCTGGATAAGGGCGTCTGCTAAATGCCGCAAATGCAAATGTAAATGTAAATGTAAATATATATATATTTATATATTAGATTTTCCCCTTTTAAAACTCCTTTTTGAATCCCAAATTTGCAAAAAAATCCTTCTGTTTTATTTTATTTATATATATTTTTAAACTGAACTTAATCATTAGAATTGTGCATGTGCGCCAGTTCAATAGCTGTCTGCTTTTCTAGGCTGAGTCCCAAATACACTTAGCGTATAAGTGCACTACTTTGGATATAGGATATGTGCATCTAGTTTAGTAATTCATTTATTTAATAGACCGAATCTTAAAAAGTCTCCTTTGCTCGTGTGGGATGAGTGCGTGTGATTTAGACACGACCACAGGGGGGAACTTGCTGTATAAAGTGCTCCTGTATAGGTTGTACCTGAAATAAGTGCCCTAATTAGTGCACTACAACATGCATGTGCCCACGTCGTTATGACTTCCCTACTGTCTATGCTAATTAATGAACTTATAAATAGGCGCTCTGCATAGGGTTAATGTGCACTTTGTAGGGTACTGCCAGAGGTCTGAATGTATAGGCTGAATTCCCTACTTAGTGCCCTATAACCTTAATCCTGTGCATTTTTTATATATATACATGTGTGTGTGTGTGTGTGTGTGTGTGTGTCTCTATATATGTATGTATGTATGTGTGTATGTATATGTATGTGTGTGGTGTGTGTGTGTGTGTGTGTGTGTGTGTGTGTCCATGTATATATATATATATATATATATATATATATATATATATATATATATATATATATATATATTGCATACATACACACACACACACACACACACACATACACTCTGTATAATGCACTAGATATCATTCCTCATATACATCCATTTTTACTTAGGATTTTTATCCAATATGCTTTCTTTGACTTTCTTTGACACAGGCACATAAAGAGCACATAAAAAAAACATAAAAGCACATAAAAAAAACATATATACATATCTGTGCCATACATAGGATGTACATTAACTGGATTATAGTGAAGGTCTAATTGAGTTCACTTGAACGTATCAAAGAGGACAAATCCCAAATGTCCATCTTCGTTCTATACAAACGTCCACAATATAAGGTGTATATTTGCACTCACTTCGCCAAGACGGCTACTCACCGTAGTTTTCTTCCACACTCGTAGTGTTTTTCCAGAATTCGGAGACGACCGTTTGGGAAGTTTTATTTGCTGATGAAATACAGAGATGTGGTGCAGCAATAAAAATAATGTTTTAACGTTCACCCCCAGATGCTCAGCGGGCTCTGTTGCTCTTGGAGGAATACCGGACGAAACTGAACAACACCGAGGACCGACAGCTGAGGCACTCCATTCAGAGGGTCATCGACATCTTCCAGAGTAACCTCTTCCAGGCACTCATAGGTACCTTTGTGTTTTTACTTAACCCTGATATTATGAATTATGAACTTGCGACGATGCAGGTACAATTAAAGTTTATTTACTGAACATCCTGAACGGCTATGCTGATTCTGCCTTTCAAATCGGATGCAAATACAACCTGAAAATCTGCAGGTGGTGTTACTTCGGGTAATTTTTCAAGTGCGCTGTACAGGCGGGATATCACGGATTCGAGTGCATTAATTAGTGGATTAATTAAGTAGTTTTATTTACAAAAATTTATCATTTAGTAAAAAAAAAAAAAAAATGCAACTTTACTCTTCTGCCACCGAAACAAGTTTCTCAGAAATGCAAACGTATTATGCAATAAAGCTAAATTCTAATTGGATATGGAAGGAGTCTCCAGTTTCAGAGCTTTGTAACACTCTGGTGGAGATTTTCAGGACGTTATGCTTTGTGGATATTAAATAACAAATCAAACTCCCCCCGCCCCCCCCGTTCTCTCGTCTCTTTCATGAAAGGATTCTGATGTAGGAAAGCCCTCTTATAGCTGCTATAACATGCTATAACAACCGTTCATGTTGGGGTGTTTGATGCCCTTTTTTTTTTTTTTATAACGTGTAATTAAGTGTCAGGTCTGGTATTAGTGACGTGATAAAATGGGCTCGTTAGGTGAAAACCTGCGTCGTTAACCGGAATTCACGCCGCGTCGTCGCTCATAAAAGTCACACGGTTTTCCCACAGGCGAGGATTCCGGGGAGTCGCTCGGGATGAAGCCGCTTGCTTCGGGAAAGCCCGGCCGTTTTGTAGCTCAATTCCTGAGCAAAAGACGCGGCGATTTCCTCTCTTTCCATTCCTTTTCTCTTTTCTCCCACGCTCTTGCAAGCACAGGCTCGCCTCGTATGACTAATACCTGTTTATTCCAACAATCGCGGCGTGAAAAGCCGAGCGGCAGGAATGCCGGGCGGCCGGTTCGGAATTCGCCGGGTGTGTGTGTGTGAGTGTGTGTGTGTGTGTGTGTGTGTGTGTGTGTGTGTGTGTGTGTGTGGGGGGGGGGGGGGGGGGGGGGGGGGTTGGGGGGGGGTAACTTTCCTTTCCCTACCGCTAAACCTCCACCACGACTTTCTTTTCCTTTCCTTTTAGATAATAGGGGATAAAGATTTATTATTCTTTTCAATGGGAAAGTGATTCTCGCCTGCTTTTACCTGTCACATGCTTGTACAGGAGACGCTCAGGGCCACATGGTTAGCGTGTGCTTTTAATACGCGGATTAGAATCAGTGGGAAAATTCATTCATTCATCTTCTACCGCTTTATCCGATCTTCCCTCGGGTCACGGGGAGTCTGTGTCTATCTCAGGCGTCTATGGGCATTAAGGCAGGATACACCCTGGATGGAATGCCAACCCATAGCAGGGCACAAACAAACACTCACATTCACACACTAGGGACAATTTTTCCAAGGTGCCAATCAACCTAACGGGCATGTTGTTGGACCGGGGGAGGAAACCGGAGAAAAACCCCCTGAGGCACGGGGAGAACATGCACAAACTCCACACACACATGACCGAGACGGGAATCGAACCCGGACCCTGGCGGTGTGAGGCGAACATGATGACCACTTAGCCACCGTGCCCCTTTGGGAAAATTCAGTTCTAACAAAGTGCACAGGAGAGCCGTCGTGTAAAGCGTGCGGCGGTGGGCGTGGCGTAAATGTCATTCCTTACTGCACCTTAAGTAGCTTTTTAAAACGCTAATTAATAAAAGTGATAATTGGATAAATGACTATTTGCTACATTGAAGCCTTTTGCTCGCATTACTGATCATGGATTATCCGATGTTCATCTGTAATGAAGCGTTCCATTTACAGGAGGTGTAACGCCTCGGTGCTGTCCTTTCTCCTCCGCGATGAATGTCGTGGTGCGCGTTCACTCTCCTACACCATCACTCTTACATCATGGATTCCAGCTCCGGTTATCCGTTCCCGATTCTTTTCAAAGGACAGACGACGGTGTAATCCGTCAGCGGGCTTGATTACTCCGGGACTAATCCCAGAGCCGCCGATTTACCGCCGAGCGCAAAGGCCGGAGCGCAGGATACCCATGACCTACGCGACCTTACCGCAGAGATCCGTGTACGTCTGATGTATGGCCACGTAGGCGTCCGAGTCTTTTGCATATCGTAACCTCACACGGGTCAGAGAGAGACGGGTCAGTCTCCGCAGCAGGCCCGGAGTAGATAAGGATTAAAGGACAACAGCGTCTGCAGATGCTCTGGGATTACAGCGCATAATCTTCTCAAGGAATAATATTTAAAATGTTTGTTTCTTTAGTTTCATGCGGATTGGGGACGACCAGGATTGGGAGGTTGTTTTGCTCTTTGAGGAGGAGGCTTGGCTCCCAAGAAAGGGGGCGTGGCCAGACATGCCCACGTATTCATTTTGCTGGCTTGGCTCAAAATCTGCTGTCGCGTCCAGTAACTGGTATTGATTCAGTTTTTTTTTTTTTTTTTTTAAATGAATTTCCTTTTAACAAGGGCAGAAACGCTTGCACGAGTGAAATCAGGACTGTAAATAAACCTGACGTTTTTAGCAAACAGAAATGGAGATACTTGTATTATCCGTGTTCATATTTTGAGATTGATCGCATTGGCGGCTTTTATTTATTTATTTTTCTCTGTGGAATTTTCGGACAAAAATTAATACAATTATTAATGATTCTTTCAATATTGATTATATTTTCAAGAATGAAATTATTATTCATTCATTCATTCATCTTCTACCGCTTTATCCGATCTTCCCTCGGGTCACGGGGAGTTTGTGTCTATCTCAGGCGTCTATGGGCATTTAGGCAGGATACATCCTGGATGGAATGCCAACCCACCACACACACACACACACACACACACACACACATTCATACACTAGGGACAAATTTCCAAGGTGCCAATCAACCTACCGTGCATGTTTTTGGACCGGGGAGGAAACCGTAGAACCCGGAGAAAAAACCCCTGTGGCACGGGGAGAACATGCACAAACTCCATACACACATGGCCGAGACTGGAATCGAACCCGGACCCTGGCGGTGTGAGGCAAACATGGAAATTCTTATTAATTTATGTATTTTTTTTTTTATTGTTCAATTAATCATTGCGATTAAACATGTCAAAGTTAACACAAATTCACTTTAATGGCATTAATTATTTTTAACGTGCGATTAATGCATCTATCTTGGCGTACGTAACCTAAACATGTCATCAGTTTATATGGAAAGAAACTGGAACATAATTCTTAAAGGAGCCACGTACCATATTTAAAACAACCGCTAACAAAATGACGTAGAACGAATAAGAATTTCATTCATTAATTAACAAGAAATAATCATTGAAATAATATTCAGAGACTAATTAATAAATGTATTAAACGGCCATTGTATGCCATTGAATGAATGTTCCTGTGAGAAATTCCTATTAAATTGGCTTTTAAAAGTGTGTGAAAATAGAATCCGAGCTTCGTGTCGAGTCCACTACAAAAACGGAGCCCTTTAAACTCGTGATTCATCGTCCACCACACACTCGCGTCTGCCCGTAGAGCTGTGTGGAAATGTTTAGTCTTCAGACTGGGGACACGTTAACACCATGAATAATGATCACGATCAACTAATTACCTGCCGACAAACCAGGATCGACGCGACCTGTTCGTAATTACGCCGCGTCTCTCCGCTTCCTCACCTGGATCGGTTTAGAACCTCTAAAAGCCGGCGTTTTAATTATTTACAGCTTTCCTTTTTTTTGTGGCACAAGATCAGAAGATAAAATAAAGTCAGAAGAACTTCGTTAGCGTTTATGTAGTGATGAATCAAGTTTTATGGAAGTCTATATACGTTTACGTGTCCCAGTTACACACGAGCGCTGCTGGAGAGATTCAAATCCGTCCTGGCGAAGAAGGCGTGACCCGTGTGTGTGTGTGTGTGTGTGTGTGTGTGTGTGTGTGTGTGTGTGTGTTTAAAGGAAAATGACACATGCCTGTGTGTGTTTTAGTCCCAGTGAAGGGGGGGGTGTGACCTCTGGTTTACTTCCAAGTCTTTTGCGTAGCTTGTGTTGGTCCCTGTGTCGGAGGTTGTGGTCTGTTTGAGTGCAGGAGGTGTGGCCTATTATTTTAGCATTTAGAACATTGTTTGATGTTCATCCATATTTCAGAGCGACTTGTAGCATAGAATAGACTTTGTCTCATATACTTTATTACACTCTGTGCCCACTAGAGCACAGAGTGGTTAAAGGCCTTGCTAAAGGACCCAGCTTGGCGATAACGGGATTCGAACCCCGTCGCAGAAGCGGAGGCTTTCTCGGAAACGTTTCCTCAGGCGCTGGATCGGAACGCCAGTGTCTCCGTGGCGTTATAAACAATTATAGTTTAATGGATCACACTGTGGGGCACGGGGGTTTAGTGGTTAGCACGTTCGCCTCACACCGCCAGGGTCCGGGTTCGATTCCCGTCTCGGCCATGTGTGTGTGGAGTTTGTGCATGTTCTCCCCGTGCCTCAGGGGGTTTTTCTCCGGGTTCTCCAGTTTCCTCCCCGGTCCAAAAACATGCATGGTAGGTTGATTGGCATCTTGGAAAATTGTCCCTAGTGTATGAATGTGTGTGTGTGTGTGTGTGTGTGTGTGTGTGTGTGTGTGTGTGTGTGTGTGTGTGTGTGTGTGTGTGTGTGTGTGTGTGTGTGTGTGTGTGTGTGTGTGTGTGTGTGTGTGTGTGTGTGCCCTGCAATGGGTTGGCATTCCATCCAGGGTGTATCCTGCCTTAATGCCCATAGACGCCTGAGATAGACACAGACTCCCCGGAAGATCAGATAAAGCGCTAGAAGATGAATGAATGAATGAATGAATGAATGAATGAATGGATCAGACAAAGGTTAACAGGCAAAAACCGATGTTGTGAAATTCCGATCTTGTGGTCGGGCTCCAATTTAATCGGACACGAGCTTCTGCCGCGTTTTATGGCCAGCTTCACCGCAGAGCTCTCTCCAGACGGACACCAGGAAACACGAGCCACTGGAAAAGCCAGGAAGCGGCGCGGCATAGTGATAGCGGAGAGTTTGTTTTGACTGTGACTCTGGGAATTTTGTGGATTGATTAAAGTCCTGTTAAAGGCCACGAAAGAATAATCTTTTAAACGCCGCCTGTTTTTTTTTTCGATAGTCACGTTTACGTCGATTAAACCCGTGGAAAATTTTCCCTGTACAATACAATACATACATGTTATAAGATCCTCCGCTCTTCTGGAAAGATTTCCATACGGTACAGTTTTCCATACTTTTCCATACAGTAGTCGAATTAAACGCTCGTGCCTGGTTTCGGCGCGAACACGCCAGCGACTTTCGCTGCGTAATCTGGACGGGCTGTCGGGGATGTCCCTCGTCACGCCGTCTCTCTGATCCTTATCCTGTTACACAGTCTGTCTGAGTTAATCGCTCGCTCGCTCCGTACGAGTGCTGCAGACCAGACGTTGCGCCATGTGACACGTCGCTCGCCAAAGCCTCGCCGAACATCACGATTCATAACACGTTATGGTTCAAAAGTATCGGGTCACGCCACATCCCTGTGTGTGTGTGTATGTGGTTTTTCCGCAAGCGTTCCAGGATTGTTCACAGCTCAATGTAGTAGAGCAGCATCTCAGAAGAGCAATGGGGTGTTTGTTAAAGCACATACGAAGTCCATAAAGCTTCGTTACTCTCTAAAGCTTGCACCTCCCAGAGCCTGAAATATCCCAGCTTGGGCTCTTTAGGAAGCGCCGCTGCTCGCCGAAACCCAGGCGCCGTAACGTCCACGTCATCCCGGGGGCGCGTCCATCAAACCCACAACGGCTCGCCGCAACGACACGACCTCATCCTCCTCCTCCGCCTTCTGTTTATCTCTGCAGCGTAGATTAAAAACACGCTTCTGGACTGCTGAGGTCACTTCCTCTTTCTTTGGAGAAGTCGTAACTGATTCCCGAATATCACTCGTGGTGTTTGCACGTTACACGGTTTGTTTATTTGTTTATTTGTTAGTCTCTGTGTATATGGCATCAAACATGAAATACGTTCTATGTTTCCGGAGAGTTCCTTCTTACGATCCGGTTCATCCCATGTGCAGTTCAATA
>JACRUU010000001.1:6068649-6083649 GCA_030449085.1 Kryptopterus vitreolus
TATTGTAGACGGTGTGAGTCTTTTTATACTGTGGAATAAGAAACACAACCACTATAGGCATCGCGTGTGATCGAGTGTGTATTCAGTAAGCACAGTTTATGAGGAGTTTAGTCGTTTGAATGATGTATAAGCTATTAGATGTGTGTGTGTGTGTGTCTTTCGTTCAGTTGAAATGTCCTCTTTCTGTTTCTCTTCCTGATACCAAACTGCGAATCTCAGGATTCTCCTCTCCTGTACGAAATCCTCCATGTGCTCGCTAAAGCCAAAGCGTCCTTCGGCGAGCCGGACCCAGTAAGTACCGCCTCCGGCGTGGCCTCCGGCGCGGTCGCATGCTGGACATGCCGTCGGTCTCCTCCACGCTCCATGTTGTCCTGTTCACTGGAGATGGGCCCCACTCTGTGTCCCCCCCCCCCCTCTCTCTCTCTCTGTCCCGTCGCAGAGAGGCTCATGTGTCTCACTCCCATTCATTTGGGCCAGGCTCCGGGGCAGTGGGGGGGGGGGGGGGGGGGTGGTGCTGGCTGAAAGGGGGTGGTGTTCAGAGGTACGCCTACTTACTCAGGGTGGGAGGGTGATTTCTCATGGCTTTTCTTTTCTCAGCGGGGGATTTGTTTACAGCATTCAGGTTGTTTGTTTCTTGTTCTTCGGCGCTCATTTCATGGTCATCTCACAACTCATCAAAACACCGTTACTGACCTGCATGTGTCTCGATGACGTGTGTGTGTGTGTCTGTATGTGTGTGTGTGTGTGTGTGTGTGTGTGTGTGGTGTGTGTGTGTCTGTGTGTCTGTGTGTTAAGGATACAGAAGTATGTGATTTGCATAAGTTTTATTTTTTACACAAGAGTGTGTGGGACACCTGATGGGATCCCATATATATATATATATATATATATATATATATATATATATATATATATATATATATATATATATATATATATATATATATATATATATATATATATATTATATATATATATATATATATCATATACATATATACATACATATACATACATACATACCCGCTATGTTGTATTTCGTATTTCCCCAAGTGGGACGGGAGGCTACGGAAGCTCGCTGTGTCAAATCATAAAATTGCCTTTTCAGCAAAAACTGATAGGTCTCTCCTGTAGTTCTCTTTTTTTTTTTTTTTTTTTTTTTTTTATTGGAGATTTGTGCAGCCAAGTCAGGTGTCGTGTGGTGAGGAAGCATGGCGTGGCATTCCAAGTTATCCCAAATGTTAGTGGTGAGAGATCCACAGGGGCACATCCTCATGCTAAGGGGGGAAAAAAAGCAAAACACATATGGCTGGAAAAGTCAGGTGTCCCAATACTTTTGTCCGAGCTATATAAGATGTGCTGTATATGTAAGATTGCATTTTTATTTATTTAATTTTATTCATTGCTCTTTGACTGTCAACTGTAAAGTGCATTTACTAATGTTTGAAAAAGTGGCCGCCAAAAACACACCTGTTTTATGAATGTAATTAATTGATATGGGATTATTATTTTTTTTTTTTATACTGGTTTGCAAAAGATTTGCTGATTCCTTCGTTCTTTTTAGTGTTAATATGTCCACATCATGGAACGTGTAGAAGATCCGAGTTGTGCAGGTCGGAATTACTCGCACACAACATATATTTATTCTCGTGCGTTAGGGAGAAAGCAGAATCAAGCCACTTAGTCAGTTCCAGTATCACTTTATTACTCCTCTCTCTCTCTCTCTGTCTCTGTGTGAGAGCATATGTCCATTCCTTATTTGGGCTTCTAACCATACGGTGTGCTTCAGCGTTTTTGACACTGTGTGTGTGTGTGTGGTGTGTGTGTGTGGTGTGTGTGTGTGCAGCCAGGGACAGTACATTGTATTTTCAGTTTGGGTATAATTTTATAGTATGACTTGATAATCCAGCATCTCCTTATGCAGTGGCTTTTTGTCGTGTGTATGTAGGTTTAGCGTCGGACGTTTTTTTTTGTGGGCATCAGGGTTCATGTGGTTCATTTCAACTGTGGTTCATTACAACGACTGATCAGATATAGATGCAGGAAAGCCATGGAAAGCTTGATTAATTAAAAAAAATAAATAAATATATATATATATATATATATATATATATATATTTTTTTTTTAAATATTCAACATTTTAATTTAAAGAATAAAATATAAAAAATTCGTGAGCATTTAAAAAAAATTCAATAAAATGATTGAAAATGTCTTGTTTTAAATTATAAAAAAATATATACAAAATTGAATATATAAAATGAATAGGATATAATTATAAAAATGCAGTAATTAGCGTATTAAACATGCACAAATTTAATTGATTAAATAAAAGTGAAACAAAACAAAAATCTGAAAGCGAAACCATAAATCCGCTGTGTAGAATTGGAAGCCCATAATGTTTTCTTTTTGCCTACTCGTACACGTCGTCTTAACCCTTAAACCCCCCCCCCCCCCCCAATCGTCTTTGTTTGCTATGAGTTAATGTTATGATTTATTAATAATGACTGTGCCAGAGTACTAAGGACAAAAAAACTATTCAAAGCACCACAGTCTTGTTGTTGTTGTTGTTGTTGTTGATGCCCGGTGTTCTATGACGAATGTTTGTGGACACCTGACCACACCCACATAATATCAAAGGTTTTGTTCTGATCCCTTGGGACGGCTTGGAGTAACAGTAGCATCCGGAAACTGATGGCTGTGATTGTCTTAAACATGTTATAACGCGTCTATTATCTCCAGCAGCGATCCTTCTGCTACTCCTATTACGCCTTATAATGTCCGTTTCTATGAAATATTTGTTTTGTATTTAGATTTATGTCGTATGCTTTTTTTTTTTAACTAGAGGGTGTAAAAATCCAAATCTGGCAACCCGGTCTCTCTTACACACAAGCCAGGGAGTTGTGTCGCAGTCGTGAGCATGTGCTTTTTTTTTTTTTTTTTTTCTTTTTTTTTTTTCTTCTTCTTTTTCTCCCCCTTTACTCCTCCCCAAATCCACTCTGTGCTGGGAAGTTTTTATGGGGCTTCCTCGACCAACATGCTGGTCATATTTACCCCTCGTTTACATGGAGGAGCTTGGAATTTCACTGTCTCTCTCTCTCTCACTCACACACACACACACACACACACACACACACACACACACACACACACCACACTCGCGCGCTCTGAAGGCATGAAATGAGATGCTAAACCCGAGCCCCGCTCCTCTTCCGTCCCGTCAGAGATGATGGACTGCATTTGTATCTTGACCACGAAGGTAAGCACTCGGCCGCGTCCCAAACCCAAATATACCCCTATGTAAGTGCATCTCTATGGGCCTGGGTATTTTAGCGCGCTGCCTAGTGCAGGAGGATGCAATTTGACACGAGGCCACGGTACTCCTAATCGCTTTCTCAGTCGTTGCCACGTCTCGTTCTTTATCCTCACTTCTTTAAAAGTACTTTCCTTGCTGGTTTTTTTTTTAAAGGAGTGATGCATTTGAGACCGAGTAATCCTTTACGGAGAATCCTAATGTATAACGTTTGTGTTTTTGTCTTGCCTGTGGCACTTTTTTTATTTTTTCCCTCTCGGAGTTAAAAATAAAGCGCCATCAGTTAAGATAAAGCGTCGAGGTGGAAACGAGGATGTGCAAGATCCAAAACACAAATAATAATAACAAAACAATAATAATAACAATAATGCATCTAAGATTTTCTGTCTGAATAAAGAAATGTATCCGCATCGTTAAATGTCGCTATAAACGGATAAAATGATGACGTGCTTTTAAAATCATTACATCTGCTGTTGTATATTACACTGGTCCAGCTGTGTGTGTGTGTGTGTGTGTGTGTGTGTGTGTGTGTGTGTGTGTGATGACATCCGGATGAACGGTCGTCCTTCACGTGCTTCTTCATGCTTTAATGACCCGGCGCTTGTGTTCTGACCTCCAGCACATGGCCCTTAACCTTCCCCAACTTCCTGCACTTAAAGCACTTCATTACTCCCGCCATGTGGTTTCACGGTCGCGTGTTCAAATCCCATGTCGGCGAGCTCGCAGGAAACAACCTGTACAATATCGCTGCTCGGAACGCCTTCCCCGTGCTACGTGAAAATGTAATACTCACTCTGTCCACTAGGGGGTTCGTTAATTGTAATGTATGGTTTCAGAGCATATTTTTGTTTTTTCTTGAGTGTTGTAGGGCCATTTTTAATGTAGTACCGTTCCTGATTCCTCAGCATGGAACGTGATTGGCTGGTGCCATTTTGATTGACAGCAGAGAGACAGCTTGTTGTCCCGCCCACAAAGCATTAAATATTGTGTGTGTGTGTATATATGTATATATGTATATATGTGTGTATAGTATATATATATATATATATATATATTTTGTATAGTATATATAGTATATATATATATATATATATATATATATATATATATATGTGTGTGTATATATATATATATATATATATATATGTATATATATGTATATATATATATATATATGTATATATATATATATATATATATATATATATATATATATATATATATATATAGTATGTATGTATATATATGTATATATATATATATATATATATATATATATATATATATATATATATATATATATATATATATATATATATATATATATATATATAAGGTTCACTGGCGGAATTCAGATTCCAGCAGCTCTGTAGGAATTTTGTGCTGACCATCAACATTCCTGCCACGGATATTTGGAAATATAACATTACTCACGAAGACCGTGTTTAATCACGATCCGCTCGCTTAAAGCAGAGACTCGGATTTCAAGTACCGTCTCTCTCTCTCTCTCTCTCCCTCTCTCTCACGATCTCCTTCTCTTCCTGTGAGGTCTTATGGTAGACACACTCCAGTTGTAGTGTGTGTGTGTGTGGGTGTGTGTGTGTGTGTGTGGGCGCTTTTGAGTAACATTTAATGCACTTTCAAAAATGTTTGTACCTTCAGTCTTCTACCACCTACCCTACATCCTCTCTCTCTCTCTCACACACGCTTTCTTTTCTCTCTCTATCTCAACACATGCTTTCTTTTCTCTCTCTCTCTCTCTCTTTGACTGCCTTTTTATTTCTCGTTGGCTGACTTGCTTTCTTTCTTTCACTTTTTTCTTTCTTTCTCTCTTTGTCTTTCTCTCTCTCTCTCTCTCTCTTACTCTCTCTGTCCTTTCCCCCACTTTCTTTGACTGCCTTTTTGTGTTCTTGTTAGCTTTCTTTCTTTCTTTCTTTTTCCTCTCTCTGTCTTCCCTTTTCTTTCTGTCTTTCTTTCTTTCTTCCCTTTTCTTTCTGTCTTTGTCTCCCTCTTCCCTCTCTCTGACTTCCTTTGTGTTTGTGATTGGCTGATTGTCCACCTCGTCTTCACTCCATCAACACGACCTCCAAGAACGAAACGACCTCACAGTAAACATTCAGCATTCACCCAGTGAAGTCCCAGTACCGTTCTGCATACACAGGCCCGTTAGCCTGCATTAGCCTTATCCTGCCCTGGGGCTGCAAACCAGCATAAGTAATGACGCTCGTTAGCGTCGCCGCTCTTTAAATAGCGCCCTTTACCTCGGCTGTGAGGGAGTCAAATGTCACGCCGTGAATCATCCAAACCAGTGACTCGGTGAATCAGATCTGAGTTTTGCTGCGGCGCATCTGTTAATGACGTCTTTTACGCTAAACTGGATTAAACTTACCACTTTTTTAATACACTAATACTACGAATAAACATCGTTGTAAAGATTTTTCCAGGCGTTTCCACAGCGTTAAAAAAAGACTCGATCGTGTGTTGCAGGTTGTTTTGAATTTTCTGCATAGTTTCAGTTTCGCTGAAAAAGACAACGTCAGTCACGAGGTGGTAGCTCGGTGGTAAAGGTGTTGGCCTCTGGACCGGAAGAACGCAGGTTCAAATCCCAACAACTAGAGAGCGCTTGAGAAGGGCCCTTGAGCAAGGCCCTTAACCCTCAATGTCTTTGGATAAAGCTACTTTACATTCAGATGTAAAGCGTTTGGAGTTAGAATTATGGCATCCTACAGGTTGTGTAGAAAAGCCTGTGCTGACTCTACACACCGAGGCTCAGGGTGTGTCTGTGGTTCAGAGTGGGCGGAGCTCTCGTGTGGTTTTGTGTGTACCCAAGCACAGCTGACATTTTCACAAGTCCCCGAATTGGTTTGAGAGATGGGATTAAATACAGAATTAGCTTTGTTATCAGTCCCAGCCAGCACGTCCTGAACACTGCTAAAGCCCGATGGGGACGCGGACGCTTTTTGTTTTGTCACGCCGTCATCCAGAGGACGCGAAGGGATTCGACGGCTTCTCTCGTTGTGCATGCAAGCTGCCATCTCCGCTGGGGCTCCTGGCCTCTGGTACTCACACAAACATAAGCAAGGTGTCGTGGGACCTCCAGTTTGGAGATTACACCCATCATTTAGTGCACGGTTAAACAACACATGCTGAAAGGGATGAGATTCGTTCCCCAGACGGGGTCTTGCAGGCAAAGGATTACTCAAATCAGTGGCTGGTGGAGTTTCTATGAGCTTCTATATTGTGCTAACAGTATGTTATTTAATTTTAAAAACGTTTGCGGAGGGCCATGTTTTCTCAACAGGGTCTGATATCTTGATGGACATGAAATACACCTAGAAAGACACCTTCTCAGGAACTAGCAGGCATTTAGAACGTATCAGTCACATACAATGTCACCTTCACTTGGACTCTTAGGTTACACCCACTTCACAGAGGCAGAAAAAGCTCTTAGGCCACACTTCCAGAGCAAAAAGCTTTAGGCACACCCACTTCACAGAGGCAGAAAAAGCTCACAGAAGCAGAAAAAGCTCTTAGGCCACACCCACTTCACAGAGATAGAAAAAGCTCTTAGGCCACACCCACTTCACAGAGGCAGAAAAAGCTCTTAGGCCACACCCACTTCACAGAGGTAGAAAAAGCTCTTAGGCCACACCCACTTCACAGAGGCAGAAAAAGCTCTTAGACCACACCTACTTCACTGTGGCCAAAAAAAGCTTTTAGGTCACACCCCTTCACTGTGGCAAAAAACCCTCTTAGGCCACACCCACTTCACAGAGGCAGAAAAATCTCTTAGGCCACACCTCCATCACAGAAGCAGAAAAAGCTCTTAGGCCACACCCACTTCACTGTGGCACAAAACCCTTCTTAGGCCACACCCACTTCAGAGGTAGAAAAAGCTCTTAGGCCACACCTTCTTCACTGTGGCCAAAAAAAGCTCTTAGGCCACACCCCTTCACCAAAACGCAATAGGCCACGCCTCCTTTACTGTGATTGGTTGTAAGTCTTTCAGCGTGTTGGAGATGTTCTGACTCAGTAGTCTGTTGCTAATCAGGGGATTTAAACCTGCGCTGGACACAAAGGAAACCCCTGAGGGGGAAATTTACCATCTGTGACCGAACTGAATCTTTCCCCTCCTCTCGGTCAGACGGAGAGAGAGAAACTCCTCCCGTCGTTTTACCTTTGGATAATCGATAAGATTCGTCATCCGTCACACCAAGAAGTTATATATTCGATGTCGGAGTAAACGCGCTGGTTCATTGGGGACGTTTACTTCTGGGACAGGCACATGGCAAGGGACATCCCCGATTATCAACATCATAACAATAATAAACATAATAAACTAGCAGCGGCAAACTTAAAAAGCTGCTCGTGTCTGTAGATTTCCATTAATCAGCAATTCCCCCCCCCCTTCTGCTTTTATGCATCACCTCCCATGGAAATAAATAAATAAATAAATAAATAAATGATGGTATCAAACCCTGCTTCTGATTTACGCCGATTATGAAATGAAATTAGTGTTTGATATTCAAAGGAATACAATAAATCGCAAATTATAACGAGCTTGATGTTTTCCTGCTGGATAATGCGGAAAAATAAATAAATAAACAAACAAAAATAAATAAAGAGTTGTAGGTGTTGGCATTCACCTGCTTCCCTCTACTGGCTTCCTAAAGCATTACATGTGTGCCTGATATTGTGCGGGTCCACTATATTAAGTTGTCCAAGATTTCCGAACGTGTGCTGTGGCGCCTCGACACCAAGACCTTTAAGTCCTGTAAGATGCAATGTTTGTTTGGTTATTTTGGGAATCTGGAGGCAATCCCTTAAACTGTTTTGTACTGAGTAAGTCCCCACTAGTGGCACCGTGGTGGTGGTGGTGGTGTTGGGATTTGCACCTGCAATCTTCTGGTCCACTGAGCCACCGCCTTGTAATTAGAGTAATGCTGAATATTGTATCTGTATCCCATATATAATAAATCCTGCGTAAGGACCATTTTAAGAGATAATTAACGCTTATGTGTGTTTTGACGTTATGACTGATATGGTATATGTGTATGATATGGTATTCATGTAAAAAGTGATTTACTGTGATCCTGAATATTCCCACCGTTGATATAATAAATGTGCTGTAGTACCATCTCTGTGCACTGGATGGCGCTCCAGATTGCACATTACGCTTGTGTTGGTTGCTGTTGCACGAGCAACAGTCGTTTTAAAAATAAATAAATACATCCCAGTCTGGTCAGGGTCACGTGTATCTCGGCGATCTCGTCGCCGGGTGACACTCGCGTATCTGATCTTTGCTAATCAGGAGTCCTTTAAGAAAATGAGTGGAGAAGAGTTAAGTGTCGTGACTCTCTCCACCTCCTGCTGCGTTTTTCTCCATGATGACGACGCTTCTGTGGCGTTAACGTTCCTTCCTACCGAGGCCTCCCCCCTCTCGTCATCGCCGGGAAGCGTGCACCGCTCCGAGTGCGTGGAGGCGTTCAATCCGATGACTCGTGTGATCACCCGAAGGACCGATTACTCGTGGAAATCAAATGAGTTAATCGCAGCAGGACCTCGATGCGCTCTAAGGCCAGGCCTGTACGCGCCGCGTCCCTGACGCCAGATAAAAGGCAAAGCGGTGTAACTGGTACGCCGAGTACGCCCGGCTCCATGAGCACATTAATCCTCTGACCTCCTTTTTCAATAATAAGCTTTATAGCTTAAAATATTTAAAGCGCTCCTCTAGATCGCACTGAGATTTTAATGTCCATTTGTGCATATCAGGGCTTTCAGTGACTCTTCACTGTGTGTGTGTGTGTGTGTGTGTGTCCAAATTACTAAAACGTCTTTTAACTTCTAAAATATTAAACACACAGTTGTACTTTTCCGTCTTCGGTAAAACATTCGGACTAAATATCGTCGTGAGCGAATCTTTATCACGCGACGACGACGAGATGCAATGTAAATGCCGGTCATGTGACGATGGCTGTAATTAAACGTATAACGAGGCCGAATGTGGTTTACAAAGTAAAAACGATGCTTAAAAACGTCTCTTTATTTTCGTGGAACAAAAATTAGACGAAACGAAAAGTTGCGTTATTACGTCTCGTTTAGTCTCGTTGTTATTACTGTTTCGCTTTGTGCATCAGGTGGCACTGCGCAGACGCAGGCGACGTCACTTCCCCAAACCCCACTCACGGCATTGTTTAGAAGACGACAACAAACAAAATTAAATCTGTAATTTTTTTTTCTGCCGTTGTCGTGAGATTCTGGTTTACTTGTTTTGTTCAAATTTGTGTGTGTTTACACGTCTAATGTTTGGTTGGTAAAATATGAGCTTTTTCCATGTCTGGAATGGACGTATGCAAAGTTACAATAATAAAATAAAAATGAATTTTTCACTAAAATGCACAGGCCACGCCTCCTTTACTGCGATTGGTTGTAAGTCTTTCAACGTTCTGATTTTCGCCTAAAAATTTGGCTAAAATGTAACCTTTGGTTTAATCTATACTTATCTATATCCATATTTATCTATTTTTAAAAAATATATTTTATCTACTTATACTGACTAGGTTCAATAGAATTGCATTACTAAAAAGAGACTAAAATACAATTTTTGATGAAAATTGGATTAAAACAGTGCAGGGATAAATCTGACTGAAAGGACAAGACCGAAATGGTCAGAATTTTCGTTGATTAAAAAGTGTATGAATGTGACTCAAACTGAAATTTCCACAAAGTCTAGACTAAAACTGAAATAAGAAAACAGCCCACCAAAAACCTGTGAATATAGAAAGTTCCAGCTCCGCCTCTGCCATGTTAATCTTTTATTTTTTTAGGGAGGAGAAATCAATCTACATGTCAAATATTGGCCAACTTAAAAATGTGTTTACAAATAAATAATTTTCATCAAAACATGTTGAAAAGGATGCATCTCGTATCTGATGCACACTTTGCACTCTTTTATTCTATTTTTAGTGTGTTTAAAACCCGCTAGTGTCCGAGCCTTGAACCCGAGTGTTTCTGGCTATTTCTGGTCTTTTGCTTGATTTCGTCAAGGAGGGGAGGGGGGGGGGGGGGGGTCACAAGAACACTGACCAATCGCAGTAGCTTCTCGGTTTGGTCGACTCTGCCCCCTCAGTCATCCTCCGCTTCATGTAAATATGCTTGAAGTCCATTCAATATCCCACCTCCCACTCTACTGTCCCTGAGGATACTTCCTTTCATTCCATCTCTCTCTCTCTCTCTCCTTCTCTCTCTCTCTCTCTCTCTCTCTCTCTCTCGCTCTCTCTCTGCAACACAAAGATCAGGCTTTGCGCCTTTGTTGCATCTCCGCCGGAATCCGTGTGATGACAAACCGCACGCGCTCCCTCGGCTTCGCGCTCCTCCTCCTCCGCGTTTCTCCTCCTCTTTCCTCTCCGCGCTCGCAGCCGCGCCACTCCGAGTCCCTCCGGGGGAAAAGAGCCAGCTGCCTCGCTTCCCTGAGAGTCGGACTTCACGCGGCGGTGAAGAGATGCTCGGAACGGCTCCCGTGAGGCCGTAACGTAAACACCTCCACGTCAGGGGGGGGGTAAAGGAACGAACTGGAGGAGAGAGGGGGGGGGGGGGCAAAAAAAAAATAATACCATCAGCGAGCTCTAAAACGGATAGACCCGAAGAGAAGTCTTTGCTGGATGAAGGAAGCAGCCTGGCTGTCCTTTCCCTGGCGCGATGGAGTGACGCGAGGAATGAGGGTGGATGGTGAGAGCGGGGAGCACCAGCAGCAGCGGAGGTGGAGGAGGCATTGTAGGGGCGGGTGGTGGTGGAGGCGGAGGAGGAGGTCGGAGGGGAAGGAGCCGGCAGCGCTCGCGGCTCAGGCGCATCTCCGCCTCCTCGCTGGCCGAAAATGTCAGCGGGAGAATGTCTCCCAGCATCAAGAAGCTGGACTGCTTCTCGCCCATGCTGTGCCACTGTAAAGTGGCCTGCACCAACAGCACCATCTCCCTCATGTTCGGCTGTAAGGTGGGTGGGTGCGCGCCAGAAAACACTGGTTGCTCGTTTACACGTCCGGTCTCGCCCGGGGGGGGGGTGGGTGGGGGGTTAATTAATCGAGTGCCAACACTGGCCAGTTTGCCCGAGGCGGAAATCGGAGATCGCGTCGCTGATTGGTGATTAATCCTCTTAAGTCTCCACTTCCCTGAGTACTTATAGTTGAGGTTGAACTTTATTTTAACTTTTTAATTTATTTATTTTGATTATGTCTATCTTTTTCGCCAATTAATCAGCAGCGAAAGTCGACTGCTTGAGCACACCGATAGTTTTTCCGGGGCTGCGTCGAGAAGTCCTGCTGCTTTTGTGAGAGCGGCCTCTAGAGGCCAATCACTGCGCTGTTTGTTTTTTAAAAATGTGCTATTCATAATTTATTATTTATTCATTCATTTTTATTTTAGCATATGATTCAATACCTTTTTATTTTGTTTTTGTTGTTAATACATTTCAGTATTATCATACATCTGAATGAAAGAGTTGTACTGGATACTGGACAATTTTGCTATGTGGTTTTGCGCATATATATATATATATATATATATATATATATATATATATATATATATATTATATATATATATATATATATATATATATATAATGGTAAGGGGGGCACGGTGGCTTAGTGGTTAGCACGTTCGCCTCACACCGCCAGGGTCCGGGTTCGATTCCCGTCTCGGCCATGTGTGTGGAGTTTGTGCATGTTCTCCCCATGCCTCAGGGGTTTTTTCTCCGGGTTCTCCGGTTTCCTTCCCCGGTCCAAAAACATGCACGGTAGGTTGATTGGCACCTTGGAAAATTGTCCCTAGTGCATGAATGTGTGTGTGTGTGTCGTGTGATGGGTTGGCATTCCATCCAGGGTGTATCCTGCCTTAATGCCCATAGACGCCTGAGATAGACACAGACTCCCCGTGACCCGAGGGAAGATCAGGATATAAGCGGTAGAAGATGAACGAATGAATGATATATATGTATATGGTAGGTGTGAACAAACATTTAGCTATTTACATTTATGGCCAGAGGGACTTCTGTTTATATAATGCATGCAGCTGTGCAATTAAGGGCCTTGCTCAGGGGCCCAGAAGTGGTAGCTTTTTGTCTCTGGTCCATTGCCTTAACCACTAAGAGACCATCTTCTGCTGGATTAGTGTCTTGACCTTTTGTCTAGCGTTTCTGATTAGGGCATTAGATTTTGTTTCTACCCAGTATAGATAAAAGTTTGTGAACGTTCCATTTGATATTTTTAATTGCTTGTTATAATGTCCTCCAATCTTCTGCTAAGATCTTCTGGAGCTTGATGTGTAGATGTGTTGAGGACGCCTGGTGTAGGGACGTTCATATTCATCCGCTCGACATCATCCGAACTTCCAGCCCATGTAAAGCAGGTCTTCCTGGACCTGACACTGTGCTCATTGTCATGCTGGAACAGATATGATTTCACCACATATGGCTGGAAAGATCAGGCGTCTCAAAACTATAATCCACTCAAATATTCACGAAGAGATCGATATTTAATCGTAACGTCGTCCATCATAATGTATTATTATATATATTATTCATTCATTCATTCATTCATCTTCTACCGCTATATATCCGATCTTCCCTCGGGTCACGGGGAGTCTGTATCTGTCTCAGGCGTCTATGGGCATCAAGGCAGGATACACTCTGGATGGAATGCCAACTAATCGCAGGACACACACACACACACACATTCACACACTAGGGACAATTTTTCCAAGGTGCCAATCAACCTACCGTGCAGGTTTTTGGACCGGGAGGAAACCGGAGAACCCGGAGAAAAACCCCCTGAGGAACGGGGAGAACATGCACAAACTCCAAACACACATGGCCGAGACGGGAATCGAACCCGGACCCTGGCGGTGTGAGGCGAACGTGCTAAACACTAAACCACCGTGCCTCCATTTTATATATATATATATATATATATATATATATATATATATGTATATGTATATATAGTGTATATATATATATATATATATATATATATATATATATATATATATATATATCTATATATATATCTCTATAGTTTTTTTTTGTGTGTTTTTTGTTTTTTTAAAAATTATTTATTTATTTATTTTTCTTCTCAACTCATAAAAGGATCAGCCGTCGACTTCAATAAAAGATGTTTTACGGTTTGGGGGTAAAGTTTAATTTAAAGACACGCATTTTTTCATAACCCTCAACTCTATACGACCACGTTTTATATCCAGAGGTTATGAAGACCTTTTTCAAATGGATGGTTTGTGCTTTCCAAATGTGAGTGAAGTGCTTAAGTGCCTGGCGTCCTGCCCCGTTTTTTTTTTTTTTTTTTCTGGTCCGATGGCAGCGCTGGCACAAAGACGCATTTCCCCTTGTGACTCGTCCACGTTCTTCTGTGCGTCTCGAGTTTTCCATCGGCTCTGAAACGACTGGCTGATTAAATGAACCAATTCAACCGAATAGTTACGGATACGCTGCATTTCTGCCCCTTTAACGCGCTTTCAGGACGTTATTTTCAGTCTGTATATCAGCGCTTATTTTTCTAAATGCTTTATTGCTTTTATGCTTCTTCTTTATTTACATGCTGTAGATGCAAACCCATAAATCCCATGCATTATCTCCAAAGTGAGCTAATTGAACAATAATGTAACAATTCGGGAAAATAAGAAGGGGGAAAAATAAAAATGACCGGCATGAATCAAAGTTGATTGACGTACTATTATTTGCTATGAATCAACATTCAGCGGCTGTAAACAAACAATGTGTAACCCGTACGTATCTCCTCCAAACTTGTATAACATAGTGGTGTTTATTATAAGAGCAAAGAGGGATTACATGCGGAGTAGGACGTTCAGAAAGCTTTGATCCTGACTTACAATTTACAGTGTGTTTATTACTGTAACATTTAGGATGCAAGTTTTCACTTGTGTTACAGCAGCTGTAAACCGTCATTCCTCCTGAAAGTCCCAATATAAGCGTTATGAAGCAGTTAGATGTTTCAGAGACGAATCGTTCGTCAAATGACTCTTTCCAAATGACTCTGGTGAAGTCTACACTGAGAGCGTCAGAAGGTGCCCAGAGCTCGTTATCGTTACGAGGAGAAGGTGTTGAGGCACACCGCCAAGGTCCGGGCTCTTCGTCTCCCCGCGCCCGAGTCACCCCCCTGTGCCTACGCGGAGCCTCACGCTGCTTTGTCTCGCTATTGTTTAATCATCGCGCCGCCGTGCCAGAAACGAGAGAGGAGGGGGAAACGAAATCCGTATCCAACTCGCGCCTTGTGACGCGGCTAAAAATAGAGCGCAGCCGGCGTGTCCCGGGAGAAAGGACGAAGAAATTAGTATTTAGCAGAGGAGCAGGACCGTTGCACTGCACACAATCCGTCGTAGATCACTGTCGCAGGGACGCATTACCCCCCACGGATTAATCGGGGGTGGGGTGGGGTGGGGGGGGGGGGGGACACGCCCACAATTCCACCACTTTGGTAATTAGGGTTCTGTCTCTGAATCCCGGCACTGATAAACATCGGGACTTTTCAATCGTGATTTCCATCATGATTCGTATTTAAAGGAACTGCCGGGAATAATAATGTCTCTTTCTTAAATGTGTGTGTGTGTGTGTGTGTGTGTGTGTGTGTGTGTGTGTGTGTGTATATATTTGTATATATGTG
>JACRUU010000001.1:6086149-6151149 GCA_030449085.1 Kryptopterus vitreolus
TCCCCCATGAAGGTAAAGGACTCGCCTCCTCCAACACACACACACCTGTTCCAGGATCTGTCCTGTCCTTTTTATTTTGCTACCATGCCACCCACACACACACACACACACACACACACACACACACAGGATTCGAGTGCATGGATATAAAGAAATCCTCGCAGACCCAGTGCCAGTTTTGTCTCGTCAGCCTTTTTTCTTCCCACAACACCGGAGCTTGATGAAAACATGCTGCGTACTTTCTCCGAGACGAGCACTTCAGCAGCACGACAGCTTCGCCCCGCAGGGAGCCTCCGTCCCGAGAGGAGCTCTGTATATAGGGCAGGTTTTTCTGTAAGCCCCGCCCACGTGGGTGCTGCACATGTGGCGTTCTTAGCGTACAGAAGATAATAACAGCAGTAAGAGCATGTATGGCGTCTGCTTCCTATTCCATCGGTCACAATGCTGCAGTGTGTGTGTGTGTGTGTGTGTGTGTGTGTGTGTGTGTGTGTGTGTGTGTGTGAGATGATATGGGTAATAAAAATTAGAATATAAATTATTATATATTCATTTTTGTTTTCTTTTTGAAATTTTCTCTCTAATGTAGCTCTAATGACACTTTTCCTTTTCCAATCAAGGCGGAGGAATGCACCGTGCATGTAGGGGGCGTGGCCTGTGTAGGGGGCGTGACCTGTGTAGTGCATAGAATAGAACTTTGTCGGTGTACGCAAAAGTACACGGGAAGTGCGGATGCACCCCAACGACAGTTCGCTGTGGCCAAAATAGACATGAACACAAGAAATAAAGATGGAAAATATAAGAAAAATAAAAAGAATAAAGTGATAACTTGATTAATTAGAAGAACAGCCCATATATTCCCTATAATAGGCTACGGTGGTTTAGCGGTTAGCGCATTCGCCTCACACCTCCAGGGTCCGGGTTCGATTCCCGTCTCGGCCATGTGTGTGTGGAGTTTGTGCATGTTCTCCCTGTGCCTCGGGGTTTTTTTCTCCGGGTTCTCCGGTTTCCTCCCCGGTCCAAAAAAAACATGCACGGTAGGTTGATTGGCACCTTGGAAAATTGTCCCTAGTGTATGAATGTGTGTGTGTGTCCTGTGATGGGTTGGCATTCCATCCAGGGTGTATCCTGCATTAATACCCATAGACGCCTGAGATAGGCACAGACTCCCCGTGACCCGAGGGAAGATCGGATAAAGCGCTAGAAGATGAGTGAATGAATGAATGAAGGAATTCCCTATAATTTCCCTTGGAAAGTTTCCAGTCTTTTTTTTCGGGCGGGGGAAGGAGGTGGGGGGGGGGGGGGGTTAGTTGGGATGAAGAACATCACCTACCAGACTTAACCATCATCCTTATTTGCTAAATGAACCTCCATACCTCATTTTCCCAGAAGAGTGGATCTTATTCATTCAGGCAAAATCCGGATTTTAATATGGAATTCTGGGAGTGAAAGGAATGTTTGTGTGCAATCTCAGAGACTCAAGGTGAACCTCAGTCACGCTTCAGTACGCTAACTGAACAACAGAGTGATTGGGTGTCCGAGGAAGGAGTGTGTGTGTGTGTGTGTGTGTGGACATTTAGGACATTTTATGATCGCTCCTCCCGCTCTCGTCTCGCTCCAACGCTCCCCTCTGCTATGAGATTTACGACTCCTCGGACGCTCGCTCGGGCCCCTGCGCTAACGGCGCACACGAGTCGCGCCTGTCACCTCGCATAGCTCTCGGCTCGCCGGAGTAAACCTGGTGAACTCGCCCTCGCTCCTCCGTCCGCGCACCGCCTTCATCCCTTTATCCCAGTGAGCTGCCACTCATCCTTGACGAGCATCCTTAACGTCCGCGTTAACGAGCGACAGGATTTAACGGGAGCGATTAGCGTTTATTTCTCGAGCCGCTAGTACAAACTTGTATTCATGTTTCATCGCAAGTCAAACAATTAATACAACACTTATTGTTTGGTTTGATTGGCAGTAGTAAAAGCCCCGCCCCCCCTGCCCCCCCCCCTCATTTTCATTTAACTTTGTACCTCGTTGATTAAATTCTTCAGGTCCTTTTGTGATGTTGAGTGAGTAATATTCACACGCGTCCTGATTAATCACCTGCCACAATTGTTCCGTACACGAGGTTCAGAGTGATCCGTACACTGTGTTACAGCGCTCTAGCACCCCCTTTTGGATTCTTTGTGTCATTGCAGCAGAGGTTGCAGTTGCTCGAAGGAAAATAAAATTAAGAAAAGAATAAATATCTAAAATAATATAATAAATGAATAATGTAAATTAATAAAGTAAATATTCATGTTTATTTTAATTAATATATAATGTTTAGCACCATTGAAACAAAAATAAGTCTTCCTCTTATTGTGCATTCATCATTCATTGTGTTCTGGGGGAAGAACAATGATGACGTCATGCTGACATCATCGTAGGGTGATGATTTGTCACACATACGTTACAGTGATATCCTTTCTTCTCATATCTCTGCTTGTTTTTGGAAGGTGGGGTCAGGGCAGAGCCGGGTCAGCCATGATATGGCACCCCCTGGAGAACAGAGAGGGTTAAGGGCCTTGCTCAAGGACCCAAGTGTGGCGGCAGGGGGCTAGAACCCCCTCCCTTCCAATAAAAAAAAAACAGAGCCCTCACCCTTATCATCTGGGAGGTGGGCTTAGTATTCAAGGCATTGAACTTTGGTTCTGAAGGTCATGAGTTCAAATCCCAGCCACACCAAGCTGCCATTCCTGGGCCCCTGGGAAAGGCCCCTTAACCCCATATATGCTCAGTTGTATGAATGAGATAAGTCCGTGCTGCTGCTGCTGTGTGGGCGTTTTGCTAGTAAGCGTACGCTGCGAGTTTTACTCGAGTGCACTGTGTTTATATTTGTGTGTAAATATTGTTTAAAGGATAAATAAAGTCTACTATAATAGAGAGTTACGTAGTGCCCCCCCCCCCACTTTTCCCTATAGGTTGAGTCTCTGGAGTGCATCTTTGACGGGCCGCCCATGTTGGCGTGCGGCGAGGAGAGCCCTCTCCTTAGCCCCTCCTCCACGGCCTATCAGGTAAAGCACGGGAACTGGACGCAGCCATCACTGTGCCCATGCCGTGTCCCGTCACGTGACTTTTTTATTTATTTATTTGTTTTCGTCCTGTCGTGTGGCCGAGCGAGGGCACGGGCGCCGATGGCGCAGTTCCCGGGGCGTGCATGGCGTCCACACGTCTCCCTGTGTGTATATTTCTATGTACGTGTTTGTCTGAGAAGCTTTTTTTCCCCCGCTGATCCACTTTGCTTCTCGCTGATTACATGGAAAGCTTCTCGCATGCATGGCTACGCGAATGTCCGAGGTGTAAACGTTGCCCCTTGAATGTTTTTGTTTTTCCCGACGGTCCGTGAGCGCACGATTCCCGGGGAGGGAGAGAAGAAGAAAAAAAAAAAACACCCCGGCGAATTAAATGACGGGAAACGCCAAAAGTGTCGAACGGCGTCATTCTTTCCCCCGAGCTGTTCGTTCACCCCGACCGTGACGTCAGCCCCGATCCAATACCCTCCCCTTTTTAGATGCGTGATCAGACCCCGCGTTAGAGAGAACGCATTAGCAGGTTGATGCGTCAAAGGCGAGGAGACGAGACTCGTTTCCAGAGCGGGAGAAAGACCAGGTCGGGCTGTCATCGCGCCCCGGATACACGTCACGCGCCGCCTCTCTGAAGTTAATAGAGGCGAAAGTGGATCGAATCTACAGTTTCCCGAGTCAGGGCAGAGGCGAGTCAGGTGTCCGATCTAGGTCCGCTCTCTCTCTCTCTGTCTCTCTCAAGCTTCCTGCTGACTCATTTGGAGCATTTTGAGGAGGCAAATCAGGCAGCCAGCTGCTCTGCCCCCGAGCTCCGAGAGGACCTGCGTGAAAGAGAGGGGAGAGAGATGGTTTGTAAAAGAGAGGGAGAGAGAGAGAGGGAGGTGAATAAAAGCAGCGTTTTGGGGATGGAGACGTTGTAAAGGGGGGGGAAAAATCTCTCTCCTGCGCTCTTTGGTGTCTGTTTATCTCCCTCACTTTCAATCTCACTCGCTCTCCTTGCCGCAGCAGCAGTGTGCGTCAAGCAGCCACTGCCTGCCTCACACACACACACACACACACACACACACACACTCTCTCTCTCACACACACTACTCATCACAGGTTCGCACAACCTGCGAGAGACGTTTTTTTGTCTTTTGATGTCTCTCTGAAGTCGTGCAAAGAATCTTTTCGAGATGCACGCATAAGGATACGCAAAAAGAGCGTCGGGGAGCGTCGTCACTCGCTAACCGAACCCGAGCGCCCAATCATGCTCAACTCTGTGTGGTACGCCAAAAAGATGGGCCGGCGCATCATGGGAACCCTGAGGAGAACCAAGAGGCTGCATCTGCACTTGTTGGTAAGTCCGGGAGCGAGAGAAAGCGAGCAGGAGAGCGTTTGTTTTTCTATCCGGCGCTCACGGGGGCGCATGCTCTTACGGTACCGTGTGTGTGTGTGTGTGTGTGTGTGTGTGTGTGTGTGTGTGTGTGTGTGTGTGAGGGTATTTCATTAAAATTCCACAGCTCCGTATTGTCATCTGTTGCGTCCAGCACGCTTTCCTCACTGCGTCGCTTCACCGTATTGATTTTAGCGCTAACGCACGAAAACACTTCAGGAGCACGAATTTATGAGCATCTGTTTATAGTCTACCGGAGAGCGGCGGTGCGTCATTTTCCCAAACTACTACGTCATTGCGTGCAAATAAACAAACAAGCAAATAAATAAATAAAAATAGGGAATCCTAATCTCGTTAAGGGGTGTTTTTTTTTTTTATGTTTTGTATTGCAGCAGCTGTATGTGATGATGATAGTTTAATAGGGGGGACATGGAAAACACACACACACACACACACACCACACACACACACACAGCCGCTGCCTGGCAACCTGCATGCTCATGTCTTGATGCAGTTGTGCTCAGGAGCTTTTATACACACACACCACACACACACACACACACGCACATTGTTTGCACACGGATTGTTTTTTGCTAAACGAGTCCCCGTGTTCGAGTCACTCTCCCCGAAACCCCCCCCACACACACACATACACACACACACACACACACCCTCCCCGTCCCCTTATTGCGCAGATGCTACGGCTGTCGGTTGCCGTGGAGACGTCCGTGTTTATCGAACGCATGTAGAACGCCATCAAATGTAATCTTTAACACGCCGTCTTTCTGATCAATACATAGCGGAGCCCTCGAGAGCTAATTACATGCGGACGGAGAGTACGCCGAATAATATGTATGCGTCGGCTCTATACGGAGTGTCGTGTGGGGTGTGGGGGGGGGGGGGGGGGGGGGGGGCGGATAAAAGCAATCAATCAAACTGATTTATGTTTATAGATTATATACACTTTTAATGATGGCGTGATCCCGGGACACGACTCGTTTAAAAGATTCGTGAGATTCCCGTGACGTGTTTTTCTGTTTAATCAAAGGCGTTTTTGCAGGATCACGGTGTCGCACCGAAACTCTCATTACGTCTATAATTAATTCGGATAGATTTGATTTTTTTTGGGTCGTTTTTCCACAAAATTTCTCGTCCACATGTCTGAGAGCAGAAGAACGGTTTATTTATTTATTTATTTTTACATTTTATTTACATTTGCGTTTGGCAGACGTCCTTATCGAGAGTGACTGAGGGCTCGGGCTCGGCTCAAGGGCCCACTAGTGGTGGTGGTGGGGGATTTGAACTCGATCCCAGTGCTTTAACCACTTCATTACCACTTCCCTTAACTAATAACGCGTCCTCGTTTGTGAACTCTATGATGCAAAAAACGTGTTTTTTTTTTTTTTTTTTTTTTTTTTTTTTTCAATAACCTACATTTTTAAAAGAGAAAATGATGCGTCTCAAACATAAAGATGGCGTCCGTTCTACTATTACGTTTTTCAGCGGCGTTTAACAGGAGGACATTTATTCTCGTTTTTTTTTTCCAGTTCCAGGCCACGTTCATCGCCATAATGCTCATTTTTCTACCAGTAAACATTTTCAAGCACCAAAAAAAAACGACTCATCCGGCAATTAAAACCGTCCATGTGGAAACGTAGCTATTTAAAAGTGACCTACTTGAAAGGCAACAGGAAGTAGTGTTATAATGGTATTATAATGGCACATGCATTGTGCCAGCTCTGCTTATTACTAAAGGGGTTCTAGAAGACCTTCGGTGGTCTCAGTCAGGCGCTAACGACTGGGTGACCTGAGAAGACTGGGGTAAAGAGTCTCCGCCAACATAGCCAAGCTGATACGAACGGATGTCCAACCCGGATGTCCAGCTTGGCCATCTCATTGCCCCCCCCCCCCCCCCCCCCCCCCCACCCCCCCCCCACCCATGTCCCCCCCCCCCCCCGATGTTCCCGCCATCTGCTCCAATTACTTTTACTGGCACCGATGCCCCCGATTCATCCAGTGCTGCGGCATGATGGTCTAATTGTCAATTAGTAAGGTGACAGACAGGACGGCTTGGCTCCAAGGAATGGGGTCTTGCAGGGATCTCATTAGACATGCACACAGTATGTTCTGGGATAATTAGGGATGTATTATTGATGACCTGTCATGTCTGTCATCAGGGTTTTATCATGACATCAGACTCTGAGACGCCCCCCCCCCCCCCCCCCCCCCCCCCTTTTTGGGGTGTATGTATAGCAGTCCTATGTTTAAAAGGTTTAAACACCTGATAAGCTACTTTTTCGTATCTGAAATCATGCAAGGAATACACTTTAATGCCTCAGCATTAAAGTGTATACCCCCCCCCCACACCCCACACACCCACACACACACACACACACACACTCTTCCTTTTGGTACACTAATAAACATGTCAGTGGATGAAAGCGAGAGGGCGTGTTTACCGAGGCGTAGCTGCAGACTTAGGAGACCGGAGGAAGTCCTGCTGGCTCTCTTTAGATGTGCGAGCTGTTGCCATGGTTTTGGCTCCCCCAGGAGTGGGAGCGGAGCCTGGTAAGAAAATTACCCGACTCATCCGACACCTGTGGCACATCTCAGGAAGCTCCGTGTTGGGGAAGGTCCCCTCTGAGTGGCAGCGGCGGATAGAGACACCTTTTGTAGACCGGACGGCGCTCCGAACGACGATCCCAGGGTGTTTTCTGATTTTTCCTCTACCCCCGGCCGGAGAAGCGGCGTCCGACTCGCCGCAGCGAGGAAGGATCCGAGTCGTAATTCAATTGTTGGCCTCCACATTTACAGTTTGATTGATGCTCTCGGAGGGACACGTGGGTATTACTATAGCAACCGAGGGAGATCGAGCGCCGACGCTTGATGAGTCCGGCGATTGATTCGTTTCCGAAGCGTGCCCTCGCCAACTACTCGCCAAACGTGTTGACGAGATCTGATACTCCTGGTTTGGATCTTTTCTTTTTTCTTTTCCGATTGGACTTTCTTTTCCCTGCCGCATCCGAAGCGTCCCGGGGTCACGAGGACACCGCACAGATGAGACCACCAGATACGGATCAACTCAGGAAGTCGCTTCCATAATTAAGGGAATTGTGAATACACGGGCTGACCCCTACTCACCCCATCAAAACGCCCCCCCCGTCCCCCCCACCAAACCCGCCTTCTCCTTCGCCGTGGGATAGATTAGCGATCGTCAGTCTTGTTTCCGGATCCTTCACCGGTGATGAACTACATCTTTGGTGGGAACACCTTGTACTCTAGGGGGAGTCGTGCCGGCAGCACCAACTCGGCCCATGGCGGCTCGGTGGGGCCTCGACTTCGCCAGTGGTCCATGCGGAGCTCGTGCGAGGAGCCCGCCGAACCCAATCCGTCTTGCTGGCGCCGTGTCCTCAACGTCCTCACGCGCCTCAGTGCCTTCACCAACTGTGTTATAGCAAGAGTCAACCAGGTAAGCCGATTACAGAGACGGGATACGAAGCGCTTTTTCCTTAACCCCCCCCCCCATATGTTTATTACAGGTAAGACTTTGGTTGATTTTTATTTTCTATATATTTTTCTCCTCTCCATTTCTCACAGCTTTTCTCTTTTGACTTTAACGCTGTGGAGAAGGTCGTTATGGTGTTCCCTCAGTGGGATTTGATGGTGTTTGTTGTCGTCGTCGCCAGAAGCCCGCGTGTCGCGTCACGTGACGCTGCTCGCTAATAACGCCCCTCTCTCAGCTTTGACGAAGGCTTTAGATTTGTACTCCTAGCTTTATCCACTTCCCGAACCGGCACGCTTTCGAACACGGGGCAAAAATTCCCGGTCGTTTCAAGGTCGCGGATGTCTTTTCCACACCATGTCGCAAGCGAGTACCCGAGCCTTAAAATCGGCTCCCGACAGCCGAGTGAACATTTGATCGAATAAACTTTCCCGAATCTGACAGCATAAAGCAAAGCTCAGCGCTGAGCAGATTGCTGAAATGGCTCTTGTCGTCTTTCTCCCCGTGGAGGCTCGTTTGCTGCTTCACCCCCCAACACCCCCCCCCCCCCCCTCTGTAAGAGCTCGTAACCCCCCCCCCCCCCTCTCTGTAAGAGCTCGATGGAAGATTTCATGTACATTTAGTGCCATAGCTTTATCTGTGAGAATCTTCTGGATCTTTCTGGATTTTGGTGCTGGCCTGCTTAACGTCTATTTATCGCTATTTTAGCACAGGGATTCCCTGCTCCGATTATTATTGCTTGGGAAAGTCGGACCCAACAAAGCCTCCCCAAAAAAAACAATAATCACGCCTTCTTATTTCTTACTAATCACTCGTTTAACCGAAGATTGATCAGCAGAGGATCCGCTCTGCCGCCATGCCTTTATTACGAGTTCCTTCCGAGCGGCTGGCGGTGGCGCGGGTTTACACGCGTCTTGCATCATTTCAGATACTCGTTTATTCCCCTAGAGTCGCCTGTGGAATTTGTTGATGGTCCAAAAACCATCCAATTGATGCATGCAAATGCGAGGAGTTCCTTTGCACGCCGGTTCACACAATCCCATTGCAAGGCTAGAATCGAAACGAGCAATTTCCTTTTCCACGGCTCGCTCCAGGTGTTTCCCCGAGTCTCTTCCTCGACCGCACTGTATTATTTACTTTAGAAATACCAAATGGAATTTATTCTAGAACTCCGTCAGCTGCTCGAGTCTAACGCCGGTATATCCTTGTAACCTTTCCATAATCGTCTCACACAAGATCCCGTGCCCTTACAGCTAAAGGTTAATGAGTCGAGAGGCAACCTGGTGTCCGTGTCGGCACCGCGTGCGATTTATGTGCAATAACGCCTCGGGAGACGCTAACTTCCTGTTCATTTTCTCTAATGATTAACGCCGAGCGGAGGTTTAATCCCAGGGCCGGGTTATTCGTCATAACTTGCCGAAAATCGTGAACTTTCGGGGGGTAAAAAGTTCAAAAAAGGTAAAAAGTAAAAAGGACAAAACGCGAATTATTTTACTGACTGAAAAACATTTTTTCCTTTTTTTTTCTGTTTTATGTAATTATCAAAATCTTGTAATACCAATTATGACCTCCTGATAGTCATAACTATGACCTCCTAAACATCCATCCCAGTCTTATCTTTGTAAGCATGGGATTTTCCTGTCCTGTCACTTTTTTAGAATAAAACCATAACATTTGAAGCCAGCGGTGAATTACACAGTGATTATTTTCCAAAAGAAACCCAAATCGCTCAAAATCGAACTGCAAGAAACTCGGCGTTTGTACAAATATAGTATTTACTAAGCGGCGTATATGATGGACCCCTTCAGCACGGTTACCGCATGCGTGAAGTCGATGTAAAATGTGAGGCTTTTAAGACCCAGGTGTTCTTAATCTCCTGTCCGGGACGCTTTTAAATAACCGCCTACCTGCTGTTCGTTTGTGCTTACGTTACATATATTACATAATGGGGTAAAGCACCGGCGTGGTCCCCTTTTGTATAGAAATGTCAAGTGTCGCGCTTTCTTTCTTAAAATTCCCAAAAGTCAGGATATACCTTTTTAAATCATGAATTCAACGTTAAATTCACCTTGCAAAATAAACTAATGCAGGTTACAGAAATCTTATTCGTTGCAGTAGTCCTGTTTTGCCACTAGATGGCACCGGAATTGTATCGCACGCTTCAAATATGGCGAGAAGCTTCTAAAATCAGACACGCCGACGCCATGGCATGGAAAAAGACGCGGATGAGATCCAAATTTGCTGCTGTTGTAATAAACAAGTGTTTGTAAATAATAATAATAATCTACCCATGGATATGGTCACTTGTTTACTTAACGCTCGTCAAGTCTGATATATTCTCCGGGCCAATAAACTGGAGCTGTCATGTCAACACCGTGTCGGCTGTTGGTGTATTATTTATCTCTTTGGGTTCATAATTTAGCCGGTGTAAATAGCCTTTGGATCCACACATGGTGACAAGCCATCTGTCATGAAGGCACTGCCGCTGCCAAGAGTGTATTCGTTGTATTTTTGTTTTAATGGCTGCCGTGCTCAGATTAGCGCCGGCAATACGAGTCGTCTTGAAATCTTGCCGTAAAATCGGATATTTTCGTCGCCTTTATTCCGGTAAACAAAACGTCCCAGAGAAGAAACGGTCCTGGTGTTGTTTTTTTTTTTGTATGTGTGTGTCTTGAAGTATTTGGACCCTGGCGATCCCGTGGCGAATGCGCACGCCGCCGTGGGTTTTGTGTGTGTGTGTTGGTTGTGCGGATGTGAAATCGAGCTCCCTATTGATTATTCATGCCAGGAAAAAGCCCCACAGCTCCGTCCCTATTGGAGCTAGCTAAGTGGAACGAGCGCAAGGAAACGAGCGCCAGCGACACAACAGCGCTAGACTGCTACGGACAACAAGAGCGGGCCCGGATCTGGACCGCTACCCATCCGGGACGCTCCGGGAAAGGTTTCAACCCCAAAGCTGGATATCACTTCACCCGTGCTGAAAAGCTCCGAGAATGACCACCTTCCACTCCAATACGGATTTTACATCTCGAAAAGCCGGCGGTTTTCCAAAGAGTCCTCGATCGAACTTTAGAACGCAGCTCCCCCAAGCGGAAACCACGTCTCCAGCACCCGTCCCTGCGTCCGGAGTCTCCTGCAGCACGTCCACCAAAAGCAAGGCCAAGTTCTTGAACCTGCGCGACAGTGTGAAGAAGAGTCCCACCAAAAGTACAGCCAAAGCGAGCAGCCCGCTACAGGGGTTCTCCATTAGGGAGCACCAGCACTGGACTTTGGAGAAGGTATGTGTGAGAGGACCACGGGCTCTGGATTTGACGCTCCGATCTGATATTTTGTGCCTTTTGACTTTCCGGTAGATAAGAACTCGGTGGGTTGAACAGTAGAACCTTGGGAATTCCATTATTCCAGCATGACCGTTCCCGGGCTAACGTTTGTGTGACGTTCTGGTTCAGGGTGCGATTAATAAAGAGGTCGAGTGAAACCGAGACTCTCCTACTCACTCAACTCGAGTCAAATTAGCAAAGACTAGTGGTGATATTTTTACGTAACTAAACAGACGCGCTTTTTCTTTTCCGTTACGATGTTTGTTGGCAGCAAATCCATTTGAAGAACGTGTTGGGAATCCCGTCTGGCTCGGGTCCTTGACCTGCTGTTAAGACATCAGTAAACTCAATTTGTTTGTTTGTTTTTCTTTGTTTTTCTTCCTCCTCTCCTTGACTTTAAGTGGTTTGAACAAGCAAACGTTATATTCGGGAATTTTTGCCGTATGCTGTGATTCTGTTTGGTGGTCGGAATTGTTTGCTGTTTCCAAAAAAATGGACATCGCTTTCTGTTCCCATTCCCATATTTTATACACACAAGACTGCCTTATCCATTGGGGAGTACTAATCCCATGCTGGGATCCCATGCTGGGATTTGTACTCACTGATCGGAATTCCGGCAGTTTGATTCCCGAGCTATCACGTTTTTTTTTTGTTGACAAAGTATAGATAAATTTGTGCCCCCTTTCCTCTGATTTCCTGTTTTTTTTTTCCCCGCATTATGGAATGTCATCAGATCCGATTCAATATTGAAGTGGATTATTTATTTTTGGATTTGGGAATTTCACACTTTGAGGAATTCTGTGGAAGCAATACATTTAGGGCTTTGAGCAATGCCATTAACAAGAACAACTAATCTGCCTTTTGTTCAGAGTGATGGGAAATCTGTTTAGCGCCGGGAATTCCATTATCCGTATTCCGATTGGAATTCACCATCTTGGGCGGAATACAAAAAAAACACAAGCAGGCAATATTGCTGTGGTGTTTTATTTATCTATTTGTTTGTTTTTTGGAGTGATATTGTCCCGCTTTTCCATTTGATCCTTGTTGTTGCCCCCCCCAAGCAGGATTATGTTCCTCAAGCATGAAAACATTTGTTTGTTTGTTTGTTGACTTTTAGAGTGTGGGCTCATCCAAAAATGGCACTCATGCACAGTGTGTGTGTCAGATGTAACATTATAGTACACACACACACACACATACTCTCCCAACCCCCCATTGCCTTTCTCTATATTTCTGTTTCGTGTGTGTGTGTGTGTGTGTGACCTGACCTCTTCCCCATGCTATTGTTCAGCAGACAGATGTCACCCCTCCCTCCACTCCCATAATCCCCGTGATCCCAATCTCGCCTGTCCCCACGGAGGCCGCCGTCATCCCTTCACCGACGTCACAGGTCTTTTTATTTTTCATCCATTTCTCCTCTTTTTTTTTTCATATTTTATCCCAACCCCCCCCCCCCCCCCCCCCCCCCCCCCGCTTTCTCTCCCTCTCTGTCTCTCTCTCTCTGTTCTTCTCCTCTTTTATCTGTTTGTTATTGTTCTGTTGATCCCACCTCATTATCAACGAGGCTGTAGCGGCTCCATTAAATATGTGCTTTAATCTCACACACGTCAAAGGGAAGTGTGGAAAACATCTGTAATTTAGACATCTGGAGGAGTTAAAAAAAAAAAAAAAAAAGCGCGCCCGTGCCCACATAGCGAGAGGACGCTGAAGTGGCGCGCCGTGTTCAGACCCTCCAGTGTTTGTGCGAACGAAGCGATGATGGTGCGACTCCTTCTTTCTTGCAGGCGAATCCTCCTCCGGTCGTAGTGAACACGGAAAGCCTGGATTCGGCCCCATATGTGAGTTTATTTATTTGTTTGTTTGTTTGTTTGTCATTTTAAATAAACATCGTGTGGGACGATGGGAGTGTTTTTATTTTATTTATCATGTTTTTTTCAGAATTGAAAATTAATTTATTAAATTAATTTCCCTCGTTTATGATCCTCAATCCTGATAGACAGACTTTTGTTTACTATTCTTTTTTCATTTCGTCGTTTTTTTCTATCCTTTTTGTGTTTTGAAAGCCTTGTTAAGGCTAAGGTTAAGTGTTTTCTTTTGTCTTGTTTTCTTTTCTTTTTTTTTTTTTTTTTTTTTTTTTTTTTTTTTTACAATTTTTCCATCTCTTCTTTAAGAAGTACATGCTCTTCTTTTCTTCCATTCTGTTCCCTTAACCATCTCTCTCTTCCTTCCCTTCACTGCCTATCTCGTATTTTCCGTTCTTTTGATTTCCTTTTCTCTCCTTTCTTCTCCTTTCCTTTCTTCTTCTCTCCTTTCTTTTTATTTGCTTTCCTTTCCTTAACTTTCTTCTCTTCTCCCTTCCTTTCCTTACACTTTCTGTCCTTTCCTTTTTCATCCCCTCCCTTTCTTTTCATCACATTCTTTCCTTTTCCATTTCCTCCTTTCTTGTCTTTTCTCTTCTTTTCTTTTTCCCCATGTTATATTTTCCCTTTCTTTTAACTTAAACCTCATTTTTACAGACTATTTCTACATCCACAGTGTTAAAAGATCCACATATTATATCATATCTGACCATTTTTCTTTATTTTTTTAATATTATTTTTATTTATTTATTTATTTATTTATTTATTTATTTTTAAAGCATTTAATTACCTATTACTGTTTATATCCCAGCACACCTTACTGATGATTCTGTTCCTCCTGACCAACATGAGTTTAAAAAACAAAACAAACAAACAAAAAAACATACTCTTAAATTCGTTTACCATGGTTGTATTGCTTTTTTAAATTCACTATTATCAATTATTATTTATTATTATTATTATTATTATTATTATTATTATTATTATTACAAATACACACACATGATACCTGTAGAAATTGTAATCATTTTAATTACACTTTTTTTTTTTAAATAAAACTTCCTTTAAGTAAGACTTGTTAAAAAAAAAAAAAAAAAAAAACATGTTGCTATGCGGTTTTAATTGGCCGTAGTGACACCGTGGGCTTCGCTCTGATTGGTCCACACGCCATCGTCTCAGGAACAGGCAGTGACTCAGGGCTTTAGAGAGCAAAGGTGCACAACATAAAAACAATAACGTACCGTATACTTATAATAGAGCTTATTCAAATCATTTAAACATAATCGTTAATATTGTGTGAATCTTGCAGGTTTATCAGCACAGCATGGAGAAAATCGTCCACACACACACACACACACACACACACACACACACACACACACACACACACACACACACACACACACACACACACACACACACTTCTCCTTTTCTCTCTGCTTTCCACAGAAGTACTGCGGCATCCCCCAGGGGCTTTCTGCAGAGGGGAAAGGCTAGATCCGGCTTTAATCTGCGTCTTTAGGGAGCTTTTCTTACCACACACACACACACACACACACACACACAGCCTTTGTGCTGAAGCAGCAACACACTAAGTCCCACACTGAATCCCGCCTCATGGGAAACGGTGCCTTTTGACGCTTATAATTGGGTTCCTGTAATTGCTCTTCATCTGCAAATTGTGTCCTGACTCATCCCAGGTCTCCCCAACTCCGATCGGCTACGTCTCCAAACGGCATTTTCAATTAGAACATATATAGAAATCTTAGCATAGAAACATTCATTCATTCATTCATCTTCTAGCGCTTTATCCGATCTTCCCTCGGGTCACATGTAGTCTGTGTCTATCTCAGGCGTCTATGGGCATTAAGGCAGGGCACACCCTGGATGGAATGCCAACCCATCACAGGACACACACACACTCACATTCACACACACACTCATACACTAGGGACAATTTTCCAAGGTGCCAATCAACCTGCATGTTTTTGGACCAGGAGGAAACCGGAGAACCCGGAGAAAAACCCCCTGAGGCACGGGGAGAACATGCACAAACTCCACACACACATGGCCGAGACGGGAATCGAACCCGGACCCTGGCGGTGTGAGGCGAACGTGACAACCACTAAACCACCGTGTCCTTCTTAGAAACAAACAACAACAAATACAATTGTCTCTGAAAAATAAATAATGTGAGGTCTGTTTAGGCCGTTTAACACCGATTTTAATTTCTGCCGTTCACTTTAATCTGAAACGATACCGTTTGTTCGCATCATGTTGGTCGGATGGATCACAAAAGCTTAGGCTGGGATCGTGTTGGGATCTGATTCCTTATATATCTGTTTGCTTTTGTTCTCCCCGCAGGTAAACGGCACAGAAGCGGACTATGAGTACGAGGAGATTTTGTTGGAGAGGGTAAGTTGTCTGTTAAAGTGTCTTTTTTGGTGTGTATGAGTCACCTGTATGATAAATGCATTTAATGAAATGTGTGTGTTTTCAGGCGAATTCTGGGCTCGGGTTCAGCATCGCAGGCGGCACCGACAACCCTCACATCGGAGAAGACCCCAGCATCTTCATCACCAAAGTGATCCCAGGCGGTGCAGCGGCTCAGGACGGGAGACTGCGGTGAGTTCACCTTTATCACCAGGTTGTGATCCCCAGATGTGTTTGAGGCACCCATGTGCAGTGTATCTTCATGGAGCTGGCTTTGTGCACAGGGGCAGCGTCATGCTGGGACATGTCTGAGAGTCCGAGTTCAAGTGGCGAGACGAACCCCATATGTCATGTGGTTTTGTCCCTATAGTGAATCCAAATCAGTTTGTCATTAATAATAAGCTCGAATGCTGATCTGCTTTATATTGGGGTGAAGAAAGGGGCATGAAAGAAGTGTGTGTGTGTATGTGTGTGTGCGCACACGCATGCTGTCAGAGCTCATTAAAGCTGCAGGAGTGTCAGACTGAGCGCTGACAGTGATGAGGACACATGGAGGGGGGGTTGCTTTTATATATGGGGTCAGGTCTCATATAGGTGTGTGTGTGTGTGTGTGTGTGTGTGTGTGTGTGTGTGTGTGTGTGTGTGTGTGTGTGTGTGTGTGTGTGTGTGTGTGTGAGGTATTTTTTGGAAATATAGCAAATGATGACTCGCTTTAAAATGAACGTGCTGAAGTTACGTTACGTCCTGTCCGCAGGGTGAACGATGTCATCCTGCGCGTCAACGAGGTGGACGTTCGGGACGTGACCCACAGCAAGGCGGTGGAGGCTCTGAAGGAGGCCGGGTCGATGGTCAAGTTGTACGTCAGAAGGAAAGGCCCCCCCGAACCCCCCCAAGAAAATGCGTCTCGGAGAAAATCGTCGAGATCAAATTGGTTAAAGGGCCTAAAGGTACATGTCCTACTCTTCATTCATATATTTATATATGAATGGGTATCTATGGGTATTAAGGCAGGATACACCCTGGATGGAATGCCAACCCATCGCAGGACACACACACACACACATTTCATACACTAGGGACAATTTTCCAAGGTGCCAATCAACCTACCGTGCATGTTTTTGGACCGGGGGAGGAAACCGGAGAACCCGGAGAAAAACCCCCTGAGGCACGGGGAGAACATGCACAAACTCCACACACACATGGCCGAGACAGGAATCGAACCCGGACCCTGGCGGTGTGAGGCGAACGTGCTAACCACTAAGACACAACCGTGCCTCCCTATATATATTTATATATATATATATATATATATATATATATATATATATATATATATATATATATAGAGATAAGCCCACCACGCTTTATTTATTTATTTATTTATTTATTTATTTAAAATGCTGTTATTCCTTCCTATCGTCGGTATGCCTCAGGTCTTGGATTCAGTATAGCAGGAGGCGTAGGCAATCAGCACATACCCGGAGACAACAGCATCTACGTCACCAAGATCATCGAAGGAGGAACCGCCCACAAAGACGGCAGGCTGCAGATCGGAGACAAACTCCTAGCCGTAAGTCCGGGAATGGTAGCAAATCCATGAGACGGGTTGGTGTGTTACGTCGTGTTGACGGCCGTGTGTGTGTGTTAGGTGAACAGTGCGTGTCTGGAGGAGGTGACCCACGAGAGCGCCGTCACTGCCTTGAAAAACACTACAGACGTGGTGTACCTGAAAGTGGCCAAACCCAACAGTGTCTTCATGACGGACACTTTCGCCCCTCCTGACGTCACCAACTGTGAGTGTCTGCGTACGTCAGCACGCCTTCACACACCACTAATACCGCGGTATCCTAGGCTGGGTTGGATTCAATTCTTCAACAAATGATTGGGATAGAGGGATTGATATTGATAATGGGATTGTCGTATCCGTCGGTATGAAGATAAATGGATGGATGCGTGTAGATCTACAGAACGGGCTTCTCATAGTGTCTAGGAATCATTATTCCCATTTTTCCTCCGCAGCCTATTCCCAACACATGGAAAACCATATCAACACCCCAAACTATCTGAACCAACCGCTCCCGCCGTCCTCTTCCGGACGCTTCTCCCCAACACCGAAGACTCCACACGGGGACGACGACATGACGCGGTAAAAAAAAATAATAATAAAACTCCGCCTCTTGTACTAGTGTTTGTGACGAGGTCATCTATTTCTTTCTTTCTTTCTTTCTTTCTTTCTTTTTCCCGAGAATTAATGCTCGTCTGTCAGCTCCATCTTCTCCTTTCTTACCTCCTGCTTTGCATTTTTCATGTCTCCTCCTCTGCTGTAGAACGAGATGAGATGAAGTTATGAAAGATTTATTGGCACTCGCAAATAGAGCGAGGGAGTAGCTGGAGAAAGAGAGGGAGATTGCCTCCTCTTTCCCCTTCTCTCTCTATCTCTCTCTCTCTCTCTCTTCGTGTACCTCAAGGTCACTATCGTTTAGCCGTGCTTTCAGCCCGAGTGACTCTTGCTGCCGTGTGATAATAGAATTGAGCAAATTGTCAGGGAGGAAATGACGCACCGTTCCCGCCATCAATCCAGACTTCTCCCGCTCGAGTCCTTGGGATAAGTGCGGGAGCGTGGTGGATGAGTGTTCCCTGCACTGACAGCTCACCATCAATTCCGAAATGAAACGCGGCCGTCGGCGCTCACTGTTTATTATAATTATATCACAGACAGGCAGCGTGACCGTCGCTGTGCGGAATTCTGTTATTACGGCAGAAAGCCGGAGCAAACCAACACATTTCCTACTGGGAAATTTATATCGTCGGTATTGCAAGTCGTTTCCGTGTAACTCTACCTTTCGCCGTGCGTTGGCATTGCGGCATATCGCGTTCTCGGCCGCTCTGTCGGAAGGGTGTATCCGGTTGCCAGATCCTCTTTCTCGTGGACTGGTCAGGGCTTGCCAAAGGTCGAGCGATTAATCGGTTTTGACTCGTATTGACTAAAGTACATTTACAGCATTTAGAAGAGTTTATGCATATAGTTTTTCCGGTTTCCAGTCGTTACAAGAGCAACCTCTAGAGGTGAACCGGTGATACTGCATGCTGTTTGTTTGTACATTTGAGGCTATGCGCTGCACAGAGGACGCCACATATATATATTTATTTATTTTTCTTATTATATTTATTCAGTAATACAGTCATATTTATTTTCTGTAGCACATTTTAATGGTTTAGTAGATTAAAAAAATGTTAATAATGTTCAGTACTAATTTGCATAGTGATATGTTTGTTTTATTATCCAGTATTCATTAAAAAAAATGTAAATAAATTATATATTAAATATAATTATATATATATATATGTGTGTGTGTGTGTGTATGTATGTATGTGTGTTGTAATGGATGTGTGTGTGTGTGTGTGTGTGTGTGTGTGTGTGTGTGTGTGTGTGTGTGTGTGTATGTGTGTGTGTGTATAGTATGTGTGTGTATATATATATATATATATATATATATATATATATATATATATATATATATATATATATATATATATATATATATATATATATATATATATATATATATATATATATATATATATATATATATATATACATAATGCCAATTATACCATACTGTTCCAAGAAATCACTTAGTCTGTATCCGGTCCACATCATATGGTTTTATTTACATAAAAATAGTATGCTAATGTCTCATTATCCCACTCTCTGTGCAGCACGCTCACAAACATGATTATTCTAATGTGCTAATTTGTTTGTGCTAGTAATTCATTTAAATTAAATTAAATAATAAAAAAAAGGATGATGACACAGCTGGAGTTGATCTGATGAGAACAGCACAAATAAATTACGCGTTAATGCACCAAACGTCTGTATGGTAGTAATAAGTTGATGAAAATGCCCAGCCTTTTTTCACTTCCTCTTCAATCCCTTTAATTCATTTATCAAAGAGCTGATTATGTAGTCATTATTTTGAATTATTTATTAGTATTAATAATTAAGAAACTAAAGCCAAATAAGACTTATGGTAATAAATAATGTATAGACTGTTTTAAATTCGGAGATATAAATATAAAAAATATCAGTTACAGCAAAAATATTTTTAAATATTTTTAAGAATGAGATTTTTTGCCATTTTATTTTAATGCTTTTTACGACTGTCATTAGAAATGACTGTAGACATAAAGGTGGCTTGATTGGAGTCCCTTTTTTTTTTATTCCCTTTTATTTTACATATAGTGTTTCACTGTTATATATCATGTTTAAAAGTAATTTCATGTTCTTCCTGGAGTCATTTTCCATTCGGGTATAAAATAGTATTGGTGGGGCAGCGCCCTCTAATGGCTAGTCATTATCATTTCATTTTATTATGTTATAATTATGTCCCGTGTGTAAAGGAGCAAGTCTGTTTATTTATTTATTTATTTTGCATGTCTGATACAGTGCTGCATGTGTTGTATTATTTGAATTAATATTGTTTTGTAGTGTCCTATAATCATTACGTGTGTGTGTGTGTGTGTGTGTGTTCATGACAGAGAGCCCAGGAAAGTGGTGCTGCACCGTGGAGCCACCGGACTTGGCTTTAACATCGTGGGTGGCGAGGATGGAGAGGGAATTTTCATCTCCTTCATTCTAGCAGGAGGTCCTGCTGATCTGAGCGGAGAGCTGAGGAAAGGAGATCGTCTCGTCTCGGTACATCTCTCACTCACTGACGGATATTATTTTAAAAAAATAATAATATGGATAGGAGAGGCACGGTGGTTTAGTGGTTAGCACGTTCGCCTCACACCGCCAGGGTCCGGGTTCGATTCCCGTCTTGGCCATGTGTGTGTGGAGTTTGTGCATGTTCTCCCCGTGTCTCAGGGGGTTTTTCTCCGGGTTCTCCGGTTTTCTCCCGGTCCAAAAACATGCACGGTAGGTTGATTGGCACCTTGGAAAATTGTCCCTAGTGTATGAATGTGTGTGTGAATGTGTGCCCTGCAATGGGTTGGCATTCCATCCAGGGTGTATCCTGCCTTAATGCCTATAGACGCCTGAGATAGACACAGACTCCCCGTGACCCGAGAAGATCGGATAAAGCGTTAGAAGATGAATGAATGAATAATATGGATATAAAATGCATATATTAGATGGAGATACTGCTTAATTAGTAGTAGTATTATTATTTATTGGTATTAATAAGGAGCAATTTGATGTTGTGTGGCATACATTTAAATCACACACACACACACACACACACACACACACACACAATCATGTCATTGTGTTCCCTCGTTCTCATGCTTTTGGAAGGCTACAACACTAAATTCTATTATTACTTCTCTACACCCAAACACACCCATATGTAGGCTTGAGGTCACCAAATTGGAGTCATTTCCTCCTAATTAGGGAAAGGCGGAGCTGTTTTTTTCCAAATAAAACCCCATTCATCTTTATTTTCTAAATCGAATAAACGCACTGAAATGGCATGGCGAAGGACAAAGGCCTGGTACTGTGTAGCATTTCTCCAGCTTTTAGGCCCAAAAAAAAAAAAAAAAACACAAAAATGGATTCGTCCTGAAATTCTGAAATTCTCAAAATCCCCTGGTGTTTTTTTCCTCCACAGGTGAACGGAGTCGACCTACGCAGCGCCACTCACGAACAGGCAGCGGCCGCTCTGAAAAACGCCGGGCAGACCGTCACGATCATCGCCCACTTCAGACCGGAGGGTGAGTGAGTCTCTGGTGTTGTAATGTGAAAGCCAGCTAGCGTCCGTGAATGTTAGGCCACGCCCACTGGACGCTTCTCAGACCTGTTTAGGAGCCCGCGCGCTTTGTTGGTTACCGTGGTTACTTTCCTGCGTATGTCCTGTGAAGCACACGCCGCGCTTTCATCCTGGAGATGATCCTAAATCTGATCAAAGGCTTTGAGGGTGCATTTTATTTTTGTTCGTAAGAGAATGTGCCCGAGAGAGAACAAATATGAGTATAAATACCATTAATGGCCGGTTGTTTGTTTGCTTGTTTACCGTCTTATTTACTACGTTTTTACGATTATTATGTCGCTCACAAAACAGTAATCTACGCTCGAGTTGGTGCATGTGTCTTTCCCCTTTCACCAGGCTGACATTTATTTAAGGACGGCGCTGCTGTGAGTGAAGTGTTTGGCCTTGAACAGTGAGGGAGCAAATGGGTTGGAGAGAGAGAGAGAGAGAGAGAGGGATGAGCAGACTGGGCTGGGAGGGGTCAAGAGCACACAGGCAGTGTGAGAGAGAGAGAGGGAGAGATAGTGAACATGGAGCCTCATTGCCTTTTAGAGATCCGTAGTCAACACGAAGAGTTTGCGCCCGGACGAGTTTCCTGCGTCTGAAGCCGAGCGCAGAATCACGACGCGGATAAAAGACCCGTGAGTACTGCGCAAAGAAAGCGCTTAATCAGCGCCAGGGATTTTATATATCTGTGATGATTCGTGATTGGATGGTGAGGAAGTTTCATGGCCTCTGACGGTAATGCGCTCTGATCGTCAGCTCATTTGACATTTAAATCTCAAACAAAGAAAAGTTCCAGGGCTGGTGTGTAGTAGTTTCGTCTTTGCACCGCCTTATTTAACCTGTTCATAATGCGATACTCGTCACTCGGGGAAGTAAATATTTGATGAAGAAAACGGTGAAAAGGGACACCGGACCGTCTTTCAGGCCGTGTCATGTAACGCCCACGCAATTGATTGGAATTTACCGAAAGCTTATAATTATTTAACGATGGCGCCGGACCACATTAATCCTGTATATAATGCATGTAGAGAAAAGACGGATGAATGAAGATAGTAGATCAGTTTTATACTGTAAATGAAATCCATGTAATGAATACAGCCAATCACAAAGAGTTCCACCAAATTAATTAATTTATTAGGTAAATATATATATATTTAGCTAAATACCAGACTTGGGTTGGCCGGAAATCGATTTATATGTGTGTAATATCAGATTCTAGATCAGTTTCCTATGTCTATTATTTTTATTTAAATAATAATACAGTTGAATTATTTCTTCTTCTTTTTATTTCCGGCTGCTGCCATTAGGTGGCGCCAAAGCGGATCAGCCTTCTCCATAGCGGATAATATATATATATATATATATATATATATATATATATATATATATATATATATATATATATATATATATATATATATATATATATATATATAAAATATATGTGTGTGTGTGTTTTATGTAGAATACAGCCGTTTCGAGGCAAAGATCCATGACCTGCGGGAACAAATGATGAACAGCAGTATCAGCTCCGGGTCGGGTTCTCTGAGGACCAGTCAAAAGAGATCGCTATACGTCAGGTATAATACACACACACACACACACACACACAGAGAGAGACATTGATAGTAGTGTAAGATAAAACTGCACTCAGGATAATGATTTCAATTAACTGCAGAAAATAATTAAGTTGCACAAGTATTGTTTACATTATTTATATATCACATGTAATATTTATGCGAGTATAAACGTCGGCCGTTCAGAAACGAGATAAAATCACTCAGTAATCCGGCAGTAACTTAAAACATTTCAATTCAAACAGCTAGGCACTTTGCGTATAGACACACACACACACACACACACTTTTTACTAAATCATGTCCCACCTGCAGTAATATATAAATAATTAACACATTTATTTACCGTATCCGTCAGGTCCATCCTGTCAGCCTTTATCTTGTACACAATAATCATTATAAAGGCGAGATGTTTTTTCTGAACCATATTTTAAACTATCCAAAAGAACATTTAATTCTAAAAAAAAAAACCCACTTTCGCTTCACGGGTCCCTTTTTGTCATGGTGTTTTTTCTCTCCAGGGCGCTCTTCGACTACGATAAAACCAAGGACTCTGGCCTCCCCAGTCAGGGCCTGAACTTTAAATTCGGTGACATCCTACATGTGGTGAACGCCTCCGACGATGAGTGGTGGCAGGCGAGACAGGTCACGGCTGACGGCGAGGTAGAAGAGATGGGCGTCATACCCAGCAAAAGAAGGTCAGGACTTTTACACACCAAAATAACTGGAATTTTAATATCTCCAATATTTATACTCAACCATCAAACAAACCATCAGTATGTACACAAAACAGTTAAAGTCCTGAAGTGACAAAATTATTCTACCAATAACTATTTAAAAAAACAGCAATAGCGTGTAAAAATACGTACGGCGCTACACCAGAAACACGCTGCCGGGCCGTCCAATCACAGACCTCGCACTCTAGCAGACCTTGTACCCTCGTAGTTGAGATCGTATATTTACATTAGCAGACGCCCTTATCCAGAGCGACGTACAAGAAGTGCTTTAGGTCTCGATCTAAGGATAAATTCATTCATGAAGTGTAAAAATAAACTTAAGTACACAAGCATAGACAGTTGATTGTTTTATTTATTTATTTATTTTAATGGATTTCTGGACAGTGAGATATAAAAAGAGAATAAAAAGGAATGTTAGGATAGGTGTTGTTGGAATCTCCAATCGGCGTCTGAAGGTAGACAGTGTCTCCGTTGTTCGGACCTCCAGTGAAAGTTCGTTCCACCACCACGGTGCCAGAACAGAGAAGAGCCTTGAGCTGATCTTACCTTTATATATATGTATGGATGGAGATTTTTTTTTATTGTCTGATAATCGTGCAGCCCTATTTATATGTAGTACGTTGTATTTATAGCGTCTTGTGACCTTTTGTTCCTCACAGAGTGGAGAAAAAGGAGAGAGCAAGGTTAAAAACGGTCAAGTTCAACTCGAAATCGCGAGAGAAAGGGGTAAGTGTGTCACAGCGTACACACATTATCACTGGGAGATCAATCCTGTGAAATCTTAAAGTCGCAGATAACTCATAGAGATAAGTTTAGGAATAAGATATATATATATATATATATATATATATATTTTTTTTATAATGATAATAGTTCTAGATACATTTAGACGAACGACATTTTGTGGTCATTAAATGCATTGAAGCTCGAGATGCTGCTATGACGACTGTTTGTTTAATTTAACCCTGTAATAAAAAACAATTTCTTCTTATTAATCCTACTGCAAAAAAAAAATCTTTCACACGAGGAATGTTTAATCATTTTAACACACGCAAGGCGTTACTGCCTTTTTAACGTAACCTGCGAGAGTTAACCGCATGTTCAACAGCGCCTCCTGCTGGTCCACTCGATATTTGAAATAATAACACCAATAACCGCAGTGTTTGCATCCGAACCGTATTCGCCGTTGATGCTTCACTCCCATGCATGAGCCAGAAAAAAACAGGACAAGATGTGTGTGTGTGTGTGTTGTGTGTGTGTGTGTGTGTGTGTGTGTGTGTGTGTGTGTGTGTGTATATATATATATATATATATATATATATATATATATATATACGCTTGCCATTGACGTCGGACTGCTCGTATTATCGACACTCGTCTTTTTCATCCCTCACTCTCGCTACCCCTCACTCTGTTCCTTCCCTCTGCTTTGTTGTGCTGTTTTGTTTTTTTGTTTCAATCTTATTATTTTATTTCATTTCTTTTGATTTGCTCTTCAACACCACAATGTCGTCGTACAGCTACCTAGAACGTTTTTTTTTTTTTTTTTTTTTTTTTTTTAAAACTGGTATAACGTATTTATTGTCAAAAATGCCTTGATGGTAAGAACGTTTTTATTATTATTATTATTATTATTATTATTATTATTATTATTATTTCTCACACCATGATAAACCTTTTTGAAGAATTCGTTTAAAATTAGCTTTAAGACTCTGGAAAAGGAGAAATTTTACCATCTTGGATTCTGCTGATTTTTCTGTTCCTTTTTTTCCCCCCTTACAGTTATATTCGTTCATTCTTTTTTTTTTTTTTTTTTTTCATTTTTCCACTTGTGCTTGGCAGGCAGAAAAGCAATTCCCGCTGGGGGTTTTCTTTTGTGTTTGTTGTAGTGCTGCTGGGGATAAGGAAAAGCAGGTCAATGCTAATCAGTAACAAACGCACATGCGTTTCTGACAGACCCACAAAGCCCCTGTGCCCTCTTTCCATATGGCAAAAACTGTGTGTGTGTTTGTGCATAACTACTGCCATGCACACACACACACACACACACACACACACACCACACACACTAGTTTGAATATCCATTTGAATGCATTTAAACTGATACTTGCAATTTAAAACCAAACCCAGTCATCCTTATTTTTTGTTTTTGTTTATTTTACCATGACTTCTTATTTATTAGTCCAAAAAGAAATATTATTCTTGCATCTACCTGGTAATAATGTCTATTTTTGTGCAAGTAAATAATTCTATTGTGTATAATAATCCTGATAATTTTTAGGTTCGTGTTATAAAGTAATTTATAGTTTATCTCGGTCCGATTGTCATCATGTTTGGGGTGACTTTTTTTTTTAAGGCAAGAAATTTAATAAAATAGATATCTTTATATATATTATTATATATATCTATATATATATATATATATATATATATATATATATATATATAAATATATAATTTAAAAAAAATTATTTTTAAGGATTGGAATTTGATTGGTTTATTAAAAAAAAAAAAAAACATTTGTCGAAATGCGTTTTATTATAATACGTAAAAAAATGAATAATAATAATGAAGATGAAAATAATTAATAATGCCCAAAAGAAAGGGAAAATGAGACACTCAAGGATTTATCCTGTCTAATCAAAATGTCTAATCTCAATCATAAAAGCAGCAAATTATTATTATTTAATTTTTTGGAAAGACTTTTAGGCCTTTATAAAAAATTAAAGCCAAATTCCTGCTTATTCATTGCTGGCAGGTTTTTTTTTTTTTTTTTTTCTTTTTTTTTTATATATATATAAACCTTTTGCTGTTGTCTTCATTTATACTTTTTAATTTCTCCTGCTTTGTATTCCCTCACTCTGCTTGTGTTAATGGTGTAGGTGTGTGGCTCATGGTAATCCCTGTGTTCATTTAGTTTTTTTGTTTGTGTTTATTTTTTTATTTTTTTTCCCTCGGTGCTGACTTTGCGCTATAGATATCCATAAGCTTTTGCAGATGCACGAGGTCAGCACTGATCGGTCATGTTATTTCCTCTACATCAGACACCTTTCTCTCCACTGTCCTCCCCACCCCACCCTACACTTTTTTTTTTGTCCTCCCTCCCTTTTTCTCGTCCTCAGCAGTCCCTCAATGACAAGCGTAAAAAGAACCTCTTTTCCCGCAAGTTCCCTTTCTACAAGAACAAGGAGGCGAGCGAGCAGGAAACGAGCGATGTGGACCGTAAGTACCACTTGTCCGGATAGGGAGGTTAGGACGACACGCCGCACGGCCAGCAGGGGGCGCCCCGCTTCCCCTGTATACAGCAGCCGTGAACCCGTTGCGTTGTTTAGTAATAAACAGCGGCTGCTGTGTGCAGTGGTGGAAAGCCGCAGGAGTGTGCGTGTGCGAGTTTTAACCCGTTGTGCTCTTTGTTTGGTTGTTTTGGTCTTTTGCTAACCGACCGACAGGACAATCCAGATGACACACTTTCCAAAGGCCAGAGTAAGTGCACGCTGATCCAGGAGCACTCCTCCTATTCCTCCTCCTCCTCCTCCGTCACTCTGTCACATGCTTATATCTCAGTCACTCTCATTACCACAAACTCGTCCCACTACAGTCACGTGACTCTTTTTTATCTTGGAATTACACAATAAATAAACAACAAATCTTATAATGGCACCGCGAGACATCCAGCAATCAGAATGTTAGATGTTTGATTTATGATTAATAATAATAATCATTCGCTCTGGGGCTGTGATTAACTCCTTATTTTATAGAAATCCAAATGTTTTATTCCGTAATATTCCATGTAAAGTTTAGCAATATATAGTGGCTCAGGAGTTCGAATAGGAGGAAGGTCATGGGTTCGGATCCCAGCACCTCTTTACCGTCACTTCACACCTTAACGACAAAGTAAATATAAGCGGCTAATTAATCAATCAATCAATTAACTTAATTGAGTCAAAGGATCCTTAATTGTGATTATTAATTAACGATATATATATATATATGTATATGTATATAGCTCCAGTGTAAAGCGAATACCGTTTCTGCCTGAACTTTCACCCTGCTGGTGTAGAAGTGTGCGGGTTTTTATTTCTTTACTGGGTTTTACATGTTTGGTGTCACTTCACTCCTATGGGTCCCTCTCTCTCTCTCCCTCTCTCTCTCTCTCTATCTCTATCTCTACCTGACTCTAGTACGTGTCTGTGTTTTTGGGTTTTTCACCATCTGTTTACTCGTGTTGTGATTTCAGAGCATGTGACCTCTAATGCCAGTGATAGTGAAAGTAGTTACCGTAAGTTTCCCTCGTATTTTCCCTCCTCCATGCCATCCGCCGTTTCCGTCCGCATGTATCACTTTGGTATTTTATTACTAACAACACACACACACACACCTTTACAGACATATGCATATGTACAGAGTTTGGCACCTAGGCGTGAAAAATCTCCTACGTCCTGGTGCATTGTGAGTGTTATAGTGTTATTAGTGAGCGAGCGCGGGTTCTCTGTTCCGCGTGTGAGGGATGGGCACTGCAGTGAGGGAGAGGAGGCAGGAGAATGTTCCAGAAGGCAAGCGAGCGCACGAGCACCGAGATATAAAACTAAAATAAATCAACGAGGACATAGCCAGACCCGGACCCGTTTCCATAGCGACAGACTTTCTCCTTCACTTTCGTCTCTCTCTCTTTCTCTCGACTGATGCGGTGAGCGAGATCCGGTGCGTGTCCTGCACACGGGCAAGAAGTTTACAAAACCACTCGTCTTTTAAGATATAAATTCGACAAACATCTGATTCTGTAGGTTCAAAGGCTTAGACGTGAAGAACATGTACATTCATTTATTTAATGCAGTTTTCTAGTTCATTGTCTGTTAGCTGGGAATGGTGTGTGTGTGTGTGTGTGTGTGTGTGTGTGTGCGTGTGTGTGTGTGTGTGTGTGTGTGTTACATGCATAGAGTAGAATAATTTGGATTTGTTTTTAAATTTAAATCAGTAAGGAGTGTGATCAACAGATCACTACCACCACAAAGTTAAGTGCTATATATATATATATATATATATATATATATATATATATATATATATATATATATATATATATATATATATATATATATATATATATATAATAAAAGTTTTAGAGCAGTACATGTGTTTGTGGGGGGGGACAATTTATTTGTAAGTTTTTATTTCCAAAATGCAAAAATAAAGAGCATAATTTTGTGCAAAAAGAAAAGTGCACGTAGTACGTTAAATGCCCTGTAGTTGGCGATATTCTGCAGAAGAGGCAATGAATTAGATGGCTATAAATCCGGCATGTTCTTGGTAATTAAATATGATTAGAATCTGAATTTTTACTCCACCATATTTTAATCATATTTGTCGTTTAGTAACGAGTGAAAGTTAGCAAGTATCTTTAGAACTGGAAAATAGCCAAGAGATTGCGTAAGTAATGGCATCTGGGAAAAATAATACAGTGATTCAAATAATAGTGTTGTTTGTTTGTTGCTTTTTAACGAGGCATGACTCGCTTGTCCGTCATTTAAAAGACGCGGATAACGAATAGGTATTTTACAATGTCGCATGACTTCGTTCTGCATGTTGCTGAATGCTCCGACTGTAAGATCGTTGCATGCTGAAGGACGCCGCGGTGATTAAACGACGTTTAATTGCGTCGCGAGTTGCAAACGGGTTAAGCGATGGAGATTTGACGTCTGCGTGATTTTCACTCACCAGATGAGGCATGTTTGATCATTTCTGAAATAGACATAATTACTCAAATCAAAAGCCCTGTACCGAACACCACGTGAGACGACGAGTGAAGATTCACCGCTGTTTTTAACCAATTCGTTCCATTTTAACTCGCAGGTGGTCAAGAAGAATACGTTCTATCCTACGAGCCTGTGTGCCAGCAAGAAGGTGAGAAGAAACTCTGGCGTTTATTGCGTTCTCATTGAGCACCGTTTGGTTCGTGTTTGTGCTGCCATCTGCTGGCGGGTTGGAGCATTAATTTATCATCTTCCCTACAGTGAACTACACTCGTCCGGTGATCATCCTGGGGCCGATGAAGGACCGAGTGAACGACGACCTGATCTCCGAGTTCCCCGACAAGTTTGGCTCCTGTGTTCCTCGTGAGTATCTTCTCCAGGGCTCGTCGTTTTTGGAAGCCATCATTTTGTATGAACACTTTGTATGCGTGTCCTAAACAACCAATCGAAACTAAAAGACGTCTCATGTCTCGCGTAAGATACGACGCGGCCGAAGCGGGACTACGAAGTGGACGGACGCGATTACCATTTTATGGTGTCTCGAGAACAGATGGAGCGAGACATCCAGGATCATAAGTTCATCGAGGCGGGCCAATACAACAACCACCTGTACGGCACCAGCGTGCAGTCTGTACACGAAGTGGCTGAAAAAGTACGACTTGCTGTTCTGTTTACAGCTGGACAAATAATACAACAATAATAACGACAATAATAATAATAATAACACAACGGTTTTTGATCCAGACTCATTTTCTTCTCCTGAATGATCTTCTCTTGTATTGCGTTGCTCCATCCACAACCTGATGGATCCACAACCTTTAGGGCTTCACGTGTAACTGTAGGTAAATAAATATGCTTTTATTTCTCTCGTCAGGGTAAACACTGCATACTTGATGTATCGGGGAATGCCATAAAGAGGCTACAAGTTGCCCTGCTGTATCCCATTGCTATCTTCATCAAACCCAAATCAGTGGAGAATATCATGTAAGTAACATAGATCACACACACACACACACACACACACACAGTTATTAAAGCATTCCATCACAATAATTATAACCTGTTGTGTTGTGTACCAGGGAGATGAACAGAAGGCTGACGGACGAGCAGGGAAGAAAAACCTACGAGCGAGCCTTAAAGCTGGAGCAGGAGTTTACTGAGCACTTCACAGGTCATTCACCTTAAAAACACATTATTATATGTTTTTATTTATTTATGTATTTATTTATTTATTTAAAATCAATACCAGGGGCACGGTGGCTTAGTGGTTAGCATGTTCGCCTCACACCGCCAGGGTCCGGGTTCGTTTCCCGTCTCGACCATGTGTGTGTGGAGTTTGTGCATGTTCTCCCCGTGCCTCAGGGGGTTTTTCTCCGGGTTCTCCGGTTTCCCCCCCCCCCGGTCCAAAAACATGCACGATAGGTTGATTGGCATGGTACCTTGGAAAATTTGTCCCTAGTGTATTGAATGTGTGTGAGTGTGTGTGTGTGTGTGTGCCCTGCGATGGGTTGGCATTCCATCCAGGGTGTATCCTGCCTTAATGCCCATAGACGCCTGAGATAGGCACAGACTCTCCCCGTGACCCGAGAAGATCGGATAAAGCGCTAGAAGATGAATGAATGAATGAAAATCATTACCACAGTATAAAATGCATGCATCCAAAAAAAAAAAAGCTATTTTGTATTTCGCCAGTAGATGGCAGTAGACCGGATGTCCACAAAATTTAGCACTCTCGCCTCCATCCATGGCACAGCATCGCTTTTTCAGCGATAGAATTTATTAATAGTATATTAAATAATTTATTAAAGCACTGTGTGATGAAAATGGTGTTGAGTTCTGAGAAGAAGCGAGAGGTTTGATGAAAATGGTGTTGAGTTCTGAGAAGAAGCAGTGTTATTTTGGTTCAAACTTGTTTTCGATTTATTTTTGTTTTCTGTGAAGAAATGAAAAATTGCAATTTAAAAAAAATCACTAAATAGTTTATTTGCAATTAATAGTTAATAGTTCAAAGCATGTCAGGCTGAATGCTCGGCCCGTACATATTTTCACCTCGCCAAATATGAAAATAATTTGCACACCCCTGTGACAGACGGTCAGAAATAGCGCAGATCCTGAAGTGTCTTTTGGTGCTCCCTGTAACGGTGTGGCGCATGCGTGTGCTGCCATCTGCTGGCGTGTTGCAGCAACAAATTATTTCAAATACGTTTTTGTGTGTGTGTGTGTGTGTGTGTGTGTGTGTGTGTGTGTGTGTGTGTGTGTGTGTGTGTTGCAGCCATCGTCCAGGGAGACACTTTGGAAGAAATCTACGATCAAGTCAAGCAGATCATCGAGGAGCAATCCGGACCATATATATGGGTACTATCTAAGGAGAAACTATGAAGCGATGCGAAGTCTCCCTTTTCTGTTTTTATTTATTACGTCTCTATATATATATTTTCTTTTTCTTTTTTTTTTTTAATTCTGAATCACATCCGGCCCCTCAGTCTCACTTCCCAGCGACATGCCAGTAGGTGTCCCACAGGGCTCGATGCGTTGTCCACCTTTCAGATCTTCCTTTTTCTTTTTTTTTCTTTTTTTTTTTTTTTTTTTAAAGCAAAAAGAAAAACAAAAAATGAACAGATAAGGGGGATGCATCAAATTCATTCGCAGGACTTTGGAAACGGTACAGTTCCTTAATGTTTAAGGGAGGATACTTTTTACAGAAGAAGAGATACGTGAATTGAGCTGGATTCTTCTTTTTTTTTTCTTTTTTTTTTTTTTTTTCATTCCCCTCATTGTTTATGATGTTGATTACGGAGTTAAAATCTCAGGCATCGGAAATCATCGAATAGCAGAAGATTATAAACGCAAAACTTTGCACGTTCTAGCTTTAATAGCATGTCTTCTTTGACTTTTTTGAGTTTTCTTTCCATCATAGTTCCATGTTTTCACATTTATCCTTTCTTTGTTTTTTCACAAATCGTTACACCTTCTGAGCGCTTGTTCTTTCTTTTCTTTTTTTTTTTCCTCCCCCTCTCCTCGCATTTGTACAGGAACGAGTGGCGTCGATTTTTGTTCTGTTCGTTTTTCCAAAGTGTCTTACACATGTACGGAACATCACTTTTATTTTTTATTTTCTCATGTAGAAAAGTCTTGTCATTTGTAAGGACCTGCCATTTTAAGAGGTGTCTGTGCACATCCGTGGCTGAAAAAACAAAACAAAAACAATGCCGGCGCGTAGCTAAAAGAAAATTTATTGTACAATGAAATCTTAACAGATATTTAACCCTCCACCCACTGCCTATTTTGTTATAATAAAAGTCTATAGTGAACTTTATGTAAGCACTAGTACTGCGGGAGTTATTTTTCTTTACATTATAAGACGTTTAAAAAAAAATAATAAAAATTGAAAAAAACAAAAAACATGGAATTTTTCAGACTTATAATACGGATATATATTTTTCCCTATTTGTTTTTCCCGTCTGCCGGCTTTATTATTATTATTATTTTTGTTTTTTACGACGCCGCAGCGTAATGACCGACAGGAAGTGAGGTGTTTCACTGTGAAGAGCCGAACTCTCTCACGCTGTCATTACCTCAGTCTGAGCTCCGTGCGTATTCCGTAGCGATCCGACGTCTGCCGCCTTTTCGGAATCGGACCGAACCTGCTTTCCCGAATCCGCCCAGGTTCTCGCGTCCGTGTCGTCTGACTGACTATAATCGAGATGCTCGTCTTTTCACCTCGACACTTGTGCTTTTTAGGGACACTTTGGGGGACTGAATAAATCAATCCATGTAAATAACCTACTGATTCATTCCATTCATTCCGGACAAACCAGAGGGAGGTGTGTGGGGGGGGGTCGGGGTGAGGGGACGAACGGACGGCAAATCCAACGAATAAAACACTTTCTCATACAGTGTCGGTGTGTGTTGTTATTTAAAGCTGCCATCATGTGTGTGTGCATGCTGTTCGCTGGAGTCGATTCGCATGAAGAATGAGTCGACTCGTAGAGTGATTTTGTTTTTTTTTTTTAAAATTTATAATTTTACTTTAAAACTTTAGATTGTGCCTTTTTTCACACTTAAGCCTCTTCTGTACGAACCTTCTCAGCTCAAATGCTGCATTGTCTATCTAAATATTTCTTTTAAATAGTTTTGCATTTCTCACTGTTTATCAATAACCGTTTGGTGTCCTGATGCATCAAAATGTATTTATTTGTATTTTCTATATATTAGTTTACACAAGTTGAGAATCCTGACATAAAGGTACATCATATTATTTTTCAATCATTTCCTAAACTAGATTTTACAATTACATTGTGGCTATCTAGTGTTAGCGCCATCTGGTGGCTCACCGCGGGATTGACAAGTTCTTCATCTACATTATTGCTGTTATAATTATTACAAAATGACAAAAAAACACAAACCTGTATAAAGTGACGCTACTTATTCTGTGGATCATAACTCGTCTTTAGATGCATTATTGTCACTACAGTTAAAAGTTGATAAATGTGGGAAATGTTACATTTTATTTCTGATCAAAATGACGGGGGAGAAAAAAAAAGATTCAAAGAACCGAATCACTAAAATGATCCGATATTCCCATTCAATACCGAAGTGAAAGTGATCTTGCGGAATTGGAATAACTTTGGGAATCTTATGTGACTCTGAGGTTTGTTCGTGGAAAGAAGGAACATTCATTCATTCATTTTCTACCGCTTTATCCGATCTTCCCTCGGGTCACGGGGAGTCTGTGTCTATCTCAGGCGTCTATGGGCATTAAGGCAGGATACACCCTGGATGGAATGCCAACCCACCGCAGGGCACACACACACACATTCATACACACATTCATACACTAGGGACAATTTTCCAAGGTGCCAATCAACCTACCGTGCATGTTTTTGGACCGGGGGAGGAAACCGGAGAACCCGGAGAAAAAACCCCTGAGGCACGAGGAGAACATGCACAAACTCCACACACACATGACCGAGACGGGAATCGAACCCGGATCCTGGCGGTGTGAGGCGAATGTGCTAACCACTACGCCACCGTGCCCCTTAAGAAGGAACATTTGTCCCTTAAAAAGATGATGACTGGTTTTCCCAAATGGGACTGACGCACACCAAGTGGAATTCTGCTCAGCAGGTCAAATCCCAGCACCACCCGAGTCAACATGAGCAATGTAAATGGCTCTGGGATGCGGGTGTCTGCCAAAACACACCAAACACCCTCTACAAACCACTCTATCAAAAATGCAGTTTTGTCAACAACAACAACAACATCAAAACAAACATTGCCCGGTTCAACATTGAGTTCATGCATAACCAAGGTAAAAAAGTAAAAAAAAAAAAAGTCGCAGTACATGATCTCTAAAAAGGTTGGCGCGATCGGTCTCGCACAGAATACTGCCGCCTACTGGACACATGTGGAACGACAAGCATCACGATCTGATCTTACCGCGCTTCATCTACAAGCGTGTGTGTGTGTGTGTGTGTGTGTTGTGTGTGTGTGTGTGTGTAAAACCTACAACTTCTTCCTTTTCAGGATGCTTTATTTCCAGCAGCGGTGATGAGACAGAGGTGTTGGTGTAATCATTATTATTGTTGTTGTTATTATTATTAATAAACAGATTTATTTACATTTACATGCTTACAATTTCTTTGGAAAACCGCCAGTGTCCCCGGTGTGTGTGTGTGTGTGTGTGTGTGTGTGTGTGTGTGTGTGTGTGTGTGTGTTTCAGCGGTCACTTCTTGTCCTTGATGTTTCGGGACGCGTCCCTCATGCCCTCCTTCAGCTCGTGCAGGAACCGCTCCCGGAGTCGCGCGCTGCTCCGGCCCACGTCTCCGGCGCGGATGTGGCGCGCGGCGTCCCTGGCGGCGAGCTGCGCGCGCGTGACGGCGAAGGCGGTGAGCTGCGCCGCGCGGCGGATCGGCCTGGACTCGGCCAGTCTCTCCACCAGCTGCGCGTTGTTGATCAGCGCGTGCACGAGCCTCCGCAACACCATGGCAACGCTGTTTTCGCGCGCACAAACACACAGACAAACAATCAAATGTCATGCACAAAAGTAAACAAACAAACAAACAAATAAATAACAGTCGCACCTGAAAAGCGGTTAAACGTCCTGAGGGAAACACGGGGGCGCTGTGGTGTGTTACATCACAATAAGACTTAACGCGGGACTTCCGGTATCTTTTGGGTTCCTACCCCCCCCCCTTATATATATATATATATATATATATGTGTGTATATATATATATATATATATCGTAATATTATATATATATATATATATATATATATATATATATATATATATATATATAATATATATATCTCGTAATACTATATCTATTAAAGGAAACCACGGAGTAGATATATATATATAGTATATGGATGTCTATATATACTATATATAGATATAGTATATCTATATATATATATATATATATATATATTAGCTATTATATATATATATAGATATAATATAGCTATATATAATCGTATCGTTAAAATAATTCAAAAACACCTGAATTAATTGACAAAGAAACCACGGAGTAGAGCGTCATATATATAAACGAAATAAAATACAATTCACGGGTAGAAAGAGGAAATTAAATAAACATTTTTATAATATATTTAATAATATTTACTATGATTTATAACTGAACGTTTACTAATTATATTTGGTTACTCGGGTTTATTTGTTTGTTTCTTTTTTTAACCAGGCGCATAAAAAAGCTCCTAAAAAAGGGGTCCTAGGCATTCAGAAAATACCAGTAATACACGATCTGGCGCTACACCGGAATGCTGTTTAAGCGCCAAATGTTACAGCGCCCCCTGTAGGGGACTGGAGGAGGTACAATATAATATTCGATAAAGAAAAAAAATCGGCAAAAATGAAAGGAAATTAAATCTGTCCGACTGTTATATATCATTTTAATGACGTCATTTTTTATGTCTCTATTTTTAAATGTATTTTTGCTGCGTCAACACTGAAATTTCCACACTGTGGGACGAATAAAGCTCGATTCTTATCTTACTTTTATATGTAAATTTATTCTGATAAAAGAGACGTGCAATCAAACAAAAAGGACGCGTTTACACCCAGTAGACTTGAATATGGATTTTTTAAAAACCCTCTTTTTTTCCTTTTACTTTTTATTCCCAAAAAAAAGAACCTTTGGCAGAAACATGTAAAGGAATATCCATCCATGTCTCAGAGGGAAACGCTGGTTCTAGCGGTTATTGGAGCCACCTAAAGATAAAAGTGGCGCAGATCTTCAGTCGCGTACACGCCCGTGTAAACAACCGCCGCATTCACACCGTATCAGTACAACTGCAATAATGTTACAGCCAAGGTTCGGGTTTGAGGTGGAAAAGAAGTTGATTGTAGCAGATCAGTGTCTTGGAGGCAGGTGTGTGTGTGTGAGTGTGTGTGTGTGTGTGTGTGTGTGTGTGTAGGTGTGCGTGTGTGTGTGTGTGCATGGAGGTACTACATGTGTAAGTCATGGCTGGGAAAAAGGTGTGTGTGTGTGTGTGTGTGCATGGAGGTACTACATGTGTCAGTTATATTTGGGCTAAGAGAGGTGTGTGTGTGTGTGTGTGTGTGTGTGTGTGTGTGTGTGTATGGAGGTACTACATGTGTAAGTCATGTCTGGGAAAGAGAGGTGTGTGTGTGTGTGTGTGTGCGCATGGAGGTACTACATGTGTAAGTCATGTCTGGGAAAGAGAGGTGTGTGTGTGTGTGTGTGGAGGTACTGGACATGTGTAAGTCATGTCTGGGAAAGAGAGGTGTGTGTGTGTGTGTATGGAGGTACTACATGTGTAAGTCATGTCTGGGAAAGAGAGGTGTGTGTGTGTGTGCATGGAGGTACTACATGTGTAAGTCATGTCTGGGAAAGAGAGGTGTGTGTGTGTGTGCATGGAGGTACTACATGTGTAAGTCATGTCTGGGAAAAGAGATGGGTAAAGAGAGGTGTCTGGAAAGAGAGGTGTGTGTGTGTGTGCATGGAGGTACTACATGTGTAAGTCATGTCTGGGAAAGAGAGGTGTGTGTGTGTGTGCATGGAGGTACTACATGTGTAAGTCATGTGTGGGAAAGAGAGGTGTGTGTGTGTGTGTGCATGGAGGTACTACATGTGGTAAGTCATGTGTGTGGGAAAGAGAGGTGTGTGTGTGTGTGTGTGCATGGAGGTACTACATGTGTAAGTCATGTCTGGGAAAGAGAGAGGTGTGTGTGTGTGTGTGTGTGTGTGTGTGTGTGTGTGTATTAAATTCACATGCAGATGCAGATAAGTCAGTGTTCTTCAGGAGCTTCTGGACTGATACTTTATCTGCTTGAACCAGGCCCAGTGTGACCTTCTCCAGCCTTTTTCATTTTTCAGCGTGTGTGTGTGTGTGTGTGTGTGTGTGTGTGTTCAGGGTTCACACCATCTCCCGAGTCCAGGGGGGGGGGGGATGGGGGTTGCAGGAGGTGGACAGAGGTGTGGTGTTCGCTGAGGGCCTTTTTTTTACGCCTGGGTGTGGTGACGTCGTTTATCTCAGAGTCCTTTTACACGTTTTATAGCAGACGTTTTTTTTAACGTCACATTCCGCAGCCGAAAAATCTCTCGAATATGTCGATTACAGAAAAACATGAACATAAATTAAAACATAAACACCTTCTGTTAGATTCTGCTGTTAATATAAATGTTATTTAGTCTTAGACTCCAGAAACCTCTTCTGTGTTTATTTACACACTGCACTGTTTTTATACTACTGTAATTTAATAAACTTTTAAATCAATATTGAAGCATTTACTACAAAATAATAATTAGGATCAGAGTAAACACACACACACACACACACACACACACACACACACACACACACACACACACACAGAGAGAGAGAGAGATGCAGTTTCTCACGGTTTATGTTTGTTTGCTGAGCTTTGAACTTTCATCACACAGACAAAGAAAAACACGTTAAATTCCTCCTTTATTCCTCATAAAGGTTTATAAGAGTTTAAAGTCTTACGCCGTTTATCCACAGCAACTTACAACTGAGCAATCAAGGGATAAGGACTTTTACTCAAACGCCCCCTAGTGGTGGGATTTGCACCTGCAATCTTCAACACCGCTGCGTGTTTTGAGGATGAATTCGTGTGAACAATTCCATAATGGGGGCATGGTGGTTTAGTGGTTAGCACGTTCGCCTCAAACCGCCAGGGTCCGGGTTCGATTTCGATTCCCGTCTCGGCCATGTGTGTGTGGAGTTTGTGCATGTTCTCCTTGTGCATCAGGGGGTTTTTCTCCAGGTTCTCCGGTTTCCTCCCCCGGTCCAAAAACATGCACGGTAGGTTGATTGGCACCTTGGAAAATTGTCCCTAGTGTGTGAATGTGTGTATGAATGTGTGTGTGTGTGTCCTGCGATGGGTTGGCATTCCATCCAGGGTGTATCCTGCCTTAATGCCCATAGACGCCTGAGATTGACACAGACTCCCCGTGACCCGAGGGAAGATCGGATAAAGCGCTAGAAGATGAATGAATGAATTCCATAATGAAGATTTCCTCCGAAGAACAAAAGCACTAATTAAATTCACTTTGCCTTTCAGGTTGGGATTAGATGTTAGATTAGATGTTAGATTAGATTAAATTACATTTATATTATCCAGAGCCACTTACAACTGAGAAATTTATCCTTAAGGGCCTTGCTCAAGGGCCCAATAATGGCTGCTTGGTGATGGTGGGATTTGATCCTGTGATCTTCTGATCCAGAGGCCAATGCCATCATCACTGAGCTCCCACCTCCCTAACAAAAAAAAATAGTGAAATGAAAAAAAAATTATTAAATGAAATAAAAAAAGTAAATGAAATAAAAAAATAAATGGAATAAAAATTATTTTAATTAAAAAAAAAATTAATAATTACATTAAATGTAAAACAAATGTAAAATAAAATGTAAAAATTAATTAAATTAATCTTAAATATTTCATTTAATTTTATATAAAAAATTAAATAAATAAAAAAATGATGAAATCCATGTTATAAAAGATCTCAGCAGCGTGAACACTATCATCATCCTTCTTATATTTCATCGGCACCTGATCCTACTTGTGTGTCCGCAACACAGTGCCTTGGGCCAAAGACAACAAAGCCAATCACAAGATAAACACTGAACACAATATCACTTTCTCAGGCTTCGACTTATCGCCTGATTCTGGCCGAATTCTCCTGTGTGTTTGTAAAAGCATGAAAATTGCATAGGTTTCATAATAATAACAATAATAATAACAATAATAATAATACAACGTTTCACCAGTGCATTATTTACCTGCAGTCATTTAACACGAGTCGCGACTGCGCGTGAGGCGTGATGTACGTGCAATGCGTGGGAAAATGCGGGTATACGATATCTATAACGCATGAATAAATCACTTGGGTGTGTGCCGTTAAGGGGAATGAACAACAATAGGTCTGCATTATGCAGTTGCTCCAACCCTAAACATTATTTCCGTAAAATGTTCTCAGCTCGAGGTCATGAGTTTAAATCCCACGGGATTCCTGTGGACACACACACATGCTGTCCTAATGAATGGGGACGAAACAACCGTTATGCCATCTCTACAGAACACATACGACCCGAAAAGCTATACATTTACAGCATATGCTCTTATCCAGAGCAACTTACAACTGAGCAGTTGAGGTTTAAGGGCCGTGCTCAAGGGCCCAATAGTGCCAGCGTGGTGGTGATTTGGATTTGAACCTGCGATCTTCTGGTCCAATCCCTTTTCCACTGTACTCCCAATGTCCACAAAGTGAGTTGTGTATTAATTAAGTGTATTAATTGGATATTACTTCATTCATTCATTCATCTTCTACTGCTATATCCGATCTTCTCGGGTCACGGGGAGCCTGTGCCTATCTCTATGGGCATTAAGGCAGGATACACCCTGGATGGAATGCCAACCCATCGCAGGGCACACACACACTCACACACACATTCATACACTAGGGACAATTTTCCAAGGTGCCAATCAACCTACTTTGCATGTTTTTGGACCGGGGGAGGAAACCGGAGAACCCGGAGAAAAACCCCCTGAGGCACGGGGAGAACATGCACAAACTCCACACACACATGGCCGAGACGGGAATCGAACCCGGACCCTGGCGGTGTGAGGCGAACGTGCTAACCACTACGCCACCGTGCCCCCGTATTAATTGGATATTACTTTCTAATTTAGAAGAACACATATTTACTGGAGGAGTGGTCTAAAACATCTCAGGAAACATCTCACTGATGTTGGCATGGACGTAAAAGAACAAGAAATGGGCCCTTGAGCAAGGCCCTTTACCCTCAATTGTAACGCTATTACAACACAGCTGTTTCTCAGCTATGTTTATTTTTAGATTGTCACACAAACCGTACAAGTTCGATTAGAGTCAAAATTAAGTCACATGGCAGAAAGAAGCGATCTGGAGTTTCTGAATGAGACGGAGAAACTTTTGGTAGCTTCTAATATTAAACAAATTTCTAGTTAAGGGCAAAGCTACCATTCATAAGATTCTCTCTCTCTCTCTCTCTCTCCTCTCTCTCTCTCTCTCTCTCTCTCTCTCTCTCTCTCTCTCTCAGTCTGCTCTAAGTGTGAGAGTCAGATAAGAGGCTGTTCCCAGAAAGCATACGCACACTGTTGGGTTGATGGAGGATGCACAGCGCTGATACTGTTCAGACGAAAAAGGCGGGATGATATCTGTGTGTGTGTGTGTGTCTGTGTGTGTGTGTGTGGGGGGGGGCGCTTGTGAAAAAGCGTATATATGAAATCCTTGAAAATGAGCCTTTCCTTCTCCCTGAAGGCCGCAGAAGCCTTTAAACAGGTTGTGGCGTCTTTGGCTGAACTTCTGAATCGTAAACAAACATCTGGTGGGAAAAAAAAGCAGACATTATTTTATTTTAAGCGCTCGCCAAGTCGATACTTACAGAATGCAAATAAAAAATAGCCTTCATTGGGATTTATTCGCGTGAACTTGAACTACTGAACTTGCTGGATGTAAATAAAAAGGGGTTGTAGATTATTGGTGTTAAAGACAAGGCAATATGGAGTCAGGGCAAGGTTTAAATATATATATATATATATATATATATATATATATATACACACACACACACACACACACACACACACACACACACACATAGTGTTGTGGAAAGGCTACTTTGGAAATGTAATAGGTTACAGATTACCGAGTCCCCTATACAGAATGTAATAAGTAGTGTAACTTTTCATTTCATTGACCTAAAAAAAGTAACTGATTACTCTTGATTACTTATTATTTGGCACTTAATGAAATTAACGTTATAAGGAAAAAAATCCAAACCCAAACCTCGTAAAAAAAATAGGTCATATCTTTTGTAATTGAGGTGGTGAGGTTGGGGGGTTATGGGGGAAAGGGGGGGGGGGTGCGGGGGGGGCAAAAACGTATAAATTATAAATATAAATCTTTAACAGTAACTGTAATTTAATTGCACATTTTTTTCTCGGTAAGTAACGAATTACTGCTATTTTTATTTTGTAATTAAATTATGTAATGCTGTACAAAACACAAATGTACAAAAAAATCTCCCAGGCCTGGACTTTGTCCTCCAGTTCCACTGCCTTAGTTACAAAAAGACTAAATGTTAAACAGTGTAAATATTTGCTCATGGGTGATAATTATTATTATTATTTTATCTCCTCTCATAATAAGGAAACACCAAACTGTGTTGTGCCTCCAAGGAGGAAATCCATCTCCAGCACCATAAAAGAGACCTACAATTAATTAAAGCCACCTACAATAAACCCAAACAGCACGGCGGTGTGAGTCCATGTGAACGGAGGGAGGTCATGCGCGAGGATTATTATTAACGATAAACAAAGCGAATGTTCCATCACTGTTTCAGGTCTTACCTCGGAGATCTAAAAATAACATGTTTGCATGTAGAGTGAGTGCATAATGACAGGGTTGTGTAGTGTTAAGCAGCAGTGTGTGTGTGTGTGTGTGTGTGTGTGTGTGTGTGGATTAGGGACTGAGATCAGTGTGTGGCCCTGAATGGAGCTCATTAACGTCTAAAAGACTGTAAGTTTAAGGGACAAAAATGCTAATAAGAACATTATAGCCAAAATAAATAATAGTATTGTGGACATGTTTGAAGGGTAAAATACTTGTGTATTCGTTTAAAGGGGAAACTTTTCCTGGAGTGGCGGGGCACGGTAGCTTAGTGGTTAGCACATTCACCTCACACCGCCAAGGTCTGGGTTCGATTCCCGTCTCGACCATGTGTGTGTGCATGTTCTCCCCGTGCCTCAGGGGTTTTTCTCCGGGTTCTCCGGTTTCCTCCCCCGGTCCAAAAACATGCACGGTAGGTTGATTGGCAACTTGGAAAATTGTCTCTAGTGTATGAATGTGTGTGTATGTGTATGTGTGTGTTTGTGTGTCCTGTGATGAGTTGGCATTCCATCCAGGGTGTATCCTGCCTTAATGCCCATAGACGCCTGAGATAGACACAGACTCCCCGTGACCCGAGGGACTCATAGACTCACACTTTGTCTCACGGGTTGTTCTTACAAATCATTGCCACAGTTTTTGTTTCTTTATCACTATTGTTTTTTTTTTTGTTTTCTTGGTTCACGTTTTATACATTTGCACTTTTTTTGTACAGACACACTTATCTTATATTTACATTACGTCCCCAGGAGATCGTGGATTATATTCTTTAACCAATGAGCTACTGGAACACATCCTGTTGTGTTAAATGGCATTAAGTTACCTTTATGTCTCTCAGGTAGGTCCCCCCCCCCCCCCCCCCCCCCGTAGAGTTCGCTATTGAAATTCTTCAAACCTCTCTGTACTCAGTCTCCAGTAACCATGTGTGGTGGAAAAAAACACACACAAAGCTGAATCTTTAGACCTGTTTCCACATTCTTTCTCTCGAAATGCCAGCTGCTAGGAAGAAACAATTTACCGAGTCTCACGGACAGGGCAGAGGAAAATGCTAACATTGTTCGAGAATCAGCCGCGGTAGGTTTTCCTACAAATGCAGCTTTTTTTTCTTTTCTAAACACTATTCAGGCAAAAGTTTGTGGACACCTGAGCATTTTGACCCCATTTGCACTCATAAGAACCTCTGTTCTTAACAACTGAGCGTTAACGGCATTGCTCAAGCTCAAGATGTGGTTTGGTCATGTTGGGATTTGAACTCACAACCTTCCGATCAGAAGTCCAACCTCTTATTCACTTCAACCTGAATGTATTTTCTTAACAGCCCTGATTTTTTTATATTATTATTATTATTATTACTTTCGAGCTGATCTACTGTGAGGAAACTTTTTTGGATGGAGTCTCTTGTGCCAGAGGTGGCGTTGTTGCACGGGCCGCAGAGGTTTACGCTGTGCCATTATGCCACGCTCTGTAATACGATAGGGAGTATTTTATTCATTCATTCATTCATTCATTCATTCATCTTCTACCGCTTTATCCGATCTTATCCGGTAACGGGGAGTCTGTGTCTATCTCAGGGGTCTAGGGGCATTAAGGCAGGATACACCCTGGATGGAATGCCAACCCAGCGCAGGAATGCCAACCCAGCGCACACACACACACACACACACACACACACACTCACATTTACACACACTTTCATACACTAGGGACAATTTTCCAAGGTGCCAATCAACCTCCCGTGCATGTTTTTGGACCGGGGGAGGAAACCAGAGAAACCCGGAGAAAACCCCCCTGAGGCACGGGGAAGAACATGCACAAACTCCACACACACATGGCCGAAGACGGGAATCGAACCCGGACCCTGGCGGTGTGGAAACGAACGTGCTAACCACTAAACCACCGTGGAGTATTTTATTCATTCATTCATTCATCTTCTACCGCTTTATCCGATCTTCCTCGGGTCACGGGGAGCCTGTGCCTATCTCAGGCGTCTATGGGCATTAAGGCAGGATACACCCTGGATGGAATGCCAACCCATCGCAGGGCACACATACACACATTCACTGGAGTATTTTATGATGCTGAAAATTATATTTGCAATTCTGTATTCTGAATTTTCTATTCAATTCACTTTAATTGAATTTGATTTTATAGAATGCAAATAAAAAAATAAAAAAAAATATAGAACCAAAAACTATTAATTCGAGACAGGGGGGATTGCAGCAAGGAAAAAAAAAACCCTTTAGATGATATGAGGAAGAAACAAAAGGGGAACCAATCCTCATCTGGATAACAGCAAGGGTGTGAAAATAAATCGTTAAGACGTTACAAACACCAGGAAGTGGGAAAAATCACGAGTGCAGGAGTGTGTGATGATGAGTAATGAACTGTATATGGTCTTATACATTTAACTGGAGATGTACAACCAGGAGCTCATAACAAAAACATAACTATGATTGTTTTTTTAATTAATACAAAATCATAATTGTTGGAAGACGGTTGGCAGTTTGATGATGGTTGCGGTAAAAGAGGAATAAAACACTACACATTGGGTGTTTATTTTTTCCCGTAACAAGTGCTTCTTTCTTCTGAATGTGACAATAAATGTAACAATAATGTACAAAAACCCGTCTATTATTTTCGCTTAATTTTTGTTTTGTTTTTTTACCTGATGGGGCAAAAGTATTGGGACACCCAACGTTCCTAGCCATTTTGCGTTAGAAATAGATTTTCCCTTTGCTTTAGACTCAGACCTGTTCCAAACATCACATTCATTCATATTCTATCTTCTACCGCTTTATCCGATCTTCCCTCGGGTCACGGGAGTCTGTGTCTATCTCAGGCGTCTATGGGCATTAAGGCAGGATACACCCTGGATGGAATGCCAACCCACCGCAGGGCACACACTCTCACACACACACACATTCATACACTAGGGACAATTTTCCAAGGTGCCAATCAACCTACCGTGCATGTTTTTGGACCGGGGGAGGAAACCGGAGAACCCGGAGAAAAAACCCCTGAGGCACAGGGGAGAACGTGCACAAAATTCACACACATATGGCCGAGACGGGAATCGAACCCTGGACCCTGGCGGCGGTGTGAGGCGAACGTGCTAACCACTAAACCACCGTGCCCCCTCCCAAACATCACATAATCAGCTAAAATAAGAGATACTTTACATGGAGTGGGAAATCTCATGCTACAGAGCCACAACCCGTTTGAACATAAATGATGGCACCCCACTTACATCAGTCCCTGACTTTACTGACACACTAATTGGCTGTATTGTAGGTGGAGTGTTTAAATAATGGTACACCTTAGGAGGCTTTATTGTTTCCGCAATAAGCAGGCACTCTCCATAGCGCTTGATAGAGAGAGAGAGAGAGAGAGAGAGAGAGAGAGAGAGGAGTGAGAGAGAGAGTAGCCAATGCATGTGTATGTTAATCTTGGCTTTTGTTCTATCGTCTTCTCACTATCGTCTTCACTATCATCTGTGGGGTCCTGCAATCTGAGATGGCCCTCTCAGGCGATTCCCAAAGCAGATACCTGCAGCTGCTCAGGATGCTTTCTGTGGTCCCGCCCTTTGGATTCAGGATACGTGGGAAAACAAACGTGTACATTGTACTGTTTAGCGCTGCAGTGTACAAAGCCACACTACTGAGATGTGTGTGTGTGTGTGTGTGTGTGTGTGTGTGTGTGCACGAATGTGTTGTTTTGTTGAGACCAACACAGAATTAACTGTCATTAGTAAACCCTAAATGATTATTTTACTCGCTAATTCAGTAATCCCCCGTACAAACCCTAAAGCCTATAATCACTATTTGAGACACATTTGGACTCGAAGTCTGTGGACGTGTGAAGCACAGGAGAGGATCGGGACACGCCCATATTATAACTGGTCATATAATAAATAATTTACCTTACGGTTGTAATTAAAAGCACAAAAAAAACCCCCAAGCCTGTTGGAGAAGGGAGAGTGAAAGACAAAGCTGATTAAGCACCAGCTGCGGCGTATAAAATGAGCTCTGTTTTCACAGGTGCCCCCAAAAATTAGAGCAAATCCAATCCAAGTTGCCTGTCTGCCCTGCACTTTTCCTGACGGGGATCCAAGAAGCCTGTTTTGGTTTCACGGTTTGGGCGTCGGTGAGACGTCATTCTATTTCAGGTGGCCGTGTAAAGTCTGCTGAGCAGACACGTCTGGAAAGAATGAGATCCATTGAGCGCTGAAGGTTCGCCTTCGCCCGAGGCTCTGGGGCAGATCTGTGTTGGGCAAAGAGGAAAATGTACAGTGGGGGAAACAAGCTCACAACATACTACATGGTTCTTTTCTGTGCACAAGCAACAGATCTCTATCTATCTATCTATCTATCTATCTATCTATCTATCTATCTATCTATCCATCTGTCTATCTGTCTGTCTGTCTGTCTGTCTGTCCATCCATCCATCGATAGCGATTGTGAATATGAATTCACTATTATGCGAATGCTTGTGTACAAGCAACAAATCTCTGTCTATCTATCTATCCATCCCTCCATCCATCCATCCATCCTCTGATAGTGATTGTGAGTAGTGAATTCACTATCTATTATGCAAATTCTTGTGTACAAGCAACAGATCGATATCTATCTATCTATCTATCTATCTATCTATCTATCTATCTATCTATCTATCTATCTATCTATCTATCTATCTATCTATCTATCTATCTATCCATCCATCCCTCCATCCATCCATCCATCCATCCTCTGATATTGATTGTGAGTAGTGAATTCACTATCTATTATGCAAATTCTTGTGTACAAGCAACAGATCTATATCTATCTATCTATCTATCTATCTATCTATCTATCTATCTATCTATCTATCCATCCCTCCATCCATCCATCCATCCATCCATCCACCCATAGTGATCGTGAATAGTGAATTCACTATTATGCGAATGCTTTTGTACAAGCAACAGATCTCCATCCATCCATCCATCTATCCTCTGATAGAGATTGCGAATAGTGAATTCACTATTATATACTATATAGTAAATACAAGGAATTACAACCCATAACAACACAATTACAAACAAACAAAAAGCAGAGGAATAGTGAAAAATATCCAAGTGCTGTTATGTTGCTGTGATTAAATAAAATAAATGGTACGTTTGGAAAATAACGATAAAGAGTGACTTTACTGGGGCTTTTTTAATGCACATTATTATTGCAATGTGGTTTAAACTGCTGCGCATGCGCGTGCATGCAGGCTCTCCAATACGAACAATCAATGTAATCAATGAAGCGAAATCGGTCTCGCGCACGTGTTCTATCCACCCTCACACCTCCTCGTGCGTGCGCGCGCTCCCCCCCCCCCCCCCCCCCCCCCCCCCCCCGTGTGTGTCTAGTGGGCACGTGTGAAGTTGTGACGTTGCCGGAAGTGACACACGTGGTGGATTCGAGTGGAGTGAAATGTGCTTCAAGGTTGTCTTCTAGTCAGCACGCCGGCTCGAGCGCGCGAGGACGCGTGGGTAAGGCACTTTTCGTTCTCACGCGCACACGCACGCACGCACGCACAGATGTAGGCTCTCACGTAAACACACAGTTACATTTGGCATGCATTGATTGATTGATTTATTTGTTTGTTTGTTTGTTTGTTTATTTATTTATTGCACCGGGTGCGCGATTTCGCGTGCGACCTTTTAGATTTGTTTGACAGGAGGCGCGCGTGTGCGTTTGCGCGCGCTCTACACGCAAACACGCACACGCACGCACGCACGCACGCACGCACGCACGCACGCACGTGTTTAAAGTGTCGCCTCGGAAGTGCAATGGAGTAAATATAGAATGCTTATTTTTGTCGTTAGGACAAACACTGAACCTGACCTTGACAGCTTTCGCCTGGTTTCTTAATTGCTTTTGTTTTTGTATTTAATTATTGACAGTAGTAAACAAAGTTGTACAGAGAGAATGCACTTGGATGGGGTTATTTATTTAATTAATTGCGCGTCATTGGTTTATTTATTTAAAAATGTGCTATTTTGTAAAACTATGGATTTTTTTTTACCCCACGTGTTCATTTATTATATTTAAGGGTAATCTTTGATTCTTGTTCATCCTTTTGTTGTTTGCTATAATGGGGGATTAAATGAAACCCATCTATACATTACTCCGATTCATGACCTTTCTGGCTTTGAAGGTAAATAGAAGGTTATGAGTTTTAATCCTGCTATTGGGACCCTGAGCAACGTCCTTAACCCACCCACTATAACTGTAGTGTAAGCCTTTTTTGGGGGGGGGAGGTTAATGTTTACAATGTAAATCTATAACTTGGAGGTGTAGATTATTGTGTGTGTGTGTGTGTGTGTGTGTGTGTGTGTGTGTGTGTGTGTGTGTGTTTTGAGTGTTGAAAATTAACGATGGTGCAACTGTACATGGGTTTAATCATCACACAGGACTGACAGGGTAAATCAAAAGTTGTATGGACCCCCCGCCCCCCCTTCCCCCCCCCCCCCCACCCCCACACACACACAGCCCACGGATAACTTGTGAAACTATTAGTTCCTGATTAAACCATGCAACATTATGAAATATTAACGTTTTTGCTTTTGTTGCCAGTGATTAATATAATTGTGAAACTTTTTTTGCAATGTGACCCTCACATGATTGGGTGCAAGATTTTTTTTTTTGGGGGGGGGGTGGGTTAATCCCCTAATGCAAAAAATACATAAATAAACATAATAGTGATGTACCTAACTTATTCCTGGCAAAGCATATTTAAAAAAAATAACATTTTTAATAAAAGTCATGCGTGTTAACATTTACAGCACCGATTAACGAGTTCTCAGGCGATCACATGGTAATGGGGATTTAGGTCGAGTACGTGGGAAACGGACAAAAGGCATTTATTAGGATTTTGGCTTGAGAACAAGGATCACGCACATAAAGAGCTGCACTGCTTGTACAGTTTGGTGAGGGAGGGGGGCATTAAAAAAAAAAAGAAAAAAGAAAAGAAAGAGTCCGTTCTCCATGAACTCCATCACCTTCAACACTCTCGGTGGTGTAATAAACCCTGCGTGTCTGTTTATGGAGAAACCGAACACTATATAAATCACTAAAGGTATGAAATAATGTTTATTTAGTTACTTAGAGTGTAAAACAATCCTGCACCTTTTAAACATACTTTCTCGCTGTATTTGATGTCTTGAATGTGAATAATTATTCTTAAACACTTCCTTTTTTTTTTTTTTTTTTTATTGATTTTGATGCAATTCTGTTTATATGCACAGGTGCTACAGATCATACCTGAGCATGTTCACACCTACACTCATACAGTATAATGTTCCTATAGAATGCTTTATAAGTATATTTTATTTATTTTGTCAATGTTTTTAACTTTTAGCTACGACATTTGACATGATGATGATGTTGATGTTGATTAACAACAGAAATCACATTTTTAGTACTACTGGGATTTTTAAAAAAGTTCCTGCAAAAAAATCTCACATTTTTCAAGTTTAAATTATTATTTTTTGTTTAAGATTGTGTAAAATCATGAATGGTATGTGCATCGTTTCTTTCAAGGGCGTCTTCCAAAAATGCACATATTTTCATATTCTTTTGACAGTTTAAAAAAAATAAGTTGCCTCCAAGTCGGACCAAAGCTTCGCTGCATAAAAGTATCTCTGCTGGTTTTTATGGCCTGCATAACCTGAAGGTTGTCTCAGCCTCCATAGTGTAAACTAGTACAAACTTGTTTTTATTTATTACAGTATAATCACCTTACACAAAGAGGTTCTTAAATGCTAATATACATTTTACAACTTAGTGGAGATGCATTTATATTTTTTTATTTGTATTTATTTTAAAGAGTTTGGGTCTGATCTGATGTGTGCGACTCTCCCTGAAGGGCGTAACCTCAGCTCTGTTCCTTCATGCCTCTATCTCTGAGCCGCACGTATTCCTGCGTGTACAGATAGCGGTTTGGTCGCCATCTTACATTTCCCCGTACATCTTTAAAAGGAAGAAAGGAAAGAAAAAGGTGTTTTCAGACTCTGGTTTCCAGAACAAAGCTTTATACCTTATATATATATATATACACACATACACACACATATATATATATATACATATATATACATATATATACATTTTATATGTGTGTACATATCTATCTATCTCTCTCTCTCTCTCCTCTCTCTCTCTCTCTCTCTCTCTCTCTCTCTCTCTCTCTCTCTCTCTCTCTCTCTCTCTATATATATATATATATATATATATATATATATATATATATATATATAATATATATATATATATATTATATATAACTACACACATACATACATACACACACACAGAGATATATATATATATATATATATACACACACACACACACACACACATATATATATATATAGACATATATAGATAGATAGATATCATTTTATTTATTTAATTTAAACAAAAATGAGATTAAATAAAAGGGAATAAAACATGCCCCATTATTATTTCATTCTATCTAGTACATCTATTTCGCACAGCGCACAATGACTGATGTAATGTTCTCCCACATATGTTATGACGTCACTTTATCGCTTTATTAACTCCGTATTGCGTCACGTCGCCCAGCAAATCAGGAATTTCTATCGCATGTGCTAATGAGCGTTAATGATGTTGGAGCGCCCCCTGGTGACAGCGAAGTTATTTACAAGGATAAAAATCAAACGCCTATTGCATGAAATTAATAGTTATCAGATGTTTATTGGTTAAATGCATTAGTCTACAAGTGTTATATTGACAGTGTAAAAAATAACTATAAATACATGTATTTATCCAATTCATTGATATTAAATTCTCATGAAAGTAGAATAATAATTGAGTAGTGAAATGCCGAGTCGTGTCTCGAGGAAAGGACGGATTGGACAGGAGACCCAGCGGGACGCTGAGATTTGTAGCTGTATTTTACACCTCAGGGTTTTTTTTTGTTTTGTTTAGTTTTTTTTACACAATGCCGTGTCCTCTGTGGAATGTCCTCCTGAAAGGTTACAGAGACGATGCCATAAATATTTACTGTACAGAAAAAGAGGTTGGATTAAATGAGAGATTTTGTAATAGTCTCTCTTTGGCCTCCATTATTGTGCTTAACGTTTTTGCGGTCTCATATTTAATGTCCTGGTCCTCATTTGCATACTGCAAGCTGATTGGCTGTGTGTTTTATGATGTAGTAACACTGCCGATTACTGGATTTCTCCCCAAAATAACATGGTTCTGTTTTTTTTACCGCTTCAGCAAATGTGCTGAAAGTCAAGTCAGGTGTTCATTGTTCATCCTTTTTTGCTCAGCTGCATGTTTACTGATGAGACTCTGCGGTGGAACATTCATTCATTCATTCATCTTCATTCATTCATTCATCTTCTAGCGCTTTATCCGATCTTCCCTCGGGTCACGGGGAGTCTGTGTCTATCTCAGGCGTCTATGGGCATTAAGGCAGGATACATCCTGGATGTTATGCCCACCCATCGCAGGACAAACACACACACACACACACATTCATACACTAGGGACAATTTTCCAAGGTGCCAATCAACCTACTGTGCATGTTTTTGGACTGGGGGAGGAAACCGGAGAACCCGGAGAAAAACCCCCTGAGGCACGGGGAGAACATGCACAAACTCCACACACACATGGCCGAGACCGGAATCGAACCCGGACCCTGGCGGTGTGAGGCGAACGTGCTAACCACTAAACCACCGTGCCCCCTCCCAAACATCACATAATCAGCTAAAATAAGAGATACTTTACATGGAGTGGGAAATCTCATGCTACAGAGCCACAACCCGTTTGAACATAAATGATGGCACCCCACTTACATCAGTCCCTGACTTTACTGACACACTAATTGGCTGTATTGTAGGTGGAGGGTTTAAATAATGGTACACCTTAGGCCTTAGGACCCTGGCGGTGTGAGGAGAACGTGCTAACCACTAAACCACCGTGCCCCCTAGCGGGTTTTTTTTTTTTGGCCTTGGTTTACGAAAACGAAAGTCTGTCTGGTGGTTGTTCTTTCTTTCTTTAAAAAAAAAAACAACCTTTTCTTTAGTTTCAGGAGTGTTTTTAGGTGTGAGTTTGAGTAAATGGGAAGTGATACTATATGTTACCCGGGCGCTTTTAGCAGGTGGTAGGCTTGCAGTAAATGACTAAATGTAATTGTTGTTAAATATTGCGCAACATGTTTATCAGAGAAGCGAACATGTGACGCGTCCAAAAGTCCCCGTTGAAACAATTAAACTGAACTGAATGTCGTTAAAATAGTCGCATAACATCAACGCAGCATCACCTGGATAATATTCTCATTTAACACTTTAGAAATATATACTTTAGAAATATATAAAAGTCACATTTTCTTTAATCTTTTTTTATTATTATTATTATTATCATTATTTTTTTTTTTTTTCAGCTATTCACAAAGGCAAGATGGATCAAGCCAGGACAACTATAACAAAAATAGTAAGTTGTGTTTTTACTTCATATATAATATATATATATATATATATATATATCACACACACACACACACACACACACACCACAACACACACACACACACACATATATTATATATATATATATATATATATATATATATATATATATATATATATATATATATAGAGAGAGAGAGAGAGGTGTGTGTGTGTGTGTGTATATATATATATGCGTGTGTGTGTGTGTGTGTGTGTGTGTGTGCGGATTATTGTTATTTATCACACACTAAACTCGAGGAGATTTAATTTACTTTATTAATTAATTTACTAATTTTATTAAATAAATATACATATTAAATCCAAATACAAAATATTAAATATTAAATGTGTGTGTGTGTGTGTGTGTGTGTATATATATATATATATATATATATATATATATATATATATATATATATATATATATATATATATATATTTATTTATATTTATTGAGTGTAAAGTGAGTGTTTTATACTGTAATAAATAATCATATATTATTTCCGGTCGAATAAGAATGACGTGTTTTGTACCCCTGCAGTTCAATGGGACGGAGGGCACCTACACGCGCTTCCTGACCCAGAACATGGAGGACGACTCCAGCCACGTGGAGATGAAGCTGTCGTCTGACGCGGACGAGGAGCACGAAGGGAACGGAGTGGCGGATCACGGAAAACGCAATCACGCTCGGCCGGCCTACGTCAGCAAGCCCGGCTTGTGCAACCCCAGGAACATCTTCATAGCCGTGACCGTGGCTATTCTCATCAGCTTTCTGATCGGTAAGGGCGGGCTTCAAACACGGCTTTAAACAGCAGTGCGGTTTGTCATGACGTCGCCTGGCGTCTTTACATCTGCATGAAGTTCCGTGTGGGGAAAATCCGGGCGTTCCAATACTTTTGAAACTCCCGGTTCTCTGGTCTCTGTGTGTGTTTTCCGGTTTCTTCCAAAACCCATGCGGATAACTACACTGCCGTGTCATGCCATGTCATCAGAAATGCCTTTTGGTTTTGCAGGACTTTTGATCGGTTCGAACATGTATAAAAAGTCGTCTGAAGAGACGAAGAGCTCCTGTGGGACTTCTTCTTTTACTCCTTCCTCCACTCCGGCTGATGACGAGGCGCCTCCCGTGGAAACGGTTCCCAGTCTCGACTGGAGCGACATCACGGCTTTGCTGAAACGCAAACTGACCGCGAGTGGCATCGAATCGAGCCTCAGGTAATGAAACGCTCCCTCGTCCTCTCGCAGTGATGTTCAATGGTGACGCGAAAAATGCCGGATTTTGCCTTTTCCTCCGAATTCTCAGGGAATTCTCCAGCGACAGTCACCAGGCAGGATCCGCCGGAGACGAGCTGCTCGCCAACAAAGTCCTGACCAAATTCAAGGATAACGGCATGGAGCCCTGGATCGATACGCACTTCGTTAAGGTCCAGAATCGCCCCGACGTTGGCGCCAACAAAGTGACGTTCGGTAGCAACACCTTTTCCGAACCTGGATATTTGTCCTACAGCGCCACGGGAACGGCCCAGGTTCGTAATCCCAGACCTGTCGCTCTATCCCGATTGCACTCGATGAGCCGGGTTTAATGATTCCATTTCCCAGGGTGCACTTTTGTACGCGTATTATGGACGAGACGACGACTTGAGACGCCTGCAAGACATCGGCGTTGACATGTCCGACAGGGTCCTCCTGATCCGGGCAGGAAAAAATAGCTATGCTGAAAAGGTTGGGGATTTTAAAAGTATTATTTAAAAAAAAAGATTTTTATTGATTATTTGTAACTCTTTACGCTTCCCGTGTTGTAAAACGCCATCACTTGGGACCATTTCAGGTTGCTAATGCTGCCAGGATGAACGCCAGTGCGGTGCTGATCTACCCCGACCCTGCTGATTACCCGTTTGACAAAAACACTAACTTGCTAGGCCACGTAAGTACCTGCATTGTATTTAATGGGGGGGGGGGGGGATCTATTTATTAAATAAATAAATAAATAAATAAACGAGCAATTAAATAAATAAATGGGCGAATAAATAAATAAATAAATAAATAAATAGATGGTGGTAGTAGTAGTAATAATGCAGTCTGTTGGGTTTATGAGGGGAAAATGGGTCCCAAATACCCGATTTGATTTGAATACAGAAGTCTATTTAATTATAAAGTGTAATTTTTAATTAGGTCTGTCAATAGATCAAAAGATTTAATCGCGATTAATCGCACTATTGCCATGAGTTAACTGGTGATTAATTGCACATGGCATCGGTTCAAATCCCATCACCACCACCCATTGCCACTAGGGGGCCGTTGAGCAAGTCCCTTAACCCTTTAACCTGAATCATAAACTAGGAGAATCTGATCTTTTATTTATAGCTCAACATCTGGACTCTCTCTCTCTCTCTCTCTCTCTCTCTTTTGCGCACAGGTCCATCTGGGCTCCGGCGATCCGTACACTCCAGGTTTCCCGTCCTTCAACCACACCCAGTTTCCTCCCGCTAAATCCTCCGGCCTGCCGAGCATTCCGGCCCAGACCATCAGAGCCAGTACAGCTGCGGCGATCATGAGGTAATTTCACGTCGCCGTGTCCACCGCCGACCGGAACTGCGTTTTACTTTTAATGGTGCAGTAATGATACAGACTCCTTTCCCATGTGCAGGGAAATGAGCGGTCGCGGTCCTCCCCATGGATGGGCGGATGGAGGTCTGCAAGATTACAAGCTCGGTAGTACCGACGACGTCGTCTCCGTTGAGGTTAACAACGTTCTCGCCGAAATACAGATCCATAATGTCTTCGGAGTCATTAAGGGTTTCGTAGATCCAGGTACGTCGGATCACTTCCTGTGTACGATAAACCGGGGTGGGGTATTATTTTCATTTTATCGATTCCCAAGTCCTGGTTTCAAAACCACTGCTTAGTCGTGTGCATGCAACATATTTGTTTATTACAATAATCACACTTTAGATTTGCCTTCATTCATTCATTCATTCATTCATTCATCTTCTACCGCTTTATCCGATCTTCCCTCGGGTCACCGGGAGTCTGTGCCTATCTCAGGCATCTATGGGCATTAAGGCAAGATACACCCTGGATGGAATGCCAACCCATCGCAGGACACACACACACATTCACACATTCATACACTAGGGATAATTTTCCAAGGTGCCAATCAACCTACCGTGCATGTTTTGAACCGGGGGAGGAAACCGGAGAACCCGGAGAAAAACCTCCTTGAGGCACGAGGAGTACATGCAAACTCCACACACACATGACCGAGCCGGGAATCGAACCCGGACCCTGGCGGTGTGAGGCGAATGTGCCTCTGATTTGCCTTCATATTTTTTTAATTATTATTTGTTTGTTTTTGTTTATTTATGTATGTATTTATTTATTTACTTACTTGCTTATTTTTTTTATTTTTAAAACAAAGTACACTTTTGAGTTCTTCCCGCTGTCCATCTGGTAAAGTAATGTATAGTTTAAGGTCCTGGAAGATCAGATGAGCAGAAGGTCCTGGCAGATTGCCAAGTGGTAGGAAAAAAAATCGATAAGAGGAATCTAAATTTTATTTATAACAAATATCAGATTCTTAATCTTAAGTATACTCGATTCCAGAATCTATTTTTCGATCCCCTACCCTATTGGTCGCATCAATTAAAAAACAGACTTTTATCAAATAGAAAGTAACCAATATTTGATATGTAAATTGTATTTTCCGTATGTATTTTCTCCAATCATTCCTATCGTGTTTACACTATCCGACAACAATCCGTCATTTTCGTTTAGATCGTTATGTGGTGATTGGAGCTCAGAGAGACGCCTGGGGTGCAGGATTCGCCAGGTCTACGGTCGGCACTAGCTTGCTGCTCGAGTTAGCCCGAGTAATTAGCAGCATGATACACGAAGGTGAGGTTTAAACAGAAATGTGAAATTTCTTAAAGTAAGCGAAACGTGTATTTCTAACATTTTAACAATGTTTTTTTTTTTTTCTTCTGAAGATGGATTCAGGCCCAGGAGGAGCATCGTGTTCGCCAGTTGGAGTGGTGGAGAATACGGGGCTGTGGGGGCTACCGAGTGGCTAGAGGTTGGAAAAATATTAAATGCATTTTTGCAATGCAATGCAATGCGTATTATTACAGCGCTACAGACCTGAATCCTCAAACCTGATTGGTCAGAACGGAACCCCATTCATTTTTTGCTCTGATTATAGACATTAATGTACTTGTAGGAACTTGTAGGAGGTAAATGTTGTTATAGTAACCACTTCCTCACATTGATGTAACTCGTGTCGTGGTTGTTTCAGCGTTTCCAAACCTCCGTTTATTTATTATTTGTATTTATTTTTTTACCTGCAGGGTTATTTGCCTTCTTTGCACATGAAAGCCTTCTCCTACATCAGTCTGGACGGAGTTGTTGCAGGTACTTAATCCGACATCATTATAAAGCCGGACTTAACATTTCAAAGCGGAGCCTAAACGCCGATCTGTTTTTCCTGCAGGTTCCACGTTTAAAGCAAGCGCAAGCCCGCTGATGTATGATCTGATCCAGAGTACGCTACAAGAGGTGAGAGTTTTCCGACCAAATGAATTCTACAGTATATGTGTATGTAGTGGAGTGGAGTGGAGGTTCACTGGTGGTACGAACCATCGTAAATCTATATCTACTATCTATATATATATATATATATATATATATATATATAGTATATATATATATTATATATATATATATATCTAGATAGATATATAGAGATCTCTAATATAATATTAGATCTAGGAGAGAGCGAGAGAGAGAGAGAGAGAGAGGAGAGAGAGTTTTATAACCTTATTTAAATTGTTGTCCCCCACCCATGTAGGTTTCTTCTTCTCCACGACTCCAGCAGGAGCTTATTTTCACCAAAGTGTCTGGGTCCAACTGGGAGGCGGCTGTGTAAGTACTATAACTATAATGTAGAGATAAGGGGTATAGAGTGTGTGTGTGTGGTAATTGTAATAATATTATATATTATTTTTTATGTGTATATATATATTACATATGTAGATATTTATTTAGTAGATGTATCCCCCCCCCCCCCATCCCCCCCCTGGAGATCTCTCATCTCTTCTCCTCTCTCTCTCTCTCTCTCATCTCTCTCTCTCTCTCATCTATCTCTATCTCTCTCTCTCTCTCTATAATATATATATATATATATATATATATATATATATATATATATATAAATAATGGGTGAATCGTTGCACTCTTTCACAGGATGGAGCCGATGAGGATGGATGACCCTGCATATCCGTTCCTGACTTTCTCCGGAATCCCTTCGGTCTCTTTCCGATTCACTCAGGTGCGAAAACTCTGGATTCCCATTGGTCAAAAAAGCAGCTTTGGAAATTGCTATATTTGCCTGACGGTTTCGGCCGGCTCGAAATCATTTACTTTCTTCTTCTTTCTTTCCAGGACAAGCCATACCCGTACTTCGGCACATCTCTGGATACCAGGAGCGGTCTGGAGAGCAAGGTAGCGAACGTTCTCGCGCTGACCAAGGTGGCGGGGGAGATGGCTGGTCAGATGGCTCTTCGGCTGGTACACGATCACTTGCTGAGGCTGAATACGGAAAAGTACCTCAACGTCATGCGCGTACAGGTCATCAAAATCAATAGGGAAGTGATGAATCTGCAAAGGGTACGTCTCGAAAATGCTCGGCATGAAGGACTTTTAAAGTCACAGGGAATATCGCATTATACTCGCATACCCATAACCAACCCCCCCCCCCCCCCGCACCCCGCAGCCTACATTCAGCAAATTCACACCCATCAGCTAAATCTACAGCCGGGATGGATGATGCTTTCTCCGTGCATCATCTAAAAATATTTAAAGTTAAAATAAAAATAAAAAATATTTTACAAATTATGTGTTTTTTAGAGTAGGAATCGCTCTTTAATAATGCTATATTTATTTATTTATTTAAATATTTATTCGTTGTGGGATCAATAATGCACTCCGGTGACATGGAAGCAATAGTAAAGCTACCCAAAGAGAAATGTTTGGCCATGACATCACCATCACCACCGCCATCACATACACATCCGCCATCATCATCATCATCATCATCATCACCACCATCAGTATTTGTACTTTCGTTACTTGACGCCTCACAACACCAACATGTATTTTTCCCTGGGACTTTAAATTCCGCTATTTTCCTGCCATGACCTCCATGTATAATCACTTGAACCAGTTTAATTGATTACCCTGTTTTTATTTATTTATTTATTTATAATATAGAACAATCGCCTTCCAAAGACCCTCCAGATGAAGTGGTTGATGTCGGCGTTAGGCTCGTACGGACGCGCCTCCAGGAATCTCATCAGCACCATCCAGAACAGCGACCTGGACGACATGGAGCAGTGTCGCATCATCAATGACCGGATCATGGGGGTAAACAAACAAACAAACAAACCCTGTTCTAATTTTACATTTGTGTAGCGCCCTGTGGTTACGGGTCTCATTGGGACTCTGGTCCGGAAGATATATACAAATAAATATAAACGAGTAAATAAACAAATATGAATAAGCACAAATGCATTTTATTTGAAGAATCACATGACCGCGTCTCTGCATCTACAGGTGGAAAGGGATCTGCTGTCTCCGTACGTCTCTCCCCGGGACACACCGTTCAGACACATCCTGTTCGGCTCGGGCTCGTGCACCCTACAAGACGTCCTCGCGCAGCTGGTTGCCGCCAGGGAAGGCTCCGTCAGTGCAGACACCGACCTGCTGAGGAACCAGTTCGCTCTGTCCACCTGGACCATCCAGAGCTGCGCCAACGCGCTCGCCGGCAACGTGTGGGACATGGACAACGAGATTTAGAGGGAATAACAACCCCCCCCCCCAACGAAGCCCTTCACCTTAAAAACCTCTTGTCCCTTTGCCTTAATCTGACACTGTGATATATTTCAACCAAAACAAAACCCCCCCAAAAAAGCTCGCCGCGTACCTTCCATTCCCGTCCGTCCGAACGAGGCGAGCCACGCCCTTTAATGCGGTACTGTAAAGCAAACGAGATATTTTTATTTCTTTTTTTGGTTCAAATATAAAACAGTGTCTCTCTTTTTTTTTTTTTTTTTTTTTTTTTCCCCCTCAAGAAAGAATTTGCAAAAAAAAAAAAAAAAAAAGAATAATACCAAAAATATACCAAAACCTGGTGCTTGATGAACACACAGTTCAGATAAAATATTACCTCAGTATTTTTGTTTTTTTTTTTCGGGGGGGGGGGGTGGAGATAGGTCAAGCCATTAAAGGTGTAGCTCAATTTCGTTCCATAATAAATAAATAAATTAATTAAAAAAATTGAGCTTAACCGGCTTGTGATATAAACACTGGCCATATTTTTCACCAAAAGAGGGGCGGGGGGGGCAAAACAATACAGCATTCGTAACCCCAAACAACAAACTTTTTAATGGTCAACAATAACGGCTCGTCAGGTTGAGAAGGGGGAAACAAACGAACGAACAAACCGACACTGTTACACAACGAGCTGAACGCCGGCTTCACAACGTGGCACTGAGATCTCTATTTATTTATTTATTTATCAGTGACAGGGTTCACTATAAATAGCGTTTTTGTACCAGTTTTTTTATATATATATATATATATAGAAATATATAATTATCGGAAGCAGTGCCTTTCATAATTATGACAGTTATACTGTCGCAAATGACAAACTACAGCAAAACAAAAAAAAAAGCAGCATCTGCTACGGAGCGAAGATCGTTTTCGGATAAAAGGAAAAAGAAAATAGGGACCGTCACATTGTATGGGTCGGATGTGGATAAACAAAAACACTCTGTCTCTTTTTTTTTTTTTTTTTTTTTTGTAATTTTATTTTTTTTATATATATGGTAAATACTCCGTGATGACCTTATGCATTATCGGGAGCAGCGTCTTCCATAATGCGAGTCGATTGGTAGTTTTTGCCTACCAGCGTGTTGATATCGGGAGCAGGGCCTCCCATATTTCACTGTATGGTGGATGTTAATTATCGGGAACAGTGTTTCTCATAATGTTGTACATATTCTCTGCATGGACAGTGCAGTCATCTCGCTTAAAAAAAAAAAAAAAGGAATCCTCTCCTGCCGTGTGCTTTCGTGTTTTTTTTTTCTTTCTTTTCTGGAAAAATTGCGACAAATCGGATAAATGACGAAGCGCTCTAGAAATATTTCTCAGCTCTTTATCTTGTTTTCTCTTCTACATGATTTTTCCTTTCCTCCTTTGTGCCTTTATATGATCTGGTGTGCGTTAATGGGCTTTCCTTCGATTGTCTTCCTCGATTAAATGGAATTTTCTGCAAGATTTTTTTTCTTCCAATCAAACGCAGTTGCTCGCAATTGTAAAACCTGTTCGTCTCGGCGAATGCACGATGTTTAAAGCAATAAATATGTACACCGTATCCTCGTGTCTCGCCTCATGTGTCTGATCTGCGTTTATTCAGGGCGATATCGCATTTATACAACTTAATAATTGAGGGTTATTGCTAAAGTGCCTCTAAGGCCTCTAGGTGGTGCTGGGATTTGACCTGATCAGAAGTCTTTACATCGTAAAAATACATCATTGCCACTTTACCCCAGTTTACCTGTATTCAACAATATTATTTATTTATTTATTTGTTTGGTATCTAATGTACCAAGTGGAATATTAGAAATGTAAAAAAATTATACATATTTGGAATACGTATACAAAACAAACAAAAGATTTTAATCTGGTATAACTTTAAATATCCAGATTTATTTATTTATTTTTAAAGAGATGTACGGTACATCTACAAGTACATTTAATGTTCAAATGTTTCTTGTCCTATATAGAATATACAGCTTGCGTCGTCTCACTGAACAGTTCTTACATAAATTATAAGGACATGAGGGGAAAAAACATACCTTAAAAAAAAATGTGTGTGTGTGTGTGTATGTATATATATATGTATGTATATATAGTGTGTATGTGTATGTGGGTGTATATCTATATATATATATATATATATATATATAAATTTCGCATTTTCGCAGAGTTGACCATTTACAAATCAATGCATTAAATATTCGTATTTTTCCCCGCATTTTAATCCTAATTCTGCTGAGAATAAATGATTATAAATTTAGGGGAAAAAAAAAAAAAGGGAAAAAATATATATATATCTATATATATATATATATATATATATATGTATGTATGTGTGTGTGTGTGTGTGTGTGTGTATATATATATATTAGATATATATGTGTGTGTGTGTGTGTATGTATGTATATATATATATATTATATATATATATATATATAATTTCGCATTTTTGAGAGTTGACTATTTACAAATCAATGCATTAAAATATTCGTATTTTTCCCGCATTTTAATCCTAATTCTTCTGAGAATAAATGATAATAAAGTGAAAGTTTCTCGGGGGTCGCAGTGACTTTTGTGGCTGTATGTTTTGTGGAAGATCAGGAAGCAGGATGTTCTCCTCCACAACACTCACATGACTACTGGGCTTTCTGCACAACTCACTCTCTCCTTTATTTCCAGGTAAAAAAAAGCAGTAAATAATGAGTTTACGGTGAATTTTGGGGGGGGATTTTAGGTTGTTGATGATGGAGGGATGACGTTTACTACTTTTGTCCGACTTTGTTTTGGCGGGTCACGTGACCTTGACTCGCCGCTGTTTACGCTTTGTGGATGTAATAAATGAAATTGAAATTATTGTAAATATAATTACTATTATAAAAGTACTATTAACATTGTGATTTCGGGTCCCACGTGCATCCGGAACTCGTTTTTAATCATTTGCAAAGTAGAAGTATAATAGTAAATAACTTCACAATTCTGCACATGCGCATGCGCATTGACACACCGATAGAAGTGCACTAGTGAAGTAGGTAATAATAAATGGTTTATATTATATATATATATATATATATATATATATATATATATATATATATAGTATAACTGTTCATAGATAGACATGTCAGAAGATAACATGCTCAAAATGACACGATATAAATGTGCACAACTATGAATGAATGATAAAGTATATACAGAATAAATATGTTTGTAATATACAGTAGTGCATAAAAAAGCAGTGCAATATACGAAGAAACTTAAATGCACATAATGATAATGCAAATAAATGGAAAAAATATGTGTCAATATTCTTAAGAAGGAAATGATGGCTATTTTTTTTTCTTTAAAGTGGAATTAAATGGAAAACATTTTACAAATGACAACATTTTTAATTGCAAAATATATCCTGAGATTACACTATATATATATATATATATATAATATATATATATATATATATATATATTATAGAAAAAGCAGAGAGGAGGAGGTAAAACTTATAGTCCATAGTTCATCATAATGTTTCCATCAGACGCAGATCATGGAGGATAACGACAGTCAACTGGAACTGATCATGTCTGATATGGAGGTGGACACTGAGGGGAACCGAGCTGAAGAATGCGCCGCTGATCACATCCATCATTCCATCATCAGCCCGAGCCGGCAGCGCCTCCGGAGGAACGTCTGTCTCACGCTTACTGCTGCTCTTTTCATATTTGGCTTTGGTGCGTATGTGTTTCATTAAAGCGTAGATTTGTCTTGTTGTTTATCCCGGCTTTAAACAGGTTTAACGGTGGTTTAAGGCGCTGGGCTCGGGGGTTCCCGGTATCGCCAAGATACCACCCTTGAGAAAAGCCCTTTGTTCTCCAGGGGTCGCTGTATCATGGCTGACCCTGTGCTCTGACCCCATAGTGATGCGGGATCAATAAAGTAAAATGTAAAAGTAAATAAATAAATAAACAAAGAGAATGAAGGAATGAATCTCGTGCAATACCGAGAAAGTCCAGCAGAGGACTAAATATTTATTCATTCAATCATCTTCTACCGCTTTATCCGATCTTCCCTCGGGTCACGGGGAGTCTGTGTCTATCTCAGGCGTCTATGGACATTAAGGCAGGATACACCCTGGATGGAATGCCAACCCATCGCAGGACACACACACACTCACATTAACACACACATTCATACACCAGGGACAATTTTCCAAGGTGCCAATCAACCTACCGTGCATGTATATGGACCGGGGAGGAAACCGGAGAACCCGGAGAAAAACCCCCTGTGGCACGGGGAGAACATGCACAAGCTCCACACACACATGGCGCTCAACCTGAATGGATCCAGCGATTTAATACCATCATTATGACCCACAGCTATCAGAACTTTCCTCGTGTTATAGAGAAAGGACTTATTTCACAGGAACACAATTCACTAAAGTCTCCTTTCACTACTTACGCACTTATAGAATAGAATATCCTTTATTTGTCACATATACATTACAGCACAGTGAAATTCTTTCTTTGCATATATCAGATTGATGTTGGTAGCTTGGGGTGAGAGCGCAGGGTCAGCCATGATACGGCGCCCCTGGAGCACAGAGGGTTAAGGGTCTTGCTCAAGGACCCAAGGGCGGAAGCTTGGCCATACCGGGGCTCAAACCCGGATCTTCCGATCAGCGCCTTAGAGCAACTGAGCTACACACTCCCTTGATGACTGTAAGTGTTGGTTTGTTCCTGATCTTTATCTTGCAGGATCCCTGGTCGGTTACGTTGCTCATACAGAGACAGACCCGGCGCCTCCAAGCTGCCCGGACTCTACTTCCTCTGAAGACAGGCTTGAGACAAAAGCCATCTTAGACTGGAGCAGCATTTTATCCTTGTTAAAAAACCAGCTCGACACGAGCAGCATTGAAAACACTCTTAAGTATGTTTACGCATAATCATCTAACATCTGGATAAATAACCCAAACTCCGCGGCCAATAGCTGGCGTTCATTTATTTATTAAACCTAGTCTAGAGCGAGACGTTCCTGTAAAGCGCCAGTGTCGCGTAAAACCAGACATGATTCATCTACAGAGCCTCTTTCTCTTCCTCGCTCAGTGAATTCTCCAGCGTCAATCATCAGGCGGGATCTCCGGGAGACAATGTCCTGGGCCAGAAAGTGTGGGACAAATTCACCGCTTACGGTTTGGCACCTTGGACGGATTCGCACGTCGTCAGGCTTCACGTCCGTCCCGCAAACGGCAGCAACGCGGTCCTGTTCCACGACCAGACCTTTTCCGAACCCTCTTATTTGGCCTACAGTCCAAGTGGAAAAGTACAGGTT
>JACRUU010000001.1:6158649-6166149 GCA_030449085.1 Kryptopterus vitreolus
TATTATATCTTTTCATCATTTTCATTGCATGCACTGGGCAGTATCTATTAAAAGTGCTCCAGGGACGGGAGACAGTGGTAGTGGTGAAACACAGGACAGGGCCAGGGCTCACTAAGACTGATTGATGCAGGTGCGGTGCGAAGTCCGCCCCGATCCAACCCGATAATGCTGAAGAAAAGGCTCATTCTGCTAAAATGCTGTTTTGTCAGCAAAACAGGGAGCAACACTATATTAGTCATAATGTTTTGCCTGATCCGTGTATAACATAATCTTACTGAATTTCTAACCCTGTCCTGTATCAATGTGTCATTCTCTGTACCCGCCACAAAGTGACGCTACAGAGCAGCGCCACTTGATTATTCGTGAAAGAAAGGGGATGTGTAATTTTCCTTACTCTTAAATACATTAAATACATTAAATACACACACACACACACACACACACACACACACACACACACCACTCATATATATATATATATATATTTGAAAAGAAATAAATAAAGAAAAAAAAGAACAATGTAAGGAAAGGAAGAAAGAAAGAAAGAAAATCTAAAAAGAAAGAAAGTGCAGAAAGAAAGAAAGAAAAAAGAAAGAAAAAGCAGAAAGAAAGAAAATACGTAAAGAAGAAAGAAAGAAAATTAAAAAGGAAAGAAAGAAAGAAAGAAAGAAAGAAAGAAAAAGCTGAAAGAAAGAAAATACATAAGGTAGAAAGAAAGAGCAAAAGAAAGAATGAAAGAAAGAAAGAAAGAAAGAAAGAAAGAAAATCTAAAAAGAAAGAAAAAGCATAAAGAAAGAAAGAAAGAAAATCTAAAAAGAAAGAAAAAGCATAAAGAAAGAAAGAAAGAAAGAAAGAAAGAAAATCTAAAAAGAGAGAAAAATCAGAAAGAAAAAGGAGAAGAAAGAAAGAAAATATAATATGAAAGAAAATGCAGAAAGAATGCAGAAAGAAAGAAAGAATGAAAGAAAGAAAGAAGGAAAGAAAGAAAAAAAGAAAAAGCAGAAAGAAAGAAAATACATAAAGAAGAAAGAAAGAAAATAAAAAAGGAAAGAAAGAAAGAAAGAGCGAAAGAAAGAAAGATTGAAAGAAAGAAAGCATGAAAGAAAGAGCGAAAGAAAGAAAGAAAGAAAGAAAGAAAGAAAGAAAGAATGAAAGGAAGAAAGGAAGGAAGATAAATGAGCTAAATTTAGTTAATATATATCGCGTCTCCTTTAAGAGCCGACTCTTTACATAGGGTTGCCAGACCTGATCCTATCCTCCAACTCCTAAACATGTTTATTAGTACATTTGACATACTAAAATTATAACAATTTATATAATGAATTCATAATTATATATAGAAATATAAAATAAATATAAGTATAACCTCACCGTGGAGCACCCTTTTTAGAAATAAGATGAATTCTGGGTTTTAAAAAGACACGAGGATTTGGGTTTGAGGTGGCAAAATCTGGCAACCCAGTTGCCAATAGAAGCATATGGTCCCGGGAGTGAAGAGGGAGAGAGAGAGAGCGCGCGCAGGCGGACAGAAAAGGGGAGATTTCACGCGCAAAGTAAACAATGTCGAGTAAATAATGTAGCACTGCGTGTAATAAGTATAAACTTACAAGAAGTTAAACCCGTTATTTACCCGGCGTGAGTTGTAAATAAGCCCAGCAGAGAAAACTTGTACCGGGGAGCGCCGCCGCGGATGAAGTGACAGGTAAGGGGGACTCGCTGCTGATGTCCGGGCAGTGAAGTGTTTATTATTTGTATTTATTATAATTACGTTTTATTTATCAAACTACACGTAAATACGAAGGGAACAGAATTTGTCTTGTAAGTAAATAATAAAGTAAAAATGTCTTGTCCTGTCAATTCAGCCCTGTTTTGTGCGGCTCCGTTTCAAACCGTGTTCTCTGGCACTAAGTAGTGCGCCAGGATAGCACGCGGAGTATGTAGACTTTAGGGGTCGGTGAGGGAGGTCGCGGTTTGGGACGCGGCCATGAGCTCACCTGCTCAAACGAAGGCAAATGGCGCGAACTTTCCGCCAGGTATGATGAGGATGATGATGATGATGATGATGATGATTGTTATTTTAAATATAATAAATACGAAATCAACTTGTTAGTGTCCAAAAAATGCATTTAATAGTATATAGCAATAGTATAATTATTTCCCAACTTCAAAGCAATTGAGCCTCAAACTAACTATAAAGTAAAAATGTAACCATTAAAAGCATTTTCAGTGTTGTTTTTGATTGATGTGTTGACCAACATTTATTTATTTGTATCATTTTCCTGAACGAAAAGAAACGCCATGATGACGTCACTGTTATTGAAAGGTTAATTGGTTCAGGCTCCCGGTTGTTGAGTCGCTATTGGGAGCCTTGCATTGCCAAACTAACGCTGTTTTGGGGCCCTTGCGCAAGGCCCTTAACTCTCTGTGCGTGCTGGGATATGTGAAGAAAGGATTTCACCGTTCGCTAATGTTCGTGTGTGAAGTCTTTCATGTGCATATTGACTTAGAAGGGTCGGTGCTCCATGTGAGCGTGCATGCGGCCCTCGTGCTGCCATCTGCTGGTGGGTTACAAAACTAGACTTTTTAATACATCGGTCTCTAAAATATCGAAACTATTAGTTTAAAAAGGATAAAGAATAAATTTTTGATTATGAGATCGGATTATTTTAAATGCATTCCCAGCGTGAGAAATATCCTCTAACTCCAGGCGACTTTCTGCACCCTTAATCGTAGCGGTAAATTCATCACGCGGTGTAATTTGCTTTTCCTAATACCCGGTACGGAAAAATCCCGTGTCAACATTCCCAGTCTGCGCTCGTGCTCTGACCGTAGCGCGTGACTCACGTCTGGGGCTGAATAGCGTGCAAGATTAAATGCACCTGAAACACGGGAGGCTTTCATGCCCTTTCGCAGACATTTCACGCCGTGTTGGGACGAGGCCTCGGCCTCCGTGTCTCTGCGCGTCGCAGGAGGAGGAGCCGCTGTGGAGTAACAGAAGCCCCGAGGCTCCATAATCTTAAAGTAATCTTAAAACTAAGGTAGTGATAAGAAGCCCAGGCGTGTAGCGGCACATCTTGAAGACGATGCGCATTGACCCATCTCACATGGACTCGCTGATGACGCCACGGGACGCGTGCTGAGAGACACCGCAGTGACGGTCATCCTTCTGTATCTCCTCCAGCGAAGAATAAATATAATAAATATCCATCCTCAGCATTCCTCTCCCTCTGTACTGCGTGTCCGTCCTCTATACACATCCAAACCGTCTCCAAAACGTCCTCCATGTCCCGCCAATAAACTCATTTCTCATCCTGTCCATCAACATCTAAAACACATCAAGCCCCGCCTCCTGTCTTTTAGGCCACGCCCACTGTCTCTGAAGCATGGCAGTCTTGTGTAATTTCTTTCATTCATTCCTTCATCTTCTAGCGCTTTATCCGATCTTCCCTCGGGTCACGGGGAGTCTGTGTCTATCTCAGGCGTCTATGGGCATTAAGGCAGGATACACCCTGGATGGAATGCCAACCCATCGCAGGACACACACACACACAGTCATACACTAGGGACAATTTTCCAAGGTGCCAATCAACCTACCGTGCATGTTTTTAGACCGGGAGGAAACCGGAGAACCCGGAGAAAACCCCCCTGAGGCACGGAGAGAACATGCAAACTCCACACATACATGGCCGAGACGGGAATCGAACCCGGACCCTGGCGGTGTGAGGCGAACGTGCTAACCACTAAACCACCGTGGCCCCTGTGTAATTTCTTTATTAAATGCAATTTATTTTCTTCTCCTATATCTATAATAACATTATGCATTATTATGTGAGAGACTCACTTACAACCCATGCAGATGCTCCTGCATTTATTACAGTGCATTATAGTGCCTCCATTTTTATTTTGGAGAAGAAGCAGCACATACGTCTGGACTATGACGAGTCCCAGTACACAGTGTATATAGAGCTGTGTGTGTGTGTGTGTGTGTGAACCTGGCTTTTTGGATTTGGTTTGATAAATGACGACTTGGCCGACGTTCTCCTGCTCTCTAAAAGCTCCGAATGAGGGATAAAAAAAGAGAGAGAGAGAGAGAGACCGTTTGTTATTTCAGTAAGATGAGCAATGATAAATCTAAAAATATCGAATGTTTGTATAAGAAGGCATCGCTTCAGGGAATCTCAGGCTTATTGTAAAATCATAAGCGATGATGTCATTGTTCAGCAAACCCGAGATGTTTACCCATGGCGTGGCGTCGATCGCGAGTGTAGGCGTAGATTAAAGAAACAAAAATCATTTCAATTGTTTTGGACAATATAATAGAATTGTGATGATTTTTGTGGATATTCCAATATATACACAATAAACTAATAAAAAAAAAAGATTTATAATTGAGCCGCTTTTTAAATGCTAGAATATTGAAATATAAAATATTTAAAAAATATTTTATTTACGATTTTAATATAAAAATAATTATATTTAATTATTTATTCAATGTAAAGATATTTTTGGGGTTAGTCTTTAATCATTTATATATATATATATATATTGTTTAAAGCAACACGCTTTGTATTATTCCCTTTATCTGTACATTATCGTTATATTAATTATCCTTCGCCAAAATTAATTAATTAAATAAATAAGCCTGCAATGATGATATTTTTGTTGGGAAAAAAATATCTAATAATAATAATAATAATAATAATTATAATAATAATTTTGTGATACATTTGGATGTAAATGTTTTTTTTGGTGTATATTACACTATACTATCATTAAAATAAAATAAAATAATTATTACTAATTAATTGAAAGTGGACTAAAATATTTAAAAATGAAACAAGATATTACTTACTAAATGTGATGTACTAAAATATATAAATGAAAGCCGCAAAATATCCAGTAATTATAATCTTAACGATTTTAATTTATTTATTTATTTATTTATTGACCTGCATCACCACCGTCCTTGACCTCCACCACCACCGTCCTTGACCTCCATCACCATCGCCATCCTCGACCGCCACCATCATCACCACCGTCCTCAACCTCCACCACCCTCGACCACCACCGTCCTCAACCTCCACCACCATCACCACCACCCTCAACCTCCACCACCGTCCTCGACCTCCACCACCACCACCACCGTCCTTGACCTGCCATCACCACTGTCCTCGACCTCCACCACCACCGTCCTTGACCTCCATCACCATCGCCATCCTCGACCGCCACCACCATCACCACCGTCCTCAACCTCCACCACCATCACCACCGTCCTCCACCACCATCACCACCATCCTCAACCTCCACCACCCTCAACCTCCACCACCGTCCTCGACCTCCACCACCACCACCACCGTCCTTGACCTGCATCACCGTCCTCGACCTCCACCACCACCGTCCTTGACCTCCATCACCATCACCGTCCTCGACCTCCTCCACTACCGTCCTCGACCTCCTCCACCACCGTCCTCGACCTCCTCCACCACCGTCCTCGACCTCCTCCACCACCGTCCCACCAACCTCGACCTCCTCCACCACCCTCCTCCTCCTCCACCACCACCCTCAACCTCCTCCACCACCGTCCTCGACCTCCACCACCCTCAACCTCCTCCACCACCGTCCTCGACCTCCACCACCACCACCACCGTCCTCGACCTCCACACCACCACCCTCCTCCTCCTCCACCACCCTCAACCTCCTCCTCCTCCACCACCCTCAACATCCTCCATCACCGCCCTCGACCTCCTCCACCACCACCACTGCCCTCGACCTCCACCACTGCACCTACCTGACTTTATAAATGCTGTTATAACCGAATGCACACAAATCTCCACAGGAAACGTGGAATGGGACTTTTGGAAAAATCACAAATCTTCTATTTAAACTTCCTGGTACAGAAACTTTCGCGGTGATGTCATGCGTGGTGATGAAAGGCGTCTGTGCGCACTGACTCGCCGTGACTCAGCAGCCCTTCTTCATGCCATCCGAGTAATGTTTGGATACTAATCTCTGAAAGCGTTCTGCCTCCCTCTCTCCTGTGAATAGTCACCTGAGGGGGAACAATAGCGAGGCAGGTTTGAATCCCGCCAATCTGACACTAGTGGGCCCTTGAGCAAGGCCCTCAATTGCTCTGGATAAAGGCGTCTCCCAAAAGTATCACGAGGTTCCATGCACAAGGAATTTGCCTCGTCTCCTGTTCGTCATTATCCGACGTCTCAGCTGTTTCTTCAAGTATCCTTTTACTTCCGGGCGCCGGAGACGATCCGGTACAGACGTGCTCGTATCGCTTCCCGTCTCGCCTTTTGTATCTCCGTGTATGTGGGCGTTTCTTCTCACCCTACAATGGACTCGTGACTTTGGAAAAATGACCACTGGCTCTTTTCGCTCCGTTTCGGATTTCGTTTCATTTTTTTCCAACGTGGAATTTGCAGACCTTGTTTTTGTTTCAGGATGATCCTGGCGTTCTCCGGTGTCTCCCCTAAGGCTGAGAAACGTGTACGCCGATCCCTCGCGTCACATGAGAGTTCATTCATTCATCTTCTACCGCTATATTTTCTACCCATATTTACCCATATTTTCTATCAACATGGTGTTGCGTCGATCTTGTTCATGCAGCTGTAAATTTGAGGGGCCTTGCACAGGGGCCCAGATTGAACCACAGAAAATTCCAACACAGAATAAGGGGGATAAACAATGCGGACACTGAGTCCCAAAATGCAATGCACCACCATATAACTAAAATGGCACGATCCTTGTTTTATATCGCATCTGTGAAGAGTCAATTCAGAGTCTATTCGGAGTCGATTCACGGCCACTGTTCTCGAGGCATCGATTCAGGGTCGAAATGATCCTGTTTTGGGATTTCCTCGTCGGCTCCAGGACCGAACTGCCATTAAACAGCTCGAGTTCGGCACCTTCAGACGTCATGACGAACATTTTTTTTGGCCTGGGAAGTCTTTCATCTGTCATCCTGCTCCCACAGGCGAAGGAGGAAACGCAGTGCTTACACACAAGTGCTCTTTGTCTAACGGGAGGACGAATATGGGGATGAAGGGGAGGGGGGGGGCGGAGTCTGTGGATTTTTTTTTTCACTTCAGGTGGGTGTAAAGTGGAGGAGTGAAGCGTTCCCGACGCCAGGAGACATTCCCAAAATGATGATCGGCGGACCGTTAGAGACCCCACCCACAATCCGGTCCCGAGTGCTTCCAAAAGATCTTTCATCCAAGCATATCTCTCTTTCTTCGTCAATCTGGCCTTGTCATGCAAGTCGGCAATCGAACGCTACACGCGTCACCGCTCGCCTTCTACGGGAAGATCTCCTGATATGTAAATCCTCCTGCCCTCTGTTATTTGCTTATTTGGTGACGTCGGACTTCAGGGCTACACTGCATCTATTCATCCGTCCTCCTCTGTGTCTCTGGAAGTATAAAGCTGAGCAGTGTTTCTTTAACACACACATTCCCTGTTATTCATCAAAACTCCTCCGTCTGCCGCAACAAT
>JACRUU010000001.1:6173649-6191149 GCA_030449085.1 Kryptopterus vitreolus
ATAATTAATAATAATAAAAAAAATATATATATAAAATTTCATGTAGTATTTGTATAGGGTGTTACTGTATGGATATTTAGAATTTTCTAAAATCTAGTATCCCTTATAAAAATAAATAAATAAATAAATAAATAAATAAATACGGCAAGTGCGATCCAACCTACATATCGCTATCGTTTGACTTCCAGAGGCTGTAAAGATTGAGATGGCAGGAGACGGAGCGCAGGCCGGACACGCCAGGCGTCCACTCGGAATGTTGTCTAAAGCTCGAGTGGTTGATTGTCCTGGGAGTTTCTTACAGTGTGTGTGTGTGTGTGTGTGTCAGGATTTTTCAACGCCGCCTCCCTGAGCCACAGACTGGAATCCGTTTACGAGGCCGTATATTGCGGCTGGAAAAAGTATTCCGTGTTCGACGTGAAATGTACATTCTTCTTTATGCGGATCAGGCTTGTTGATGCGTTTCCCATATCTGTGCTCGTGTGTGTGTGTGTGTGTGTGTGTGTGTGTGTGTGTGTGTTTGGGGACGTGGAGGATATTGTATTATATTGTGTATATATATATTATATTATTGTGTTATTTAGTCTGACAGTAACTCAATCCCGGCCTGATGCTATGTCAGTGTTCACACGGAATCTGTGCTTATGGAATTACGTGGGAAGGAATTTCCCGATCCGTTTCGGAGCGTGTAAAGGTGACCCGGAAACCCGAGGAACACTTTGTCGAGATCTTTGTGTTACTGGGATTTAATGTGTGTTAGGAAATATATTGGTAGTAATGGTGTGTGTGTGTGTGTGTGTGTGTGTGTGTGTGTGTGTGTGTGTGTCAGACACCCAGTACCCGGGGACACTCTCCTAAGAGTAGGTGGTCATGAGGTGGGTGTCAGAGATTTGATGACGTCACTGATGCTTCAACCATCTGCTTCCGGACACGGAGTGTAGGAGGAGGGAGGCGGGGCTTAAGTTTGATGGACAGGGAATAAAAAAACTCGTTCTCCGAAATTTGCATGTTTTAGTCTTCACACGGGCTGTACAGGACCGGGAAGCGACTGGCATTCCCAGGAAAAATGAAACAAAGCATGCAGGTGGCACTTGAGCACACACACACACACACACACACACACACACACACACACACACTACAAACTGAAAAAAACGGTTCTGCAATAAAGGATTCTTTTTACAATGCAGATGGATTTGCATATGAAAGTCGATGGAAATGCGATTTGAATGTTGACCGCATGAGATTTGGGAGATCCGAGGGAGGTTTGTACCTCAGCATTGGACTCTGGACCGGAAGATCATAGGTTCCAATCCCAGCACCACCAAGATGGGCCCTTAGCCCTTAGTTGTCGGTGTGGATAAAGGCGTCTGCCAAGCACTGTCTTTTGATCTCATGCCATTTGTCTTTTTTTCTTTTTTGGAGGCGTGGCCTTTTTCGTTATAGCGAAAGAGGTGTGGCCTTTTATTGTCAGAAGGCGTGGCCTCTGGTTTTGTCCGTGTGGTGTGATCTTGGTGTGGCTGTTTATCTAGAAGGGGGCGTGGCCTTTGCCTGTCAGTCTGAGTGAACACATGGTTTTTATGCCTCATTCGTGAATAAGGAGGTGTGGCCTCTGTTTCCGCATGTCTAAGTGAAGGCGTGATTCTTGTGCATTGTTTTAAGCGACGGAGGCGTGGCCTTAATCACTAAAGAGGGAGGTGTGGCCTTTGTGCTTAATTGCCAAAGAGGGAGGCGTGGCTTCTTTCTGTTGGTCTGATAAGAGAAGTGATGTTTGTGCCTCATTCATGGTGAAGGAGGTGTGGCCTTTGCTTGTTCGTCTGAATGAAGGAGTCTTGGCTTTTCATAAAGGAGGCGTGGCCTCTGTTTCTGTCAGTCTGAGTGGGAGGGGTGGTCTTTGTGCCGCATTATTAGAGATGATAATGTTGCCTTTGCTTGTCAGCCTGAATGAAGAAGGCGTGGTCTTTGTGCCTCATTCATAACTAAAGAGGCGTGGCTTCCTTCCGCTAGTCTAAGTGGATTGGTGTTTGTTTATTAGAGAAGGAGGTGTGGCTTTTGCCTGTAAGGCCTATTGGAGGGGGCGTGGTCTTGATTGTTGACGAATAGATTGTCCAGTTTGCACTATAACGTTCAAAAACTTATCTGATAATATATAAAGAAATATCTATCTATCTATCTATCTATCTATCTATCTATCTATCTATCTATCTATCTATCTATCTATCTATCTATCTATCTATCTATCTATCTATCTATCTATCTATCTATCTATCTATCTATCTATCTATCTATCTATCTATCTATATATATATATATATATGAGAGAGTGAGGGATTTCAGAAATCAGACGGAGGGAGAGGGTGATTGCATGCCCCCCTCCCTCGTTTATTTCATCCGTCTATCCAGCTGATCTCCCAGATGGCCCCCTATCTCTATCTATCTCTCTCTCTCTCTCTCTCTCTCTCTCTCTCTCTCTCTCTCTCTCTCTCTATACATCACTCAATCATTCTCTTCTTCTCACTATATTAATTCCGCCTCATTACAGACAGCTCCCAATCCCCCTCCTTCCCCTGACGCTCTCTCTGATTGGTCGATGTGCCCTTTGCTCACTGTCGTGTTGTGTGTGTGTGTGTGTGGGGGGGGGGGGGATCCACTCTCCACGATCACATCTCTGACTGAAATAACAGAATGAAACAGGAGGAATAGAATAACGGACGTCATGGCTGAAGAGCAAACATGACAATAACCAGGGATCAGGATTAGGCAACCGGTCTGACGGATTAACAAGAAAAAAATCATACACACACACACACACACACACACACACACACACACACACACACACACACACACACACACACGCACAAAGCTGAATGCGTTCATGTGCAGATTCAGCCACTGCAGACCTGCTGGAAAAGAAAGCACAGCTGCAGGCTTTAGGTGCAGTACGGGAGCACCAAGGCATGCGTCAGCACTTACACACACACACACACACACACACACGAGGATAAAGCAAGCATTCTCTCCGAGAGGCCGAACATGAACAGAATCCGTAAATCCTGACACCAGAGACGTGTCCGCATAAACGCATCGCTGTGAGATTCCTGTCGGAGCGCGCCATGGGGGAGAGCTCCGAGTACCGGCGCCTGAGCAGCAGCGAGTGCGACGATGACGAGGTATTTCAGCTCCCACAATCCCGCGCTGACCATCGCATCCGAAAGCATCGGATTTTATTCTTTATTTTAAACCCGGCAAATCAATAGGACGTTTATTTAACTATGAGACGATTCTTAAAAGTAATTTATCTTTTTATTCTTTTATATTCATGTATGTGAGGTCGGAAAAGCATCATTTAAACGATAAAGTTAAAGTGAGTTTGAATATTTGCTTTAGTAATGTTACATAGGAAAAAAATACAAAGACTTTCCTGTAGCGAATAAAAGTTTTTCACAGTGTTGGCTGTGAACGCTAGTGTATTAAAATATTTTTATTTATATCAGGGATGTCAATAGATTACAATACTTAATCACAATTAATCGCACAATTGCCGTGAGTTAACTCGTGATTAATCGCACGTTTTCAACGTAGCGTAAATGAACACTTTTCATATTTCTAATACTATAATAGGGGACACGGTGGTTTAGTGGTTAGCACGTTCGCCTCACACCGCCAGGGTCCGGGTTCGATTCCCGTCTCGGCCATGTGTGTGTGGAGTTTGTGCATGTTCTCCCCGTGCCTCAGGGGGTTTTTCTCTGGTTTCCTCCAGGTCCAAAAACATGCACGGTAGGTTGATTGACACCTTGGAAAATTGTCCCTAGTGTATGAATGTGTGTGTGTGTGTGTGTGTGTGTGTGTGTGTCTCCTGTGATGGGTTGGCATTCCATCCAGGGTGTATCCTGCCTTAATGCCCGTAGACGTCTGAGATAGACACAGACTCCCCGTGACCCGAGGGAAGATCGGATAAAGCGCTAGAAGATGAATAAATGAATAATACTATAATATACATTTCTATCAAAATCTCTCCCTTTTAATTAAATTATCTATTATTTATTTTACTCGGGAAACTTTTAATATGAATTTCTTGTTAATGACAATGTTATTTTGTTTAGTGATGGTTTGAAGTGTAAAATATGGGACGTGGCTCCTTTAAGAATTGTGTTCCGGTTGCTTTTCCATATAAACTGGTGATACGGTGTTTAGGTTATACGGAAGCGCTTTATTGCGTTCAGTAAAAATGCGCTTTATTGCAGTAATACGGATTTGGGAATGCGATGCGCTTGCGTAAGGTTCCATACGGTAATATACGCTAATATAGTGAGGAGATCGTACCTGTTGTGAATGCGCAGATAGTAGGTGTAATTCGGGGGAAATTTAGGAAGTGTGAGTGGATGCACTGAACGTTTATTTATTCGTTTGTTGTTCGGGTTTCGTTCATTCGCCGTCACGACGCAGAGTGAAGGAGCAGATCACTCACATAGTAATGCACACTGCGTTATAACACGCCTTAATAACATTAGCGCTATTAATTCTGTCCTCATACATGTATCCAGAGACGTCTTTATGTGGGGTTATAGTGAAGAACCTCAGATGTATGGATGATTCAAGTTGGAGACTCTTTCTGTAAACAAAAACACTGCAATAGAAATCTGTGTTGTGTATATACGTCACTCTATTTAGTGTCCTCTGTCGAGACGTCGCTCGTGAAGTCTGGCTCTCCGTGTGTGTGTGTGTGTGTGTGTGTGTGTGTGTGCATGCTGGTACTGTTTTCTCCAAGCTCTGCATGTGTTCAGCTGTTTAAATGAGACCGATAATGATATCTTTTCATCTCAGAAATGTGCCAACAGAGCCGTCGTTGCACACGTTCTCTCACACTGTGGCTCCTCTGAGAAGCTCGTTTATCAGTGTACAGTGTAGCGATCAGAAGCTGGTGTACAGTGTAGTAATTAGAAGATGGGCCTTGCTCAAGGGCCCACTAGTGACATCTGGTGGTGGGATTTGAACCTGCGATATGCCGGTCCAGAGGCCAATGCCTTAACCGCCGAGCTCCCACCTCCCCCATCGTCATTATGAATTAACACTCGGGAAATACACTCGTATAGTTTTTCCGGGTTGCGTTATAGGTTACAAGAGCGGCCACTAGAGGGGAATCACTGACACGACATGCTGTTTATTTGAAGTGTGGTTGCTATAGCATATATATATATATATATATATATATATATATATATATATATATATATATATATATATATTTTTTTTTTTTTTTTAGTATTACTGTTTGATTAAGTTTGAATGCCTGTCTCATATTATTATTTTACATCATTAACACATTTTTTGTTCTTTTTTTTATCCAGAATCACAGACACTGAGCAAACGCCTCCTTAAAGATCTTTATATCTTTATATCTTTATATCTTTATATATATATATAATCTGCTGTAGCCTCTCGCACCACCTGACCAGTCACCTTGTTGAGTTGAGAATTCCGAATGTCTGGGTGGTATGCCTGGCAGAAAGGCTGGAAGTGCAGGGCTCTCAGTTTACTCACAGTAAGCAGTCTTTAGCGCATCCGGGGTTGTGATGATGTTTCAATGCTGCAGGACTTCACCTGACCTTATCCTTCTCTTTCTCTCTCTCTCTCTCTCTCTCTCTCTCTCTCTCTCAACGGACATCTCTCGCTTTTCCTCCCACACTTCGCTTTGATAAACTCCCGCCTTTCTGCCCGTGTTCTTTCCGCTTTTCCTCTCGGTCCTGTCCGCCATCAATTAATCAACCGGACTGCCTGTTTGGGACGGGTTGGGGGACGGGTTGGGGGGGGGTTCATCATCTCTGAAAGCTCAAGGCTCAAATCCCTTTAAAGCTCATAAACACACACACACACACACACACACAAGATAAAGCTGAAAAGCTGAATGAAAGACCTTCCGTACATGTGCCCTATAATACGGCTATATTTGGTGGAAAAGGCTTTGTAATAACAGGCTGTGATTCCAGATTAAATCTCTATTACACTATTATTTCTGTTATTGCTTATTAACGAGCTTAACGAACGCGGGGCGTAACGAACGCGGGGCGTAACGAACGCGGGGCGTAACGAACGAGTGTAATAGCCAGGCAATACCTACCACCACCTCCTCCACCACCTCCTCCTTATCCCACCATCCACATTCGTATTAACCACCGCATTCCATGGTAGTTACTGTATAAATTACTGTATCATTTTATACTGTTTATTCTTTTTAAATCATACTGTTTTCATACATTTTCCAAAAAATGTTTTTTTAATAAAAAAAAGTGCAGCATTCCAGGAGTAAACAACTGTTTTTATAGCTTATGAACATACGAACGTAGTTAGTAGACATGCATATAATAAATAACAATAACAAATGCTACGAACAAATTCATACTACGAACGAACTCTTGGAGCGTATGTGTGTATATATATATATATGTGTATGTATGTATGTATGAACGTTTTAAATGTAGGGGGCGTGGCCTCATTGCGTGGGATCGATTGAAACGTGCAGGTAGAAATTCAAACTGAAATGAAATGAAAGATTTAAAGGTTTCCCCTCTATTAAAGTTTAAAGTTCTCCTGGAGGATTCAAAATCCATTAGGATGCAAGTGTTTCCCCCCCTGTGTAGACCTTCCATGATGTGTGTATTTGCTGCCCTCTTTTGGCGGCCTACGGTATTGCGTTTTTCTCCCCGATTCGTGTATATCCCCTGTGGGACCTTCATTGGAAAGGCCAAAACCGAGAGAGCTTGGTGTTGAGGATGTTGAGTGATCAGATGGATGATCAGATGTTTTTGGAGCCAGAGAGAACAGGATGCTAGGCAGAAGATGGAGGTGCTACATGTGGAGGCATGGTGTGAACTTGGCACCTCCTCGTTCTGCACGACGCCAGTCACGAAGACGTGTCAGATCACAGGGGCGCCTGATTCCTGTACGTCCACGGACATGTAGGGACGTGTGGCGGTCCCGAAAGGGGGGGGGGGTCGGGTCGGGGGGGGGGGGGGGTCTATGGGTATTAAGGCAGGATACACCCGGGAAGGAATGCCAACCCATCGCAGGTCACACACACACACACACACACACACACACACACACATTCATACACTAGGGACAATTTTCCAAGGTGCCAATCAACCTACCGTGCATGTTTTTGGACCGGGGGAGGAAACCGGAGAACCCGGAGAAAAACCCCTGAGGCACGGGGAGAAACTCCACACACACATGGCCGAGACGGGAATCGAACCCGGACCCTGGAGGTGTGAGGCGAACGTGCTTTTTAAACCTGATTTACTCAAATAGCTATTTTTGGTGCCACATTCCGGCCACGGGATTCCGGAGACACGGGATTCCGGAGACTCCACACACATACCCCCCCCCCCCCCACACACATACAAAATTTGTATTGATATTTTAATCTTCACAAACTATTATTCAACATTTAAGTGTGAGATTTTATTCTTGTTTTTAATTGGTTTACATTCCGAAAATTACTCGCCGGTACGAACAAACCATCGTCAATACTTCCTTCTGGCCAGCCATGATACAGCGCCCCCTGGTGTACAGAGGTTTAAAGGGACTTGTTGAAGGACCCAAGAGTGGCAGCTTGGCGATACCGGGACTCGAACCGTCGCTGAATAAACCCCTTTCAGGTCCCCAAATGTCTTATTGCGTCTTGGCAAATTCTCGGTTTGAAGGGAACACCTGGTCTCTTTCACCTATATAATAAAATGGAATTATTTATTTATTTGTAATGTTTATTTGCTTGAAGTGGCTCTAAAGAGATCCGTTCCATGGTCTTTCTTTTGCTTTGCTATGAAGCCTGTTTTTCTGTTCCCAGCTGTGTATCCCAGAACATTCCTTTCGTGTTCTTATGGCGGTGACTATAGAGGCTTTTTTGCGTATGTGTGTGTGTGTGTGTGTGTGTGTGTTGGGACGGTAGTTGGAGGGAAAGTGTTTCTGACGTCCTGTTCTTGTCCCTCTGGCTGAGGGGAATAAAACTCGTACATTTTGTTTATTGCTTCAATACGACACATCTGGTTTCGTCCCCTTCTGGACAGACCGGTAGAAAGGGGAGAGAGGACGGGGAGACGGAGACACGGGGGAGGGGGGGGGGTAAAATTTGTGAGGCCCCTCCTTCTCTGGGGCGACGACGGAGACAAAATGTCCAAAGAAAACGCTGGGGGCAGGTTTGTTTATATGTGGTGCAGGACATTTTTGGAAGGAAGGAGCAGGAAAGTAGGAACCAAATAAAAGAAGGGGGGGGGGGGGGCACGTCGTTATCACGTGGGGGAAGGAAGGACGAGAGGGAGAGGGAGAAAGGCAACGGCTGGGTCAGAGAAAGGAGGGGGGAAATGGTAGTAGGGAAGCTTGTTAAGGGGGGCCAAAACATGTGAATAGGGTGGTTTTGTGGGGGGGTGGGGGGGGGGGGGGGGGGGGGGGGAGGGGGGAGGGGTACAGGAAATGAGCTCTCCATCCTGCAGTTAAATCTGACCTCTTGGCTCACGATCAAATGCTCTTCCATCCAAATACCATAGCGTCTCTGTCCTGGGCACGGGTTGAGGGAGGGACCGAGGGGAGGGAGGGAGGGAGGAAAGAGAGAGAGAGAGAGAGAGAGAGAGAGAGAGAGAGTGGGCAGCCGTCTGGCTGTGATTTAGAGATAACTAGAGACGAGTCCCCGGAACTGCTTCACTAAAAACACACACACACACACTTCCACCAACATCTACCCAGATGCCTTTCGGGAGGGCTCGAAAAAGCCGAGTCGAGCGAGACGTCTCTCTTCCTCACACCCACTCCTTTACTCGAGGGCACGGAGGTGAAAAAAACAAAAAAAACGGGGAGCGCTATAAATAGCCGGACGCCGGACCGGAGCTGATGAACTGCGCTGAAGTGAACCTTCTCGTCGTCCTACATTATTCCGATTCTGCCTTCACTTCTGCAAGGACTTACACCTCCTTTCCGGAACTTCAGTGGAAAATTTCCAACTTGCCTGCATTTGGCGCTGCGGTCTCGCCCCCACCCATTACCCCTCGACCCTCCCTTCCGTCGCTCACGTAATTGCTTGCGTATTAGCACTAATTGGCGCCGGGAAGTTAGAGGAACTTTACTGGGTCAGCCCGCGATGGAATGGAGCGTGTGGGTTGCGAGAGCTGAGAAGACCTCCTTTCGCCCGGCCGACGACAACGAAGACTTCTGGGGACCTTATTTCGCCTCCGCACGACAGGAGGGGACCGGTGCGCTCCGATCCGGCTCGGCTCCTTGAGCACCTTTATCCTCGGGCTCGGCTTCTTCTCCAGGTTTGACATCGACTCCCCGGGTTTAGGATGCGGCGCTTTAACAAGCTGAAGAAAACCTTCCCGTTTCTTGCGCACTTCCACGTGTACAAAGTAAGTAGGGAATGTCAGGCTTGTCTTTCCCGCTGTTTTTCATTTGCTTGTTGTATATCAAGTGAATGTCTACTGTGGTGGTGATGCATCAAAGTAAAATGGGCTTTTTTTTAGGGTGCTTTTCTGTCGATCTCTTCGGGCTTTTCCTTTTCCTTTCCCCGGTATCTGATAACGCATGCTTCGTCGATTTCAAGCTTGAATTCATGCCCAAAAAAAAAAAAAAAGATACGAGTGTTTAGAGTCCGGGTTGTGCATTACCAGGACGTCGTTTTATGGGGACCGGAGGCGTCTTGAGAGTCACATAGAATATCGATTAATATGGCAGAGCTGCGTCTTCCTGGAGAAAAGAAGGTAAGACGTCGCAGCAGTCTCCGTTCTGGAGATCACGATAATCAGCCGTTCGTCGAGGGTTCTACAAGACCAAAGTGGAATCAATTTCCAAGCTTTAATCGAATGCATCGCTGGGCCGCGACGTGCTCGGTTCCATCTTAGAACGATGTTTTGCGGTCTGAAAAACGTCCCGCTGTTCTTCTATACTCGCCAGATGTTTTGACAAGGCAGCTGCGAGTCTTTCTATGTTACCCAGCACACATGCTGCACACGGTGACGGCGTAAAGTTGAGAACCCTTGGGAGTGACGCTGGTGATTTCAGCCTGAAAATATGTCCTGGTGAAGACGCCTCGTACTGTTTATTTACCCTCCCTCCATCGGTCCCTCTCCCTTCTCCACGCATTCCCCACCGGTCCGTGACAAGTGACACCCAGCAACCAGTTCACACACTGTACACTTCCTCCCTTCGCCTTCTCTCTTTTCTGACGTCCCTCGTCTCGTCTCGTCCCGCCATCTAGGACTTTCCTATTACAAGTGTGTGTGTGCGTGTGTGTGTATATATATATATATATATATATATATATATATATATATATATATATATATATATATATATATATATATCCTGTGGGTGGGTGATTTTGGAGAATTATGGCGTCCATCATTGAACTTTATTCTCTGGCCATCTGTCTGCCTGCTGGTCAGGAAGCGGTGAAGGATACAAGGGCAGCGACCTTGGACTCGTTCCCAGTTTCGGTGTGAAAGTTCAAGGCAGGAAAAGAGGCGTCTGCCCGAATTCCCACTCTTCCAAGTGTCTCTTTGGCATCAAGCATTATGCAAATTAGGCCGATTTATTAGACATACCACGCACCAAGCCGTGTGTTTACAGTACGTTCTGCGCTTGGGGCGAAGTCTCTTTCCCGTACCAGCAGATGGCAGTATTCTGTATACACCAAGCCACGATCATTACTACACAGGTTCACGTGTAGATTTTTCAATCATGCCTGATAACTAACTACTAAGACAAGATCAAGTGTCCTGATTTTGCCCGATATGTTTTGTGACTGACGCTTCCTAAATTTCCCCGATATACGCCCCCTAGCTGCGCATTCACAACAACAGGTACGAACCTGTATATTGTATATTACCGTATGGAACCTTTCAAGCGCATCGCATTCCCAAATCCGTTACGCAATAAAGCGCATTTTTTTTCAACGCAATAAAGCGCTTCCGTATAACCTAAACACCGTATCAACAGTTTATATGGAAAAGCAACCAGGAACACAATTCTTAAAGGAGCCACGTCCCATATTTTTCACTTCAAACCAACACTAAACAAATAACATTGTCATTAACAAAAAATTCATATTAATTAATAATAATTTCTAGCGAAAAATGTCTAATTATATAATTATATACTAGATATATATGTAATATATATATGCGATATATATATAGAAACTTAATTTAATACAATATTGGAAACGTACAAATGCGAAAAATTACGGAAACGTATATTACCAGATCAATCGTCCAGACCGTGCGTCTGCTTTTACAGCAGATTAGTTTTTTTGCGTGACTGCTTTGTGGTTCAGTTCTTTCTCATGTCAATGGCGTGATTGACTGGCTGAAGGAAGTGGCGCTCCAAGATCTTAATGGGCGAACTGGAAGGGACGATGCCGCGACCCCCCGCGACCTCCGGCCTTTCATGTGTCAATACAGGAAGCCCGTGTTGCACAAAGACGCGATTCTGCTTCCCGACGTCCAGCGAACCTGCACACATCCACTTCCCTTCACTTTTGTTCTTCGAGGCAGCTGCTGGCAAACTGGAGCGCTGACCTTCCCCGCACTCTACCAATCCGCCTATTATCCAGTTGTGTAACCTAGCTGCAACAACCCTGCTTCTGTTTAACACTCCAGGGGCTTCTTACACCATCTCACAGCCACATCCGAGCCGACACGGCGCTCCGAGCCGACACGGCGCTCCGAGCCACCGGCGCTCCGACGGCGCTCCGAGCCAAACGCCGCGCTCCGAGCCGACAGCGCTCCAAGCCGACACCGCGCTCCGAGCCGACACAGCGCTCCGAGCCGAACACCGCGCTCCGAGCCGACACAGAGCTCAGACGACACAGAGCTCCGAGCCGACACCGCGCTCCGAGCCGACACAGAGCTCAGAGCCGCACAGAGCTCCGAGCCGACACCGCGCTCCGAGCCGACACCGCGCTCCGAGCCGACACCGCGCTCCGCGCTCCGAGCCGACACCGCGCTCCGAGCCGACACCGCGCTCCGAGCCGACACCGCGCTCCGAGCCGACACCGCCGCTCCGAGCCGACACAGAGCTCCGAGCCGACACAGCGCTCCGAGCCGACACCGCGCTCCGAGCCGACACAGCGATCCGAGCCGACACCGCGCTCCGAGCCGACACCGCGCTCCGAGCCGACACAGCGAGCCGCTCCGAGCCGACACAGAGCTCCGAGCCGACACCGCGCTCCGAGCCGACACAGCGCGAGCTCCGAGCCGAGCTCAGCGAGCCAGCCGCGCTCCGAGCCGACACCGCGCTCCGAGCCGACACAGAGCTCCGAGCCGACACAGAGCTCCGAGCCGACACCGCGCTCCGAGCCGACACAGCGATCCGAGCCGACACCGCGCTCCGAGCCGACACCGCTCCGAGCCGACACAGAGCTCCGAGCCGACACGAGCTCCGAGCCGACACCGCGCTCCGAGCCGACACAGAGCTCAGAGCCGACACAGAGCTCCGAGCCGACACAGAGCTCCGAGCCGACACCGCGCTCCGAGCCGACACAGCGATCCGAGCCGACACCGCGCTCCGAGCTGACACTGCGCTCCGAGCCGACACCGCGCTCCGAGCCGACACAGAGCTCCGAGCCGACACCGCGCTCCGAGCCGAGGTCCATGTCAAAAACCTCCCAGGTTAATTACAGATACCTTTTTCCCCTCCCTCCATGCACCACTTAGTCCGTGGGGGAGGGAGGGTGCAGCGGTGCTGGGCTACTGATCAGAAGGTCCGGGGTTCGAGTCCCCGAGCTGCCACCATTGGGTCATTGAGGAAGGCCCTTAACCCTCAGGTCTCAAGGGGGCGCTGTATCACTGTTAACTTCAGCTTCCAAAAACATGCTCGCTTTTTCTTACCTTCTACATTTCTTTCTTTCTTTCTGCATTTTTTCTTTCTTTTGTTCATTCTCTCTCTTTCTTTCTGCATTTTCTTTCTTTCTTTCTATCTTTCTTTCTTTTTGCATTTCCTTTCTTTCCGCATTTTCTTTGTTTTTTTTTTTCTTTTTCTTTCTTCATTTTCTCTCTTTGTCTGTCCTTTCTGTCTTTCTGCATTTTCTTTCTGTCTTTCTTTCTTTCTTTCTTTCTTAGTTTTTTCTTTCTTTCTTTCTTTCTGCATTTTTGTCCTTTTTGATTTTTTTCCTCCTTTGTTTTTTTTTTTTCTTCTTTGCACTGAAAAAAGCTGGAATATGTGAAGAACAGAATTTCTCTGTGCTGTATGTGACAAATAAAGGCTATACGATTCTATTCCAGTCTCCCCCACTAGAGGTCGCTCTCGTAATGTCGATCTCCTAATGACGACGCAACAGTGTGGCAAAATTGATTACAGTGCACGTAAATATCGTACGTTTGTAATGAACTCGTTTTTATCGGATAGTCATTAGACTTCGCAGGCCTACGAATAATACGTACAATAATAATACGTACAATAATAATACGTACAATAATAATGCGTACAATAATAATGCGTACAATATTAATGCGTACAATAATACGTACAATAATACGTACAATAATAATACGTACAATAATAATGCGTACAATAATAATACGTACAATATTAATGCGTACAATAATGCGTACAATAATACGTACAATAATACGCACAATATTAATACGTACAATATTCATACGTACAATATTCATACGTACAATAATACGTACAATAATACGTACAATATTCATACGTACAATATTCATACGTACAATATTCATACGTACAATAATACGTACAATAATACGTACAATATTCATACGTACAATATTCATACGTACAATAATACGTACAATAATACGTACAATATTCATACGTACAATATTCATACGTACAATAATAAAACGTACAATAATAATATGTACAATAATAAGGAGTCACTTTGAAATTCCTTCACAAACCTTGTTAAGAAAGCGACAGACGGCGAAACGGAGGAGGGGAAGGAAAGAGGAGGGAAAGAAGAGGGAATGGAGAAATGAAAAGCAGCTGATGTCGATACGATTTTCCAAATAAAAAGGCAAAAAAAAAAGAAAGAAAGGAACATCAAATAAAAAGCCTCCCGTTTCATGTCAGCGACTCGGCGTTTCCCAGCGGCGGTGCGTCAGCGTCTCGGCACAGACGTCTCGGAAACATTCCTGCCGCGACTCCGGAGCGAAGGTGAAGACCTGAAAATAGACGGCAGGAGTTTTATTGGGATTGGGAGGAAAAAGAGATGCAGATGTTCCCGATTTTGACGGAAAGATTTGCGCAGGTTCCGTTTTGATTCCTTCGTTAATGTTGGAGTGAAAACTGGAGACGTTTCTCGTAACGGCATCAGAGCAGATTTACCGCTGTAACATCTACAGTACGGGCTCGGCTTTAATCCCATTCACCTGTCTGTCTGCATTTCTGCATGTTCCTCCTTTTTCCTTTCTTTCGTTCTGTCTTTCTTTCTTTGTCTTTCTGTTTTTCTTTCTTTCTTTCTGTCTTTCTTTGTTTCTGTCTTTCTTTGTTTCTGTCTTTCTTTGTTTCTGTCTTTCTTTCTTCTTTCTTTCTTTCTTTCTTTCTTTCTTTCTTTCTTTCTTTCTGTCTTTCTTTTTGTTTCTGTCTTTCTGTTTTTATTTCTGTCTGTCTGTCTTTCGTTCTCTTTTTTTTTTCTTTGTTTCTGTCTTTCTGTTTTTCTCTCTTTCTGTCTTTCTTTCTTTGTTTGTCTTCTTTCTTTCTTTCTTTTTTTCTTTCTGTTTTTATGTCTTTTTCTGTTTCTGTCTTCTGTTTTTATTTCTGTCTGTCTGTCTTTCGTTCTCTTTTTTTTTTCTTTGTTTCTGTCTTTCTGTTTTTCTTTCTTTCTTTTGCATTTTATTTCTGCGTGGTGTTCCTTTTTTCCTTTCTTACTTTCTTTCTGCATTTTCTTTTTTCTTTGTGTTTCTTTCTTTCTTTTTGTTGATTTTATTTCTGCATTTGCTTAATTTTTTTCTATCCTTTCTTTCTGTATTTCTGCATTTTATTTCTGCATGTTCTTTCTTTCTTTCTGGATTTCTGGATTTCCTTTTTTTCTCTTTCTTTCTTTTTTCTCCACTTTCTTTTTTATGCTCTGTCTTTCTTTCTTTCTTTCTTTTTTCTCCACTTTCTTTTTTATGCTCTCTTTCTTTCTTTCTTTTTCTTTCTTTCTTTCTCTCTTTTTTCTTACTTTTCTTTATGCATGTTTTCTTTTTCTTTCTATTTTGTTTTGATTTTATTTCTGCATTTTCTATTTTTTTCTTTCTTTATTTCTCTCTTTCTCTCTTTCAGTTTCTCTCTTTTTCTCTTACTCTCTTGTTTTTCAGGCACAAATGTAAGTCACTAGTGTTTATTGTGTGTGTGATTGATGTTTGGAGTAAACGTGTGTGTGTGTGTGTGTGTGTGTGTACGTGTGTGTGTGTGTGTGTGTACAGAAGCTGGCCTGTAGCAGTAGCAGTAACAGCAGTAACAGTATGCAGTGTGAGGAAGGCACTGAGTGGCTGTTGGAGCTGCTGATGGAGGTGCAGCTGCAGCAGTATTTCCTGCGTATCCGTGACGACCTCAACGTCACGCGTCTCTCCCACTTCGACTACGTCAAGAACGAAGACCTCGAGAAGATCGGCATGGGCCGCCCTGGTAGGGTCGTCATCATCACCACCACACCACCATCACCACCACACCACCACCACCACACCACCACACCACCAGCATACCCATCATCACACACCGAGCACGAATCATCAATCACACCACCACACCACAGCATCCCGCAGCACATCCTCATCACACCACAACCAGCACCAGCCAGCACACCACTCAGCACCTCACCAGCACAGCAGCAGCATCACACCCCACCACACCACCAGCACCATCACCACCACAGCACAGCACCACTCACCACCAGCACCAGACCAGTCATCATCATCATCACCACCACACCACCATCATCACCACCGCATCACCACTACCATCACCATCACCACCACCATCATCATATTAGTCAGCCAGCATCACCATCACCAGCCATCATCCCACAGCATCCACCACCACACCATAGCCACAGCATCACCATAGCAGCCACCACCATCACCATCACACCCAGACAGAAACCACCACCATCAGCAGCATCATCGCACATCACCACAGCCATCAATGACCACCATCACTCCATCCCCACACCATCACAGCATCACCACATCCACCATCATCACCATCCATCATCATCCACCACACCAATCATCACCATCCCACCCACCACATCACCATCACCATCACCACCATCATCACCACCACCACCATCACCATCATCACCACTACCACCAGCATCACCACCATCAGCATCACCATCACCACTACTACGACCCACTCACCACCATCACTACCATCACCACCACCATCATCACTACCATCACCATCACCACCACCATCATCATCTTCACCATCATCACCATCACCCCTACCACCATCACCTACACCTAATGTTTCTCAACATTCTTCTCTCTCTTTCTCTCTCTCTGAACTTTCTTTCTCTGCACTTATTTCTTCTCTCTCTCACACTCTTTTTTTTCTTTCTTTCCTTCTCACACTCTCACTTCTCTCACACTCTCTTTTTTTCAATCTTTCTTTCCTTCTTCTTCACTCTTTCTTTTTCTTTCTTTCTTCTTTCCTACTTTCCTTCTTTTCTTTCTTCTTCAATTTCTTTCTTTTTTTTTTTTTTCTTTCTTTTTCTCTATCTGCATTTCTTTCTCTGTGTTTCTCTCAGGACAGAGACGGCTGTGGGAGGCAGTGAAAAGGAGAAAAACAATGTGCAAGCGCAAGTCTTGGATGAGTAAGGTACGCCACAAGTTACTACACACACACACGCACACACACACAACACACAACACACACACACACACGCACACAAACACACATTCCCACTTAAACCCAAAATCTGTTTATAAATAAATCTCAGATGTCGTTCCTGATCGCACTCCTGCAAATAATAATAATAATAATAATAATAATAATAATAACAATAATAATAACAGTAACGTTGAAAGCTGAATGTGATGATAAAGTGAACTGGTGAACCATGTGACGTGTCGCGAGTGTGTCGATTCTGACCACAGGAAGCACGAGACGCTTTAACCAGGTTAATGTCCGGGAGGTGTTTGTGTGTAACAGTGATGCGGCTGTAAATCACCGGCCTGGATAAAAGAACAAGTGAATGTATCTGATCAAAAAACAGATGTGCGTCGTTAAATCAGATGAATACAGATGTTTGCGTCAGATGAATACAGGTATCTGGCGACGAATACAGATGTGCAATGAGGATGTGTCTCAGAGGAATACAGAAGAGTCCATCATTTTGTTTATCGGACGAATTCAGATGTGAATCATGTTGTTTATCAGACGAATGCAGATGTGCATCATGTTTTTTATCACCCGAATATAGATGTAAATCGTGTTGTCTATCAGATGAATGCAGATGTGCATCATGTTTATCACCCGAATATAGATGTAAATCGTGTTG
>JACRUU010000001.1:6196149-6201149 GCA_030449085.1 Kryptopterus vitreolus
AACGGCATGGCGTACCTGGAGACCAGGCGCTTCATCCACCGGGACCTCGCCGCCCGCAACATCCTGCTGGCGTCCAATGAGCTCGTCAAGATCGGAGACTTCGGCCTGATGAGGGCGCTGCCCAACAACGACGATCATTATGTCATGCAGGAGCACCGCAAGGTCCCTTTCGCCTGGTGAGTGAGGAAAAGAAGCGTGTGTGTGTGTGTGTGTGTGTTGGGGATTATTCCAATAGCTAGGATCGCATTTGCCAAAATTAATTGGCGTGTAAATAAAATAATAATAAAAACAAAAGTACCGCCTCAAGAAAATATGTTAAATGCAATACTTTTAATGAATATAATTATAAATTAAACAATAATTATAATATAGTGCGCTCTGTGCAGACTAGTATGTGACATCATGTAATGTCATTGATTCACCTCTAGAGGCCACTGTTGTAAAGATAATGGGTCATCCTAGTAAAGTTTGGTACCCTGTGTGTGTGTGTGTGTGTGTGTGTGTAAGGTGTGCCCCAGAGAGCCTGAAGACACGCACTTTTTCCCACGCCACGGACACGTGGATGTTCGGGGTGACCCTGTGGGAGATGTGCACCTACGGCCAGGAGCCGTGGCTCGGGCTCAACGGGAGTCAGGTACGTAATCTTTCATCGTTCAGAGCAGCACCTGTGATCAGACGTTCCCAAATCGCACTACTGGAGCGAGGACTTTAAAACGGATTGCTGAAGGAAAATATTCCCCGCTCATGTTCTTCAGATCCTCCACAAGATCGACAAGGAGCGCGAGCGTCTGCCCAAGCCGGAGGACTGCCCCCAGGACATCTACAACGTCATGCTTCAGTGCTGGGCGCAGAAACCCGACGACAGGCCCACTTTCGTGGCTCTCCGCGAGTTCCTGGTGGAGACCATGCCGACCGACATGAGGGCGCTGCAGGACTTCGACGAGCCCGACAAGCTCCACATTCAGCTCGACGACGTCATCACCATCATCGAGGGCAGGTCTGGGAGGAAAATAATGACAAAGGCAAACATTTTATACTGACGCATGAAAACACACTTTTTTTTTCCGATACTCAGGGCAAAAAAAATAACAAATACAAAATTCTCGCCGATTCTATCGGAATATCGCATGGCTATAAGTAGCGCTGCTGTTTTACTGGCCAGGGCGGAGAATTACTGGTGGCGAGGGCAGAACAAGCGCTCGCTCAAGGTGGGCCAGTTCCCCAGGAACGCCGTGACTTCCGTAGCCGGATTGTCAGCTCACGATATCAGCCGGCCGCTGAAGAACAGCTTCATCCACACGGGCCACGGGGACACCAACCCGCACCGCTGCTGGGGCTTTCCGGATCGGATAGACGAGTAAGAGACACTAAATATTCGCGGATTTTCATTCCTCTCCCGTAAATTGTCGCTTGAAACGACGGATGCTACAAATAAAATAAAGAATTGTATCATTTTTAAAAGCGGAGTATCGCGATAACTTTATGGTACCGATATATCGTGCAACACTGTTACTGAAACCATCGTTGATGGGGTTTTTAATTCATTAATGTCACAGACGCTGCGCACACATTCCACTAGAGGGCAGCACATTGCTAGAAATGTTTCCTCCGACACCCCTTAACGCTTACCCTCTGCCCACAGTTTGTACCTGGGGAACCCCATGGACCCTCCAGATGTCCTGGGACTGGACCTGAATGCTGCCAGGCCCACGCAACTTCCCGGGCGAGCCAAAAGTACGTTTTTCTTCCCTTCCTTGATGTTTTATGATGTTGACAAGTTGCTGTTTTCGTCAGAAATTTACGCCATTTTGACAGACTCCCTTACCCAGAGTGAACGGAGCAATTAAGGGCCTTGCCCAAGGGCCCACTAGTGGCAGCTCGGTGGTGCTGAAATTCCGGTCCAGAGCCCAATGCCTTAATCACTGAGCTCCAAACTCCCGAAACAATTTGTTCGTACAACACAATGGATTTCGTTAAATAGTCTCAAAATGAAGGTCAAAGATATTTGCATCAATAAACATCAGAATGTCATTATTTAACTTATATTGATTGCAAGAGACCGGACAGGAGTAACACTTTCATGGTACTTTAGCGGTTAGGATGTTCGCCTCACACCTCCAGGATCCGGGTTCGATTCCCGTCTCGGCCATGTGTGTGTGGAGTTTGTGCAAGTTCTTCCCGTGTCTCAGGGGGTTTTTCTCCGGGTTCTCCGGTTTCCTCCCCCGGTCCAAAAACATGCACGGTAGGTTGATTGGCACCTTGGAAAATTGTCCCTAGTGTATGAATGTGTGTGTGTGTGTGTGTGTGAGTGTGTGTGTGTGTGTTGGCATTCCATCCAGGGTGTATCCTGCCTTAATGCCCATAGACGCCTGAGATAGACACAGACTCCCCGTGACCCGAGGGAAGTTCGGATATAGCGGTAGAAGATGAATGAATGAATTCTGCGTTTCCCCTTTCCCTTTCTCCATCTATGGTTGCACCTGCATGTTCTTCGTCTATCCTCTCTTTATTCCTTTTCTTGGGCCATTGATTCGCAGAGTATCCTTCCCCTCGACCCCCTCAGCCTGTGACGCTAATGAAGATCCCTCGCTCCATCCTTTATCCCTCTTGACTTGTGTGATTTCTTTTTGTCCTTTTGTTTTACTTTGCCGAACTTCTTCATTCCGTCTCCCGGTAAGATCCTCCGAGTGCTGACATGAATAAAACAAAGATGCACAGAAATTGTTCCGTTCCCTCCGGTGTTCGGCTCTGAGCTGACGGTCCCTCCTTCCTTTAGATTTATTTAAAAGAATTTAAAAGAAAAGTGTCTTTTCACTCAAAGATATTTTAATAAGTCCTCCTGTAAACTTGTCCGAACGTAGAGCCCAACTACGACCCGGTCACGGACGATGAAGATCTGACGTCCTCCAGTCAGAGACGCCTCTCGTTAAAAAAAACCAACACAAAGTGCCTGAAACTGAAGCCGTCCGCTTGGGTTTTGGCTACTAAAATAAGCGACCGGTCCATTTACGGCCCCCGAACTCCAGGAGGAGGAACTCCCACCGAGGTCTCTCTTATAGACTTTGGAGAGGAGATGTTCTCGTCTACCCCGTCTCCTGTAGTAGAATCCCAGGTGCCCATTCTCGCAAGACTGGCCCTGGAGGGAGAGAATATCTTGGACTGTACCCCACCCCAGAGTCCGTCCCGGTCTCTGCCTCGTCCGCTGCACCCCACGCCGGTGGTAGACTGGGACTCGAGACCCCTCCCTCCTCCTCCGGCGTACGATGAAGTGGCGCAGGACGATGACGACATCGAGGTGAGCTCGATTAACAGCGCGGACATAAGAGTTCCTGAGGATGCCGGATCCCCGTGCGCCTCCTGCACCCCTGCATACGAGGACAAACTCGGAGTAGACGACGATCTCTTCCTTCCCAGTAGGCAGAGCCGGTCTCGCACCTTCTCACAGTCGGCCGAGATCTTCCAGGAACTCCAGCAGGAGTGCATGCGCCGCCTAAATGTCCCTGTAGGCTCCGTAAGTCCCGATACCTACCGCCAGATCCTCCTGTCCAGCTTCGACGATAAGCCCCAGGTCCCGCCTCGGATCCCGATCCCACCGCGGCCTCCAAAGAGCACGGGAAGCGACTGCACCCGCTGGTCACGGGACCTGTCTCCGGCGTCATGCGGCGAGGACGAAAAGGAGCGTCCTCCCCAGATCCCTCCGAGGGACCCGCTCTCTCAACCGGGCTCTCGGACTCCCAGCCCCATGAACCGTACCACACTCTACCTCTCCACCTCACCGGGCAAACTGATGCCGACCACGCAGAGCTTCGCCTCGGACCCCAAATACGCTGCGCCCAAAGTCATCCAGGCCCAGGGCAAGGACAAGGAAGCAGCCAAAGGCCCCTGCATTCTGCCCATCGTCCGAGACGGCAAGAAAGTGAGCAACACGCACTACTACCTGTTACCCGAGAGGCCGACGTACCTCGACCGCTATGACAAGTTCTTCAAGGAGGCCGAAGAAGATGAGAAGAGGCCGGTCAACACGGCAACAGTCCGACCCATGGTGCACCAGCCGGGGGACGTGAAATCGAACTTCTCCTGCAACAATAACAGCGGCCTTCCAGCCCGAGCAGCCATTAGGAACTCTCTGAGCCTGACCAAAGTGAGCGCGGAAGGGGCCGGAAGCAGGACGGAAGGAGCGGCTAATCCTGACCGAGTAAAACTGGTGAGTAAAACAAGAAGAGCATGAATGACTCGGATCAGGGGTGGGCAAACGTTTTGACTCGGGGGGGGGGGGGGGGGGGGGGGGGGGCTTTGACTTTTAAAATTTTGACAGAATGGGCGGGCCAGCACCAGATGCATACAAATCAAACGTAACCATATAAAAGGCATTGATTTTAATACTCAATGTATCAGTGGGCCTAATGCGCCACCTGGTGGAATGTCAGGGTATTACAGGACAAGGTCAAACGAATGCAGACATAATTACGTACATAATTATGGTTTGATTTGGACAATTCCGTACCGATCTTCTTATATGTTTGTCATATTCTATATATTGGCTAATGGTTTCAGGTGCAGGAGGCGGTGCACGGTGTGACGATGGAGGAGTGTCGCACGGCGCTGCAGAACCACAGCTGGAACGTCCAGAAAGCTGTGCACTATCTGAAGGTAGCTTTTTTTTTCCCCTCCTCAACAAAAGTAATAATAGCTAGTGAAGCGAGGGAATTCTCTCTCTCTCTCTCTCTCTCTCCCCATTTCCAAAAGAAATCAATATTTCACACTGTGAGATTGTTCATCTTGTGTCTCTCCATAGGTTGAGCAGCTCTTCTGTCTGGGTCTGAAGTCCAGACTGGAGTGTCATAAGATCCTGGAGATGTGCGAGTGGAACCTGGAGCTGGCCAGCACGCAGATGTTAGACTCTTACGGCTCGGTGAAACAGAGGTGAAGCGTCATTTATCCGAACATTTCTCCAATCCGATTGGTCAGAAGGTGTTTTCTGTTACAGGATCCGAATATTT
>JACRUU010000001.1:6206149-6211149 GCA_030449085.1 Kryptopterus vitreolus
ACAGTTACAGTATTACAAACATGAAAAGTGTTCATTTATGCTACACTGAAATTAAATATGAAATAACTGGATGGATCACAGATGCTGTTATAGAAAATGAATCGACTCCTTTGGACGAATCGGGTTCAAATGAATTCAAAATGTATTCATATGTGTGTGTGTGTGTGTGTATATATATATATATATATATATATATATATATATATATATATATATAATATGCATGTGAGCATGCACACAATTTTATATTGAATAAATGAGCCCATATTCCATAATCAACACCCAATAGTTGTTTGTTTGTTTTTTTTTTGCTTGCTATTTACTCACACAGTTTGGCTTCTTCCTTTGTCTTGTCTCACAGAAAAGGCGTTTTGCTTTTGTGCAGTGGTTGATGATGAAGCATCCTCCGCCTCGCCTCATTTGTCACACCGATCCACGCTATTGTTTCAGCGGGTATAACTACACAATACAGGGGGCGCTCTATGCCAGCCCTCCCCTTTTTATACTCACCGATGTTTGTAATCAATCTGAATCGATTGTTTGTTGTTTTTTTTTTGGCTCCAGCCAATATCCGTTCATCTGCACAAGGAGACGTTCTTACACTATAAATGTGCCTCTTCTTTCTGCTTTATATGATTTTACAGATTTCAGGGATAGTGAGCGATCCAAAAAAATTACCTTTAAAATCTAAATTAACCTCCGAAAATGTTTACCCGTCTTTGTTTGTTTGGGTTTCGTTCCAGTTATTACAGCCTCAGCGTTAATACTAAATGATAAAACCTCTGAAAATGGCGTCTAAAGTTCGTTAAAGCCTAAAGAAGTGTGTTAAAGGAAAACGAGTCGCTGAGAATTCTCCACTGAGAATTCCGGAACGTCATTTCAGGTACAGCGCCGGTGCCGTGACCCGGGTGAGGATCCTGGGGATCCGGAATTTTGAACCATGAAACATGAGCCCATGAAACCATGAAACCATGAAACACGAAGGGAACGTTTGGGTAAAGTGTACAACGTTACTATTGACGTGCGGTATGAAAAGTAGCAGCTGATGGTGTGTTCCGTGTCGCGGAGTGACGTGGAAATTGGAAAAGGATGATTTCAGGTAAAGATTAGACCCATATTCCTGTTTTTCCTGTTTATATAATAATAAGGCTGCCGTGTTGGTGAAAATGTAAATAAGGGGGATTTGAACGACAGTGGTTTAGTGGTTAACACGTTCGCCTCACACCGCCAGGGTCCGGGTTCGATTCCCGTCTCGGCCATGTGTGTGTGGAGTTTGTGCATGTTCTCCCCGTGTGTTAGGGGGTTTTTCTCCATTTTCCTCCCGGTCCAAAAACATGCACGGTAGGTTGATTGGTACCTTGGAAAATTGTCCCTAGTGTATGAATGTGTGTGTGTGTGTGTGTGTGTGTGTGTGCCCTGAGATGGGTTGGCATTCCATCCAGGGTGTATCCTGCCTTAATGCCCATAGACGCCTGAGATAGGCACAGACTCCCCGTGACCCGAGGGAAGATCGGATAAAGCGGTAGAAGATGAATGGATGATCGAACGCAGAGGCACAGTGGTTTAGCGGTTAGCATGTTCACCTCACACCGCCAGGGTCCGGGTTCGATTCCCGTCTCGGCCATGTGTGTGTGGAGTTTGTGCATGTTCTCCCCGTGCCTCAGGGGGTTTTTTCTTTTCTCCGGGTTCTCCGGTTTCCTCCCCCGGTCCAAAAAACATGCACGGTAGGTTGATTGGCACCTTGGAAAATTGTCCCTAGTGTATGAATGTGTGTATGTGTGTGATGGGTTGGCATTCCATCCAGGGTGTATCCTGCCTTAATGCCCATAGACGCCTGAGACTCCCCGTGACCCGAGGGAAGATCGGATAAAGCGGTAGAAGATGAATGACTGAAATGTTGTACTACTTATTAGTAATCTATAATCTATTACATGTTATTATTATTATTATTATATATGTATGATCTCAATAAAGGTCGATTTAAAGGTAGCATTCGGTTAAAACCCGTCTCGTATGTAAGGAAAGATCTCTCCATCACAGCTAATAATAATCACTCCACTGGAGTCTTCTCTCCTGCATAGAGGTAAAAACGATCGTCTGGGACGACACAAACCACTTACAGGCAGGTTATAATGAATGTCTAGTCACGATTGGAGCCCCAGTACGAGCCGTGGGAAATAGACAAACAGATGTTCCTGTACTTAAAGTGTGCCGTGATTGCTTATTTATTTATTTATTTATTTATTTATTTATGTGGCGTGTCTGGAGAACCACAAGCGCAATAGCATGTCTGGGATTGGAACTCATAACCTTCCTCTTAACAGGATCCCAATATCTTCATTACTGTGCTTCATTATTTGTATTTCAGCATCTTTGATAGTAATTGAACATCTGGAAATCTTCTAACGAACGTCAGGAAGATACAGATACAGACGTTAAGGCACAAACTGCATCTAAACAACATCTGGAATTCCCTACGGTTGAACTGCAACATCAGGATAAGGAGAATTTAACACGTTCTGTAACGAATAACCGTGTAGACGTAAACCTGCTTCAGCAACATCCTATAAATGTTGTGGGTCGATATTACAGACAACAACATGTACTAGTGATTACAAAGTATATGATTGATGATTATTGATTACCCCGTAATAAATAAAAAAAAATCCATTTTCCCGGTGACCTCTAGAGGCGAATCACTGGTACTGCATGCTTTTTTTGGTCTTTTAATACGCAGGAGTTATACACGTGTTATTAATCATTTATTCATTCATTCATTCATCTTCTAGCGCTTTATCCGATCTTCCCTCGGGTCACGGGGAGTCTGTGTCTATCTCAGGCGTCTATGGGTATTAAGGCAGGATACACCCTGGATGGAATGCCAACCCATCACAGTGCACACACACACACACACACACACACACACACACACACAAAGGCAATAAAAATACAGAAATGTTCTCAGAATTGTGAGAATTTCTGTATTTCTGACTTAATTCATAATTATGACTTAATAACGCAATCATGTCTTAATAACTCATAATTATGTCTTAATAACTCATAATTATTATTTTATTATTTATTTATTTATATATTTATTATTATTTAATTATTATTAACTCGTAATTATGTCTTAATAACTCATAATTATTATTTTATTATTTATTTATTATTATTTAATTATTATTAACTCGTGATTATTATTTTATTATTTATTATTTATATATTTATTATTATTTTAATTATTATTAACTCGTAATTATGTCTTAATAACTCATAATTATTATTTTATTATTTATTTATTTATATATTTATTATTTTTTAATTATTATCCAACAATCGTAATTATGTCTTAATAACTCGTAATTATTCTTTTATTATTATTTATTTATTTATATACTTATTATTATTTAATTATTATTAACTCGTAATTATGTCTTAATAACTCATAATTATTTTTTATTATTTATTTATTTATATATTTATTATTTTTTAATTATTATAAACTCGTAATTATGTCTTAATAACTCATAATTATTAATTTTATTATTTATTTATTTATTATTTAATTATTATTAACTCGTAATTATGTCTTAATAACTCATAATTATTATTTTATTATTTATTTATTTATTTATTTATTATTTTTTTAATTTTAATTATTATTAACTCGTAATTATGTCTTAATAACTCATAATTATTATTTTATTTATTTATTTATTATTATTTAATTATTATTAACTCGTAATTATGTCTTAATAACTCATAATTATTATTTATTATTTATTTATTTATTATTATTTATTAATCTTATTAATTATTATTAACTCGTAATTATGTCTTAATAACTCGTAATTATTATTTTATTATTTATTTATTATTATTTAATTATTATTAACTCGTAATTATGTCTTAATAACTCATAATCACTATTTACTAACTCGTAATTATGAGAAGTCATAATTAGTCATAATTAATTTCTGAGATAATTCATGTATTTCTTTTTCTTTCTTGAATGAATTGTGCTTCTGTATTTTCATGATTTCATCTTTTATCCGTCCATTTCTAATCCGTCGATTAATTTTCCCAATGAAATTTCCATCCCAAAATGTCCAGGAATTTCCAGGAAAGATGTGAAAGAGAAAAACATGTTTGTGCTTTGAGGAGAAAAAGCGTTCTGTGTGTGTTTTGTGTTATGAGGCGACGTCGCACATCAAACACTATAAACACTCTTATACTTACAACCTGGACCTTTGAGAAACACCACAATGCTGATGTGTCCCACAGTGATAATGCGTTTCACACCGCTGATCTAGAGTCAGTGAGCGAACGACTCCATCTCCCCCGAAAAGGGCTTCGTTTGCAGTAGATGTTTTGTAGCTCAGCGGATTTGAGTCTCGAGAGGCAGCTGGAGTTCTTTTTTTTTTTGATGAAACGAGTCACACTGGATGATTTCTTGCTCCATCTTTATCTCCGGCTCTTTGTGACACTCGATTCAGTTCTCGCTCGCCGTCGTCGCCGAGACGAACCATAAAAATACATCTCATGTAACCGAGAGAAAATGGAGTCTGAAAAATATATATGGATTTCATCTGGAGTTTATTTAGTATACACGACTGAATGACTCTGAGACTCACACAGCTTCCACAGTCAGAGAGAGAGAGAGAGAGAGGGGGGAGAGAGAGAGAGGGAGGAGGGGGGGGAGGAGGGAGGGGGGGAGGGGGGAGGGAGAGAGAGGTGAGGAGTGTAGAGAGAGGAGAAGAGAGGAGGGAGGAGAGAGAGTGAGGGAGGAGCGAGAGATATCGAGTTGTGAGAGAGGGGAGAGAGAGAGAGAGAGAGAAGGGAGAAAGAGAAGCGCGGGTAGAATAGTATAGTGAGTATAACACATCAGACGAGGTAGAGATATGGAGGTAGAGAGAATGGAAGTATATGGAGATAGATAGGAGTTCTCAACGAAGAGATAGTCTCTCTCTCTCAAATCATATCTTAGATTAATATCA
>JACRUU010000001.1:6216149-6229412 GCA_030449085.1 Kryptopterus vitreolus
GAGTCAAAATTCCCAGGTCTTCCTTAAGATCGATTAATCCAGAGGAAAACAAAAACCCTCACATAACATTGAAGCTGTCAGGCAACAACACAAGCTTTGTTTGTTTGTTTGTTTGTTCCACAGCTGTCGGACGATGTTTGTTAAAGGAAAACAGCACTAACTCCGCTGCCAAAGCACAATATCACACAAATCCACTTCATAAATCAAAGCAGTGACAAGCCAGAGCAAGGCAACAATCCCCAACATCCCCATGTTGTTATTTATATTCACCGGCGCTGTTTATTGGGGGAAGGAAATCTGTTTTTACTTATTTAATTGCATGAAATCTTTGGTTAACAGAGACTTTCCTGACACGCGTTACATCAACAGTTACATGATGATGGATTTCACCGAGTGTCGGATTTATTGGATATAAATAGTGTTTTTTGCATTAAACACTCCAGGGAAAAAAAAAAGTGGTTACAGTGGAATAAATTGCTGTGGTGGAGTTGGAGATCTTCCCTGGTGATATGGAGCTGAGTAATAGAGGGGAGGAGGGGGGACGCTTGTGAGGGACTCCAGAAGAGGAATATGAGGGATGGAGTTGAGAAATCCGTGCTCAGGGGTCGAGTTTGGGCTCCCCGGTAGTTTAATGTGTGATCGCCCGGGCCGAATATCAGTCACTGGACTGCAGGAGAGTCCAAATAACTTTAATCTGTAAACTTTAATTAACTTCTACGTATAAAATAAACACTGGCATGGGGGGGGGGGGGGGGGGGGGGGGGTATCGAGTCCCTTTTTAAACCATTTAGTTTGTAGTCTAATTTGTGGAAAGAATTAGAATTTTTTTTTGGCCAAAATTAAATATTATTTTTGTCAATATGAGTATTAAAAAAAGTTTATTTATCAGCTGAGAATATATATATATATATATATATATATATATATATATATATTTTTATATATATATATATATATATATATAAGGGGCATGGTGGCTTAGTGGTTAGCACGTTCGTCTCACACCGCCAGGGTCCGGGTTCGATTCCCGTCTCGGCCATGTGTGTGTGGAGTTTGTGCATGTTCTCCCCGTGTCTCAGGGGGTTTTTCTCCGGGTTCTCCGGTTTCCCCCTGGTCCAAAAAACCATGCACAGTAGGTTGATTGGCACCTTGGAAAATTGTCCCTAGTGTGTGAATGTGTGTGTGTGTGTGTGCCCTGCGATGGGTTGGCATTCCATCCAGGGTGTATCCTGCCTTAATGCCCATAGACGCCTGAGATAGACACAGACTCCCCGTGACCCGAGGGAAGATCGGATAAAGCGGTAAAAGACGAATATATATATATATATATATATATATATATATATATATATATATATATATATATATATATATATATATATATATATATAAATAAAATAAGAAGCCCCTGGAAAAATGTCTATTTTTATAATATAAACGCCACAAATCCTCCCAATTTTACACTTTAATTGCAATTCCAACTTAATTACTTATGTATCCCATAATTATCTCCAAATCCAAAATGTAGAAAAGGGTAGTGGGACTCCAGCCATATGATGTTCTTCCCCAAAATGTTCCCTCAAAGTTGGAGACATTGTATAAATGAACATTTGTGATTTACTTGTTACTTGACAGGTTCTTATTTTATTTTATTTACTAAATGTTAGCAGTGATCTGAAGTGACTGTTTGACCTCCGGAGGTGTCTGGAAAAAAATGTTGAATAAACTTCTCCTTACAGAAAACCTGAACAATCTTGTTTTCTCGACTTAGAGGAAAACATTTTATTTATTTATTTATTTAAATTGCAATCCTCGTTTATGTTTTTTTTTTTTTCTGAATAGTACACAATCTGTGTTATGTGTTTGGGAAAAGCTTCAGCAAAAGCCTCGGCATCTTTTCCATTCCGTACACAAAGCCGACTCCGGTGTGCAAAAGTAATGAGATTCAAAATCTCAGACCTGAGAAAAATGATAACATTTATAAACCACATGGCAACGGAAAAGTAATAAATTATACCCACGAGCAGGAAGAAGCTCCAGCTTTAGTAATAGATAATAATTTTAAGATTCATAGTTTCCCTGTGTAAGTTTATGGTTTTTTCATTTTTTTTTTTTGTAAAAATTTCCCTTGAACTGAATTGTTAAAAACGGCTGCAGTGCATTTCTACAAGTATATATATACGGTGGTTTAGTGGTTAGCACGTTCGCCTCACACCGCCAGGGTCCGGGTTCGATTCCCGTCTTGCCCCCATGTGTGTGTGGAGTTTGTGCATGTTCTCCACGTGCCTCAGGGTTTTTTTCTCCAGGTTCTCCGGTTTCCTCCAGTCCAAAAACATGCACGGTAGGTTGATTGGCACCTTGGAAAAATTGTCCCTAGTGTGTGAGTGAGTGTGTGTGTGTGTGTCCTGCGATGGGTTGGCATTCCATCCAGGGTGTATCCTGCCTTAATGCCCATAGACGCCTGAGATCGACTCCCCGTGACCCGAGGGAAGATCGGATAAAGCTGTAGAATGAATGAATGAATGAATGGGGGCACAGTGGTTTAGTGGTTAGCACGTTCGTCTCACACCGCCAGGGTCCGGGTTCGATTCCCGTCTCGGCCATGTGTGTTTGGATTTTGTGCATGTTCTTCCCGTGCCTCAGGGGGTTTTTCTCCGGGTTCTCCGGTCCAAAAACATGCACTGTAGGTTGATTGGCACCTTGGAAAATTGTGTGTACTGTGATTGGTTGGCATTCCATCCAGTGTGTATCCTGCCTTAATGCCCATAGATGCCTGAGAAGATGAATGAATATATATATATATATATATATATATATATATATATATATATATATACTCAAACTAAATTTCCCCATTACTTATAGACCCAAACCTGTTCAGTACAAAAGAAGAGAAAGAATACATCACAAACCTACACGTCCCTATAGGATTATCCCATAACGAGCGAGCCACTGGTGACAGCGTCAAAGGAAAAAGTCCTTGACATGAAGAAGAAACCTTGAGACTCCAAAAAAAAAAAAAAAAAAAAAAAAAACCCTCAGCCTCATCAAGGTAGCACTAAATATTCATTCATTATGGTTTTGTCAGTCTTGAGGTCATCAGCTGCTCACTGAAGGACACGAGTGTTCATAGCGACCGTAGCCCATAATCCATTCTGGAGAAAGAATCCATAATTATAAAAGAAAAATAAGCAAAAATCCTGTTTTGGGACAAAAAGAGATTTAACCCGACGGGAGACGGAACCTGAGCGGCGGTGTGTAAAATCAGTATTCCGTATCGTAGTGTTGTTGCGCAATCATATTATATTGTGTAAAAGCCTGATAGCTCAGTGTTGGGTCCCTCATCGCCAATTTGCCCCGCATGGGGCCCTTGAGAAAGGCTCCTAACCCAGCTTCAAACATTTTTCCAGGATATACGAACAAAGGAAAATTTCCGCTGTCTAAAGTAAAAATTTTCCGCTGTCTAAACCCCTAATTTAAAGCAGCTGCAGTGAGGAATTCAGCACCATGGACAGCGAGGCTCCGGCACACTGTCTCCTCTCATTAACACTCCAGTGGGTCTAATTAAAGCTCGCCTGAAAAGCTCCAAGGGGCCACGGTGGCTTAGTAGTTAGCACGTTCGCCTCACACCGCCAGGGTCCGGGTTCGATTCCCGTCCCGGTCATGTGTGTGTGGAGTTTGTGCATGTTCTCCTTGTGCATCAGGGGGTTTTTCTCCGGGTTCTCCGGTTTCCTCCCCCGGTCCAAAAACATGCACGGTAGGTTGATTGGCACCTTGGAAAATTGTCCCTAGTGTATGAATGTGTGTGTGTGTGTGTGTGTGTGTGTGTGTGTGTGATGGGTTGGCATTCCATCCAGGGTGTATCCTGCATTAATGCCCATAGACGCCTGAGATAGACACAGACTCCCCGTGACCCGAGGGAAGATCGGATAAAGCGCTAGAAGATGAATGAATGAATGAATGAAAAGCTCCAGTGCTTAATGTGATCCTGTCCAGAATCCAGACCACATAAAACACTTGCATGAATGAAGGTAAAAAAAATATCTCTCTTTCGACACTGACGAGGGGGGGGGGGTAAAATAAGACTACTACTCTCTCTATGCAGTGCGCGGTCTCTCCATTATCACTGCAGCGAGGCTGGTAATGTAGGTGTATAGGCACTGGATAAAAAGATGACCTGCCGTATGAAGCGCGTTATTATCTGTAGAATAAAGTACAAAGAAAACAACAACAAAAAAAACAACAATTCTTATTTTGTGTTTTCGAAGGGAAAATGATCAAGACGTTGAGGGAATTCTGATTTATTTTTTTTCCCTAAGGGAATTGCATGTGTGTGTGTGTGTGTGTGTGTGTGTGTGTGTGTGTGTGTGTGTGTGAGAGAGAGAGAGAGACCTTGTGGGCGACCTTTTTGTGAGTACCCATAAGTAAATTGAAAAAAATGCAAAAACAAAACCAACATAATCATTTTAAAATTGGGGGAGGGGATGAGTGTTTCATTCTTTCTCTCTCTCTCTCTCTCTTATGTGTGTTGTGTGTGTTGTGTGTGTGGTTGTGTGGGTGTGTGTGTGGAGGAGAGGGGTGTCCAGCCACGCCAAACTTCTCACCTTGTCAAAAATAGAGAGATTCTGTCCCATGTTTCCTGCACACACACACACACACACACACACACACACACACATTCATTTCCTCTCAACGCCCTGCACGCAAATAAAACCGCTTCATCTCCGCGTGTGGACTCGTAACTGTGGTATAAATGTGTATATATTTGTAAGTGTTAAGTGTGTGTGTGTGTGTGTGTGTGTGTGTGTGTGTGCAAGTGTGTGTGTGTGTGTGTGTGTGTGTGTGTTTGTGTGTGTGTTGTGGTGTGTGTGGTGTGTGTTTACGTGTGTGGGTGTGTGTGTAGAGTGGTTTAAGGTGTATGGTTGTAGTGTGTGTGTGTGTAAGTGTGTCCTTGTAAGTGTGTAGTGTGTTGTGGTGGTGTGTGTAGTGTGTGCTGTTGGTGTGTGTGTGTCGCGTGTGGGCAAAGGTGTGTGGGTGTGGGTAAGTGTGAAGTGATGTTTGTGTGTGTGTGTGTGTGTGTTTTGTGTGTGTTTGTTTGTGTGTTGTAGTGTGTAATTGTGTGTGTGTGTCAGTGTGTAAGTGTATGTTTGTGTGTGTTTGTGTTGTGTTTGTGGGTGTGTGTGTGTGGGTGTGTACAGTGTTTTGTGTGTGTGTGTAAGTGGTGTGTTGGTGTGTGTAAAGTGGTTGCTTAATTGTATGTCTTCTGTTGTAAGTGTGTTTGGTGTGTGTGTTGTGTTTGTGTGTGTGTGTGTGTAGTATAGTGTGTGTGGGTTTGTGTGTGTAAGTGTGTAAAGTGTAGTGTTTGTGGGTTTGTGTGTGTAAGTGTGTAAAGTGTAGTGTGTAAGTGTGTGTGTGTGTGTAAGTTGTGTCATTTGGTAGGTGTGTACGTGTGTGGGTGTGTGTAATTGTGGTGTGTGTGTGTGTAAGTGTTTCGTGTAAGTGTGTGTGTGTGTGTGTGTTGTGTGTAGTGGGTGTGTGTGTGTGTTTGTGTGATTGTTTGTGTGTGTGTGTGATTGTGTGAGTGAGAGTGTGTGTGAGTGTGAGAGAGAGAGAATAAGTGTGTGTGTGTGTGTAGTGCGTGTGTGTGTAGTGTGTAGTGAAGTGTATGTTTGTGTGTGTGTGTGTTTAGTGTGTGTGTGTGTGTGCGTGTGAGTGTGTGTGCGTGTGTGTAAGTGTGTGTCCAGTTGCGCGATGGTTTGGTCCAACGTGAGCGCGAGCGGCTGCTGCGTGTCGCCCGGTGCGGTCTCGGACCCCGATGCGGCGCGTGACTCGGTGCTCAGCCTGAGCGCGAGCGCGCACGCGGTGGTGGCCGCGTGCCTCGGCTTCATCTCCGTCTTCGGCATCGCGAGCAACCTGCTGACGCTCGTGCTGTTCCTCCGCCACAAGGCGCTGCGCGCGCCGATCAACCTGCTGCTCGTCAACATCTCGCTCAGCGACCTGCTCGTGTGCGCGCTCGCCACGCCGCTCAGCTTCGCTGCCAGCACGCGCGGACGCTGGCTCGCCGGACGCACCGCGTGCGTGTACTACGGATTCGCCAATTCCCTCTTAGGTGAGTGCGCGCGGCGTCTCGCCCGTGCGTCGTGTTGTTATAAAGCGTCGTGTTGTTATAATGGTTACATTTAGTACCTTTAGTACCATGGTAATATTAAAAGATTCCCTAGTTCCCGTACTATATATATATAAGGGAGGCACGGTGGCGTAGTGGTTAGCACATTCGCCTCACACCGCCAGGATCCGGGTTCGATTCCCGTCTCAGCCATGTGTGTGTGTGTGGAGTTTGCATGTTCTCCCCGTGCCTCAGAGGGTTTTTCTCGGGTTCTCCGGTTTCCCCCCGGTCCAAAAACATGCACGGTAGGTTGATTGGCACCTTGAAAATTGTCCCTAGTGTATAATGTGTGTGTGTGTGTGTGTGTGTGGTCCTGCGATGGGTTGGTATTCCATCCAGGGTGTATCCTGCCTTAATGCCCATAGATGCCTGAGACCTGAGGGAAGATCGAATAAAAGCGGTAGAAGATGAATGAATGAATGATATATATATATATTATTGGACGTTTTCAATGTAGCATAAATGAACACTTTTCATGTTTATAATACTGTAAATAACTGTAACAGATGTTATAATTATATACATTCCACTCCAAATCTCTCCCTTTAATAACATTGCTGATTATTTATTATTTCTTTTAATATTAATTTTCAATGTTATTTTGTTTAGTGTTGGTTTGAAGTGTAAAATATGGGACGTGGCTCCTTTAAGAATCCTGTTCCTGTTGCTTTTCCATATAAACTCTTGATACGATTAGGTTATACAGAAGCGCATCGCAATCGCGAAATTTTGTTCGGAAGCCGATATGAATTGTTTTTACGAATCCCGATTTTTACGAATATAACTGTAACAGATGCTATATTTATATACATTTCTCAAAAAAAAATCTCTCCCTTTAATAAAATTATTCATTATTTAATATTTATTTTACTCTGGAAATTATTCTTTTAATATTAATTTCTTGTTAATTACAATGTTTATTTGTTTAGTGTTGGTTTTGAAGTGTAAAATATGGGACGTGGCTCCTTTAAGAATTGTGTTCCGGTTGCTTTTCCATATAAACTGGTGATACGTGTTTAGGTTATACGGAAGCGCATTGCGTTCATTCAAGAAAAATGCGCTTTATTCCGTATAATACGGATTTGGGAATGCGATGCGCTTGCGTAAGGTTCCATACGGTAATATACGCTAATATAGTGAGGAGATCGTACCTGTTGTGAATGCACAGCTAGGGGGCGTACTTTCTTTATTCTTTTTATGTTCTTTATTGTTGTTCATTCGCCGACACGACGCAGAGTGAAGTAGCAGATCACTCACATAGTAACGCACACTGCATTAATCCTACTCTTAAAAGTAGCTTTCGGACCCACCCTGAGTACCTTTTATAATATCTCATATGGACAAAAGTATTGGCACCCCTGACTTGAACCATATGTAGTATCACAAAGGGGAATATATATTCGGTTGTATTTGATGTATTTCGATGCAGTAGCATGATTTTTCAATGCCAACTCTACCGAGCACATGCCGGATGAACGTGAATGTCGATGCGGCAAACGATAAGGATTTTAAAGGGCGAATTTGGATTAAAAGTGGAACGCGATAGTTATAACACATAGTTATAACCAGGTGTGTGCATAAAAGAAATGCATTAAAAATGCATGGAAGATCCATTCATTCATTCATTCTCTTATACCTCTATATCTGATCTTCTTGGGTCGCGGGGAGTCGTGTCTATCTCAGGCGGCTATGGGCATAAGCAGGATACACCTGGATGGAATGCCAAACCACACAGCCACCACACACACACACACACACACACATTTATACACTAGGGACAATTTGCAAGGTGCCAATCACCTACCGTGCATGTTTTTGGACCGGGGAGGAAACCGGAGAACCCGGAGAAAAACCCCCTGAGCACCGGGAAGAACATGCACAAACTCCACACACACATGGCTGAGACGGGAATATTGCATGGAAGATTAATGTGGTAATTTAATTAACCGCAATGCCATCGCTGGTAAATTGCTCAGGTCCTGGAAGATTAATTAGGACATAATGTACAGATAAAAACACCTGCCGGTAAGATTGCTTCTTGAGGTTGAGGTTATAGAGCTTTATAGAGCTTTATAGCATTGTATTGGAGTTGATGGAGTTGCACAGGGGCGTCGTCATGCTGGAGAAGGTTTGCGTCCCCTTAATTCAAGTGAAGGGAAAATTCCATTGTATTGCATTGAAAGAACAATTAGTGTATGTATGTGTATTGAAGTGGAGTCTGGATGAGACGTTATGATGCACTTATGATGCATCGTTGAGACAATGTGTGTTGCATTTTTTTGTATGAAATATACAGCGTGTTTATTATTAAGAATTGAGTGAAATATTCGTTGTGCTCTGTGCGAGACAGTGTGATAATAAACAAGCACATCTGTAGGGACTCTCACACACACACACACACACACACACACACACACAACAACACACACACACACACCTTTGAGTTGGAGATTTTAATCAGGCAACAAAAGGAAAAGTTGAATTAGCGCTCCAGCGAGACGTGTGTTACAGAGTTCAGGCGTTTAATGAAGGGAACGCAGTGAGTTTTAATCACGTTGGATTTAACGAGCAGAAAAAGTCGCCTGGAATTTTCTCGCTCGATGCCTTTTTTTAAAATTTGTATTCGATGAACATCATTTTTCATCAGTCGGAGCGCCGGAGAAAAAAAAAAGCACATTGTTTAATGGATTCGTGACTAAAATATTATACGGATTAGATGTAATATTGACAGATTCCGCCTCTGCCCCGCCTCTGCTCCGCCTCAACCCTGCTTCCTCCCTGCTTACGCCCCGCCTTTGCCCCGCCTCCTCCCTGCTTACGCCCCGCCTTTGCCCCGCCTCCTCCCTGCTTACGCCCCGCCTTTGCCTCCCCCCGCCTTTGCCCCGCCTTTGCCCCGCCTCCACCCTGCTTCCTCCCCGCTTACGCCCCGCCTCTGTCCCGCCTCCACCCTGCTTCCTCCCCGCTATGCTCCACCTTTGCCCGCCTCCACTGCTTCCTCCCTGCTTTCGCCCCATCTCACCCGTCTCCTCCCCGTCTCCAACCTGCCTCTCTCTCACGCTCTCTCTCTCTGTCTCTCTCACTCTCTATCTCTCTCTCTCTCTCTCTCTCTCTCTCTCTCGCTCTCTCACTCTCTCTCTCTCTCTTTCTCTCGCTCTCTCTCCCTCTGTCTCTCTCTCTCTCTCTCTCTCTCTCTCTCTCTCTCTCTCTCTCTCTCTCTCTCTCTGTCTCTCTCTCTCTCTCTCACTCTCTCCCTCTCTCTCTCTCTCTCTCTCTCTCCGTGAACATTCTCAGCTGATAAATGTTATCAAATATTTATTTTCAATTCCTGCTTTCTTTTAAATCTACTACAAAGAATATTTAACGTTACATTTTAAAGGCTTTTAGTAAAAAAATAAATAAATAAAAAAGTGAAAAATTCAAAAATTGTGTGCTCACTAGTGCTTTAGTGCTTTAGTGATTTAATGCTTTAGTGCTTTAGTTATTTAGAGCTTTAATGAGGTGTGTGCTCACTAGTGCTTTAGTGCTTTAGTGATTTAATGTTTTTGAGAGGTTAGTGATTCTGCTTTAGTGAGTTTAGTGAGTGTTGCAGGTTCAAATCCCCACCACCACCAATCACAACAGAAGTCGTTCTGGCTGAAGGACGTCTGATAAATGCTGTAAATGGAAAACTTTTTGCACCAGTGATGAACTTTTGATTGATTATATGTTTTTCTTTGGATGCTACAAAAATGATGACGTCCCCCATAATGCACCTGTGTAGGCATCGTGTCGCTCATCACGCTGGCGGTGCTTTCCTACGAGCGTTACTGCACCATGGCGTGCCGGTCCAAACCCGACCTGAGCGACTACAGGAAGGTCACGCTGGGAGTGGTGCTGTCCTGGGTCTACTCCCTGGTCTGGACTCTGCCGCCGCTCTTGGGTTGGAGTCGTTACGGACCCGAGGGGCCTGGAACCACATGCTCGGTGGACTGGACCACCAAAACCAACAACAACATCTCCTACATCATCTGCCTCTTCATCTTCTGCCTCGTCACACCGTTCCTCGTCATCGTCTACTGTTACGGGAAACTGCTGCACGCCATCCGGCAGGTACCTATCTGTCTGTCTGTCTGTCTGTCTGTATGTCTGTCTGTCTGTATACCTGTCTGTTTGTCTATCTATCTATCTATTATCTATCTATTATCTATCTATCTATCTATCTATCTATCTTCTATCTATCTGTCTGTCTGTCTGTCTATATACCTTGCTTGTCTATCTATCTATCTATCTATCTATCTATCTATCTATCTATCTATCTATCTGTCTGTCTGTCTGTCTGTCTGTATATCTACATGTCTGCCTGCATGCTTGTCTATCTATCTATCTATCTATCTATCTAATCATCTATCTATCTATCTATCTATCTACATTATCTACTATCTATCTATCTATCTATCGATCTAGCTTATCTATTTGTCTGTCTGTCTGTCTGTCTGTCTGTCTATCTATCTATCTATCTATCTATCTATCTATCTATCTATCTATCTATCTACCTATCTATCTATCTATCTATCTATATATCTATCTATCTATCTATCTATTTATCTATATATCTATCTATATATCTATCTATATATCTATATGTCTGTTTGTCTGTCTATGTATCTATCTATCTGTCTGTCTGTCTGTCTATATACCTGTCTGTTTGTCTATCTATCTATCTATCTATCTATCTATCTATCTATCTATCTATCTATCTATCTATCTGTCTGTTTGTCTGTCTGTCTATGTATCTATCTATCTGTCTGTCTGTCTGTCTGTCTATCTATCTGTCTGTCTGTCTATATACTGTCTGTTGTCTGTCTATCTATCTATCTATCTATCTATCTATCTATCTATCTATCTATCTGTCTGTCTGTCTGTCTGTCTGTCTGTCTGTTGTCTGATCTGACAGACAGAAGGCAACAAAAATAACCACACGTCTCAAAAACAACACGCTTTTCTTTTTCCCCGGAAACGTCTTTATGTGGAGAGAAAGCATTTATTCTGTTCTTCTGCAAAAAAAACAACAACAACAACAAAAAAAACCCAAAGCTTTTATCTTGGACTTTGAAGTAAACAACAAAGTGCTGATTATCACAAGGCTTTTATTTTCCTGCACAAACGAGTGTGAAAAAGAAAACGTCTCATGGAATCCGGTTCTCGATTCTGATTGGTCGGGAGCATTCCACAGCCATTCTATGAAGCTCTGTTGACTCTGGAAAACGTGAAATGTAAATAGAAACGGATCGATCGCACGACCTCGTCAGTGATCTTGTAACGAGGTCGTGCGATCAATGTGCGGTGATCGACGGTTCTGGGGGGGGGGGGGGGTGCGACGAGGAAAAAATCAACAGCAGTAACTTTGGGTCATTGATTATCCGCCTGCCTCCAAAAAGCAGATGTTGCGCCGAGACCCATAACTCACAATACCGCAAATCGAACAAAACGCTGCAGGGGACAGCCGGCTTTGTACTGATTGTATTCCCCCCCCCCTCGCTCCCCGCCGCCCCCCCCCCACCCTCATGTTTCCTGCCATTTTTTCCTCCGCGCGGTTGGATAGAACTGACTGAAGGAGAAGGATTCATTACAATGCTTTGGCGTACCGACGAATTCATTACACAGGCAAGGTGAGGGTGGGGGGGGGGGGGGCGTGAGGGACATTGGGGGGCGGGGTTTGTGAAAAAACGCTTCAACACAACATTAATTATTATTAACATTAACAACATTAATATTATTATTATGTTATTAATAAGACGAGGTCTTCATGAGGACTTCAAGCTGCTGTTATTGGCCTCGGATTTAATACGAAACACCTGCTGATGCATCGACGCGCAGGTTAACGCAAATAATTACCGGAAGAAAAGTGTGACCTGATTTATGTCGAGAAAAATCTTCTGTACTTCTGTGAAGTTTTTGGGTTAAGAATTGAATTCGTTCCCGAACGTTACTTTGCATACCAAAGTGTTTGTAATCCGAAACGAATTTCCCCATAAGGAATAATGTAAGTTCGGTAATGCGTTCAGAGCGTCAAAAAAATCATAACACGTTCCAGAACGCCTGTGCGGGACAAGCGGGTGTCCATACGGAAAAAAATCATCCCTTTAATTGGACGCCTGAAATTCGTATCGATTGTAACATAAATTTTGCCGATACGAATTTTTTTAACTAATGTAACTGTAACAGAGTTATAATTATATATTTACTAAAAAATCTCTCCCTTTAATAAAATGATTCATTATTTAATATTTATTTCACTCTGAAAACTTTTAATATGTATTTTTATGAAGTTAATTACAATGTTATTTGTTTAGTGATGGTTTTAAGTGTAAAATATGGGACGTGGCTCCTTTAAGAATTGTGTTCCGGTTGCTTTTCCATATAAACTGGTGATACGGTGTTTAGGTTATACAGAAAGCGCTTTATTGCGTTCAGTAAAAATGCGCTTTATTGCAGTAACACGGATTTGGGAATGCGATGCGCTTGCGTAAGGTTCCATACGGTAATATACGCTAATATAGTGAGGAGATCGTACCTGTTGTGAATGCGCAGCTAGGGGGCGTCATTGGGGGGAAATTTAGGAAGCGTGAGTGGATGCACTGACATAGTAATGCACACTGCGTTAATCACGCCGTAATAACATTAGTGCCGTATATATAATATATATATATATATCTATATATATTATATATATATATTATTAGCATATTAGGTATTGTATGTAGGAATTCTGTAGATGCTGTGTGAGGAAACCCCTGTCGTGTGGGTTTCAGACCGCTTAGAGTGTTCTCGGCGAGTGCGATGATCGGCCATCCACGGTGCGGCGTTTCGGACGAGGGTCCGTCTGTGGCGTTCACCGTTCTGGCTCCTGTTGCTGTACAAACTTATGGCATTTCAGCCGGTGTGCTGTGATGACTGCGTGATGGGATTTTCAATGTTCTGCCAAGTGGGTGGTGCATGGAATTAGCATACATTTCCCTTAACCCAGTCCTGCGTAGGCTGCACCACTCTCTCTCTCTCTCTTTCTCTCTCTCTCTCTGTCTCTGTCTCTCTCTCTCTATGTCTCTCTCTGTCTCTCT
>JACRUU010000001.1:6229912-6237412 GCA_030449085.1 Kryptopterus vitreolus
AAAGAACACACATGTGGTGTAGGATTGTGGATTGCGGATCGTGGATCGTTTTAATGCACCAGACTCCTTTAATCCACACCTCAGGTTTTGTTTTAGAAGTAATAAAGTGGAGGTTTAATTGAGCCATTGGTTTTTTTTGGAGGGAGAGTGAGAGAGGGAGAGGAAGAGAGACAGAGAGAGAGAGAGAGGAGAGAGAGGAAGAGAAAGAAGGGAGAGAGAGAGAGAGAGGAAGAGAGAGGAGGGAGAGAAGAGAGAGAGAGAGGCGGAGGCAAACATAGCAAACATTTTAAAAAGCACAATTTTTTATTTTAAAAATATATTTATTTATTTGTTTTAATATTTATTTTGACTTTGATTTGCGGTTCTATACATTTTCCTTTCACAGTCAGAAGGACAATTCTTTAACTCTAATACATTTATTTAATAACATAATATAACATGTAATATAATATTTATTGTAATATATTAATATATTAATATTAATATTGTAAAATATTAATATATTAATATTTAATGTAATATATATTTTTTTAATCTTTGACGTTTATTATTTTTCTTCGTGCTTCTCCATTAATTAGCGAACCACCTGCAGTACCGCCAAGATCCCCTAGGGGTCACAGAGCCCATTTCCCTCTCCAGTTGAAGATTGATGGTGTATGGGAAAAAAATGTCGAAAAAATGTAAAATCTGCGAGATTTTAATCATGTTTCTGATTGGTTTGTTAGATATCGTTATTAAATAATTGACACGTGTCAGTATTTAATCCTTTCGTTTGCTTTCGTTCCTGAACGTACGATTCGGCTCGGAGGCTCCGGAACGCCGGGATAACGACCCGCGACGCTCGGTGCAGCAGGTCCAGGCTTATGAATCTCACCTGCATCTCCTGTTGGGATTATAGATCTCGCCGCGGGTGCTGAGAAACTCCTTTGCTGAATCGTTCATTCCTTTTGCACCAGGATTGATGGCCGGCGTATAATCAGGTCCGCAGCCAGACTTCCAATGGCTTGTTTCTGGCGTCCGTTTGAGGATTGTTACTTTACTGGAGATAAAGATGCTGATGCAGGAGTCATGTTTAGCTGAAAGAGCAGCCGCTTTGCCGAGTCTCTGCTCGCCAGATGGGTGTTTTATTTTTTAAAGCCGATACATTTGACCTTTGGTTGTGATAAATATGACACCGGGACGGAGTAAGTACAGAGTAATCTGCGCCGGGGGGGTTCTGTAGTGATGAGATAACACGCTGCTGTAGAGCTCGGTGATTAGTGAGGACGAGTGTGTAGAAGGAAAGTGAAAAAATTTAATATATATATATATATATATATATATAGATATATATATATATAATATATATATATATATATATATATATATTCATTCATTCATCTTCTAGCGCTTTTTCCGATCTTCCCTCGGGTCACGGGGAGTCTGTGTCTATCTCAGGCGTCTATGGGTATTAAGGCAGGATACACCCTGGATAGAATGCCAACCCATCACACACACACACACACACACACACACACACACATTCATACACTAGGGACAATTTTCCAAGGTGCCAATCAACCTACCGTGCATGTTTTTGGACCGGGGGGAGGAAACCGGAGAACCCGGAAGAAAAACCCCCTGAACCCTGAGGCACGGGGAGAACATGCACAAACTCATAGAATAGAATAATGATCGGAGAAACTTTCATTAAAAAACAAACAAGCAAACAAATAAATACATAAATTAATTAACATAGCGAAGTTTCACATTTTATTATGAAACGTTCAGTGTTTAATTTGTTACACACACACACACACACACACACACACACACACACACACACACACACACACATATATATATATATATATTAAACATCTTTATTTCCAGAAATGTCAGACTGTCGCAGTGGAATAAAGGGTCGTAATCGTGTATTAATCCGACGCCACGTTGCAGTGATGAATAATAAACAGTCGGATGTGAACGTGAGCAGATGGACATGCGCTTCCTCCAGTCTCGCTGCTACACCGCTCAACTTTTACACTCCGGCTTCCTGAATATATTAATATCCATCCATGGAAAAAGCAGCAGAAGTTGTTATGACTGTCTATAACTGCTTTAGTCACTTAAATATCATAGTGTTTGTTTGTTTTTTGTAGTAGGGTTAACACTAGAGATCCGATCCAGTAAAAAAAAAAATATATATATATATATATATATAAAATTAATTCATCTTCAAATGCATTCAGATATCCAAAGTACTAGGGCTACATTTATTACTGCTATAATGCGCCTATGAACATTATAGAGAGAGAGAGAGAGAGAGAGAGAGAGAGAGAGAGAGAGAGAGAGAGAGAGAGAGAGAGATAGAAAGAATGAGCCAATGACAGATGAGAGAATGACACAGAATGAGAGTAAGAGGAGGAAAGAATAGGAAGAGGAATGAGAGAGAAGTAGAGAGAGAGAAGAGAGAGAGAGAGAGAGAGAGAGAGAGAGATAGAAGAGAAAGGAAGAAAGAAGAGAGAGAGGAGAAGAAAGAAAGTAAAGAGAGAGAGAGAGAGAGACAGCCAAATGAAAGCAGATTGAGAGGACACAGGAATGAAAAGTAAGAGAGAGAGAAAAGAGAAAGAGAGAAAGAGATAGAAAGAATGACAGCGAATGACAGAATGAGAGGACACATGAATGAAAGTAAGAGAGAGAGAAAGAGATAGAGAGAGAGAGAAGAGAGAGAGAGAGAGAAAGAAAAAGAGATCGAAAGAGTGACAGCCAATGACAGACTGAGAGGACAGGAATGAAAAGTAAGAGAGAGAGAAAGAGAGAGAAAGAAAAAGAGATAGAAAGAATGACAGCCAATTACAGACTGAGAGGACACATGAATGAAAGTAAGAGAGAGAGAGAGAGAGAGAGAGAGAGAGAGAGAGAGAGAGAGAGAGAGAGCGAAAGAAAAAGAGATCGAAAAAGTGACAGCCAATGACAGACTGAGAAGACACAGGAATGAAAAGTAAGCGAGAGAGAGAGAGAGAGAGAGAGAGAGAGAGAGAGAGAGAGAGAGAGAGAAAGAGAAAGAGAGAGAGAGAGAGATTTTTGACACAGTTTAGCTGCTGCATTGCTATAAACAGTCATAAGCGTTTATAATAGAAGTGAGAATAATTGGAATGCAGTTGAGGTAACGAGGCGTTTTTTCTTCCCTCTCTCGCGACAAACCGAGGGGTTTGGAAAACGCAGCGTCTCCGGAATTAACATAATCATTATTGCACTATTTCCCTCGTGATTGTTTATTTATTTGTTTGTTTGTTTGTTTGTTTGTTTAGGTCAGAGGCGTGACCAGGTCGTCCGGCCGTAAGAGAGAGCAGCGCGTCCTGGTCATGGTGATGGCGATGGTGGTGTGTTATCTGCTCTGCTGGCTCCCGTACGGCATCGTGGCGCTCCTGGCGACGTTCGGCGCTCCGGGTCTGGTGACGGCCGAAGCCAGCATCGTTCCCTCGCTCCTGGCCAAGACCAGCACCGTCCTCAACCCTGTCATCTACATCTTCATGAACAAGCAGGTGAGGACGACGGGGGGGACGGGGGGGGACGGGGGGGACGGGGGGGGGTGGGTTCTGTCTCCGATCCGTCAAATAGCGAATTTGTAATTAATTAAACTTTTTCCACGTTTTCCTGGAATGGATACGTTTTTTTAATACTCAAAACAACAACAACAACAACAAATAGAGATTCTTTATTATTAACGTTGGTGTTTTAATTGACGTAAATCGACGGGACTTTTGTCGTTGTTTCAGAACGTTTTTTTTATCGGAATCTATCGGGAAGTGTGAGGCGACATTGCGCACTTTAGAAATGACATTACTGTTTTTTTGCTATATTATTTTTAGGGCTGTCAATCGATTACAATATCTAATTGCGATTAATCACACGATCGCAAATTAATCACACGTTTTCTCACCATCACGAGATTAATTGCGATTAATCCTTTGCCAGCGCGTGTTTATGGGTGATTTCAGGCCTGTAGATGCAGTACCTCATGACACGCGCCATCTTGTGGATATTCTGCTAAGCACAACATTATTTTTTAAATAAATAAATAAATAAAAGAGCCCGCAGGATTCAGTGGGATTTCGGGGGAAAATGCGGGAATAATGACGGAGGTGGAGGATTAGTGGTTAAAGGGATCAAACTTTGGATGCATAAGTTTAAATCCCTGCCACATCAAACTGATATGTCTGGGCCCCTGAGAAAGGCCCTTATTCCCATAGCTGATCAGTTGTATGAATGAGATTTTTTTGGACTTTTTTTTGTATATGGGTTGGATGCTAAAAAAATATGAAAAGTAAATAAAAGCCTCTGTCTTTTATCCTTTTTCACATTGTCCATTTTGCAAAAGTGGAACGCATCGAATTTACTGTAATTATAAATATTTTATTTCTCTTTTGTTCTGTCATTGTAGAAGAAATTTCTCTATTTATAAATCCAGGTTCATCTTGAGATAAAACTAAAATGATGCATCAGAACTGAACTTGCATTCAGTGATACGATGGATATTCGTCTCGTCACTTATTTGCATTTATTTTGGTATTATAATAGTATACAGCCCTGGAGTTGTTGTTGTTGTTGTTGTTGTTGTTGTTTTTCCCTTTTCTTTTGAATTTGAATGCATGCCTAATCTGGCTCTGATGTTGTGATCGTCTCATGCAATGCTGCTTGGTTTCTCGTCGCTGTAGAGTGAAACGATTCGTTTGATCGTACCATCATTCGAGCCGTAAACGAGGTGGGAAAAACAAACAAACAAACAAACAAACAAACAAGCAAAGGTCAGTGCTCGCTGCCCACTCCGACTGTTAAAGGGCATTTAAGAAATAAACAAAACAGAACTTCAGGGCTGTAATTTGATAAAGACACCCTTTTTAAATTACGAACCAGAAATGTTCTTGTGACGGGATCTATTGATGATGAAATAAACCAGCGCTGGAGTTTGTGGTTTAAGTGTCCGGAGGAAACTCGAGATCTCTTGGATTTATCGATTCGGCTGCACAAATGAGACGGACGTCGAAATCCAAAGCCGAGAGTCGAGAGAGCATGCAAAGTCCAAATCCGAAAAAAAAAAAAAAAACAAATGCAAAAAGTAGCGTAAAGTAGCTTCCTCGTGGGATCACTGGAAGGTTCGGAAGTTGGTTGTATAAGGACATTTTTTACTTATATAAAAATGTAAGTATGCATTAAGTAAAATCGTAAAATTACATAAAAAGGACATTTTTTACTTATATAAAAATGTAAGTATACATTATGTAAAAATCGCAATAAATGTGTAAAAAGGACATTTTTTTACTTATATAAAAATGTAAGTATACATTACGCAAAATCGTAAAATTACGTAAAAAGGACATTTTTTACTTATATAAAAATGTAAGTATACATTACGTAAAAATCGCAATAAATGTGTAAAAAGGACATTTTTTTACTTATATAAAAATGTAAGTATGCATTAAGTAAAATCGTAAAATTACGTAAAAACGACATTTTTTACTTATATAAAAATGTAAGTATACATTACGCAAAATCGTAAAATGACGTAAAAAGGACAATTTTTTACTTATATTAACATGTAAGTATACATTACGCAAAATCGTAAAATTACGTAAAAACGAAATTTTTTTACCTATATAAGTAAGTGTGAATTATGTAAAAACGTAAATATAAATAAGGCCTAATGTAAATAAAGCCAGTTAAAATCGTCGGCGGTGTCGGGGGTGTCATAAGTTACATAGTAATTTAATTACGAAATAAATTTAGCAGTAATTTCGTTACTCTGCTGAGAAAAAAGGCATAAATAAATTAATTACGTTAAAGATTACAAATAGGGTTAAAATATGAACAATTTCCTGTAAAATCAGTGCTTTAGACAAATATAAATTCATTCATTCATCTTCTATCGCTTTATCCGATCTTCCCTCGGGTCACGGGGAGTCGATCTCAGGCGTCTATGGGCATTAATGCAGGATACACCCTGGATGGAATGCCAACCCATCACACACACACACACACACTCACACATTCATACACTAGGGACAATTTTCCAAGGTGCCAATCAACCTACCGTGCATGTTTTTGGACCGGGGGAGGAAACCGGAGAACCCGGAGAAAAACCCCCTGAGGCACGGGGAGAACATGCACAAACTCCATACACACACATGGCACGAGACGGGAATCGAACCCGGACCCTGGCGGTGTGAGGCGAACGCGCTAACCGCTAAACCACCGTGCCCCTCTACAAATCTAAATAGAAAAGTGAAATGTATTATATGTTAACTTAAAGCGCCACCTAGTGGACAAAATGAAAGTCATCGGAAAGTAATCCGTTTATGAAGTCATTGAAGATTTGCGCTACTTGTTACATTTTGAATAGGGAAAAAAATATAAACAATAAATAAATAAATAAACATTTTGAATCTATTACATTTCCCGACACTGATCGTCGGGGAGAAAGGAAACCCAGAGAGCGCAGATGGCGGCGGCGCTAAATTGACTCTTCCTCTTTGTTATGTTCGAAGCTGACGACTAAACGAGCAAAGCGGATTTTGATTAAGAATCCTCGTCTCAGCGCCGAGCGGCGTTTCGGAGCCGAGGGCATCTGTTCCCCAAGACGAACGGCGTGCGACATTCCCTACAGCATCCCGTCTAATGAGCAATGACTAATGTTTCGAGGGGACGTTCCCGGGAAGTTCTTCGCGCCGTCCTCCAGCCTCCAGAAGCTGAAACACGATTCTCCTGTATGTCATTTTCAGTCTTCAATTCCTCCCAGCCCGTAACTATGGAAACTGTGAGTTGAGGCGAGTTGAAGACTAAAAATGCTGTACAGATCCATGAACGCTTTCCTGCTCAGACGACCGGGACTTCGGTAAGCGCCTTAATCCTGTTCTACCTCATCTCCGGGGCACGTTTTTAATGGGTACACGTTTGTTTATTCCGTTAAACATTCCAGCGGAGGGGAAATTATCCGTCGGGAGATGAAAAAAAAAATGCATCGGAAAAAAAAAAAAACACATCATTTTATTTGTTACATTTTGGGGTTTCCTGCATCCACATTGCAAAAAAAACTCCTTTATTTATTTTATTTATTTATCTTATTTATTAAAAAGAAGCAGGGGCACGGTGGCGTGGTGGTTAGCACGTTCGCCTCACACCGCCAGGGTCTGGGTTCGATTCCCGTCTCGGCCATGTGTGTGTGGAGTTTGTGCATGTTCTCCCCGTGCCTCAGGGGTTTTTCTCCGGGTTCTCCGGTTTCCTCCCCCGGTCCAAAAACATGCAGGGTAGGTTGATTGGCACCTTGAAAAATTGTCCCTAGTGTATGAATGTGTGTGTGTGTGTGTGTGTGTGTGTGTGTGTGTGTGTGTGTGTGTGTGTGATGGGTGTGTTGGCATTCCATCCAGGGTGTATCCTGCCTTAATGCCCATAGACGCCTGAGATAGACACAGACTCCCCGTGACCCGAGGGAAGATCGGATAAAGCGCTAGAAGATGAATG
>JACRUU010000001.1:6247412-6249912 GCA_030449085.1 Kryptopterus vitreolus
GCTTTATCCGATCTTCCCTCGGGTCACGGGGAGTCTGTGTCTATCTCAGGCGTCTATGGGCATTAAGGCAGGATACACCCTGGATGGAATGCCAACCCATCACACACACACACACACACACACACACACACATTCATACACTAGGTACAATTTTCCAAGGTGCCAATCAACCTACCGTGCATGTTTTTGGACCGGGGGAGGAAACCGGAGAACCCGGAGAAAAACCCCCTGAGGCACGGGGAGAACATGCACAAACTCCACACACACATGTCCGAGACGGGAATCGAACCCGGACCGTGGAGGTGTGAGGCGAACGTGCTAACCACTAAGCCACCGTGCCCCCTATATATATATATATATATATATATATATATAATAATATATATATATATAATAAAAATAAATAAATAAACATAAATACATTAAAAATAAATAAACGACATAATTTAAAAAATAATTACATAAATAAATAGTAAAAAAGGGAGCACGGTGGTTTAGTGGTTAGCACGTTCGCCTCACACCTCCAGGGTCCGGGTTCGATTCCCGTCTCGGACATGTGTGTGTGGAGTTTGTGCATGTTCTCCCCGTGCCTCAGGGGGTTTTTCTCCGGGTTCTCCGGTTTCCTCCCCGGTCCAAAAAAACATGCACGGTAGGTTGATTGGCACCTTGGAAAATTGTCCCTAGTGTATGAATGTGTGTGTGTGTGTGTGTGTGTGTGTAATGGGTTGGCATTCCATCCAGGGTGTATCCTGCCTTAATGCCCATAGACGCCTGAGATAGGACACAGGACTCCCCGTGACCCGAGGGAAGATCGGATAAAGCGCTAGAAGATGAATGAATGAATGAATGAATGAATGAATGAATGAATAGTAAAAAAAAACAAAAACGTTAAAGTAAGCCTAAAACCTCTTTAATCCAATGCCAGAAGGATCTTTTATTCAACGGAAATAAATATGGATCAAGCATTGAGTGGAGCTACAAATGATGTGGACATTTTATAAATGCACAATAAAACACGAAAAATAAATCTTTTTTTATCTTTTTTTTTTAAGAAATCTTTCTTGACACGAATACAAACACCAGGTTTTTTTTTTTAGTTTAAAAGACATTGTAAGGACACAAAGAGCTCGTCCTCCCCTTTCGAAGGGTCTTGTCTTGCCTTTTCGTCATCTTCTGATCTTTTATTTAAGAGGTGAAGCGATGATCGACGTCAGAGTCAAAGCAGCTCAGACGAGGTCTGGCATGTCTCATAACTCGGATTTGAAAGAATGATGTCGAAAAACGAGTTGTTTTCCTGGAGTCTGTAGAAAACATCACATGGAGCTTCATCAGTGGTGCTGCAGTCCAACACTTTACTTCCCTGCTTTTATTTATTTATTTATTTATTTATTTATTTCCCGCCCTTGTCGCGTCTTCAGCGTATTGTTTGTGTAGCTGTGATCTCGTCTAAATGTATCTGAGGTCACATGATACATGAGAGACTCAACACGATTTACACACATACACACCACATATATATATATATTATATATATATATATATATATATATATATATATATATATATATATATATATATATCTCTATGACGGGCGTAATTTTTTCAGGGTGGTGGTGGAGGGTATGTGGTACATCCCTGTTACACTCGCCATATTACTCACTGTGAATACTCTGGGACTGAGCGCGCCACTGCCACCTACTGTAATAGATGTGCAATTATAATTTATATTCTCGTACTGCTGGGTCACAAGCCCCAGACCGACCCCCCCCCCCTCAACCAAACCCAGTAACGCCCCCCATCCGGCACCACTATTTGAGAACCAGTGCATCACACTATCTTTCATTAAATTATTCAGATGTAACCCTATTGTCATCTTTAACATTTTCATCAGTATATATATATAGATATATATATATATATATATATATATATATATATATATATACAGACAAAATTTGCATAATAAATAAAAACAGTTTGTCCGAAAAAGAAGAAGGTGCGTGTCAGGTTACGGTGTCGGCTAAAGGTCGACGCGTAGGATACGCAGAAGTAAAAAATCACTCGGAAGTGAATCGTGTACATGTGTGCATGTGTGTATCGAAATGGTGATTTTTCATACGATTAATCGTGCAGACCGACCTGCCGGGATTCGTCTCGTCTAGTACAGTGCAAGGAGGCGGAGCTTTCACGACACCGTCTTAATCGATACACTGTGCAAACAACACCCGTCTGTTTGTGTCACGCCGCTTCAGCGTCAGCAAACGCACGTGTCATGACAATCATTCATTCATTCATTCATCATATTCTACCGCTTTTATCCGATCTTCCCTCGGGTCACGGGGATCCTGTGCCTATCTCTATGGGCATTAAGGCAGGATACACCCTGGATGGAATGCCAACCCATCGCAGGGCACACACACTCACACACTCACACACACACACACACACACACCACACACACCACACACACACACACACACACACACACACACACACACAC
>JACRUU010000001.1:6264912-6287412 GCA_030449085.1 Kryptopterus vitreolus
AGCCTTTTAGAGCGTCCTGCAGTCACGTCAGCCAAAATAGCAGCGAGGTATGTCGGGATTTGTTTGTTTGTTTTGTTTCCAAGCGCCTACAATCCTGAACCTAATCTTTTATCTGTGTGTGTGTGTGTGTGTGTGTGTGTGTTGTGTGTGTGTGTGTGTGTGTGTGTGTGTGTGTGTGTGTGTACAGTTTTAATACACCATTTTACACAGCAATCCTTTTATTAGCGCACAATTAATATTTCTGTTTGACCACTTTTATAAAAAAAAACATAAATTTACATTTACAGCACTGTAAATACATACATATATACAAGATTGATGGACAGACAGAGAGACAGACAGACAGATAGATAGATAGATAGATAGATAGATAGATAGATAGATAGATAGATAGATAGATAGACAGATAGACAGACAGACAGACAGATACATAGACAGATAGACAGAGAGACAGACTATACGTCGTTACTGCTTCACGCTAAAATGCTGTTTTGTTGTTGTGTAAACAAAGTTGTATTTATCTTTAATAGGTAAATAATGGACATAATTGGACTCCCACGTCCGAGTATAGAGCATAAATAAATACTGTACTATATTTAAAACCCACACCGAGTCCAGCGGGCGTTCAAGTTTCCCAAAATGGAACAAAAGTATTTTTACACAATGTTGAAACTGTTTTCCTTTCCTGCACCAGCAAAACATATACCCCCCCCCCTTACACACCAGCCACAAACCACCCCTAACACATAAACACCACCCAAACGCCCCCCTACACACAAACACCCCCCCCCTTACACACACACAAACACACCCAACCCCCCCGGCTAGAACACACACCCCCCCCCTTACCCACAAATACCCCCCCCCCCCCCCCCCCCCTCCCCCCCCCCCCCCCCCCTACCAACCCACAAACCCCACCAACCCCCCCTCCCCCCCCCACCCCCACCCCATCCTCCCCCACACCAAACACCCACCCCCACCCTCCCCCCCTCGCCCCACACCCCCCCACCCACCCCCCACTCCCCCCCAACCCCCCCCCCCCTACCACCCAAACAAAACCCACCCCAACCCTCACACCCACCCACACCCCACCCCACACACAAACCACCGCCCTCCCACCCCACACAAACCCCCCCTACACCCCACCCAAACCACCACCACACCACAAACACCAGATATTTATACCTAAGATAGATATACCACAAACAGACAACACACAAAATAGATAGACAAATAGACGACACACACATACGACAGATAGATATAGACAGACAGACAGACAAGACTAGATAGATAGATAGACAGACAGACAGACAGACAGACAGACAGACAGAAAGATAGACAGACAGACAGACAGATAGAAGATAGATAGACAGACAGAAGAGACAGACAGGGAATAAGACAGATAGAAGATAGATAGGACAGACAGATAGAGACCGAAAGAAAGACAGACAGATAGATAGGGGACAGACAGACAGATAGAGACAGAAGACAGCAGAGACAGATAGACAGACAGACAGATAGATAGACAGACAGACATAAAATGGAACGAAAGTATTTTTCTACAATGTTTAAACTGTTGTTTTCCTTTCCTGAACCAGCAAAACATACAACCAAGCCCCCTTCCTTTCCAACCTCTCCCTCACCCCCCCCCCCCCTCCCCACCCCCCCCCCCCCCCCTCCCCCCCCACCATCCTCGGGGCGAGTCAGTCCATGTTCCTCGTGTCAGGTCGGTGACCGAGCCTCGGATGTTTCACCCGCGAGCGCGTTTTGTGGTAAACCGAGTCGAGCGCTAAGCAAAGCGCAGCAAGACATGGTGGCACCGCGGCACCAGGGCGTCCAGGAACAAACATCAAGCTGCCTTTTGTTTCCCAGGGACGCTTGTTTTTAATAAGCGAAAGGGCAGACAGAAAAAAAGAGGGGGGGAAAAACTGTGGCTCTATCACATTCCGGATGGACAGATTTATCCCAACTTCGTTTCGAAGGAAAAAAGCAATTTTCCGGCCCGATTATATTTGCACGGAGCGAAAGAATACAAACAAAAACATATTTATTATTGGGATATACATTCTATATGTACATGCAATGTTGTTATTTTTACACATTCCATATTCAGTCCGAGGGGCACGGTGGCGTAGTGGTTAGCACGTTCGCCTCACACCGCCAGGGTCCGGGTTCGATTCCCGTCTCGGCCATGTTTGTGCATGTTCTCCCCGTGTCTCAGGGGGTTTTTCTCCGGGTTCTCCGGTTTCCTCCCCCGGCCCAAAAACATGCACGGTAGGTTGATTGACACCTTGGAAAATTGTCCCTAGTGTATGAATGTGTGTGTGTGTGTGTGTGTCCTGCGATGGGTTGGCATTCCATCCAGGGTGTATCCTGCCTTAATGCCCATAGACGCCTGAGATAGGCACAGACTCCCCGTGACCCGAGGGAAGATCGGATATTTATGCGATAAAGCGCTAGAAGATGAATGAATGAATGAATGAATGAATATTCAGTCTTAATTTGCCTTCATAATTCACCAAGTTTTGACCAATTTGAATAAAAAGTGAAATTAATTATTAATTAAATAAATTAAAGTTTTATACATTATGTACGTAATGTATCATTTGTCGCTACCATGTGAAATTAGAAAAGTGTATTTCTGAATTAAAATGTTATGTTTAATTTTAATTTCTTTTTCATTTTGATTTTTTTTTTTATATTTTTGTCAAATATGCTCAAATGTAACCGATTTCTATTTATTTATTTATTTATTTACATTAAAAAACATTTTTTTTCATTTCATTTTCTGTTAAATTATTATAAAATAATTGTTAAATTATCAAACAATTTAAAACATGTATTAAATAATGAATACATTATTATGAAATGATTAAAGCAATATTTTAAATAATGAACACATTATTATTAAACAATTCATAAAATATATTACATTATTAATGCATTATTAAATAATTGGGGGAAAAAAAGATTTCAAATGATTAATACATTATTATTAAATAATTTACAAATATTAAACTATGAAATGAAATATTTATTTTGCTAATTATTATAATTCATTACGATCCTAAATTATTAATGAAATGTTTTTCCAGTACAGAGAAACGCTTTATTATTATTTATTTATTTATTTTTTTCAGTGCTCTGAATAGAGACTTTATTTGTCTGCGATGATAAAACCAGGCCTGAGCGATGCGGCGTTTTTTAATGCCAGGATTCTCAGCCAAAAAGCATGACTCCTTGCAGCTCCAATTTCCCACCCGATCGCTCCGGGGTCGATCCGGTATTTATGGAGTGGCAATTTTATTGTAGGGAAGTGTGTGAAGGTCAGTGATGGGCGCGGCCGGACGCCCCGGAGCTGTGAACCGTGACGGGCGTGTGGGCGACTGGAACAAGGCCCCGGCTGTGGACGTCGAGGACGCGAGCGTCCGCGTTTCCGCACGCAGATGACTCTCTTTTTCCCATCGAGGTGTCCAAGTCTTTCTTTCTTTCTTCCGTTTCTTTTTTCCCCTCGCCGTGCCCCATAAAAACAGAGCATAAACACGGCGAGCGTCCGGACTCTTTATATGGTGTTTGTCCTGAAGACATGGAGGTTTAAGAGCGATGGAGTGGAATCTTTCTTGTTGTGTAAAATAAAAGGTGTAGAAAAGCAAAAAAAAAAAAAAAACAAAAATAAAAGCAGGTCTTCAGCGCATCGACGTTTCATGATCGAACCACAGCAAGAGGAGAGACTTTTTACTCTTGCTCAAATCAGCCAAGGGGCCTAAAATGCCCTGCCCCCCCCCTTCTGCCATCGCCCCCACACTGCCCCTCAACACCAGCCACACCGACCCTCAAACCCCCCCAACAACAACCCCCCCTACACAGCGCCCACGCACCCCCGAATCATTTAAAAAGCCCAGAGCTTTGAACTTTGATTCTTTGCCACATATTGAACATTTTCCGACACAAGCCTGTAATTACACTGAATTATCAGGAAGCCCAAATTTCCAGCGGTTTGTCATTAAAAGCTCTAAAAAGACTCCAACCAGACTACTCAACAACTCTGTACCACCGACTCTCTACGCACATTACATTACCTCTACATTACAGCATTACATTACATTACATTACAGTACATTACATTACATTACATTACATTAAATAATATTACATTACATTATATTACATTACATTACATTACATTAACATTACATTATAGTACATTACATTACAGTACATTACATTACATTACATTACAGTACATTACAGTATTACATGTTACATTACAGTACATTACATTATAGCACATTACATTACAGTACATTACATTATATTACATTACAGTACATTACACATTACATTAATATACATTACATTATAGTACATTACTACATTACTACATACAGTACATTACATTACATTACAGTACATTACATTACATTATTACAGTACATTACATTACATTACAGTACATTACATTATATACAGTACATTACAGTACATTACATTACAGTACATCACAGTACATTGCATTATATTACATTACAGTACATTACACTACGTTATAGTACATTACATGACAGTACACTACATTATAGTACATTACATTACATTATATTACATCACAGTATATTACATTACATTACAGTATGTTACATTATGTTACAGTACATTACATTATCACATTACATTACAGTACATTACATTACAGTACATTACATTACAGTACATTACAGTACATTTACATTATTACATTATACATTACTTATTGTTACTCCTGACATAGATAGATAGATAGATAGATAGATAGATAGATAGATAGACAGACAGACAGATAGTGTGAAGGAGAAAGGTGCAGGTTTGTTTGGTGAACCCATGTGATGTATTGTTCCGAGCCCACGTGATTGGCCCACGTTACTCTTTCTGAGATACAATAACATACAATACAACACCATATAATACAATAGAAACAATACAACACCATATAATACAATACAACACCATATAATACAATACAACACCATATAATACAATAGCACACAATACAACACATATAATACAATACAACACCATATATAATACAATACAACACCATATAATACAAAGTAAACAATACAACACCATATAATACAATAGCAATAGCCACAACACACATATAATACAATACAACACATATAATACAATACAACACCATATAATACAATAGTAAACAATACAACACCATATAATACAATAGCACACAATACAACACCATATACAATAGCACAATAGTACACATACACAATACAATAGCACAATACAACACATATAATACAATAGTAAACAATACAACACCATATAATACAATAGCACACAATACAACACCATATAATACAATAGCACACAATACAACACCATATAATACAATAGCACACAATACAACACCATATAATACAATAGCACACAATGCAACACCATATAATACAATAGCACACAATGCAACACCATATAATACAATAGCACACAATACAACACCATATAATACAATAGCACACAATACAACACCATATAATACAATACAACACCATATAATACAATAGCACACAATACAACACAATAATAAATACAATACCACACAATAGTACACAATACAACACCATATAATACAACCCCAACCACAACCATTTCCCATAGCACACACATACACCCCTATATACAATCGCACCATCAACACCAATATATATGTACCATACAACACCAAACATACCATAACCATGTACAATATCAACCAACTACAACAACCATTCTACACTAACAACATACAATACACCCATTAATATAATATTAACAATACAACACCATATAACAATAGGCACCCACATACAACAACACCATATAATACATATTACCACAAGACCAACCCATATACAATAGTACACAATAACCACCCCTATTACAATTACACAATAAACACCCTAATCATTACACATACACACCATACTCAATGTAACACAATCCGCCAAACAACCATCCCTAATCCGTACCAATACAAACCTTACCCCATGCCACCTACAACACCCTTTCTATTACAATACCCACCATATAATACAATAGTACACCAATACAACACCATATAATACAATGCACACAATACAACAACAATATATACAATAGTAAACATACCACCATATATACAATAGTACAAAACAACACCATATAACAATAGACACAAACACCATATACCTAAATACACAAATGCACACCAAATACAATAGCACATACAACACCATATATACAATACACACACAATACAACACCATATAATACAATATACACAATACAACACCATATAATACATGACAATACAACACCATAATATAGTAAACAATACAACACCATATAATACAATAGTACAACACCATATAATATCACACAACAATACAACACCATATAATACAATAGCCAATACAACACACATATAAAACATGCATAACACACCATATAATACAATAGATAGTGCACCCCCCCCCCCCCCCCCCCCCCCCCCCCCCCCCCATAAAAACAAAAACAATAAAAAATTTTGTTTTACATAAAAAATGACAAAAGTACAATACAACACCATATATAAAAATAATAAGACAATAGAAATTAAGAAAAAAAAAAAAATAACCAGTAAACCAAAACAATACCACATACCACACACATATAATACAATACAAGTAACACAACAACACCATATACAATACAACACCATATCAATATACAATAATACAATACAACACCATATAATACATATACAACAACACATACACCATAATACATACAACATACACCCCATATAATCAAAGTACAATACAACACCATAATCAATATACACATACAACACCATATATACAATAGTACCACATACAACACCATATAATACAATAGCACACAATACAACACCATATAATACAATAGCACACAATACAACACCATATAATACAATAGCACACAATACAACACCATATAATACAATAGTAAACAATACAACACCATATAATACAATAGCACACAATGCAACACAATACAACACCATATAATACAATAGCACACAATACAACACCATATAATACAATAGCACACAATACAACACCATATAATACAATAGCACACAATACAACACCATATAATACAATAGCACACAATACAACACCATATAATACAATAGTACACAATACAACACCATATAATACAATAGCACACAATACAACACTATATAATACAATAGTAAACAATACAACACCATATAATACAATAGTACACAATACAACACATAATAATACAATCCTGACACAATACAAAACACCAATACAACCATACTCATACATACACACAATAATAGACAATAATACAAGACAGAAATACCACAATGCAACACAATACAATTCAAAGCATTGTGATGCAATACTTTATAACACAATACCATATAATACAATACAATACAACACAATATAATGCAATGTAATACAATATAAAACAATACACTATAATGCAATACAACACAATATAATATAACGTAATGAAATATCGCCATCTTCATCATCATCATCTTCATCATCCAGTGATTTTCAGACACTTTTGCTGTTTTTCTCTTCTTGTTGATTGACTTTCATTCATTTCTATCCTTTTTAAAGGCTCCGTCCGGATTGGTTGGATGCCTCCGAAACTCCGGCCAATCAGAAACGTTATATACAGCGTCCTGTTTAAGCGGTGCGCTCGGGTTCCACAGATGTTTGGACTGTAATGATTTTTCTAGCCATTAGTGTAATCGTTATTTATGGCTGTGAAATGCAGGAATGCGGCCCATTAAAAGTAAACGTGTGTGTGTGTGTGTGTGTGTGTGTGTTTTATAGATGAATGAATGAATGAATGAATTTGGGACATGAACATGGGATGATGATGATGATGATGATGATGATGATGATGCTTCATCTATGCCACCCCATGGCCCTGGAACAAAAGCCTTATCTTGGCTCTCCTCCTCCTCCTCCTCCTCCTCCTCCTCCTCCTCCTCGTCTCCCTGCCGAGGCTTAATCAACTCCAGCCCTGGGAGTAAAAAAAGAAAGAAAAGAAAAAAAGAAGAGCAGTGATTCTCTTGTGTACAGTTGGCAGTGGCGTTAACACAAACCTCCTGTTCGAACCAAATAAAATAAATAAATAAATAAATAAAAAGAGGCCCTTTTACGAGCCGCTTTATTCCGAGTCCTGCCTTCCTTTTTAATCCGAGCGGAAGGGAAGGGAAGGGAAGAGAAGGTTTGGCCGCGATCCGCTCTTTTCCACTCAGCCCGAAAAAAAAAAAAAGCACTCGGAGCGTTCCATGTTTCAATTTTAACGCGGTCTCTCTCCGGGAACATACCTCAGCAAGGTCAGCAAGAGAGATCAGAGGCGTTTTTTATATGTACGAGGGGAAAAACCAGAACATAAAACTGTTCATTTTATACCGAATGATTCATCTGCGTCAAAACACATCATAAAGGGGTGATTATACAGTGGGTATTAAAACAAACAAACAAACAAACAAACAAACAAACAAACAAACAGAAACATCCGCATTAAGGACGATTTATTCTGATCATTTTATGTAGTCGCATTTATTATAATACTAATATTGAACATTATTTATGAGGATTAAAAAAACATGTTACTGAGGCAAAAATAGTAAAGCTTTTTTTTTTTTTTTTTTTTTTATTTACTATTTATTTCTTTTTAGACTGGAACACTCTACACTCTCATATGTAAAATCCTATTTCCTATTTTATTTTTCAACGGCATTTATTTGTTTTATTTATTCATTTCAATTGGATTACATTCATTATAATTCTAATATTGAACATTATTTATGAGGATAAAAAATGTTACACAGGGAAAAATAGTAAAGCTTTTTATTATTATTATTATTACTATTATTATTTATTTATTTATTTATTTATTTATTTACATTTTTTTCCAATGCTTTTTAGACATATTAATCATTTCTACTTGACTGCAAAGTTTTGCAAAAAAATACAAATTATTATTTATTATTTATAATTATTATTTATTATTTATTTATTTATTTTTTGAATATTATTTAATAATATTATTTAATAATTATTCATTATTCATTATAAATCGCACACGCTGTTGTTCCCATTCAAAAATATGTTTTTCCTTTCACACACAGAGAGAGATAGAGAGATGAGAGAGAGAGAGAGAGAGATAGCGAGAGAGAGATAGAGAGAGAGAGAGAGAGAGAGAGCAGATGATAGAGAGAGAGAGAGACGCAGAGTGAGAGAGAGGAGAGAGAGCAGATAGAGTGAGCGAAGAGAGAGAGAGAGTGAGAGAGACTGACTTTTTTTGTTCCTTTATTGACATAAGTCATGAGAGAGCGTAGATAGAGAGAGAGGAGAAGAGAAGAGAGGAGAGAGAGAAGAGTGAGAGAGAGAGAGAGAAAGAGAAGAGAGAAGAGAGCGAGATAGAGGAGACAGTCCTTTACTTGACTGATGAAGAGAGAAGAGAGAGAGAGTGAGAGAGGAGAGAGAGAGAGAGAGAGAGATAGAGAGAGAGAGATAGAGAGAGAGAGAGAGAGAGAGATAGAGAGAGTCAGGCGAGAGAGAGAGAGAGAGAGAGAAAGAGAGAGAGAAGTGAGAGAGGAGAGAAAGAGAGAGCAATAGAGGAGAGAAGTGAGAGAGAGAGAGAGATGAGCAGATAGAGAGTGAGAGAGAGAGAGAGAGAGATCAGAGATAGAGTAGAAGCGAGAGAATAGAGAGAGTGAAGAGAGATGAGTGCGAGATAGTTAGATAGAGAGAGATAGAGAGAGAGAGAGAGTGAGAGAGAGAGATAGATGGAGAGAGAGAGAGAGAGACATAGTGGAGAGAGAGAGAGAGAGAAAGAGAGAGAGAGAGAGAGAGAGAGAGAGAGAGAGAGAGAAAGAGAGAGAGAGAGAGAGAGAGAGAGAGAGAGAGAGAGAGAGAGATAGAGTAGAGAAGAGATGAGTGAGAAGAGAGAGATGAGAGAGAGAGAGCGAGAGAGAGTGAGAGAGAGAGAGGGAGAGAGAGAGAGAGAGAGAGAGAGAGAGAGAGAGAGAGAGAGAGACTTTCACACAGTTAGAATTATGACTCTATATACGAAAGAATGATGTGAAAAGTTTTGACGTGGATAATATTTTCTTAAGCGCGGATTTCCGATGGAAGTCGTTGAAGTCCCTCGTTCCTCCTGCCGAGAGAACGGATGCTCCGACCCATAAATAATCTCCTACTAAGATGGAGAGAATTCCTCTGGCACTCGTTTATTACCGAAAAATAAAACAGTGGCTGAAATTATGCTTGACGAAAAAAAACAACTTGCTATAATAAATACATTGCCAGTATTAGCGTTTTTTTTTTAATGGGTTGACGGTAAAAAGAAAAGGAGGAGAATCTCGGAGGGAAAAAAACGGGAAAAAAGAAGAAATTTTCCCTTTATTTCAACTAAAAGAACGTTTAGTATGACGAGGCGCCATGTTTATATAAAGAACAAATCGAAATATAAAATCGAAATAAATATAAATATATAATTATATAAATGGGGCGGTGGTTTAGTAATTAGCACGTTCGCCTCACACCGCCAGGGTCCGGGTTCGATTCCCGTCTCGCCCATGTGTGTGTGTGGAGTTTGTCCATGTTCTCCCCGTGTCTCAGGGGGTTTTTCTCCGGGTTCTCCGGTTTCCTCCTGGTCCAAAAACATGCACGGTAGGTTGATTGGCACCTTGGAAAATTGTCCCTAGTGTATGAATGTGTGTGTGTGTGTGTGATGGGTTGGTATTCCATCCAGGGTGTATCCTGCATTAATACCCATAGACGCCTGAGATAGACACAGACTCCCCGTGACCCGAGGGAAGATCGGATAAAGCGCTAGAAGATGAATGAATGAATGATATAAATATAAACTCAGTAACACAAGTACATGCTTTCGTTAAAGGAGGGGAAAAACATATTACGAGCAAACTTGTGCTACTTACATCAATAAATCACCCCGTGTAACGGACCCGATGGAGCGTTGTAACCTGTGTTTGTTTATTAAGTTAAATAAAAACAACAACAATGATTTCCCCGCCCCCTCGTACATTATCTCCCTCATCGTCAGTATCTGTAATAATCAGTAATAATTGTAATAAATTACACTATATTGTTCAGCAAAACAGAGCTATTATACTGTAGGGGGCGCTCTGGCTCCAACAAGCGATTAGACAAAGAAACAAACATATACCATATTGGATAATTATACTATAATATTTTATATATATTATATTATATATTAGGTTTTGCATTCGTGACAGGGGGGGGGATGTGATATTATGTTGGGTGGAGAAGGTTTGTGGGCGGGGCCTTGGTGTTGTTTGTAGAAAGACTCTCGCCAGACTCTCCTCGACCTTGGGTGACCTTTTTGAACCTCAGACTCGGATCTTGCTTGCCACGAATATATGTATATATCTTCTAGCGCTTTATCCGATCTTCCCTTGTGTCACGGGGAGTCTGTGTCTATCTCAGGCGTCTATGGGCATTAAGGCAGGATACACCCTGGATGGAATGACAACCCATCACACACACACACACACACTCACATTCACACACATATTCATACACTAGGGACAATTTTCCAAGGTGTCAATCAACCTACCGTGCATGTTTTTGGACCGGGGAAACCGGAAACCCGGAGAAAAACCCCTGAGGCACGGGGAGAACATGCACAAACTCCACACACACACATGGCCGAGACGGGAATCGAACCCGGGTCCTGGAGGTGTGAGGCGAATGTGCTAACCACTAAACCACCATGCCCCTTTATATATATATATATATATATATATACATATATTAATATAATATATGTGTATATAATATTTGGTTGTTTGACGCTTACACTGATTGGTTGTCTGAGGAAAGCAAGACAAGTTCCTATTGGCTGTGGGGAGAACTATCTTTTGATTAACCAACACACTGATGCAACTGATGGCCGTTGTCAAGCTGATGCTGGCCAGAAGAGCTCCAAAAATGAAAAAAAAAAAAAAAACAGACCACTGACTCGGGATCAGCAGATCGAAACCTTTTAGTCTTTCTTAGCAACACCTTTAAGGCCAAAGGGAACGTGTCCATGGCCCTGGGGCGGGGGTGGGGGGGGGAAGTGGGGGTTGGAGTGAAGCCGTGGCCGTCAGGCTGATGAATAGCAGAAGTAAGAGATTTGTTTTTCCTACCTCCTTTCATCTCTCTCTCTCTTTTTCTTTCTCTCAATCTCTCCAGCCTGTCCTGTTACTCTCCAGACAGCCTGGCACATGTCTAATTACAGAGCAGTGCAGATCTAAATGTAGGGAGGCAGGAGACAGGAGGCGGCTCGGGGCGGGGGGAGGGGTCTGGGGCTGATAACACGCTACGCCGAGACACCACCCCAAGACCAAACTTTGTCCATGTAGTTGTAGCTAATCACAACAACGCAGACAGACGAAGCACGCTGCCTAAACACGGCTAGTTCGGAAGCTGTGGTCGGAGCGTATGGTCAGCCATGATACAGCGCCCCCCGGAGCACAGAGGGTAAAGTGCCTTTCTAAAGGACCACACGAGTGGCGATACTGGGGCTCCTTCCGATCAGTAGTGCCTGAGATACCCCCTCCTAGATAAGGAAGCACCTGAGACTCTGGGGTCGGAGCACATGGTCAGCCATGATACAGCGCCCTCCGGAGCACAAAGGGTAAAGTGCCTTCCTAAAGGACCACACGAGTGGCGATACTGGGGCTCCTTCCGATCAGTAGCGCCTGAGATACCCCCTCCAACATAAGGAAGCACCTGAGACTCTGGATCTGAAGAGAACAGATCCCAGCACCGCCAAGCTGCCCCTGTTGGGCCTTTGAGCAAGTGTGTTAACCCTTAACTACTCACTTACAAGTCGCTCTGGATAAATGCTAGCTGTGTTTATTAACATGCGTACAATCACCTTCAAAACAGTTCCCTTGAGCAGACATACAGCGCTCCCAGTGTCCTTCTGGAGGTCTTATAGGCTGTCCACTATGGAAACAAGAAGGCACGTGGTCACGTGGCACCAGTTCGAGACACCATTAGTCTCCAAACACTAGGGAGGTGGTATCTTAGTGGTTAAGGGAGGCGGTCCCTTCTCTGGACCCCACCACCACCACCAAGCTGCCACAAGCAAGGCCCTTATCATTCAATTGCTCAGTTGTAAGTCGCTCTGGATAAGGGCGTCTGCCAAATTCTGTAAATGTAAAACACAGGTTCTTGCATTTGCCAAACGTTAGTGGGATGTTTTGTCTGGTCCAAGATCAAACGCTTCCAGGCAACACTTTAAGTTTTAAGTTTAAGTTTAATGTCAGCCTCATGAGTGTGCGCAGAAGTGTCCGAATAGTATCGTATGGTAATTATGACTGCATTCCTGTAATTACCCGACATTCCACCAGATGGCGCATTTGGCACGGTGATACATTGAGTATTAACATTAACGCCTTATATGTTTTGTTAGATTCGTACGCGTCTTAGGTTGGCCCGCCACATTTTAAAAGTCAAAGAGGCCCCTGAGCTAAAAAGTTTACCCCCGTCCCCCATCCCCCGCTCTATAATATAAGGTATCCTACAGGTATCTTCGGCATTTTTGGTGCGATAAGGATTGTAGTATTCCGGGCACCTCCTGTGAGACGCCTTTATTCGCATCCCATCGTAAAAAGCTTCATGGAAGTTTCTTGATTAGCGCTCGGGAACTGGTGAAAAAGCTCCTTCTGGCGCTTGTAGCCTCGCCGCAAGAGGCATTTCCAATCTGCATTAAAAGACGAAAGTGGGAAAGTATTCGTAATATTTGTTTTGACAGCGAGACAGAAAGAGAGGGAGGGACACCGAGGCTGAGAAAAAAACGACTACTTGAGCGAAGTGTGCGCACACACACACACACACACACACACACACACACACACACACACACACACACACACAGAGAGAGTTTTTGGCCAGTCTTGCGGAGATGACTTAAACCCTGCAATCTTCCGGACCCATAATTAGATGAGCCAAAAGAGAGGGAGAAAGAAAGAAAGAAAGAAAGAAAGAAAGAATGAGAGAGAAGGATGGTATTCAGTGGTTAAAATGTTTTCAAGGCGAAATTATAAGCCTTTGAATTTGTCCTGAGTCATGCATTTCTCCCGGCCATCAGGCCTGTTTTTCAGCTCCCCGTAACCGACCAGCCCTCGGAGCACCTCTGCACCTCGGCCCCCTCGCTTTATTATCCGGCACTCGATGGCCTTAGCAGATTACGCTAAACACATGTTTGAGCTCCACAGACAAACAGCCGCTAAATAAACTGCCCGCGTGGCCTCTGCCAAACTTGCGGTCCTGTCAGGAAATCAAGAGCGGAAGGAATGAAAAGTGGGAACGTTCGGAAAATTGCTGCTAAACTCGTACCCAGCGCAGTGGCTACGTTCGCTCAGGCAAAGAGGCGGTTATTTATCCGAGCACGCGTTATTTTAGGACGTTCGCCTTGCAGGCTGTTCCCGTGGACGTGAACCCGGGGACACACCGAGGCTCGGTCGGATGGAGAAATGAAAACTTTACAGATTAGCGTCCCTGGCTAATGTCCTGCCTCGCGCTAATCCTGAGCTCTGGGCTAAACGCTGACCTTAGGCATTATCTGGTGAACCCTGTTTACTCTGCTCTCCGTCCAAACCGTAATCTCATCAGAGGCACCGATTGCATCTCTTTCCTGTTTCTGCTTTACTCGATCCAGCTGCCAACTGGATCACGGCGGTTATCTAAACCTCACCTCACCTCACGACTCACGTCTCCATCCAAGCGGAACTCCTGTCAAGTTCAATTCCAATGCTTTCTGAACTTTTCCCTTCGGAATAAAAGTTGAATGGTGTTGTTAAGAGGATGTGGTGATTGTTGTGGTGCTGATGGTGGAGGAAGAGCTGGTGGAAATGGTGGTGTTGGTGTGGATGGTAAAGGTGACTGGTAAGTAGCGGAGGTGGTGCTGGTGTGGATGGTGTTGGGTATTGATGGTGTTGGTGGTGCTGGTGTGGATGCTAAAGGTTGGGCTGAGATAGAGATGTTGGTGGTGATGGTGGAGGTGGTCCTAGTGGTGAGTTGATGGTTGTTAGAGATGTTGGTGGTGTGGTGGAGGGGTCCTAGTTGAGATAGAGATGTTGGTGGTGATGGTGGAGGTGGTCCTGGTTGAGGTGATGGTGGAGGCGGTCCTATTTGAGATTGAGATGTTGGTGGTGATGGTGGAGGTGGTCCTGGTTGAGGTGATGGTGGAGGCGGTCCTATTTGAGATTGAGATGTTGGTGGTGATGGTGGAGGTGGTCCTGGTTGATGTTGGTGGTGATGGTGGAGGTGGTCCTAGTTGAGATAGAGATGTTGGTGGTGATGGTGGAGGTGGTCCTGGTTGAGGTGATGGTGGAGGTGGTCCTAGTTGAGATAGAGATGTTGGTGGTGATGGTGGAGGTGGTCCTGGTTGAGGTGATGGTGGAGGTGGTCCTAGTTGAGATAGAGATGTTGGTGGTGATGGTGGAGGTGGTCCTGGTTGAGGTGATGGTGGAGGTTGGTCCTAGTTGAGATTGAGATGTGGTGGTGGTGATGGGGAGGTGGTCCTGGTTGAGGTGGTGTGGATTGGAGGTGTGGTCCTAGTTGAGATAGAGAGATGTTGGTGGTGGTGGTGGAGGTGGTCCTGGTTGAGGTGATGGTGGAGGTGGTCCTAGTTGAGATAGAGATGTTGGTGGTGATGGTGGAGGTGGTCCTAGTTGAGATAGAGATGTTGGTGGTGATGGTGGAGGTGGTCCTAGTTGAGATAGAGATGTTGGTGGTGATGGTGGAGGGGGTCCTAGTTGAGATAGAGATGTTGGTGGTGATGGTGGAGGTGGTCCTGGTTGAGGTGATGGTGGAGGTGGTCCTAGTTGAGATTGAGATGTTGGTGGTGATGGTGGAGGTGGTCCTAGTTGAGATTGAGATGTTGGTGGTGATGGTGGAGGTGGTCCTGGTTGAGGTGATGGTGGAGGTGGTCCTAGTTGAGATAGAGATGTTGGTGGTGATGGTGGAGGTGGTGTCCTGGTTGAGGTGATGGTGGAGGTGGTCCTAGTTGAGATAGAGATGTTGGTGGTGATGGTGGAGGTGGGGGGGGTCCTGGTTGATGTGATGTGGAGGTGGTCTAGGTGGTTGGTGTGATTTTGAGGTTGTGAGGTGGTTGGTCCTAGAGATGTTGGTGGTCCTGTTTGAGTTGATGGTGAGGTGATTCTTGTGGGGGGGTGATGGTGGAGGGGGGGTCCTGGTTGAGATAGAGATGTGTTGGTGGTGATGGTGGAGGTGGTCCTGGTTTGGTGGTGATGGTGGAGGTGGTCCTGGTTGAGGTGATGGTGGATGTGGTCCTAGTTGAGATTGAGATGTTGGTGGTCCTGTTTGAGTTGATGGTGGAGGTGGTCCTGGTGAGGGTGATGGTGGAGGTGGTCCTGTTTGAGTAGATGGTGATGATGGACCTGCTGTTAGCGTTTACGCTAACGTGATAGCGGAGTGCAATAATATTATTCGTGATAAAAATAATATTTGGGGATCTGTGTAGGTTTCCGGACCTCGTTTCCCATGCCCCGAGACCCCCCCCCTACTGCCCCCCCCCCCCCTCGTCCCACCCCCGTCCCGGGCTCTGATCGATCCATCTGTTTTGTGGCCATGGATGCGGCGGGAATCGGGAACGTCGGTCAGATCTCCTACCGAGAGCAAAGTGGAGCGAAAAAAACCGGCCCTGTTATTAAAAACCCTGTGAACCGCTGGAATGGCGCTACGCCTTGTGAAGCACAGCTCTGTGTCAAAGGTGTTAGTGTGCCAGCGAGGGAAGGAGAGGATGGGAGAGGGATGGAGGGGAGGGAGGGAGGGATGGAGGGAGGGAGATGCTTGATGGTGTCGGAGAGTTTGGCTCTGAGAGAGAAGCTTTGTGTAATTATGAGCATGAAGAGACACGACGGGGGACGAAACCGTGTAACGTTGGACGTCGCTTTGATTTCGTCCTGTAGGACTTCATGAAAAACGCTCTCAGTAGCAGCTCCATGGACACGAGCCCAAAACATCAACACCGTGAGGAGAAATAAACAGGAGTACAGATGATGTTCCACTGGCTGTATTATTTTTTTGGTGGAAGTGGTGCTGGTGGAAATGGTGTGGGTGGTGGTGGATATGCTGGTGGAGATGGTGGAGGTGATGGTGGTGGTATTGACAGTAGAGATGGTGGTGAAGATGCTTCTGAAGATGGTGGTGGTATTGACAGTTGAGATGGTGCTGAAGGTGGTGCTGAAGGTGGTGGTGGTGATGGTGGTGGTAGTGACAGTAGAGATGGTGGTGAAGGTGATAGTAGTGGTACTCACAGTAGAGATGGTAGAGATGGTGGTGAAGATGGTGCTGAAGGTTGTGGTGATGGTAGTGAAGGTGGTGCTGAAGGTGGTGGTGGTGATGGTGGTGGTATTGACAGTTGAGATGGTGCTGAAGGTGGTGGTGGTGGTGATGGTAGTGGAATTGACAGTAGAGATGGTAGAGATGGTGGTGAAGATGGTGCTGAAGGTGATGGTGGTGGTAGTGACAATAGAGATGGTAGTGAAGGTGGTGCTGAAGGTGGTGGTGGTGGTGATGGTAGTGGAATTGACAGTAGAGATGGTAGAGATGGTGGTGAAGATGGTGCTGAGGTGATGGTTGGTGGAAATGATGGTAGTGAAGGTGGTGCTGAAGGTGGTGGTGGTGGTGATGGTGGTGGTAGTGACAGTAGAGATAGTGGTGAAGGTGGTGCTGTAGGTGGTGGTGATGGTGGTGATATTGACAGTAGAGATATTGGTGAAGGTGGTGCTGAAGGTGGTGGTGGTGGTGGTGGTGATATTGACAGTAGAGATGGTAGTGAAGATGGTGCTGAAGGTTATGGTGGGGATATTGACAGTAGAGATGGTGGTGAAGATGGTGCTGAAGGTGGTGGTGATGGTGGTGGTGGTGATATTGACAGTAGAGTTGTGGTGGTGGTGGTGGTATTGACAGTAGAGATGGTGCTGAAGGTGGTGCTGAAGGTGGTGGTGGTTATATTGACAGTAGAGATGGTAGTGAAGAGGTGTGCTGAAGGTTGTGGTGGTGATATTGACAGTAGAGATGGTGCTGAAGATGGTGCTGAAGGTGGTAGTGATGGTGATGGTGGTTATATTGACAGTAGAGATGGTAGTGAAGGTGGTGCTGAAGGTTGTGGTGGTGGTATTGACAGTAGAGATGGTGCTGATGGTGGTGCTGAAGGTGGTGGTGGTGGTATTGACAGTAGAGATGGTGGTGAAGATGCTTCTGAAGATGGTGGTGGTGGTGATGGTGGTGGTATTGACAGTAGAGATGGTGGTGAAGATGTTCTGAAGATGGTGGTGGTGGTGATGGGTGGTGGTGGTAGTGACAGTAGAGATGGTGGTGAAGGTGGTGCTGAAGGTGGTGGTGGTGATGGTGGTGGTAGTGACAGTAGAGATGGTAGTGAAGGTGGTGGTGTTGGTGGTGGTATTGACAGTAGAGATGTTGCTGAAGGTGGTGCTGAGATTTGAATCGTGGAGAGGTGGGGCTGGTGATACAATGTTCTGACGGTGCCAGAGGGTGATGGTGGAGGTGGTACTATTGACAGTAGAGATGGTAGTGAAGATGGTGCTGAAGGTTATGGTGGTGGTATTGACAGTAGAGATGGTGCTGAAGGTGGTGCTGAAGGTGGTGGTGGTGGTGGTGGTGGTGGTATTGACAGTAGAGATGGTAGTGAAAATGGTGCTGAAGGTGGTGGTGGTGAAGGTGATGGTGGTGATATTGACAGTAGAGATATTGGTGAAGGTGGTGCTGAAGGTGGTAGTGATGGTGGTGGTGGTGATATTGACAGTAGAGATGGTGCTGAAGATGGTTGCTGAAGTGGTGGTGGTGGTAGTGAAGGTGGGGGGGGTTGGGTGACAGTAGAGATGGTGCTGAAGGTGGTGTTGGTGGTATTGACAGTATAGAGAGTGGTGGCTGATTGAAGGTGGTGCTGAAGGTGGTGGTGGTGGTATTGACAGTAGAGATGGTGCTGAAGGTGGTGCTGAAGGTTGTGGTGGTGTTATTGACAGTAGAGATGGTGCTGAAGGTGGTGCTGAAGGTTGTGGTGGTTAATGCTGAAGGTGTGAAGGTGGTGCTAAGGTGTGGTGGTGTTATTGACAGTAGAGATGGTGCTGAAGGTGGTGCTGAAGGTTTGGTGGTTGTTATTGCAGTAGAGATGGGCTGTATGGGTGAAGGTGCTGAAGGTGGAGATTTGAATCGTGGAGAGGTGGGGCTGGTGATACGATGGTGGAGGTGTTAATGGTAGCCGTGTTATTGCTGGAAGCTGGCTGACGTTAGAGAAGGTGCTGGAGGTGACGGTGCTGGTGGAGGTGATTAGGGTGGTGCTGGTGTGGTTGTAGCAGACCATATTCAGACTCACGCTTATCCCTCCTGACCATGAAGGATTAGAAAGCAATGGAGCGAGACCTGGGTTTGAGACCCAACAGACGACTAAGTGTTTCCTGTCTGTCAGCATGGTGTGTGTGTGTGTGTGTGTGTGTGTGTGTGTGTGTGTTGTGTGTGTGTGTGTGTGTGTGTGTGTGTGTGTGTGTTGCGTGTGTTGTGTGTGTGTGTGTGTGTGTGTGTGTGTGTGTGTGCGTATATACAAAAATTCCTTTTCTTCTAGCACCGATGAAAATCCCAACCGAAGCGAGGGTCTGGAACAGATGACTGCCTCCACCCCCAACCCCACCCCCCCCGACCCCCCCCCCCCCCCCCCCTCCTAAAAGCCTCCGTCTCTCACATGACCTGGAGGAATGGAGAATATGGTGTGTGTGTGTGTTGTGTGTGTGTGTGTGTGTGTGTGTGTGTTGTGTTAAAAAGCTGGACAGGGTTGTCAAGGATTTTAAGTATTGAGTTAAAAAGACATTAAGGAAGGCATTTTCCTCCTCCTCATCCTCCTCCTCCTCCTCCACCACCCTCCTCCCCCTCCTCCCCTCCACCTCCTCCTCCACCTCCTCCTCCACCCTCCTCCTCCACCACCTCCTCCTCCACCACCGATCCCTCCTCCTCCCCCTCCTCCTCCACCTCCTCCTCCTCCACCGATCCTCCTCCTCCTCCACTCCTCCCCCAACCCTCCTCCTCCTCCTCCTCCTCCACCACCCCTCCTCCTCCACCTCCTCCATCAAACTCCTCCACCTCCTCCGCCCATCTCCTCCAGCCACCCACTCCTCCCCTCCTCCTCCTCCTCCTCCACCACCTCCTCCTCCTCCACCACCCCCCCTCCTCCTCCTCCTCCCCTCCCATTCCCCACCACCCTCCTCCTCATCCTCCTCCACCTCCTCCTCCACCCCCTCCTCCTCCTCCACCACCTCCTCCTCCTCCTCCTCCTCCTCCTCCACTCCTCCTCCTCCTCCTCACCATCCTCCCTCACCTCCTCCTCCACCACCTCCTCCTCCTCCACCTCCTCCTCCACCACTCCTCCTCCTCCTCCTCCTCCTCCACCTCCACCCCCCTTGTCTTTTCTTCTCCGAACACCTTCTGCCTTTGTTTTCAGTGGGAACGGAGAATGGAGCCGGTTTGAAGTCTCTCCTTTAAGAGTCGCAGCAGGAGAACCGAGACGTTTTATTTTCCATTTCCAGACCGCGAAAGGAGCAGAATGTGAACGTGAAGCGGAGTAATAAATCCGAACCTTTTTTATTTATTTCATCGAATAGAAAACACAACAAACAACACAACACAAACAAACAACAAACAAAACAAAACAGCCAGAGGGTTGACAATAGGAAGAAAAAACGAGATCCAGAGTCACTATTTGCACGGAAAAACCAGTCCGGATTTCCAAGCGTTGTCCATAAGTCTTTCCCTCGCTTCTCCTGGGCTCTCTTTTTTTCTCTCTCTCGTTCTCTCTCTCCTCTCTCTCGTCTCACTCTCGTTCTCTCTCCCTCCCTCTCTCTCCTCTCTCTCTCTCTCTCTCGTCTCTCTCTCTCTCCCTCCCTCCCTCTCTCTCGCTCTCTCTCTCTCTCGTTCTCTCTCCCCTCTCTCTCTCTCCCTTCTCTCTCTCTCTCTCTCTCTCTCTCTTCTCTCTTCTCTCTCTTTCTCTCTCTCTCCCTCACCCTCTCTCCCTCTCGCTGTCTCTCGCTCACCCTCTCTGTCTTTCGCTCTCCCTCTCTCTCTCTCTCACTCTCTCTCCCTCTCCAAAAGTGCAAAACTGTAACTCACGTCTCTCCGCCTCTTTTTTAAAGATCCTTCAGTCCTGTGAGAGGTTGAGGTGTGAGCGGTGAGCAGTGCTCTCGTACCACATTCAAGTAAAGTGCTTTAACAGCAGCAGCAGCAGCGGCGGTCCGGATACACGACGTCTTGTATCCCAGTCCTCAGACCAACTCCAGTTTCCCCCTGGCACTCGCCCCATGGCGCCCCCAGTGGACCAGCGCTAAGAGTCTCTGGCTGCCGGGATCGGCCTGTTTGATCTTATCGCAGGTGATGCAGCATCCCTCGTGTCCTCCCGCAGGCACCATGCGCTCCAGGTCGAGTTTGGCCAGATGCTGGCCGTGGAATCCGTAATGGAGGCGAGAGAGCATCTCGCGCCGCTGCTGCCTCAGGCGCCGGTTCTCGCCGCGCAGCATCCGCAGGGCCAGCGTGATGAGGAGGACCAGCACGAGGCCGCCGGCGATGGGCACGGCGATGACGGCCGCGCGGAACCACACCTCCTTGGCCGAGGGGATTTCCTGCACGCGGGCGATTATCCGCCGCCCGCCTTCGGCCTGAGCATGACCTCGATGATCTGCGGGGAAAAAAAGGTTCTTAAAGTCCAAACTCCGGTCCGACCAAATCCATCGTTCACAAAGTTTCTACGCTCGGGCGGTACGATTAATCAGGGGAAAAATATCACGATCCATACATTCGTTTCCATTTATTTGGCAGACTTACAACAGGGTTAAGGGCCTTGCTCAAGGGCTCCCCTAGTGGCTGTTTGGTGGTGGTGCTAGGAAGAAGCCAACCACTGAGCTACAAACCACCTGTGAAGGGCATACATGACCTCCTTACTAAACGACGCAGAGGCTACTTCGTATCCTATGCGTCGATGACTACCTTACACCGTAACCTACACCGTAACCTACACTATAACCTACACCGTAACCTACGCCGTAACCTACACCGTAACCTACACCGTAACCTACGTAACCTACACCGTAACCTACGCCGTAACCTACACCATAACCTACGCCGTAACCTACGCCGTAACCTACAATGTACGCTACACCATAACTTGCACCGCAACCTACACTGTAACCTACACCATAACCTACAATGTAACCTACACCATAACCTGCACCGTAACCTGCGCTGTAACCTACACCGTAACCTTCACTGCAACCTGCGCTGTAACCTACACCGTAACCTACAACTATAACCTACACCGTAACCTACAGTATAACCTACAATGTAACCTACACCATAACCTGCACCGTAACCTACACCATAACCTGCACCGTAA
>JACRUU010000001.1:6294912-6307412 GCA_030449085.1 Kryptopterus vitreolus
TTTTATTTCAAACAATAATAATAATAATAATACATAAATATAAATAAATAAATAAAAAATAGAGAAGTTGGATTAATTACTGGATTTCTTACTGCACACATTCTTCCTTTTCTAGGGTCAAGATTTGGAGCCCAAAGGGGGCGGAGCCATGAGTGTTGGTAGAAAGTGGGAAGGGCAAGCAATGTTTTTTTATTTATTTATTTAAAAAATAAATTTTTCGACTACAAAATGTGCATTTCCGCCTCGCGATCCCTCGTGGTGGTTTTAAACGCAAGTTGTTGTTTTTTTTTGCATCGGAAATATTTCGCGAATTTATCGTTCTGTGCGCACGTCGCGGCTCCGACGGCAAGCCGATGCATTGTTTACCGATAAATATCTTGCGTTTCTTAAATACAGACTTGTTAAACTATGTGGAAATAAGAACGTGGGCTAATAAAAATGATTTGTTTACAATTATTACATTTTTTATCAATTTAATGCAACTCGATTTAATCAATATAACAAATAAACAAGCGAAAAACATTCATTAAATAATACATATTAGCCAAAAATAAAATAAGATGTAATTAAATCATAAATCATTCGATAAAGGATTCGAATCTTTTAATAATAATCTAATAATCCCCTCCGCGTCTCTGATTGGTCGAGTTTGTCAATGGAAACCGGTAAAAACGAGCCACAGCAGGTATTTTTTTGTTTTGTTTTTGTTTACCTTGTGTGGATAACTGAGCGGCTTGGGAAAGCAGAGCAGTGATGTTGAAAGCAGACGGTCCAGCAGTGAGAAGTTTATGAAGCATAGACTGTAAGGAAGCTTGGGTGACAGCAGCTGTGAGGACTTGGAGAAGGAAAAAAAAAAAACAAACAAACAAACAAAAAAAAAAACAACAAACAGAAGAGAGAGAGAGAGAGAGACACACAAAGCAAGGTTACACACTGAAAGCCATTGCACTGAGACAAAGAATGCGGGTGTGAATATTTTACATCATTTTGTTTTTAAATTAAAGAATTGAACTTCTATCGCATGTCAGGGAATAAATATTTTCCTTGTTTTTAAAAAAAAAGCGTGGAAAAAAACACCCTCTGTGGTCAAAAGTATTGGGACACCCGGCTTTCCCCCTGACCACACGTTTTTTTCCTTGATCTTTTTTTTATTTATTTAATTAATTTTTTTTTTTTTTTTTACCCTAAGCGTGAACACTAAGTGCATACCTGCCCCACCCACCCCGCCCCCCCGAGTCACATGACGATGGCGAGCCGGTCCATCCATGAAGCGCTAGTAATGTGGGACGCGGGCCGGCGAACTCACCCTCGTTGATCTTGGCCATGTCCACGCTGGAGTTGTTGATGTGCAGCGTGGCCTGGAGCGCCGGGAGCAGCTGCCTGAGGAGCGCCGGGTCCTGCAGGAGTGCTGACGTGTGCGACGAGGACGGCGTGGACGAGCTGGGAGTGCTCGAGACCGCCGGGGGACAGGAGGTGCTGCAGGACGCCTGGGAGAACCCGCAATGAGACGATGCTTTCTCTGACGGAGCGGGCTCTGGAGAGAGAGACACACACACACACACACACACACACACACACACACACACACACACACACACGACTGAAAAATATATTCACGGCCATATTTAAACACAATTAAACCTTGTTCCTCGTACCTGTTTATGCCCTCTGGGTGATTATTATGATTATTATATATTTATTTATTTTTTAGGTGTTTTCCCCCCTGGAACAGCCTTTATGTGAAATAAACAAAAAATCCAAAACTATTAAAATTAGATTTATTTGATTTTGGTTACATATATGTATGTAATACATGTATGTATGTGATATATAAATAAATAAATAGAAAAAATTATAGTATATATGTGTAATATATATATATATATATATATATATATATATATGTGTGTGTGTGTGTGTGCGTGTGTGTGAAAAAAATATATAAAATAAGACTTTATACACTTTTAAATCTTTCCACTATATAAAAAATTATTATAATAATTTTGGTATTATTTATTATTATTATTATTACATTTATTATTATTTACATTTATATTAAAGCATGCAATTTACGTTGGAAAAAAAAATATATATATATATATCTATATATTTAAAAAAGTACCGTAAATTCCGGACTATAAAGCGCACCTGGATATAAGCCGCATCTGCTCTATTTAAAAAAAAACCCAAAAAAATTCATAAATAAGCCGCACCGGCATACAAGCCGCATCCGCATCCGCTTTTGAATTGCCGCTTTAGAACCTTTCCTAACCTGTATTTTAAGACGGTGTAACGGTGGACGCTGCACAGAGACGCGGAGATCCGGATCCGGAATTCATACAAAACAGGATTTATTAGAATAAAGAACTCAGGAGACGCTGCTCATACGGAGCGGCCAGACAGGCTAGGGAGCCTTGCGCTCTGCGCGCCGTGGTAACGCCGTCGGGAGTACCGGAGACAAAGGTTAGCGGAGGCATAAACATATATCGAGCGTCCGTCCGTGTCCGCGACACTAGGACACTAGGCGCGCGTGCGTGTGTGCTGTGTGGGTTTGTGTGTGTGTGTGTGTGTGTGTGTGTGTGCGTGTGTGTCGTGTCTGTGTGCGCGCGCGTGTGTGTGTGTTGTGTGCGTGCGTGCGCGTGTGTGTGTCTGTGTGCGTGCGAGTGTGTGCGCATGCGTGCGTGCGTGCGTGCGTGCGTGTGTGTGTGTGTGTGTGTGTGTGTGTGTGCGTGCGTGTGTGTGTGTGGTGTGTGTGTGTGGGGAAAAGAGCAGGGGAGAGAGACAGCACTGAGCAGAGACTTTACTGATTAAAACGGGACAGAACCAAGAGAAAATAAGCGCTATTTACCTTCATTTCTCTCCTGTGTGTGAAATGACGTAACCTTGTAAAGATAGAGTTTGTCCTCCTTCTATCCGCTTCTACCCACTTATATCTGCTAAAGAGGAACTAGCGCATTCTTCTTCTTTGCATTTATTTTGTGTTCGTTTTGATTCTAATTCCGGTTAGAGAGCCCCTAGCGGTCTGGAAAAAATCTGCAGACATAGCCGCACCACCGTATTATTAGCCGCATGGTTCAAAACCTATGAAAAAAAGTAGCGGCTTATAGTCCAGAAAAATACGGTAGTAAGTAATTAAACAATTTTTGCATCAAACTGTTTCAAATATAAATCGTTCAGATAAATAAATAAAAACCAGTAAATAAACATGTCGGGTTTGATAATTTGGTACTTACTCAGAGCAGTGACTGCACTGGCCGCGGCCGCCTGCATGGCCTCCTGTCTGTAATCTCTGTCTTTGGGAAAACTGTTGACCACGACGGTCTTAGACGCTTCCTTCTGTCGCTGCTCCCTACACACACACACACACACACACACACACACGCCTCGGCTCAGGATTCGCGACAACAAATTCCATTTATTTATTTATTTTTATTATTTGCGCTCACCTCTCCAGCCACTCTTTGGGCTTCTCCCACTGGGACACTTCTGTCCTGCAGTGGTAGTAGTATTTCTTCCCAGAGGAGCTGATGTGTTCGGACCAGTCGTCAGCTGGATCGCGCTAAAAACGGGGAAAACCGTGAGCTTTGAGAACGAATACGTTTGCTGCTGGTGTTGCGCGATACACGCGGCGTTACAAAGTTCTGTTTATAAAAAAACGATATTTTATTAGTGCTGCTACTTAAAAAATAAAATAAAATAAATGATGGATGTAGTTAGGCGGTTGGTCTATAGGGGGCAGTGTACATGTGAAATTTTTTCCTCCGTTTTCAGATGCAGATTCAGCCTTTTATGCCGCTTTTAACAATGAAAAACATTTTTTTATTACAATTTATTTTACGTTTATAGAGTACAGCAAACACTGGGTGTTTATTGATCAACAAAGACAAAGTTTCATTATTCAAATTACAAGGATAGATTTGGTATCGGGGGCACGGTGGTTTAGTGGTTAGCACGTTCGCCTCACACCGCCAGGGTCCGGGTTCGATTCCCGTCTCGGCTCATGTGTGTGTGGAGTTTGTGCATGTTCTCCCCGTGCCTCAGGGGGTTTTTCTCTCGGGTTCTCCGGTTTCCCTCCCCCTCCTCCCCCGGTCCAAAAACATGCACGGTAGGTTGATTGGCACCTTGGAAAATTGTCCCTAGTGTATGAATGTATGTGTGTGTGTGTGTGTGTGGTGTGATGGTTTGGCATTCCATCCAGGGTGTATCCTGCCTTAATGCCCCATAGACGCCTGAGATAGGATAGACACAGACTCCCCGTGACCCGAGGGAAGATCGGACTTTTTATAAAGCGATAGAAGATGAATGAATGAATGATTTGGTATCGCGATGATCCAATTCTGTAAATTGATGATGTAAAAAATGACGTATTCATTCAAAAACACATTTACTTACCATTTCTGCACATTTGGGTGGAAGCGAGTGAGAGTTGGCGGCGTGATGGCCGTGATTGACAGAGTTCTCGTGGGGAGAAGAGCTGGTGCCTGGAGGGGGAAAAAGGGACAAGTCTTGAACTCTGGGCTTCAGTGTTCGCACCGAGACCGAAAGCGTGCCACGAGAGCAATCAGAAGTCGTAAATTCAATGCCGACGTGGTGGAAATGTTTCATACATTAAAGATATATCCCCTTTTGGAGACGCCTTCCTGTGTCGTTTGTCGTCTCTTACATGTCAAACCCTTATAGACGATTGTCTCGAAATTGCATCAAACTGTTCCCAGTCCAACACGGCCAATTTAATTCCTTCAATGCCACTTGATTCATATTTGACACCATATTTACCATACATTATAATGGAGGCACTAATTGTGCAATTTTTTATATATATAATTTATTTTACTTTTTTTTTTTTTTTTTTTTAAGATCGTCGTCAAAAGTATTGCGATAATCGCTAATATTCGATATATCGCCCTGTCCCTAGCTTAGTGTTGTTGTTCTGGGAAAGTGAAAGGAATATTACATATTACACAAACAAACACACTTAAATATGTACAACCGCGACAAATACTAAATTCAATCTTTTATCCATGTTTATTATATTGTCGTTTATTGTTTACTTGCTGTCTTTGCACCCCTCAACACGTTGCTATTCCGGTATTTTGCACATTATTGTATTTTCTCTACTGTTTATATTTTGCCATTTTGCAAATTGTACAGTAATTTTACTACATCTGCGCTAATCTTGTGTTCTGTGTATTTGTCCTACACTGTTTTGTGTCATCTGTATTGAATTGTTTATTTTTCGGTTTGCACACGATGCACTTTATATGGTTAGGATGTGGTGAGGACTGGGTTAGGATGTGGTGTGGACTGGGTTAGGATGTGGTGAGGACTGGGTTAGGAAATGGTAAGGACATGGTAAGGACATGGTTAGGATATTGGTTAGGATATTGGCTAGGACATGGTCAATATAGTTAGGACATGGTAAGGACATGGTTAGGATACAATTCGGATATGGTTAGGATATGGTCAGGACATGGTTAATATAGTTAGGACATGGTTAGGATATAGTTAGGACATGGTTAGGACGTGGTGAGGACGGGGTTAGGATGTGGTAAGGACGTGGTGAGGACTGGGTTAGGAAATGGTAAGGACATGGTTAGGATATTGGTTAGGATTATTGGCTAGGACATGGTCAGGACATGGTTAATATAGTTAGGACATGGTAAGGACATGGTTAGGATATTGGTTAGGATATTGGCTAGGACATGGTCAGGACATGGTTAGGATATGGTTAGGATACAATTAGGATATGGTTAGGATATGGTCAGGACATGGTTAATATAGTTAGGACATGGTTAGGATATAGTTAGGACATGGTTAGGACGTTGTGAGGACGGGGTTAGGATGTGGTGAGGACTGGGTTAGGAAATGGTAAGGACATGGTTAGGATTCAATTAGGATATGGTCAGGACATGGTTAGGATATAGATAGGACATGGTTAGTCCCCAGTTCCGTGCTGAAATCACAATAAAAGCATTGTGACATTGTGAAGGCGGCTCGTTGGAAGCGACATCACCGTACAAGACGAACTGAAGCGACGAGCATGTCCGAGCCCCGTACGCGACCTACACGGTGTAGGGCCGTATCCATTTAACTACACACGGAGCGCTGCGTTTAACACGAACCTTTATGGATCATTGTTAGGATCAGCAAAAAAAATAAATAAATAGTGAGGAGAGAGAAAAAAAATCTGCTTTCCATTTATAAGAAGAAAAGTTGCATAATTAAGTTATGAATAATGCATAAGGCATTTATAAAGTGCTAAAATGCTGATTAACCCCTCGTATACGATCGGTGCAAAATCAAACGCAGCCAATTTAATGCATCCAATGACAGCTGATGAATATTTGATCATATTGGAGGCACTAATTGGGCAATTATAGTATCTGCTTGAAAGCAAAAACAACTTTTTAAATACTATGATTGTAAATAAATTAAGGCAACAAGGGGTTAAGACATTCATATAATCACATGACTGCTCTGTGTAGTTATGAAATTACTTACAAAGCAATTCTGCGTTCATTAAAAATGATATTATTTATATACAGTGTGTTGAAAGTGGTGTGTAGAGCAGGAAGTGGAGCACGTCAAAGAGTGTGGAAACAATAAATACACAGATTTAATCAATTAATACGATAATAACGAGTTAAATTTAAGTTGTTTACTATGATTTTCTCTACTGACACTGCGGAGGAACTTTTGGAACGCACTGTATTTGTACACAAAAACAAATTACTCGCTCGTTTAAATAGACCCATCTTATTCAGTATTAACATCCCTAATGGAGTGTGATCGATGGAAGAACGACCTGCCCAGTCACCGCACCTTGATGCTACCGAACGGCCTGGTAATGAAGCGGACCGGTCCTGCCGCCAGCGACTTACTGCTCTCTTTGGGTCGGTGTGCGTGTGGAGTTCTCCCGTGTTCTCCGTCTCCTCGCTTGGCTTCGGGACTGTCGGATCGCCGCAGCATCTTGCTCGGCGGGGTTTGGTCCGAGGAGTTGTGGAGCTTGTCATGCCGGTGCTCGTTGGCAGAATGACTTTTGGATTGGTACTTAAGGGTCTGGATACGGGACAAGAAAGCACTTCATCAGACCTCATGGTGCATTTTTACCGTTCACTCTTTTGCACTAGGAATAAACCCTGCGATAATCGCTAACATTTGATATATCAGCGTGTCATAGTTTGCCGTTGATCTTCCAGGAAAGTGAATGGGACAGACATGCCAACCAATCTATATGTAAATATGTAAACACAAACTGGACACGCATACAAACACTTTTTGACAAGCATCAATTGTGCTACAAATACTAAATTTAATTAGTGTATATATATATATATATATATATATATATATATATATATATATATATATATATATCTATATATATAGGGTTATATATAATATATATATACATACATACTACATATATACACACACATACACTCCCGTACTGTTTACATTATGTCTTTGCACAAGTCACCATACTGCTACAATCACTCAATTGTGCTACAAATTTTTTCATTTTTCAAATTCATTCATCTTCTAGCGCTTTATCCGATCTTCCCTCGGGTCACGGGGAGTCTGTGTCTATCTCAGGCGTCTATCGGCATTAAGGCAGGATACACCCTGGAAGGAATGCCAACCCATCGCAGGGCACACACACACACACACACACATTCATACACTAGGGACAATTTTTCCAAGGTGCCAATCAACCTACCGTGCATGTTTTTGGACCGGGAGGGAACCGGAGAACCCGGAGAAAAAACCCCTTGAGGCACGGTGGCGTAGTGTTTAGCACATTCGCCTCACACCGCCAGGATCCGGGTTCGATTCCCGTCTCGGCCATGTGTGTGTGGAGTTTGCATGTTCTCCCCGTGCCTCAAGGAGGTTTTTTCTCCGGGTTCTCCGGTTTCCTCCCGGTCCAAAAAACATGCACGGTAGGTTGATTGGCACCTTGGAAAATTGTCCCTAGTGTATGAATGTGTGTGTGTGTGTGTGTGTGTGCCCTGCGATGGGTTGGCATTCCATCCAGGGTGTATCCTGCCTTAATGCCGATAGACGCCTGAGATAGACACAGACTCCCCGTGACCCGAGGGAAGATCGGATAAAGCGCTAGAAGATGAATGAATTTGAAAATGAAAAAAAATTTGTAGCACAATTGAGTGATTGTAGCAGGTATGGTGACTTGTGCAAAGACATAATGTAAACAGTACGGGAGTGTAGTGTGTGTATATCTGTATGTATGTATATATATATTCTATATATTATATATATATATATATATATATAGCATATATATATATATATATATACCACTAATTAAATTTAGTATTTGTAGCACAATTGATGCTTGTCAAAAAGTGTTTGTATGCGTGTCCAGTTTGTGTTTACATATTTACATATAGATTGGTTGGCATGTCTGTCCCATTCACTTTCCTGGAAGATCAACGGCAAACTATGACACGCTGATATATCAAATGTTAGCGATTATCGCAGGGTTTATTCCTAGTGCAAAAGAGTGAACGGTAAAAATGCACCATGAGGTCTGATGAAGTGCTTTCTTGTCCCGTATCCAGACCCTTAAGTACCAATCCAAAAGTCATTCTGCCAACGAGCACCGGCATGACAAGCTCCACAACTCCTCGGACCAAACCCCGCCGAGCAAGATGCTGCGGCGATCCGACAGTCCCGAAGCCAAGCGAGGAGACGGAGAACACGGGAGAACTCCACACGCACACCGACCCAAAGAGAGCAGTAAGTCGCTGGCGGCAGGACCGGTCCGCTTCATTACCAGGCCGTTCGGTAGCATCAAGGTGCGGTGACTGGGCAGGTCGTTCTTCCATCGATCACACTCCATTAGGGATGTTAATACTGAATAAGATGGGTCTATTTAAACGAGCGAGTAATTTGTTTTTGTGTACAAATACAGTGCGTTCCAAAAGTTCCTCCGCAGTGTCAGTAGAGAAAATCATAGTAAACAACTTAAATTTAACTCGTTATTATCGTATTAATTGATTAAATCTGTGTATTTATTGTTTCCACACTCTTTGACGTGCTCCACTTCCTGCTCTACACACCACTTTCAACACACTGTATATAAATAATATCATTTTTAATGAACGCAGAATTGCTTTGTAAGTAATTTCATAACTACACAGAGCAGTCATGTGATTATATGAATGTCTTAACCCCTTGTTGCCTTAATTTATTTACAGTAGTATTTAAAAAGTTGTTTTTGCTTTCAAGCAGATACTATAATTGCCCAATTAGTGCCTCCAATATGATCAAATATTCATCAGCTGTCATTGGATGCATTAAATTGGCTGCGTTTGATTTTGCACCGATCGTATACGAGGGGTTAATCAGCATTTTAGCACTTTATAAATGCCTTATGCATTATTCATAACTTAATTATGCAACTTTTCTTCTTATAAATGGAAAGCAGATTTTTTTTCTCTCTCCTCACTATTTATTTATTTTTTTTGCTGATCCTAACAATGATCCATAAAGGTTCGTGTTAAACGCAGCGCTCCGTGTGTAGTTAAATGGATACGGCCCTACACCGTGTAGGTCGCGTACGGGGCTCGGACATGCTCGTCGCTTCAGTTCGTCTTGTACGGTGATGTCGCTTCCAACGAGCCGCCTTCACAATGTCACAATGCTTTTATTGTGATTTCAGCACGGAACTGGGGACTAACCATGTCCTATCTATATCCTAACCATGTCCTGACCATATCCTAATTGAATCCTAACCATGTCCTTACCATTTCCTAACCCAGTCCTCACCACATCCTAACCCCGTCCTCACAACGTCCTAACCATGTCCTAACTATATCCTAACCATGTCCTAACTATATTAACCATGTCCTGACCATATCCTAACCATATCCTAATTGTATCCTAACCATATCCTAACCATGTCCTGACCATGTCCTAGCCAATATCCTAACCAATATCCTAACCATGTCCTTACCATGTCCTAACTATATTAACCATGTCCTGACCATGTCCTAGCCAATAATCCTAACCAATATCCTAACCATGTCCTTACCATTTCCTAACCCAGTCCTCACCACGTCCTTACCACATCCTAACCCCGTCCTCACCACGTCCTAACCATGTCCTAACTATATCCTAACCATGTCCTAACTATATTAACCATGTCCTGACCATATCCTAACCATATCCGAATTGTATCCTAACCATGTCCTTACCATGTCCTAACTATATTGACCATGTCCTAGCCAATATCCTAACCAATATCCTAACCATGTCCTTACCATGTCCTTACCATTTCCTAACCCAGTCCTCACCACATCCTAACCCAGTCCACACCACATCCTAACCCAGTCCTCACCACATCCTAACCATATAAAGTGCATCGTGTGCAAACCGAAAAATAAACAATTCAATACAGATGACACAAAACAGTGTAGGACAAATACACAGAACACAAGATTAGCGCAGATGTAGTAAAATTACTGTACAATTTGCAAAATGGCAAAATATAAACAGTAGAGAAAATACAATAATGTGCAAAATACCGGAATAGCAACGTGTTGAGGGGTGCAAAGACAGCAAGTAAACAATAAACGACAATATAATAAACATGGATAAAAGATTGAATTTAGTATTTGTCGCGGTTGTACATATTTAAGTGTGTTTGTTTGTGTAATATGTAATATTCCTTTCACTTTCCCAGAACAACAACACTAAGCTAGGGACAGGGCGATATATCGAATATTAGCGATTATCGCAATACTTTTGACGACGATCTTAAAAAAAAAAAAAAAAAAAAAAAGTAAAATAAATTATATATATAAAAAATTGCACAATTAGTGCCTCCATTATAATGTATGGTAAATATGGTGTCAAATATGAATCAAGTGGCATTGAAGGAATTAAATTGGCCGTGTTGGACTGGGAACAGTTTGATGCAATTTCGAGACAATCGTCTATAAGGGTTTGACATGTAAGAGACGACAAACGACACAGGAAGGCGTCTCCAAAAGGGGATATATCTTTAATGTATGAAACATTTCCACCACGTCGGCATTGAATTTACGACTTCTGATTGCTCTCGTGGCACGCTTTCGGTCTCGGTGCGAACACTGAAGCCCAGAGTTCAAGACTTGTCCCTTTTTCCCCCTCCAGGCACCAGCTCTTCTCCCCACGAGAACTCTGTCAATCACGGCCATCACGCCGCCAACTCTCACTCGCTTCCACCCAAATGTGCAGAAATGGTAAGTAAATGTGTTTTTGAATGAATACGTCATTTTTTACATCATCAATTTACAGAATTGGATCATCGCGATACCAAATCATTCATTCATTCATCTTCTATCGCTTTATCCGATCTTCCCTCGGGTCACGGGGAGTCTGTGTCTATCTCAGGCGTCTATGGGCATTAAGGCAGGATACACCCTGGATGGAATGCCAAACCCATCACACACACACACACACACACATACACATTCATACACTAGGGACAATTTTTCCAAGGTGCCAATCAACCTACCGTGCATGTTTTTGGGACCGGGGGAGGAAACCGGAGAACCCGGAGAAAAAACCCCCTGAGGCACGGGGAGAACATGCACAAACTCCACACACACATGAGCGAGACGGGAATCGAACCCGGACCCTGGCGGTGTGAGGCGAACGTGCTAACCACTAAACCACCGTGCCCCCGATACCAAATCTATCCTTGTAATTTGAATAATGAAACTTTGTCTTTGTTGATCAATAAACACCCAGTGTTTGCTGTACTCTATAAACGTAAAATAAATTGTAATAAAAAAATGTTTTTCATTGTTAAAAGCGGCATAAAAGGCTGAATCTGCATCTGAAAACGGAGGAAAAAATTTCACATGTACACTGCCCCCTATAGACCAACCGCCTAACTACATCCATCATTTATTTTATTTTATTTTTTAAGTAGCAGCACTAATAAAATATCGTTTTTTTATAAACAGAACTTTGTAACGCCGCGTGTATCGCGCAACACCAGCAGCAAACGTATTCGTTCTCAAAGCTCACGGTTTTCCCCGTTTTTAGCGCGATCCAGCTGACGACTGGTCCGAACACATCAGCTCCTCTGGGAAGAAATACTACTACCACTGCAGGACAGAAGTGTCCCAGTGGGAGAAGCCCAAAGAGTGGCTGGAGAGGTGAGCGCAAATAATAAAAATAAATAAATAAATGGAATTTGTTGTCGCGAATCCTGAGCCGAGGCGTGTGTGTGTGTGTGTGTGTGTGTGTGTGTGTGTGTGTGTAGGGAGCAGCGACAGAAGGAAGCGTCTAAGACCGTCGTGGTCAACAGTTTTCCCAAAGACAGAGATTACAGACAGGAGGCCATGCAGGCGGCCGCGGCCAGTGCAGTCACTGCTCTGAGTAAGTACCAAATTATCAAACCCGACATGTTTATTTACTGGTTTTTATTTATTTATCTGAACGATTTATATTTGAAACAGTTTGATGCAAAAATTGTTTAATTACTT
>JACRUU010000001.1:6309912-6312904 GCA_030449085.1 Kryptopterus vitreolus
TCAGAGACGCGGAGGGGATTATTAGATTATTATTAAAAGATTCGAATCCTTTATCGAATGATTTATGATTTAATTACATCTTATTTTATTTTTGGCTAATATGTATTATTTAATGAATGTTTTTCGCTTGTTTATTTGTTATATTGATTAAATCGAGTTGCATTAAATTGATAAAAAATGTAATAATTGTAAACAAATCATTTTTATTAGCCCACGTTCTTATTTCCACATAGTTTAACAAGTCTGTATTTAAGAAACGCAAGATATTTATCGGTAAACAATGCATCGGCTTGCCGTCGGAGCCGCGACGTGCGCACAGAACGATAAATTCGCGAAATATTTCCGATGCAAAAAAAAACAACAACTTGCGTTTAAAACCACCACGAGGGATCGCGAGGCGGAAATGCACATTTTGTAGTCGAAAAATTTATTTTTTAAATAAATAAATAAAAAAACATTGCTTGCCCTTCCCACTTTCTACCAACACTCATGGCTCCGCCCCCTTTGGGCTCCAAATCTTGACCCTAGAAAAGGAAGAATGTGTGCAGTAAGAAATCCAGTAATTAATCCAACTTCTCTATTTTTTATTTATTTATTTATATTTATGTATTATTATTATTATTATTGTTTGAAATAAAACTTTGGTTTCTAATCCGTAGCTCAGCAGCCGAGTCAGTCCCCCGTATCCGTAACTCCCGATGCCTCGTCGCCGAAGTCTTGCCTCGTGTCTCCGCGAGTCAGCACGCCGCAGACCAACAGCATGGCCTTGAAACCCCTCTCGAACCCCTGCTCTATGCCGGCTCAAATAAAGGTCAGTTCAAGGACGCAGGTTTTTTTTTGTTTGTTTTTTTGTTTACGGTCATAACGGTCTGGAAGGCAGTTTAAATCCGAACACTTGATGTAACACTGATTTTATTTCCTTAAAGGTCAGCGAGTCGGCGGTTAAATCGGCGCTTCAGCACTCCTCGGACAAAGCGCCGGAGGTGGAGGATCCACGGCTTCAAAGGCAAAAGTAAATATCGGACTAAAATGTCTGCAGTTCCGTTTAGCTTGAACTGTTTTTGTTTGTTTGTTTGTTTGTTTGTTTGTTTGTTTTTTTAAATAATTATTTTTGTATCCAGAGCAACTTCCGCCTTGTGAAATTCCTTACTCGAGGACGCCTTTATCAATATGTAAAAAAAAAAAAAAGCATTAATTTCTTTTTATCTTTTATCCTAAAATGGTAAAAAAAAAAAGGCGCCATCTTCAGGTCCTTCTCAGTACTACAGTTTTCACAGAAGCTTCTGACTTGTGGAATAAATATTAATATATAAATATAAAATATTAATAATAAAATTTTAACATAAACCTTTTCCTGTCCTCCCCTAACCCCCCCCCACCTGCCGCACAGCAGCCAAGGTCATCAGAGTTCAGGGCCGAACGGGTGTCTGGTGATTAACAGCGCGCCGGCGTGTCCTCCGACGACCTTCAGCCCGTCTCTAGCACTGCACTTCAACGAGAGTCTCATTCGACACGTTCAGAGCTGGCCTTCTGACCACGTAGAGAAGCAGGTGATCCGCGTCTCCACACGAGTTTCAGAATAAGGCGTTTTAATTTAAAAACGCCGGTCCTGAACCGCGTCCCTTGTCTTCGTGTCGAACCCCTTCTAGGCGGCGAGGTTACGCGGAGGAAGTCCACAGCATGGGCAGCATGAACATGTCCGAGATCTGCGTGGAGCTGAAAAAGCTGCGCTCTCTGGTGCGAGTGTGCGAGGTCCAAGCCACGCTGAGAGAGCAAAGGTGAGCACGACGCCGCGGGGTTTCCCGCACGACGCGATCCTCGGGCAAAAAGAACATTCAATACATTTATCTATATATATATATATATGTGTGTGTGTGTGTGTGTGTATATGTATGTATGTATGTGTGTGTGTGTTTGTGTGTATATAATATATATATATATATATATTATGTACATATGTGTGTGGTGTGTGTGTGTATTTGTTATGTGTTGGTGGTTTGGTTATATATTTATTGTGTGTGTGTGTGTGTATATATATATATATATATATATATATATATATACACACACAAACACACACACACCACACACCCACCCCACACCCAGCGGACAAAAAAAAAGAAAATTATACATTATGCTCTATATATATATATATGTGGCGTAGGTGGTGTGTATATATTAGTATGTATGTATGTGGTGGTTTGTATTTATATATATAGATATATTATATATAGATATATATCTTATATGTGTGTGTTATAATGTTGAGGGTGATGTGTGTTTGGTATATATGTGGTGTGTGTGTGGGGGTGTATATTATGATATAGATATATATATATATTATATATATACAACACACACACACACACACACACACACACACACAAAATTATATATATATATATATATATATTGTGTGTGTGTGTATAATATATATATATATATAATATTATATATATATTAATGTGTACAGTGTGTGTGTGTGTGTTGGTGTAATATATTATATATTATATATATTATGATATATATATTATCCACACACACATACACACATATATACATGTATGTATGTATAAGGAACCTTTTTGTGTTTCACACACTATGGGAAAAGTATTGGGAACGCGACTTAGTCCAAAAACCCTTTGCTTGTGTGTGTGTGTGTTGGCTCCAGGGGGAGAAATTGAATTTTTTTTGTACAGGGTTCCAATGGGTCATGGAATTTCTGGAATATCATGGAATTTTAAAGTGGGGAATTATTTATTTTTTCCAAGGAATATCAGGAATTCTTATGTCACTTAAATTTTTGGTTTCCTCATATCCAAATATATCCAAGTCGGAATTTTCTTTCCCCCCCCAATCACGTTATTTTCCGCTGTTTTTCCACTCGTTACAGTTTTCCGCCATTTTCCGACCGTCAGGAAATTTGACACCAGGCCTTCGAGTGGGAATGTTTGTTTTTCAAGATTTTGTTTGTTTGTTTGTTTATTATTTT
>JACRUU010000001.1:6313404-6348404 GCA_030449085.1 Kryptopterus vitreolus
GATGGATGGAAGGAGAGATGAATAGATAGATGGATGGGATGGAAAGATAGTTATATGGAAGTATGGATAGATAGATGGAAGGAAGGATGGATAGATATATGATAGATAGATGGATGGATGGATGGAGAAGGAGAGATGAAATAGATGGATGGAAGGACAAGAGTTATTGAAGTAGGGATAGATGGGAAGGATGGAAGATAGTAGATCGATAGATATAGATAGATGGAGGATAGGATGGATGGATAAGGAGATAGATGATATAGATAGATAGATATGGATGGATGGATGGATGGATGGATGGATAGATGATGATGGATAGATAGATAAAGGATAGATGGATGGAAAGGAAGGAGAGATGGAAAGGATAGAGATAGATAGATGATGGATGGATGGATATATGATAGATAGATGGATGGAAGGAGAGATGAGTAGATAGATGGATGGAAGGAGAGATGAGTAGATAGATGGATGGATGGAAGGAGAGATGAATAGATGGATGGAAGGAAAGATAGTTATATGGAAGTTGGGATAGATAGATGGAAGGAAGGATGGATAGATATATGGATAGAGATAGATAGATAGATAGAGAGATAGATAGAATGGATGGAAGGAGAGATGTATAGATAGATAGATATATGGATGGATGGAATTATAGATGGATGGATGGATTAGATGAACAGATAGATAGATGAGATAGGAAGGAAGGAGAGAGAATAGATAGATGGATGGAAGGAGAGATGAATAGATAGATGGATGGATGGAAATAGTTATATGGAAGTATGGATAGATAGATGGAAGGAAGGATGGATAGAGATATGATATGATAGATAGATAGATAGATAGATGATAGATAGATAGATAGGATGATGGAGGAGGAGAGATGGATAGATAGATAGATATGATGGATGGATGATAGATGGATGGATGGATAGATAGACAGATAGATAGATGGATGGAAGGATGGAGATGATGGAATGGATGGATAGATAGATGATGGATGGATGGAAAGATAGTTATATGGAAGTATGGATAGATAGATGGAAGGAAGGATGGATAGATATATGATAGATAGATGGATGGATGGATGGATGGATAGATAGACAGATAGATAGATGGATGGAAGGAGAGATGAATAGATAGATGGATGGATAATAGATGGATGGAAGTATGGATGGATAGATATATGATAGATAGATAGATGGATGGAAGGAAGGAAGGTTGAATAGATATATGATGGATGGATGGATGGATAGAATATATATTATATATATATATATATATATATATATATATAACATGGGGGCACTGTGATTTAGCGGCTAGCCGCGCCTCCGCCAGTGTGTTCCTGTGTGTGGTGTGTGGTGTGTGTGTGTGTGTGTGTGTGTGTGTGTGTGTGTGTGTGTGTGTGTGTGGTGTGTGTGGGTGTGTGTGTGTGAGTTTGCCAGTTTGCCAACGCTGAGATCATTGTGGAAGTAAATTTGTTTAAAATAAAAACAGAATGCGTGTTGAAATACTTTCATGTTTGTGTATCGTTCCAGATGGAAAAGCGGCTCAGAAGAGGAGATCGGCTGAAGAGGAGGCCCGAAGGTCATTATTCATTCCTCTATAATACACACACAGGACACAAATTCAGATAGATACATATAAAATGTACAAATTTGAACCCCTGATCAGGGAGCACGCTGGTTTAGTGGTTAGCACGTTCGCCTCACACCGCCAGGGTCCGGGTTCGAGTCCCGTCTCGGCCATGTGTGTGTGGAGTTTGTGCATGTTCTCCCCGTGCCTCAGGGGGTTTTTCTCCGGTTTCCTCCCCCGGTCCAAAAAACATGCACGGTAGGTTGATTGGAACATTGGAAAATTGTCCCTAGTGTATGAATGTGTGAATGTGTGTGTGTGTGTGTGTGTGATGGGTTGGTATTCCATCCAGGGTGTATCCTGCATTAATGCCCATAGACGCCTGAGATAGACACAGACTCCCCGTGACCCGAGGGAAGATCGGATAAAGCGCTAGAAGATGAATGAATGAATGAACCCCGGACCTTATGATAGAGTGAAAAAACAAAACAAACAACAACATCAAAGAGAAATGGGAATGTTAATGGGAATGGGAATGTTGCGTGTGGACGAATGGAGGACGTAAATTCCACCTGTTTGTGTTCAGGAAGGAGATTTTGAAGGAGAGTCTGCGGGAGAAGCTGGAGTTGGAGCGGAGAGCGCTGCAGGTGGTGGAGAGGCTCCTGGACGACAGGGTTACGGAGGAGTTCCTCATCGACTGTGTACGTATCTGACTGTGTGTGTGTGTGTGTGTGTGTGTGTGTGTGTGTGTGATGATGATGATGATGATGTTTGGTCTCCAGGTTAGACTGATCACATCCGCAAACTACAGAGACGCCATCGAGGAGCGCTCCATCGCCAAGATGTGCGGTTACCCGGTCTGCCCCAACAAACTGCTTAACGTAAGACGACGCGTCTCTGCGCTTTATTATTATTATTATTATTATTATTATTGCTGTTGTTGTTGTTATTTATTTTCTGTATAAACTGTGACCCCGGAATATTCACACTTCCGGAAACAAATTCCAGGTTCCGACGCAGCAGTTTAAAATTTCCACCAAGACCAATAAAGTGTACGACATCACCGAGCGCAAGGTGAACAACTTTCACTAATGATGTGTGTGTGTGTGTGTGTGTGTGTGTGTATGTATATATGTATATATATATATATATATATGGGGCACGGTGGTTTAGTGGTTAGCACGTTCGCCTCACACCGCCAGGGTCCAGGTTCGATTCCCGTCTCGGCCATGTGTGTGTGGAGTTTGTGCATGTTCTCCCCGTGTCCTCAGGGGGTTTTTCTCCGGGTTCTCCGGTTTCCTCCCGGTCCAAAAACATGCACGGTAGGTTGATTGGCACCTTGGAAAAAAAATTGTCCCTAGTGTATGAAATGTGTGTGGTGTGTGTGTGTGTGTGTGTGTGTGTGTGTGTGTGTGTGATGGGTTGGCATTCCATCCAGGGTGTTTATTCCTGCCTTCCCCTTAATGCCCATAGACGCCTGAGATAGACAGACCCGAGGGAAGATCGGATATAAAGCGCTAGAAGATGAATGAATGTGTTTGTTTTTGTTTGTTGTTTGTTTGTTTGTATTTACATAAACACATTTTGGATTCCTCTCCGTTTCAGTGCTTCTGCACCAATTTCTGCTACAAAGCCTCGAAATATCTCCAGGTCCAGATCTCCAGGTCTCCGCTGTGGCTGAGGAAGGAGGAAGAGAGGTACAGCACGGTGTTACATTTGCTCTGTGGGATCTGGGAGAGATCTACGCGGGGGGGGGGGGGGGGGGGGGGTGGGGATTAGGGAGTTCCTTTCCCGGGGGGGATCGGGGGAATCGGATAAGGGGAGTTATCCTTTCCAGGGGGATCGGATAAGGGAGTTCCTTTCCCGGATCGGAAGGGAGTTCCTTTCCGGGGGGATCGGATAAGGGAGTTCCTTTCCAGGGGGATCGGATAAGGGAGTTCCTTTCCGGGGGAGGGGGATCGGGGGATAAGGGAGTTCCTTTCCGGGGGGATCGGATAAGGGAGTTCCTTTCCGGGGGGATCGGATAGTGGATCGGATAAGGGAGTTCCTTTCCGGGGGGATCGGATAGGGGATCGGATAAGGGAGTTCCTTTCCGGGGGGATCGGATAAGGGAGTTCCTTTCCGGGGGGATCGGATAAGTGAGTCCTTTCCCGGGGGATCGATAAGGGAGTTCGGGGGGATCGATAAGGGAGTTCCTTTCCCAGGGGGATCGGATAAGGGAGTTCCTTTCCGGGGGGATCGGATAAGTGGATCGGATCCTAGGGGGATCGGAGTTCCTTTCCGGGGGGATCGGATAAGGGAGTTCCTTTTCCGGGGGGATCGGATAAGGGAGTTCCTTTCCGGGGGGATCGGATAAGGGAGTTCCTTTCCCGGGGGGATCGGATAAGGGAGTTCCTTTTCCGGGGGGATCGGATAAGGGAGTTCCTTTTCCGGGGGGATCGGATAAGGGAGTTCTTCGGGAGCTCTAAAAGATGGTTTGGATTTGTGGAGGAGATCTTAGTGAGGATGTGTGTGTGTGTGTGTGTGTGTGTGTGTGTGTTTTGTGTGTGTGTCTTTCTTATCCAGATCTTCCGAGGTGAAGTTGTTGAAGAAGGGAGACGGGTACGTCGTTTTTATTCCCACCTTCCTCCGTCTCGCTGCTGCTCGTTCCTCAACCCCATCTCCTCGTCTCTCCTCAGGGGTACGTCTGGTCTGGAGGTGAGACTCTCCGGAAGACCCGTGAGCGCATCGGACGTGGAGAATCCCATCCCGGAATCTCACAGAGGCACCAGTGACGGGGAGTGTAGTGGTGCTGAGGAGGAGGAGGAGGAGGAGGAGAGGAGGGCTTCGTGTCCAGCGTGGTGTCCAGACCACAGCACGGGAGGAGACGTGTACACTGGGGAGATCTTCCCGGACCACAAGGCGACCCTCGGAGCGCGAGAGCGGGCGGCGTATCGGTGGAGGACGCCGGCGAGCTTCTGGAGCAGGTGGCGATTTCCGACTCGGATGAAATCTCCCGTGTCGGGATGAGCAGACGGACCGCCGCCGGGCTCCGGAACCTGCTCAGGAGCCAGGGGAGAGCTCCGGCTCTCGCGCTCAGCCTGGTGGAAGGTCTCTCGCGCACGCTGACGGAGTGGAGAACCCAGGAGACCACGAGGTAAACAAAAACAGGTGTTTATATGGAGAACCCAGGAGACCACGAGGTAAACAAAAACAGGTGTTTAAATGTGTTTTTGTTCGAATTTCGAATCCATAAAAGCTGGACTCTCTGCCAGGTTCCTGTACGGAGCGGATCCCGCCTCCCACGCCGAGCTGCAGGGCGATGATGATGATGATGATGATGGTGATGATCAGGAGGAGCTGGATGAGGACGACCTGGAGGACGTAGACGTTGCGAAGGGTTCAGGAGACGGAGGTTCAGGGGGCGGAGCTCCGAATCCAGCGCCCGATTACGAGACTCTGAGGAGAGACGCGCAGACGCTCCAGCTCCAAGTGCAGGAGTTTTACAGAGGAGTGTGTGTCCTACCGGAGGAGGTGCACACACACACCGAGGTGAGCAAAAAAGTGGGAGATTTATTGGCATTACCGACCGAGTCCACACGGGGGCGCTGTGCATTAGAGTGTACGGATTTCCTGCACGTTAATACCAAAAGCAGAAGTGAGAGAGAGAGGAGAGAGAGAGGAGTGAGAGAGGAGAGAGAGGCTTTGAGAGAGAGAGAGAGAGAGAGAGAGAGAGAGAGAGAGAGAGAGAGAGATTACTGTATGATGTAGATTGGAATAAAATGGGTTAAAAATAATAAATTAATCAATTAATTTAACATTCCGTTTTATCCGTGAGAAACACCTTTGCTTGTCGTTATTACTCTGAACCACCAGGTGGCGCTGATGTGTTGCTCGTGACCGGTGTTGAAAAGCACAATGTTTGTTTTTTTGTGTTTTTTTCTTTTTTGTAACGTAAAATTTATTAGTTTTAATATTTTCTAGAAATGATATCAATTATAAAGGCTTTATTATAGATCATAAAGATGTTATAAGCAGGCTTATTTTGTTTATAAGGGATAAAATTATATATATATATATATTTTTTTTTTAAATACTTGGTATTATTTTTCCAAATATTTGCCCGTATACATTAAAATAAATTAAATAAATAAATCCTATACTTTTTTTTTTTTTTTACTGTTTTTGTCCCAGGGTGCATAAACTTTTGAGTTTATTTAATCACTTATTGGTTATTAAAAAAACAAACAAACAATTAATTCCTTTTTTTAATGAAATTTGTTTTTATTATACATATTTAAATAAATGTATATGTATATAAATAGATACATATAAGGGGACTTGCGGCGCCAAGGATGTATTTATTTATTTATTTATTTGTATGCATATGCAATGAATTTCGGGCCAAAAGTATTTGGACAACTGATTTTTCCAACCGCGTGTTTTATCACCATGTGTGTGTGTGTGTGTGTGTGTGTGTGTGTGTGTGTGTGTGTGTGTGTGTGAAATGCTTCAGGACGCACATAACGCCCCGCCGCTGCCGCTGGTGGACTCTCGGGCCCAGCGAGCGATCCGGAGACGCATCGTTGTGGAGAAGTTGTGCAGAAGGTCTGGAAAAATAAAAACACCATTTTTTTTTCGCATTAACGTTGGCGTAACATTGTTCTAACCTCGGCGCAACGTTGACCCCCCCCCCCCTCTCTCTGCGCTCCAGTCTCCGAGACACCGTCGGGCCCTTGGGGGTCACCATGAGCGAGATCATCAACGACGTTAACGCCGTCGTCCGGACCTTCAGGTGGGTGAAGCTGCGAGGTTCTCGCGTCGAAAGTATTCGGACAGATACTGGGTGTAGCTTTCGAAATATCGCTTCTGCATATCGGGGCCCTTGAGCAAGGGGCCCTTAAAATTCTGTGCTCCAGGAGCACTGTATCATGGCTTCCCTAACATCTCTGGCATTCGCAAAAATAAATAAATAAATAAACAAACGCTACACCCAGAAACTGTATTAAAGAATTTTAAGGGCCTCGCTCAAGGGCCCCGATATTTGGAAGCGTCCCAGTAAAACTCCGACCCTCGAACCACTTTCGGACGAATCTCGAGGAACGTCTTCCCAGACGAGGTCATTGCAACGGCGAATTCCCAGCTTTCGCCGTCAACAGGAAGTTGCGTCTCGCTCCCGGGAGCTGATTTACGGCGCCTCTGAAGGGCCACTTCACCGAGGCGTTTCCTGCCATTCTGCTCCTCCTGTGAAGGGCCACTAAATCTGAGCCGCGCACACCAATCCCAAAACCCCCGCCTCGCACCGCTTTATTATTATTATTATTATTATTATTTATTATTATTTATTATTATTATTTATTATTATATAACGTTTGCCACAATTTTACAAATAATAATTAATAATAATAATAATAATATAATAATAAATAATTTATTAATAATTAATAATAATAATTGCTTTATAACAAAGAACTACTACTTTTTACACATTGAGAGATTATAATGTGTTAAAGTAGTTATAAGTAAATATATATATATATATATATCTATATATATATAATATATATATTTATATATATTCATCAAAATATTATTATGTAAAAAAAAAACAAACGTAAAAAAAATATAATAATCCAAAGTAAGTCAATTATTCAAGACGAAAGTGAAAGTTTTATTTTCATTTTTTTAATTTTTAATGTTTTTTTTGTTTTATTAAAAGGTATTATTTTATTAGGAATTAACTGTGTTTGTGTGTGTGTGTGTGTGTGTGTGTGTGTGTGTGTGTGTGTGTAAATATAACAAGCTTAAAATAATAAATAATAGAAGATGGAGAGTGTAATAGGAATATTACACAAATGTAAATATTGTATAATATCTCTATTATTTTATTATTATTAATATTATATCAAATATTTTTGCTGTTGAAATTCACTTTAATTTCACCGATTTAATGGTCACTTGTTTTTGTTTGTTTTCTTAAGTGTGTATCTATAATCTATATAGTCGTTTATCGATGAGAACAGCAATGTTTTATTTTATTTGTTTTTTTTTTTTTTTTATATTTGTTTGTTTTTTTTTTCCAGGTTAACAAACGTTAACATCATCCACAAACCTCCTGAATGGACTTTAATCGGCGTCATTTTGCTCTCAGTGTAAGTTTCACTTTTTATTTTTGTTTATTCACAGCGTTCGGTTTTTTTTTTTATTCGTTACTGAAAAACAAACTTCTCGAAAAAACGTCTGCCAGGAAGGTGTTATTGCATCATTAATACTATGAGCCAATCAGGATTCGGTATGCAAATAAGGAGCTTATTTAATGTTTTTGATTGATGGATTTTATTCATTTTGTAGCCTTAAAAAAATTATTATTTATTAAATCTGCGTCCCACAAATACATGTATCTTTAATAATTTTGTAGTGTGTGTGTGTGTGTGTGTGTGTGTGTGTGGTGTGTGTGTGTGTGTGTGTGTGTGTGTGTGTTTAGATATTGATTTACACTGTGGATGAAGGTTTATATTAACGACATTATTGCAGTTGAAAATATTAAAAAGGAAAGAAACATGTGGAATGTTGACGTGTAAAACATATGAATAATAAATACAAGATAAAAAATATAAATGCAGAATAAAATGCAACACATTTTAATATAATCATATAAATATAAGAACAATTACAAAGAGAACAGGCAATAAAATTGTAAATCTTTTGAAGTGCAAAATGTCATTAATAGAAACTATATATCTATATATATATATATATATATATATATATATGTGTGTGTATGATATATATATATATATACCCATATAATTGTGTGTGTGTGTGTGTGTGTGTGTTGTGTGTGTTGTGTGTGTGTGTGTGTGTGTGTGGTGTGTGTGTAAACACATACACACATACACTTTTTAGTAGTACTTATAATAATAATAATAATAATTGGCATTATTATTGTTATTGACAGTATTGAGAAGGAATAGGCCACGCCCCCTTCACTGCCGCCTGATTGACAGTGTTTTGATTGGTTTAGAATTTGGGAACGATGCGTAAACAAGCGGAGTTTTATTCGGAAGTGAATTCTCCTCCGCGCTCTGATTATGGAAAGCGGTCGTGACTTTTGGGTTTGACTTTATCTGTGAGATGTTTTATGGGCTGATTTGAGGTTTATGGTGTGTGTGTGTGTGTGTGTGTGGTGTGTGTGTGTGTGTGTGTGTGTGTGTGTGTGTGTGTGTTGTGTGTGTGTGTGTGTGTGAGAATGTGAGTGAGAGAGCTAGCTTGAACAACAGCTGGAGTGCGGGACTGTAAGGAAAACTGGCAGAGGAAATCAGGGAGCATTGTTTTCCCTGCAGGAACACCCACTCAGTAAAGCCATTACCCTACAAACAACTTGTGTGTGTGTGTGTGTGTGGTGTGTGTGGTGTGTGTGTGTGAGCGCAGGCTTGTCTCCTTGATTTTAATGGCGGTGATAAAGATGTGTACACAAGCATACGGCATGTGTTATGAATGAAGCTTTACAATCCGGCGTTTACGATCCGAGCTTTATTGGAATTTTCGGCCCAAAACGAACTTCCAGCAGCACAATTTACAAATTACAGCTGGTATGGATTAAGCCACGCCCACTAACGACCATAAATAAAAGGCTAAAACGCACCTTAAAAAAAAAATACAACTAAAAATGTGATGAATTACAGATGATTATATGCTATAATATATAAATGCAGACGTTTATAAAAACATATAAATATAGCAAGTTTTAATAGAAATCTTTTAAATGATATTTTCTTTAAATGATGATAACTATAATATTATATATATATATATATATATATATATATATTTATATATATATATAAAAATACATTCATACAAATATAATACAAATATAAATTTTTTTGTTGTTTTTTTTATTGACAAAAAGGCTTAATTATTAAAATAAGAATTAATTTAAGAATTAAATACTGTTTGATTTTATATAATAGAATTTTTTATTACATTTTTTTTCCACCAAATTATTTATGCTAATATTTTTTTCGCGAATTACGTCAAATGCGATATCAAGTCACATCTGCAAACTTTTCGTCACTCGGGCGTCGAAACAAAAGTGGATGTTTTTTTTTCTAAACCGGATTTTTATTTGATCGCAAAACACTTTTATTTATGTATTTATTTTATTTTATTTTATTTATTATTATGTATTCGTTATTTTGTAACATTTAACTTTTTTTTTAATAATAATAATAATAATAATAATAATAATAATACAAATGTTTTAAAAATTGCTTTTTTTTTTTTTTAAAAAACCGTTACTTTTTTTTGTTTTCTTTTTTTTTTTTTTTTTTTTTTTTTTACATTTAAAATTTTTTACAATGACCGAAGAATAGAAATATAAAAAAAAAAAAAGGGTGTTGTTTTGCGACGCACAAATCACTTCGGGTTGGGGGGAAAATCTGCTTTTGTTTTTTACTTGCATAATAAAAATTCTTTGCATTTTACGCGTTGGTTTTAAAGTGATAATTATTAATGTTTTTTTTTTTTAATATTTGTGATACGGAGATTTTTTTTATTCAGGAATTATTTGAACAAAATGGATAAAAGTAGAGTGTTGGCATGTGGTGCAGTGAAAAACAGGGCGGTGTGTGTGTGTGTGTGTGTGTCAGGGTCAATGCGGGCTCCGGGAGGCTGTTTGCACTGGGACAGATGGTGTGTGTGGCTTCCCCGGGTTTTTAAGGGCCGGACGAGGCTCGGAGTTCCGTGCTGCTCCCGTCTGAGTCAACACAAACTCCTGCTCATTTATTTTATCTCGCCACGATTACGGCGAATCCGTGATAGAGCAGCAGCAGGGCAGCATGGGAAACATTCCACCTGAGCAATGCTAACGTCCTCCGTCCCTCCCTCCATCCCTCCGTCCATCCCTCCATCCTCACCAACCCTACCCCCCAAAAAAACTCTGATTTATCCAGTTCCTCGTCTGATACAAAAGGAGATTCGAACGTGAATTCAACGTTATATATATAACGTTCTTTTTTTTTTTTTTTTTTTTAACGCGAAAAAATTAACGCACGTGTAACGAACGTATTTAAGTCGCGTCGTTCTCTCCATCGCTTTCAAAAGCCTCGGATTTTCACGTAGGGACGAAAAAAACAACGCAAAATCGTTTTCAGTGTATACACTTCGGAGACGGCGTTTACATTCTCGCCAATTATAAACAGTAAACACCATCCGCGTGTATGGAAGGTCAAAATGATATATTTCATGTTATTTGTCCCAAATGTATTTAGAATCGCGGTTTTGACAGTTAAGATCGTTTTATATACATATATATATATATATATTTGTAGAAAAATTCAGTGTCAGTTTTTAAAATGCATTATTGACAAAAGATTTTTGGAATCACTTTCCCGATTAAAATACTGTTGGATTTATATATATATATATATATATATAAAATATATATATATATATATATATATATATATATATTTATTTTTTAATTATTATTTATTTATTTATTTTTTTTCCCCCGGAATTTCGAAGTGCTAATGTTTTACGAAATGTATTTTTTTTTTATTGACAAAAGACTTTTGGACATTTTAAAATACTGTTGGATTTTATATAATATTCTTTTTTTTTTTTTTGCACCAAATTATTTATGCTAATATTTTCATTCAGTTACATTCATGCTAAATTACATTCCGAATTATATTAAGTCACAAAACATTTATTAGTCGCAAAACAACACACACTTTTTTTTATTTATTTATTTGTTTGTTTGTTTGTTTATTTATTTGTTATTTTTGTAACATTTAATTTTGTTTTTTTAATAATGAAGCATAGAAAAAAGTGTGTGATGTTTCGCGCCGAACAAATCACAATTTTTCGCAAACGGAGCTTAATGTTGATTTTTTTTTTTTTTTTTTTTTTTTTTTACGAAAATTGTTGTTGTAAGTTCGAATCCCCGCACAGGAAATGAAACGCCAACTCGTTTACTCGTCAGGTGAAAGATAAACACACCCCCGATGTTGCGAATGTGATCAGGTCTCGTATTGTTTTATTGTTGTTGTCGTTTTTTTTTTTTTTGTTGTGTCCAATTTTTCCGCTCATGAATGATTCAGACGCGTCTCTGTTTACTCGATGACACGCTTGTTGTTGTTGAGAGACTGAATAATGCATGGCGACGCTGAAACGCGAGAGCGGGTGGAAACCCGAGAGAACGGGATGAGACGGGAGTCGGCGGTTTCGGCTCCCCCGATTCGCGTTCTTTACCGCCGCTTTAACCGCGCGGTCACGTGACCTAATGCGCTTTTTTCCGCGGTTTTTCTCGTAGACGTGGGCGTGTCCTCGGGATATACACGCGACCATTCCGCTACATCTTCCCCTTTTTCCCGCTACGTTCGCCTCGTTTTTTATGGTTCGATCCGTAGAAGTGTTTGTTAGAGGGGGTGTGGCCAAAACAAACAATTTTGTTTACTATTATTAGCTACAAACCTATTAGCTATAAAAAAAAAAGTTTGTGATTTTGTTTCCTCATATAAGAACCAATAAGGTTTCAGTATGCAAATGTAGACGAAAAAGTTTCTAATTTGCATATTCATAAAATAAGTTATTGCCCTCTTCCATATAAGGACGGATCAGTATCCCGTATGCAAATTTAGGAAAAAGGAAAGTCGTTTTTTTGGTGTTTCTAATTTGCATATCCATGAATGGATCAGTGCCGTGCAAGACCCAATCAGGTTCCAGTATGCAAATGTTGGTGAGACGGACAGTTCATCAAAGAAAAAGGGGCGGGGTTTTAACTTGTTGGGGGCGTTTTCTCGTTTGCATATGATTGAAATGTCTTTGTGCCAGTTTCCCTATACGAGCCAATCAGGTTTCAGTATGCAAATAAGGCTGGAAAGAAAAGTTACTTTTCTAATTCATGAATTGAGCCGTCTTCCTGCGTTCCAGCATGTAGATGTAGATAAAAGGGGCGGAGTTTAAAGTGTTGAAGTGTTTCTAATTTGCATATTTGCGGAACGGGTTTCGTACCAGCTTTTAAATAAGAACCAATCAGGTTCCAGTATTCTAATAAGGGTGAAATTTGTATGTGTCTTCGTGGATTTTCGATGACCTCTGTTTGACCTCTGTTTGGCGCTGCGTCATGCAGGTTAGCCGAGGTGTCTCCGTCTCTGAGGGAGTCAATGACGAGGACGTGTTCAGTCGACTACATCTCTTCTCTCATGAAGGAGCTCGGACTGAAGGACGAAGACCTGCGGAATCTCGTGAAGCTCCTCGGACCTCCCAGGAAGTCGCGTTCCGAACGCGCGGCTACGAAGCGCCGCGGCGACTCGTGAGCGGTTATAACCCAGCGCGGATCTTCCTCCTGAACGACGTCACCATTTATTCAGTGTCCCATGTTGGAATGAATATATGTAAAAATGAACTGAATGGGATGTGGGTGTGGCCTAATATTCAAATAAACACTCTGATTGACAGCACTCTCTTAGGCGACGCCTTTCAAGCCAAAATTACCCGGGCGTGAGAATACGGGAGTTTGCGTTTCAACCTAAAGCTAAAATATTTAAAAACACTTATGCATATAATATTGACAAACCAATCAGCTTCCAGTATGCAAATAAAGGTCAAACAGGGAAGGGGCGGAGCTTGGAGTGTTGCCGTTTCCTTATTTGTCAGGTTGGTACTATCCGCAATATTAGAGGGTAAAATAACCCTAGTGGGGAAAAGGGGTGGAGCTTGGAGTGCTTCATTTGCATATTGAACATGAGCTTGCCTAGTCTCTAATAGAAAAGCCAATCAGGTTCCAGGATGCGAAATTGTACACTCGTTCGCTAAAGAAAGGGGCGGAGTTTGGGAGCCTTTTGTAATTTACATATTCTGAATTCAATCGTCAAATACAAGAGCCGAGTTTGCAATTCATCATAAGGGGCGGAGCTTGACATGTTACAATTTCCCAGCCAATCAGGTTCCAGTATGCATATCCGAGGAACACCAGTTTCAGAGGAAAGAGGGCGGGGCTTGTACGGGCGGGTATGAGGCGTTGACGGAAACGGAAAGGGGGCGGAGCTTTTTTAATTAGCATCTTAATTAACGAATGGGGAAAATTCTGTCAATCAATAAGACATTAAAAAAAAGCGTGTGTGTGTGTGTGTGTGTGTGTGTGTGTGAGGGGGGGGGTAAATCTGTTATGGCGTGATTATTAACCCGGCGCGTGCTCTCGGATAAACACGTCGCGTGTGAAAGTTTGCTTTAGAAGCAGCTGTGAGAGATTTTTCACGCTGTCCTTTTCCCGACACCCCGAATTTTACAAAACACTATAAACAAAAAGGAACTCGGGCAGGAACTTTTATTTATCCACAAAAAAAAGTAAACATCTAAACCTAATATCTTATAAATACGTTTTTTTTTTTTTAAGGAAGCTTTTCTTTAGTATGAACAGCCGGATGCGCTCTGTAGTGTTTTTGGGGTATAAAGACGGCGTTATTTCAGGCCGTGCTGCGTCTCTCGGTGTCTCCGCAGGTCCACTTTGCGCTGGAAACCTTTTCCGCACGAGTCGCAGCCGAACGGTTTGAATCCGGTGTGTTTGCGGCTGTGCGTGATGAGGTTGGAGCTCTGGCTGAACGCTTTCCCGCACACCTGGCACTTGTGCGGCTTTTCACCTGTAAAACACACCTTCCATTTAATACGCTGGTCGGGAAAAAGCCCCTCCTGTTTGCTTGTGCTTTATTCCTTTTACGCCTCAGCGCATTTGCTGTCGTTGACTAACGGAGCTGTCGCTTGATAGGATAGCGTTTATTTTCTAGGCAAAATGATTGGGAGACCTGACCGTGCGTTCGCACCCCTACAAAATCTAGCGGAACATCTTTCCAGAAGATATGTTTATGGTAAACGTTTAGACCCATTATTTAGTCTTGTAACGTGGCGTTACCCGTGTGGATGAAGGTGTGCTTCTTCATGTCGGATTTCTGGTGGAATCTCTTCCCGCAGTACTGGCAGGGGTACGGCCGCGTGTCCGAGTGGATCAGGAGGTGTGTGGACAGCGTGGACGACCTCTTGAAGCTCTTCCCGCAGATCTTGCAGCTAAAGATCCGCTCCTGTCCCCAAAACACAACGCGCGTTACATTCGAAATCTCCTACTCCAAAAAGAACACAAGCCACGCCCCCATTCACTCAAGCCAACAAGCCACGCCCAATCACGTCATCAGAGGACGATCACACCTGAAACTCCTTCCAGCCAATCACAATCCACTATTCGCCTCTGAACCTCCTTCCAGCCAATCACAATCCACTATTCCACTACTCACACGTATCATCACAATCCAATCACACTATCACACCTGAACCTCCACAATCCATATTCCACCTCCAATCATAATCCACTATTCACACCTAAACTCCTTCCAGCCAATCACAATCCACTATTCACACATGATCTCATTATAGCCAATCACAATCCACTATTCGCACCTGAAACTCCTTCCAGCCAATCAATCACATCCACCATTCACAAAAAAAAAACAATCTTCACACCTGATCTCATTACAGCCAATCACAATCCACTATTCGCACCTGAACCTCCTTCCAGCCAATCACAATCCACTATTCACACCTGAAACTCCTTACAGCCAATCACAATCCACTATTCACACCTCAAACCTCCTCACAGCCAATCACAATCCAAGTATTCACAACTGGACCTCCTTATAGCCAGCCAATCACAATCCAAGTATTCACACCTGAACTCCAATCACAATCCACTATTCACACCTGAACCTCCTTCCAGCCAATCACAATCCACTATTCACACCTGAACTCCTTCCAGCCAATCACAGCCAACTATTCAAACCGGAACTCCTTCCACACATCACACATGCTCCTTCCAGCCAATCACAATCCACTATTCACACCTGAACTCCTTCCAGCCAATCACAATCCACTATTCGCACCTGAACCTCCTTCCAGCCAATCACAATCCACTATTCACACATGAACTCATTACAGCCAATCACAATCCACTATTCGCACCTGAACCTCCTTCCAGCCAATCACAATCCACTATTCGCACCTGAACTCCTTCCAGCCAATCACAGCCAACTATTCAAACCGGAACTCCTTCCAGCCAATCACAATCCAGCATTGATATTAAGAGTGAAATAAATAAATAATGATACATTTCGTACCTGCGAGTGGACGACTTTGTGTTGTTCGAGACTGACGGCGTGACCGAACGTTTTTCCGCACAGCTCGCACGCGAAAGGCCTCGTGCCGCTATGCGAGCGCCGGGCGTGGACCTCCAACCCGTGAGGCGTAGAAAACACCTGGATCGGATTCAGACCAAAAAACAAAGCACATGAATCAACACGATTCATGAATCAACACGATTCATGAACCAAAATGATTCATGAATCAAAATGATTCATGAATCGACACGATTCAACTCTTTGGCTGAAATTCCCTACCTTAGTGCACTTGACGCATTTGTAAGAGCCGCCGACCTGCAGCCGCGCGCACAAGACGTCCGGATGCTCTTTGATCTCGGCCTGCGCGGGTCTGGACACGCCCTTGTATCCGGTGTAGAATCCTCGCGTACGGCTCTTTAACAGATCGGACGCCAGCGAGCCGTACTCCTCCTGAGTGAACCCTCGGAACACGGAGCGGTCGGAGAAGAACGCCTCGGCGATCCTCCTCTCCGTGGAGCCGTGAACATCGACGGGCGCAGTCTCGCCCGTCACATGACCACGCTGGAACGGCCTAACGAGGCGCCTGAGATCGGATCGGGCCTGGGTCCAGGGGCAGGAGCGGAACATCAGGTCAAAGGGCTGGATATCGTCCGGGGACGGCAGAGCGAATTCATCCACATCTGTTCAGACCATATTATTATTATTATTATTAATATTATTATCATTTATTATTATTATTATTAATATTATTATTATTATTATTATATTATAATTATCGTCTTCATTATTATTTATTATTAATAATTATTTACTATTATTATTATTATTATTATTATTATTATTATTATTATTATATATATATTTATTATTAATAATTATTATGTTCTTAGTTATTATTAGTTATTTATTATTATCATTATTATTATTATTATTATTATTATTTTATTATAGCTTAATTATTATATTATTGTCATTATATCATTATTATAATTAGTATTATATTATTATCGAGCTTATTACTTATTACGTCATTTATTAATTATTTTATCATCATCATTATAATTATACCAATTATTATATATTTATCATTTTTTTATTATTATTATTCTTAATCATATATTAATTATTACATTATAATTATTACGTCATTATTATTATTATAGTATTCTTATAATTTGTCATTTATTGTCTATTATTATTATTATCATTATTTTTATTATAATAATTATTATTATTATATAATATACTGTATTAATGTTTTGGACTTTTTCACACGGAATTCATGTATTTTTTACGCAGTAAGGAGTCTCCAGTGTCAGTGGGTTTTTTTTTTTTTTTTTGTTTGTTTTTTTTTTTTAACAAATCAAAAATGAGAAGAAATAAAACCCGGGGGTTGCCAGGTTGGACCGGAATCCCTCGTTAAACGTGATTAGTGATGACGTTACGAGATAATAGATTGGAGTTGATGTGAATGATGCGTTTGTACGTGTTATTTATGGATGCGTGTTTGTGTGTGGGTTTGGATACCCGGAGAAGACGAGGGCGATGTGGGTCTCCACTCGGCGTCCTCGTATCCCGCCGGAGGATCGCACACGCTTCCCTCGCAGCTGAGCGCCGAGTGCTGAGCTTTGTGTTCGGCCGTGTACACCGCGCTGCCTTGGGGCGAGCGTCGACCCGCGCGTTTATTCACGTCCTCGCGGCGGTCCGGCTCGGCCTGGAGATCTGCACGAGGACCGGCGAGACGCGTAAGCACAAAATAAAAGCCTCGGCGAGAAGGTTCGTGCGGTGTAAAGAACGTACCTGTGCAGGTGTGCATCAGCAGAGCGTCCAGGCGGATGCGGTCGTCCTCCAGGCCGCGAGGTTGGTGGTAGCTGTGGGCGCGTTTGCTCTTCACCAAAAACGACCTCGGCATCTTTGCTCTCAGGGTTCGAGCGGGAACGTGTAGGAGGAGGGGGAGGAGTCTGGGACGAGAGTCGCAAAAGCGTTTTTTAATAAGGTTATAAGGCTTAATAAGGTTTCAAATAAAAAGAGTTCGTAACGGAGTTGAAAACTTTCCATCGGTGTCGGAGCGCCGGGTGAAATGTGATCACCTGCACATCAACGATGCAGACGAACACCGACGACACGACACGCGGCAGACTGCTAACGAGGCCGCGGATACTCCGTTACACGCTGGCTATAATGCGCTCATTAATACTTAATACTACATTGGAGGCTTGTGTTCGTAAGGAAACGCGTCACGAGATGTGCGCAAACACGACACAAGCCTGACATAAACCTTACACAGACATGACAAAACTACATAAACCTTACACAAACCTTACATAAACCTGACATAAAACTACATAAATATTACACAGACATGACAAAACTACATAAACCTTGCATAAAACTACATAACCCTACACAAACCTGACATAAAACTACATAAACCTTACACAAACCTGACATAAAACTACATAAACCTTACACAAACCTGACATAAACCTTACACAGACATGACATAAAACTACACAAACCTTACACAAACCTGACATAAAACTACATAAACATTACACAGACATGACATAAAACTACATCAACTTTACATAAAACTACATAACCCTACACAAACCTGCACTTTCCCCTAAAACTACATAAAACTACATGCCAACATGACATAAAATGACACACACAGACCTGATCCCGTCCCTCATGACAAAACCTACATAGCGCCTAACAACTACAAACCCTAAAAACACATAAACCTCCATAACCCTTACATGACACAGACATGACATAAAACTACATACAACTTACACAGACCTGACATAAAACTAAATAACCTTATACAGACATGACATAAACCTACATAAACCTTACACAGGCACAACATAGAAAAACCTTACTTAAACCTATATAAACCTTACATAAACCTCCATAACCCTTACACAACCATGACATAAAAAACATACTGAAACCTACATAAACCTAGATAAATTGAACACGAATCGACATAAACTGGAGGTGAACCTTACATAAACATGACATAGACCTACCTAACCCTAGACAAATCAAACACAAACCTACATAAACCTGACATAGACCTACTTAAGCCTAGATAAGCCTGACATAAACCCAGATAAATCAAACACAAACCTACATAAACCTGATATAAACCTAACTTATCTTTACTGACACCAAACACAAACCTGACATAAACCTGGCACAAGCCACATAAACATACATAGGCATTACACAAGGCTGACACATGTCATAAACCTAAGATAAATCTGACTTAAATCTGACATAAACCTGACACTGTCATTGGTGTTAAGTAGAAATATGTTTACAATTTGCCATTTGTAATTACATTATTTAATTTTAATGTAATTTAAAAGCAGCAGAATGTTTTATTCACAGACCTGCATATATCTTACTCTACACACACACACACACACACACACACACACACACACACACACACCAAACAGATGCCTATCATTTTTTAATATCAGGTCCAGAATAAAGAAACAGCTGCTTTATTGGTGTGTTTGAGTGAATTGGCCTCCATAAAATCATCGCTCGTGTTTCCCCCGAGCTCAAGGTCTGACGCAGAGAGGATTTCAGTAAATGTGAGAGAAAACTTTAGTGTAACAGCTGGGACGGGGAACATGTTCATACACACACACACACACACACACACACACACACACACACACCACAAAGCCAGCACAGTCAAACTTTTTTTTAAGATCACATGAACAGATCGCCTACATAAGCCTACATAAAACCAACATGAACCTTCGTGAAAATAGTATTCAGACATAGATATGACATAAACAAGTATAGACCTGCCATAAGGGCACATTAAACTGATACAAACCTACATAAATCTGACATAGGCCTAAATAAAACTGACATAAACTTACACAAATCTGACATAAGCCTACATAACACTGACATAAGCCTACCTAAAACTGTGATAAGCCAACAGAAATATGATTATAAGCCTACATATATCTGACATAAGCCCACTGACATAAACCCACAAACTATATATATATACATACTATATATATATAGATATATCTATATATATATATATATATTATATAAATAAAATATATATATACATATATTATATATATCTAACTGTTTAAAACTATATAAAACTATAAATTTGTCAAACCTGCTAAGTCTGACATAAGCCTACATAAAATATAAAAACATTTATTTATCTCTAATCTATCTATTATATCTATATACATTATATTTATTTGTATATGATATATATATATATATATATATATAATATATATATATACATGGTAAGACTATTTAAACATGACATAAGCCTACATAAAACTCAAAACTTCATAAATTTGGCACAAACCTGCACAAATCTGACATAAGCCTACATAAAATTGACATAGGCATACATAAATATGACATAAGCCTACATAAATCTGACATAAACCCATAAACGTGATATACGACTATTTAAAAATGACATAAATCTACATAAATCTGACAAATACCTACATAAAACTGACATAAGCCTACATACAATTGACATAGGCATACATAAATATGACATAAGCCTACATAAAACTGACATAAGTCTACAAAAAACTGATATATGCATACATAAAACTCACATAAGCCTACATGAAACTAATTCTAAACCTACCTAAAGCTAATATAAGCTTACATAAATCTGACATAACCTATGTAAATCTGAATGAAATGTACATAAGCCTGACATAAAGCTACAGAGACCTGACAGACCTGCGTTTCGTCTCTTTGGTATGGTGTTTAAACACTGAACAGGCTGTCGGTTCTCGGCGCTGCAGACGTGTTCATTTTGAGAAAGAAACGAATTGCGATCGTCTCACGCTCTTCTGAGAAATCACAGACTTCTCACACGCGAGATCACACAGGAAGGCGCATGTTCTCGCCCCCAGTACTGCGCATGTGCGCTCGAGAAAACACTAATCACGCCAATGTGTTGAAATGATATAAGAACGCTAAAAGATGTAAACATCTGTACAACGTTCCCATTACGTTTCCAAGGGTTTTTTTGTAGTAAAATAAAATGTTCTTTACGCTCAATAATCCTAAACATATTCACATATTTGTGCAAAAATTAGTGCACCCGGCATTTTCCATCCATATGTGGTTCTTCACTAAAAGGCTGAAGGTAAACAGCTGTGAAGGACGTCGGCGGACGCTGGAGCAGGAAATTTCCCCTTCCAGATCCAAACCTGCTTTACATGGTTCTGGAAGATCTCCTGCTTGTAGAGCTCTGGGACGACGGCAGCCTAGGCCTTCTCACTACATCGACCTGATTCGTGGAACATCTTCCCAGAAGACTGGAGATTATTGTAAATGTGAAATGGAAGGCTCAAAAATGATGAAAGTGACATAAGACTACACAAACCTGACATTAGTCTACATAAAACTAATATAAGCCAAGATAAAACTGGCATAAGCCTACATAAACTGATATAAGCCTACTTAAAACTGGAATAAGCCTACGTAAAACTTACATAAATCCACATACACCTGACATAAGCCTATATAAACCTACACAAATCTGACAAAAGCCTACATAAAACTGATATAAGCCTACATAAAACTTACATAAACCCACATACACCTGACATAAGCCTATATAAAACTGACATACACAAATCTGACATAAGCCTACAAAAAACTGATGTAAGCCTAGATAAAACTGACATAAACCCCCAAACATCTGACATAAGTCTATATAAACCTGACATAAACCTACATAAATCTGACATACGACTACAAAAAACTGACATAGATCTACATAAATCTGACATAAACCTACATAAATCTGACATATGGCTACATAAAACGGACATAAGCCTACATAAAACTGACATAAGCCTACATAAAACTGACATAAACCATAATAACATAAATCTGGAATATCCTTATGGAAGCCTTTATAAAACTGACATACTGACATCTATACATCTATCTATCAAATAAGACTACATAAAACTCACAGAAGCCTACATAGATTTGAAATAAGCCTACATAAAAGTGACATAAGCCTTGAGGCTTGAGACAAACTGGACCTGCATGTGGAGAGTTTACTTTGTGCTTCTGCAGCTCTAAAGCGCAGGACTTCCTGTATTACACTTCTTAATACAGATATAAATATTTAGGAGTGTTAATGACAAAATCCGCGTAACGGGGGAAGAAAACGTCACCGTTACCTGTAACGTACGTTACAAATGCAAAGATCACGTGACCTCCTGTCGACGTCATCACACGAGTCAAATAAGACTCAATAACTTCATACAGTGCAGAAAGAGTACTGTTTGAATAAAACCTTTTCCCTGCTACTAACACCGATCCAAAACCAGTTTTTTTTGTTTGTTTATTTGTTTGTTTGTTTGTTTTTTACATCATGCATCATACGTAGCCCATGCACGTGCAAAGAAATATCAGCGTTATAACGTTAATAAGTAGCTTTGTGTGGACGCACGCATGCTTGCGTGTAAAGAGCCGTGTGACACTTGTGTGTGTGTGTGTGTGTGTGTGTGTGTGTTGCCTCACCTGTTGCCTCTGCGCGCGCGGTGTCCCGGTCTGAACGCGTCGCTGCGCGCGCTTTAAATACCCCTGCTGAACTTCCTGAAGGAGGAGGAGGAGGAGAATGACCAAAAGCTACATATCTGCAGGTAGACACAAACACACACACACACACTCTACACACACACACACACACACACACACACACACACACACATGCATGGTCCAGTGGGTGTGGATCAGGATGCTATAAACTGCACGCGCTGTCCCGTTATAGATGCATGTGATTATAACGGCGACGCCTGGTCCTGAATCACATCAAGATTTGCATTTATTTATTTATTTGTTTGTTTGTTTGTTTATTTATTTTAAAGAAGAGGAAGATTTTTATATATTCGGACGACACGTAGGATTCCAAAATTGCCGTATCATTCCAACACAAACACAAAGAAAGAAACAGAGAGTATGTTTTTGTTTTTGTTTTTGTTTTTCTTGGAATAATTTAGATAATAATAATGCGGTTAGAGAAAGAGTAAATAAAATATTGAATAAAAGTAAAGTTACTTCAATGGAATTGTAGTTAAATAATGTTTATTTAGCTGGAAAATTCTGGTGTGGGTAAAAAAAAAAGGACAATATATAACTATCACACAAATGTAAATAAATGAATAAAGAAATTAATTAATTAATTAATTAAACCGCTAGACAATCTAATAAGAGCGGCGCGCTATTGTAACCATTTATTTTTAATACTTAATAGTGGGCCGCAATTAATATCTTAACATCGAATGGCGCAAAAAGTGATATAAATTATTATATCACTTTATTTTTTCATCTTTAAATTATTATATCGTGTCTTTTATGTTTCCAAAAAACACCCCCAAAAATCGGTATGAGCCTGAAAACTTTAATACACAAAATATAGACATGTTTGGCTAAAAAGCTTTTTATTCTATATATTTTTTACATAAAAAAACGTTTATATATATATATATATATATATATATTATATATATATATATATATATATATATATATATATATATATAAAACATTTGGACAAGAAGTGGAATAAAGTCATCATGGGGATCCATTATTAGTTCTATTATTTACAAATGTGGTTCCACACAGAATATTATTAAGCGACAACCTTTTTATTTTATTTATGTTTGAAGTTTATATTTGTAGTTTACATTTACAGCAGATTCACTTATCCAGAGTAACTTCCAACTGAGGGTTTAAGGGCCTTGCTCAGGGGCCCACTAGTGGTAGCTTGGTGGCAGTGACGGGATTTGAACCTGGGATCTTCCAGTCCAGAACACAATGCTTTAAACACTGAGTTACATCACCTCCATGTGTTTTATTTCAGTTCTGGTAGTAAGTAATTAGTTTTCTTAATTTAATGTTTTCTTTAATTTAATTTAATTTAATTTAATTTAATTTAATTTAATTTATTTTTTAATTTAATTTAATTTATTTTAATTTAATTACATTTAATAATTTTTATGTTCTTGTTGTTTATTATTTCTTTTCCTATCCTTAAAATAATTGCAAGTATAAATATAACTTTAAAAAAATTCATTTATTAAATAAATAATAGATAAATAGATCACCAAACAAATAAATTAATTAATTAAATGCAGGTAAACAACCTCCATTCTATTTGGGAAGATAAAACTTTGCACTGGATGTTTTTATTTTTTGTGGTCTGAAGGCGACGGTAACGTCAGGAGGAGGAGGAGGATTAGAAGGACGAGGACGAGGAGGATGAGGATGAGGATGAAGAGGAGGAGGAGGAGAAGGACGAGAAGGACGAGAAGGAGGAGGAGGAGAAGGAGGAGGAGAATGAGAAGGATGAGGAGGAGGGGGAGGTGGAGGATTAGAAGGATGAGGAGGATGAGGAGAAGGAGGATGAGGAGGAGGAGAAGGGGGAGGTAGGAGGAGGAGAGGAGAGAAGGAGAGGAGGGAGAGGAGAAGGAGAAGGAGGAGGAGAAGGAGAAGGAGGAGGAGAAGGAGGATATACATGCTAAATACTGCAAATGTAAATGTAAATGAGGAAGAGGAAGAGGAGGAGAAAGAAGAGGAAGAGGAGAAGGAGGAGGAGGAGAAGGAGGAGGATGAGAATGAGGAGAAGGGGGAGGTGGAGGAGAAGGAGGAGGAGGATTAGAAGGACGAGGAGGAGGAGGAGGAGGAGAAAGAGGAGAAGGATGAGGAGGAGGAGGAGAAGGAGGAGGAGAAAGAGGAGTAGGATGAGGAGGAGGAGGAGATGGAGGAGAAGGACGAGGAGGAGGAGGAGAAAGAGGAGTAGGATGAGGAGGAGGAGGAGAAGGAGGAGGAGAAAGAGGAGGAGGAGAAGAGGAGGAAGAGGAGGAGAAGGAAAGGAGAAGAGAAAGAGGAGGAGGAGAAGAGGAGGAGGAGGAGGGAGAGAGGAAGAGGAAGACGAAGAGGAGTAGGAGAGGAGAGGAGTAGGAGAAAGAGTGATGGTGGAGGAGGAGAAGGACCAGGAGGAGGAGGAGGAGAAAGAGGAGTAGGATGAGGAGGAGGAGGAGAAGGAGGAGAAGGAAGAGGAGGAGGAAGGATAGGAAGAAAGGGAGGATGAAGGATGAGCGTGGAGGAAGGAGAAGGACCAGGAGGAGGAGGAGGAGGAGAAGGAATGGAGGGCGAGATGCCCAATGTCATCCCCGAGATGGCTCTTTTCCGACCCGTGTGCAGTTCACCTCCATGGATCCGGCTTTGTGTAGCGGAAACAAAAATTCCGGGGTTGAAACGAAGTGCAAAAACGGTCGTACAGTAAAACAAACAAGGATGTGCCAGTAGAGGGCCCTTGAGCAAGGCCCCTAAACGCTGGATTAGTGTTGTGAGATGTAAAACTCGTGTCTGGTGTAAATCTGGATGTGGAGAATGTGAACGTGACGACGTTTCGCTCTCATCAGTCAGAACAGGAAACCAAAGCGCAGGTTGTACAGACGCTATCAGTGCAGCGGTGGGTCAGGCCTCACTCACTTATAAAGCTCTTTCACACACACACACACACACACACACACACACACACACACACACACACACACACACACACACACATGGGGTTGATGGTAACTCGTCACCGCTTTAGAGAATACGTGATTGAAATAGCAGCGCTGCGATCGGGCCGTGAGGTTTCTGCGTGCGGCGCTCAGACGGATGGACAGACAGCGTGAGAACAAGTGCAGCGAGGCAGACAACATGTTTCACACGTGTGAATTAAACAGAGTGTGTGTGTGTGTGTGTGTGTGTGTGTGTGTGTGTGTGTGTGTGTGTGTGTGTGTGTGTGTGATGGATAAAAGAAATGCAGTTTGAGGAGATCAGGGATGCAGTGATGTATTATAAGCCATTGGATGTGACTTTGTGCTTTATTGTAGCCACACACACACACACACACACACACACACACACACACACTTTGCAGTCGGCCGTGTTTCAGTTCGACACACTATCAGAGTTCTCAGTTTGTACTGTATGGCGCTGAAATAAAAGATTATTGAGGTGTAAGAATTAACGGAGCGGGACATTATAGCATGCTATAACATTCGTTCCTGTTCTCACGCGCCTTATAGCAGCTATAAACGCCCTGCTCCTTCCTCCGCTTCTGCTTTTCCTCTCTCTTGAAGTGAATTAGACCCCATTAAAACCAAAAAAATGATTCAAGTTCTTCCATACAGGCTGCAGATCAGTGCTAAGCGGGTTACTGGTCACAAGGGCGTGGGTTCGAGTCCCCGGGATGGGTCCTTGAGCAAGGTGTAGTGAAATCAGCACAGTGAAAAATCATTTCTTCGTATATCGCGGCGTGGGTTTGGAAGCTGGGCAGGGGAAGGCGCGATACAGCGCCCCCTGGAGCACAGAGGGTTAAGCGTCTTGCTCAAGGACCCGGCGTGGCGATACCGGGACTCGAACCCCCGACCTTCCCCATAGAGTAGCCCAGAACATTAAACCACTGAGCTACACCCCGATCCAAATCTGTAATCTAAGGCGCTGGGTTACTGACCAGAAGGTCGGGGGTTCGAGTCCCCGGGATCGCCGAGCTGCCACTCTTCGGTCCTTGAGCAAGGCCCTTAACCCTCTGTGCTCCAGGGGGCGCTGTGTCATGGCCCTATGTGAAATAAAGAATATATTCTTAAAAGAAAATATTCATTTATTCATTCATTCATCTTCTAGCGCTTTATCCGATCTTCCCTCGGGTCACGGGGAGTCTGTGTCTATCTCAGGACTCTATGGGCATTAAGGCAGGATACACCCTGGATGGAATGCCAACCCATCGCAGGGCACACACACACACACACACACTCACACACACACACACACACACACACATTCACACACACACATTCACACACTAGGGACAATTTTTCCAAGGTGCCAATCAACCTACCGTGCATGTTTTTGGACCGGGGGAGGAAACCGGAGAACCCGGAGAAAAACCCCCTGAGGCACGGGGAGAACATGCACAAACTCCACACACACATGGCCGAGACGGGAATCGAACCCGGACCCTGGCGGTGTGAGGCGAACGTGCTAACCACTAAACCACCGTGCCCCAAAGAAAATATTAAAAATATAATTTTTTTAATTTAATCATTTCAGTGTGCTTTGATGTTTAATGTTTTAAATGTTTAATGTTTTAAACCATTCTAAAAATAATAATAATAATAATAAAATCCGACCAATCAGAAACCAGAATTCTTTCCAAACTTTCAAAACCGGAATTTCACACCGCAATGATTCAACATGTTTTACGGAAAGAGAAAAGATCTATATTCTGTGATCTTTTTAAATCTGGAATAAACAAAAAAACAAAAAAACAAATAAACAAACAAACAAACAAACAAGAACCAAACAGAAAGCATACAGTAGAGGAACGTTTGGGTATTTTATGGATTTATTTTTTAGATGGAAATCTTTCGGAAAGGAAAACGCTTTTTTTTTTTTTACTTTATAACTTTTTATTCAACAGAAGACGACGAGACCAACAGCGATCTTGGAGTTTTATTCATTATGGGATGTCCTGACCAGTCACTGCTCCTAAATTCCGCTGAACTGCTCTGGGATCAACAACAACAACAACAAACAACTTTATAAAGATAGAGTGGATGTTTGGGAAAAGCACACAGCGGTCCGTGTGAACTCTGTATGGATCGGATCGGATCATTTCCATCCCGTCCAAAGATAACATGATGTGTTTTTATTTTTGTTGTTGTTTTGTCATTGTAGTAAATAAGATGAAGGACGATGAGGTTGAGGTGCAGAACACGCCGATGTTGCAGGGAGTTTATCAGCTGCAGAAGGTCGGAGTTTGCGGTCGGCGTGTCTGAGGGAACGCCAGTGCTCGCTAAAGATAGGGGACGATTTACGGCACAGGAATCCGAAAGTGCCGGAGCGTTCGCTCTCTCTCTCTCTCTCTCTCTCTCTCTCTCTCTCTCTCTCTCTCTCTCTCTCTCTCTCTCTTTCTCAGTCCATCTGCACCCTGAAAAACACACACTCCAGTAAATCACCAGGAGCCAGAAAAACGTGTCGGAGACGTGAAATGAGGTAGGTGGTATAGCCCAGTGGTTAAGGTGTTGGCCTCTGGACCAGAAGATCGCAGGTTCAAACCCCACAACCACCAAACTGCCACTAGTGGGCCCTTGAGCAAGGCCCTTAACCCTCAATTGCTCAGTTGTAAGTCGCTCTGGATAAGGGCGTCTGCTAAATGCCGCAAATGTAAATGTAAAATGATGTGGAAAAAAAGCTCTTATAATCTAAATAAATGGGGGGCACAAACTTTTACACGCCACCGTACAGTGAAGCAGAGTATAAAACCCAGAGCGATCCGAACCCGGTGTTTAGTGTGTTTTAACCATATTAAGAATCATTTCATTGTACCAAAATAATGTAATTAAAAATAATAATAAAAATTATTGAATAATCACGTTGCGATAATTCGATATTTAAAATAAATAAATAAATAAATAAGCTATCTCTGTGGCTGGAAATGCAATATATATATATATTTTTATTATTATTATTATTATTATTATTAAGGTAATAAATCATTTTTAAAATCTACTTTTATTTATTTTTTTCAAAAAAAAAAACAAAACAAAAAAAAAAAAAACACTTACATTGATTAAGTGAATAAAGCAAGTTGAATATTTAAAAATAATTCTTAAAAGAAAAACAAAATGAATATTAATATTTAAAAATATATTTAAAACATAATAAATAAATAATAATAATAATAATATATATATATATATATATATATATATATTTTTTTTTTTTTTATTAATAAAAACATGCACACAGACACACACACACACACACACACACACACACACACACACACACACACACACACTTAATACATCTATTGCTTTATGTATGTGTATAGATTATAAAGCTGTGGTTGTTTACATGGGACTAAACTCTGTCAGTAATAAATAAGGCGGTGTGTATTTGTGGAAGGCAGCAGTGCAGCAGTGCAGCAGTGCAGCAGTGCATGAAGCCGCAGTAAAGAACGAGGTGTTGTTGTTTTTCACCTCCCAATCAGATCGACGCATCGCCGGCCTGCGAACAACGACTTCTGCTCATAAATCACCCAAAACGCCTCAGAGACGCAAATCACACAACACAGGCCTGACGTGTTAAAATGGCCATTGTTCGGTCCGGAGACAATGTCCTCTCTCTCTCTCTCTCTCTCTCTCTCTCTCTCTCTCAGTCTCTCTCTCTCAGTCACTCTCTCTCTCTCTCCTCTCTCGTCTCTCTCTCTCTCTATCTCTCTCTCAGTCTCTCTCTCATCAATCACTCTCTCTCTCTCTCTCCATCTCTCCTCTCTCTATCCTATCACTCTCTCTCTCTCAGTCTCTCTCTCTCTTCGCCTTATTGAATTTGTTTTATATAATTGTTTTATTTATTTAAAAAACAGGGCCAAGTGCAGTTCTCCTGGTCAGCAGCAGGGGGCTCTGCAATCGCAGCATGCCGCTCCTTTAATTCAATACAGCCTTCAGATCTTCAACTTGAAGTGTTAACTGATAGTGACTGGAGAGAGAGAGAGAGAGAGATGAGAGAGAGAGACAGAGAGAGAGAGAGAGAGAGAGAGAGAGAGAGAGAGAGAGAGAGAGAGAGAGAGAGACAGAGAGAGAGAGAGAGAGAGAGAGAGAGAGAGAGAGACAGAGAGAGAGAGAGAGAGAGAGAGAGAGAGAGAGAGACAGAGAGAGAGACAGAGAGAGAGAGAGAATGGAGAGAGAGAGAAAGAGAGAGAGAGAGAGAGAGATGATGATGGAGAGAGATGTAGAGAGAGAGAGAGAAATAGATATGTGCAGAGAGAGACAGAGAGAGAGACAGAGAGAGAGACAGAGAGATAGAGAGAGAGAGAGAACAGAGAGAGAGAGAGAGAGAGAGAGAACAGAACAAGAGAGAAAAAGAGAAGAGAAGAGAGAGACAGAGACAGAGAGAGACAGAGACAGAGAGAGAGAGAGAGAGAGAGACAGAGAGAGAGAGAGACAGAGAGAGAGAGAGAGAGAGAGAGAGAGAGAGACAGAGAGAGAGAGAGAGATAGAGACAGAGAAAGAGAGAGAAGGAACAAGAGACAGAGAGACAGAGAGAGAGATACAGAGACAGAGAGAGAGACACAGAGAATAGAAACAACAGAGAGAAGATAAATACATACACAGAGAGAGAGATAGAGACAGAGAGAGACAGAGAGAGACACACAGAGAGAGAGAGAGACAGAGAGAGAGAGAGAGAAGAGAGAGAGAGAGAGAGACAGAGAGAGAGAGAGAGAGAGAGAGAGAGAGAGAGAGAGAGACAGAGAGAGACAGAGAGAGAGACACAGATAGAGAGAGAGAGAGACAGAGAGAGACAGAGAGAGAGAGAGAGAGAGAAATGGAGACAGAGACAGAGAGACACACGAGAGAGACACACACACAGAGAGAGAGAGAGAGAATAGAATTAGTGAATCAGAAACAGCACCTGACTGCTCGGTGTTTATGATCTCCGTCTGGGTGGTGTGATGGTGGATGATGGTGAACGTGTGAAAGAGAAGTGTGAGCTCCACACCCGTAATGTCTCAGCAGATAGAAACCCCTTGGTTTGAGGAAAACCCCATAATAATCAGATCCCCGAGTCTCACAATGAAGCGAAGGACGATCGTGTGCAAAACTCCGAGACGCGCCGACGCTGGTGAACGTCTGAGAGTCTCGGTTGGTAAAAAGACGCAGGTTTGAGCTTCTCACATTTACAGAAGTGATTCAAGGATTCATTCAAGTTAAAAGAGTCTTTTTAACCTGACTCAGAATCATTGATCCTGAACAAGTCTTTAATGTGACTCAGAAGAGCGAGTCATCTCAAAGAGCGATTCGGTTATTGTGAACGAGTCTTTAATATGACTCGGAAGAGCGAGCCTTCTCAAAGAGCGGTTCAGTTATTGTGAACTAGTATTTAAAGTGACTCGGAATAAAGAGTCATCTCAAAGAGCGATTTGGTTAGTGTGAACGAGTCTTTAATGTGACTCAGAATAACGAGTCATCTGAAAGAGCGATTCGGTTATTGTGAACTAGTATTTAAAGTGACTCGGAATAAAGAGTCATCTCAAAGAGCGATTCGGTTATTGTGGACGAGTCTTTAATGTGACTCGGAAAAAACAGTCAATTCAAAGAGTGATTCAATTATTGTGAACGAGTCTTTAATGTGACTCAGAATAACGAGTCATCTCAAAGAGCGATTCGGTTATTGTGGACGAGTCTTTAATGTGACTCAGAATAACGAGTCATCTCAAAGAGCGATTCGGTTATTGTGGACGAGTCTTTAATGTGACTCGGAATAACGAGTCATCTCAAAGAGCGATTCGGTTATTGTGGACGAGTCTTTAATGTGACTCTCTGAAACGAATCATTAGTCAGTAAATGAATGTGAGTTAAGCAGCATGTAACTATCAGTAACGAACACACAGAGATATTATCACTGTTTCCTGGAGTTTCACCTGACAAGCCCAAGTCACCCACGTCTGGGTTTAATCTCACACACACACACACACACACACACACACACACACACACACACACACACACACACACACACACACCGATTTAGCTCTCAGGAGCAGTTATGGAGGAGGAAGGAGCGTGTAATTAACCGCCTCGGCTGGTTTAAAACAGGGAATGATCTCACACACACACACACACACACACACACACACACACACACACACACACACACACAGGACTGAGGCGTGTCCCTTCTGCGGCTCGTCCTCACAACGGAGACTCTCTCACGTCACTTCCTGCAGTCCTTTGTGGGCGTCGACTGCTTCAACAAAATGACCGAATAATGCAGACCTCAAAAAATTATTATTACTGTTATTAAGCGATACACGGTGGTTTAGTGTTTATCACGTTCCCCTCACACCGCCAGGATCCGGGTTCAATTCCCGTCTCGGCCATGTGTGTGTGGAGTTTGTGCATGTTCTCCCCGTGCCTCAGGGGGTTTTTCTCCGGGTTCTCCGGTTTCCTCCCCCGGTCCAAAAACATGCACGGTAGGTTGATTGGCACCTTGGAAAATTGTCCCTAGTGTATAAATGTATGTGTGTGTGTGTGTGTGTGTGTGTGTCCTTACAAAACGCATTTTTCATTTTTTAAATGTTTTTGTTTATTGCTACTTAAAGCGGCCGTAAGCAACTTTTCAGCTTTTGCAACATTAACACCAGTTAATGCATCTTTAAGCTCATGATGTATCAAAGCACCAAAGAGACAATAAACAAACAAACAAAGTCAGATCAAGTTCACTATGTATCGAAGCCCCACAGAGACAATAAACAAACAAACAAACAAAGTCAGATCAAGTTCATGATGTATCGAATCCCCACAGAGACTTTAAGCAAACAAACAAACAAACAAACAAACGAACAAAGTCAGATCAAGTTCATGATGTATCGAATCCCCACAGAGACATTAAGCAAACAAACAAACAAACAAACAAACAAACAAAGTCAGATCAAGTTCATGATCTATCAAAGCCCCACAGAGACTTTAAACAAACAAACAAACAAACAAACAACAAACAAAGTCTGATGAAGTTCATGATCTATCGAAGCCCCACAAAGACAATAAACAAACAAACAAAGTCAGATCAAGTTCATGATCTATCGAAGCCCCACAGAGACAAACAAACAAACAAACAAACAAACAAACAAAGTCAGACCGAGCTCATGATGTATCGAAGCACCACAGAGACAAAACCAACCAAGACATTTTAATACACAAACAGACACAAACAAACAAATCATACAGAAATATAATAATGTAATAAAGCTGTAATAAAACAGAAAGACCACAAATACAGTGTGAAATTCTGCCACCTAGTGGACGCCTTGGAGATAGCAGGAGCGCTCCTTTACTTTTACACCACTTCACTATTAAACGGAACGATGTGACGCTGCGTTAATTAACTTGCAATTATTCATTCATTCCACTTCCGTTTTCTTTCTTTATAAACACGCGTGTGACGTGTAACAACACGCGTGTAACGTGTAACAACACGCGTGTAACGTGTAACAACACGCGTGTAACGTGTAACAACACGCGTGTAACGTGTAACAACACGTGTGTAACATGTAACAACACGCGTGTGACGTGTAACAACACGTGTGTAACGTGTAACGTGTATAAACACGTGCGTCCTCGATGCATTTCGTCCTCCCGCACACACGCTGGCGCACTCTCATCCCCCAAACCTGGTGTGTGTGTGTGTGTGTGTGTGTGTGTGGACTTCCACCCGCCGCTGCTCCGCCTCTTCCTTTTCCTCAGTGCAGCGGGAGCAGTATCGGAGTCTGAAGACTTCATCTCCTGATTAAAGGAGAAAATAACGATTATTAAAATGGTCAGTAAAACAACGCGGACGCCGCGGACGGCAGTGTGTGTGAACGCGGAGAGCGCATGCGCGGTCACTTTACACTCGGATGGCGGCGGATTCGGTTATAAATATAAAGTCCCGGTGCCGCTGTCGGTGCTGCGGGCGTTTAATGTCGTCTAATAAAGTCTCTCTCGGTTTAACGCCTCATTTTCGTTATTTATTGTTTACTATTGTTACAACTGGAAGCGTTAAAGAAATAAATAAATCGGTCGCGGACGTACAATTTCAGTTAGTGCAAAAAAACAGGGGTGGCATGACGTCACGAACCACGTGGCTGAGCTCATATATATATATATATATATATATATATATATACATACGTACATACAGGGTTGTGAAGGTTACTTTGGAAATGTAATGACGCAATTCAAATTGTACTAATTAGCGTAAATTTTCAATGACTACTTTATTACTCTAATTTGTCCACTAGGTGGCGCTCGGGAAAGGTGTGTGGGGGGGGGGGTCAACATTTTCTAACGTAGCTGTACTTTAATTACGTTTTCTTCTTCGCTGTAACGGATTACCAGACGCGATTACGTCACCCTTCAAAACGCGAAACGGAAAAACGCGTCGAAAATTCCTGCGAGTGTCGCGTGCAAAATGTTTTTACGCTCGCGTGAGGTGTTTTTTGTTTGATGATGCGGAAAAGGGATAATGCGCAAAACTGTAATGGAAACGTGTGTGTTGTTTTTTTTTTTTTTTTTTTTTTTGTTTTTTTTTTTTTTTTTTTTTTTTTTATCCCCTCGCATTTCCAGGTGACGTGGGATTGGTTGCGATGTCAGTAAGCCCGCCCATTTATTGTTTGTTTGTTTGTTTTTGAGCGACATCGTGAGAGGACGAGTTTTAGTCGCATGATGTGGTGAATGGAAACGCCGTCGTTTCGCAAATCGACTTTTTAATCGACGAGTCGTAAACATCGCAAAAGTTTTAGGCAAATTTGTAACGCAAATGTCCCTGCTATCACGTTTATTTTGTAATTAAATTACGTAACGCTGTTACATGTAACTAGTTACTCCCCAACACTGTGTGTGTGTATATATATATATATATATATGTATATATAATATTTAATCACCTGTTGTTGTTTTTCTCAGGGGTTTGTCAAAGTGGTGAAGAATAAAGCGTATTTCAAGCGTTACCAAGTCAAGTTCAGGAGGAGGCGAGGTAATGAAGTGTATTCATTCATTCATTCATTCATCTTCTAGCGCTTTAAATCTAAAGCTGTATCCGATCTTCCCTCGGGTCACGGGGAGTCTGTGCCTATCTCAGGCGTCTATGGGCATTAAGGCAGGATACACCCTGGATGGAATGCCAACCCATCGCAGGGCACACACACAGTCACATTCACACACAACATTCATACACTAGGGACAATTTTCCAAGGTGCCAATCAACCTACCTACCGTGCATGTTTTTTGGACCGGGAGGAAACCGGAGGAACCCGGAGAAAAAAACCCCCTGAGGCACGGGGAGAACATGCACAAACTCCACACACACATGGCCGAGACGGGAATCGAACCCGGACACCTTACTGGCGGTGTGAGGCGAACGTGCTAAATCACTAAGCCACCGTGCCCCTTATCTATATATATTATATAATATATATATATATATATATATATATATATATATATATCATATATATATTTATATATATATATACATTTTTTATGTTTTCGTTTCTTTAGATTCATGACATTTTTGTTGCGTTTCTCTGAAGAGGGTTAAAACTGACTACTTTACTTACTACGCTCCTCGCAAACGCCTCGTCATCCAGGATAAGAACAAGTACAACAATACACGCCCCCC
>JACRUU010000001.1:6353404-6359020 GCA_030449085.1 Kryptopterus vitreolus
TTTTTGGTAAATATATATATATATATAAAAAAAGGGAAAATGTATTTTGATATTATAGTGTTATTATTTATTTATAGTGAATGGTTTATATTATAGTGTTGTGAATCTGCACTTGGTATAAGTGGAATAAAACAGCAGGCGAGGCAGAATAATGCGACAAAATACTTTAATGTGCAAAGTCATGCATTTCTACTAACCTAAAAAAAAACAACAACAAAAATAGAACCACTGTGTTTTTGTTTGTTTGTTTGTTTTGTTTGTTGTTCTTTACCCAGCAGCACTGTTACATGACGGCTCGTTCGTGTGATGGCACAGGACAGGAATCCGTGAAAAAAAAAAAACCCTAAACAAGTCCGATCCTGAATGTGATCTGACGGATGGTCAGGTGTAAATCGAGTGTAACGGCAGCATGCGGCGCTGTTAGTGTTAGTGAGGATGTGTGCGTGTGTGTGTGTGTGTGTGTGTGTGTGTGTGTTGTGTGTGTTTGGTGTCCCAGGTTTTCCGAACCAAAAAGCGAATATCGTGGTCGGCACACGCTTCTTTCCTTCATATGACCTTCGTAGACACCACACACACACACACACACACACACGGGCGTCGTTAGTGTAGTGTTTAGGAGTCGTTGGTGTGCGAGATCTGCTTCCACAGCAGCATCTTCAGGTTGTTGAGGATGAGCGAGTGCTCCATCTGCATCTTCTCTCCGGAGCCCGTGAGCTCCATGCAGGCGTTCAGCTGCCTCTCCAGCTCCCCCTGCAGGCTCCTCGGCGCCCCCTGGAGCAGGAAGTCCTCCAGGGCGCTGCAGGCCCGCGCCAGGTTGGTGCGGCTGGGCTCGGGGCTGCATCGGCGCTGGTCCCGGCGGCACGGCGTCTCGCAGCCGGCGCCGTACGCGCAGTCCGAGTCGTCCTGGCACGGCCGGATGCTCATGGCGCGCCGGAAGGCTTCCTCGGGGACGACGTTGCGGCGGTCTAGCAGACGCAGCTCGTAGCGCTCGGTGTATCCGAAGCTCCCGGGCTTCATGTCGCACAGCAGGAAGGATCCGAACATGCCGTGGAAAACGTCCTCCACCAGCTCCAGGAGCCCGATGGAGATCTTGGCCTTGCGCGGCCACGACGGCGCGAAGACGTGGTCCAGGCCGCGCCCCAGCGCCGCCGTGATCCAGGGCTCCAGCGCCGGGGACAGGCTGAGGCCGTACAGCGGCGCGTACGCGACCCGCTCCGAGGCGTACAGGTCGCCGCAGAAACCCAGCAGCTTGGGGGTGTGGCTTCGCCCCTGCAGGACCACGCTCAGCAGAACCTCGTCCAGCTGCAGGAGCGCCCACGCCGAGCGCGCCTCCGGGAGGGACACGCGCCCGTCGTTATCGGCGTCCGCGAACGCCAGGACCAGCGACACCAACGCCGTGAGGTCCGCCTGCTCGCCGAGCTTCGCCTAAACATCACACACACACACACACATATGTAACATCACACACACACACACACATATGTAACTCTCCGTCGTTCACGCGGAGGACGCGGCGTACCTTCACGTGACCGTACACCATCTCTTTGAACTTCTCCACTGAGGTTCCTCTGGTGGGTTTGTCGAACAGCGCCAGCTCCTTCCTCGGCTCCAGCTCTTCTCCCAGCTCGTAGTGCAGCACCTTCCCCAGCCGGCACTTGATCACCACGTCCACGTCGCCCCAGCTCGCCGTGTACACCTGGAGAGGAATGTGCCGAGATTAAGGAACGCGGATAAAACAGCTACAGCCGAAAGGGGCACAAACTTTTGCACCCGAGAAATCCGCTCCTGGTCCTCGGCGGTGTTTTTCTCTGAACGCTCACCTGATGGTTGGGGTTGTTGGAGAGACACCTCCTGAAATACAGAGAGCCTTTCTCACACAGGCTGCTGCAGGCCGAGCCGTCGATCACACCCGCCCTGTATTTATCACACTGAGGGGGATGGGTTTAGAGGGGGGGAGGGAGGGGTTTAGAGGTTGGGAGGGAGGGGTTTAGAGGAGGAGAGGGAGGGGTTTTAGAGGGGGGGAGGGAGGGGTTAGAGGGGGGAGGGAGGGGGTTTAGAGGAGGGGAGGGTGAGGAGGGGTTTTTAGAGGGAGGGGAGGGAGGGGGGGTTTTTTAGAGGAGGAGAGGGAGGGGTTTAGAGGGGGGGGAGGTTAGAGGGAGGAGAGGGGGGGTTTAGAGAGGGGGAGGGAGGGTTTTAGAGGAGGAGAGGGAGGGGTTTGGTTTAGAGGGGGGGGGAGGGGGGTGTAGGGAGGGGGTTTTTAGAGGAGGAGAGGGAGGGGTTTAGAGGGGGGGGTTTGAGGAGGAGAGGAGGGGTTAGAGGTGGAGGAGGGGTTTAGAGAGGAGAGGAGGGGTTTAGAGGGGGGGGGGAGGGGTTAGAAGATGAGGATGTGGTTAGAGAATCTGAAATGTCCCTGAAGTTATTATTTTATTACAGAACATTCTGAAATGTTTTATTCCACTTATACTACTAATTTCTCTTCATTACATTTCACACAGAGTATGGTGACCATAAGGAGAGTATAGTATGAGAATATGGTGCACCGATGAGGAGACTATAGGGAGAGTAGGAGGAGTATAGGGGGAGTAGAGTAAGCAGATGAATAAACTACAAAGATAGAATAGTGAAAGTGTAATGAGAGTGTGGTGAGCATGTAAGTGATCATATAGTGACCGTATGAGGAGAGCATTGTTCGAATATGGTTAGAGTATGATGAGAGTATAAGAGTATGGCGAGAGTAGTATTATAGTATGGTGAAATTATTAGAGTATGGTGAGAGTAAAAAGAGAGTATTAGAGTATGGTGAGAGCATTATTAGAGGATGGTGAGAGTAAAGTGAGGGTATTATTAGAGTATGGTGAGAGTAAAGTGAGGGTATTATTAGAGTATGGTGAGAGTAAAGTGAGGGTATTATTAGAGTATGGTGAGAGCAAAGTGCAAGTATTAGAGTATGGTGAGAGTAAAGTGAGGGTATTATTAGAGTATGGTGAGAGTAAAGTGCGAGTATTAGAGTATGGTGAGAGTAAAGTGAGGGTATTATTAGAGTATGGTGAGAGTAAAATGCGAGTATTAGAGTATGGTGAGAGCATTATTAGAGGATGGTGAGAGTAAAGTGAGGGTATTATTAGAGTATGGTGAGAGTAAAGTGCGGGTATTAGAGTATGGTGAGAGTAAAGTGAGGGTATTATTAGAGTATGGTGAGAGTAAAGTGAGGGTATTATTAGAGTATGGTGAGAGTAAAGTGAGGGTATTATTAGAGTATGGTGAGAGTAAAGTGAGGGTATTAAGAGTATGGTGAGAGTAAAGTGAGGGTATTATTAGAGTATGGTGAGAGTAAAGTGAGGGTATTATTAGAGTATGGTGAGAGTAAAGTGAGGGTATTATTAGAGTATGGTGAGAGTAAAGTGAGGGTATTATTAGAGTATGGTGAGAGTAAAGTGAGGGTATTATTAGAGTATGGTGAGAGTAAAGTGCGGGTATTAGAGTATGGTGAGAGTAAAGTGAGGGTATTAGAGTATGGTGAGAGTAAAGTGAGGGTATTATTAGAGTATGGCGAGAGTAAAGTGAGGGTATTATTAGAGTATGGTGAGAGTGTTATTAGGGTAAAGTGAGAGTATTGGAGTATAATGACGGAGTGATGCGAGAGCGATGATCTCGCCAGCGTTGCAGTAAACAGACGCGCAGACTCACGATGGCGGTGTAACAGTCGTGCGCTCGGCACAGCTCTGTGTAAGAGGAGTATTGCACATACACCACCCAGCTCCCCACAAACACCGCCAGCCAGGTGAGGAACAGGTACTTCACCCGCACGTACGACAGACGAACCTGTATGTCCACACACACACACACACACACACACACACACACACACACACACACACACACAATCAATACATGGATTTCTTCTACCTTTTCCTTTGAAGTGACGAGTAAATCAGGGAGAGAAAAAAAAAACAACACCATCATATAAAACGTATTTATTTAACGCGCAGCTCCGCAAAAGTGTGTGTTTGCTACATGACCATTTTATCGGATGAACTTTACCCGATCTCATACACACACACACACACCCACACACACACACACACACACACACACTCTGGACCAAGAATTTATTTATTTGTTTATATGTAAATTAAATAAACGCTCCCTGTGTGTTTATCTTTGCGAGACTGAAGCCGTCTGTGTGTAAATAAAGTCGCCATTCCATCTAAACAAATGGTGCCAATATTAATGGATCATTTTTCTATGCTGAAGCTCCGCCTTTGGACTTGAGGCCACGCCCCCTAAACATGCCACAGTGAGACAAGAAGGTAGAGATGGTCGAATCGTTACTGATCTTTCATTACCTACATAATATACACTCTTTGGACAAAAGTTTGTGGACACCTGTGTGTGTGTGTGTGTGTGTGTGGTGTGTGTGTGTGTGTGTGTTTTTTCCATTTTCACTCTCAAGTTTTCCATAGGATTGGCACTCTATAGCAGGAGATCACACACACACACACACTCCAGTGTCATTATTTACTTAAACTCCGAGTAAAGCTGTTCCTGATATTTATTAGAGACGTGGTGGCTTAGTGGTTATGGTGTTGGCACTGGACCAGAAGATCGCAGATTCAAACCCTACAACTACCAAGCTACCAAGCTAGTGGGCCCTTGAGTAAGGCCCTTAACCCTCAACTTGAGAGAGAGAAAGAGAGACCCTCAGTTGTAAGTCGCTCTGCATAAGGGCGTCTGCCAAATGCCGGAAAATGTCAATGTATTATTATTATTATTATTCCCAAGTAATTTGGATGATTAGAATCGAATAATGGGGCACTACGGTGGGTTTAGTGTTTAGCACGTTCGCCTCACACCGCCAGGATCCGGGTTCGATTCCCGTCTCGGCCATGTGTGTGTGGAGTTTGTGCATGTTCTCCCCGTGTCTCAGGGGGTTTTCTCCGGGTTCTCCGGTTCCTCCCCCGGTCAAAAACCTGCACGGTGGTTGATTGGCACCTTGGAAAATTGTCCTAGTGTATGCATGTGTGTGTGTGTGTTGTGTGTGTGTTGGGTCTGCGATGGGTTGGCATTCCATCCAGGGTGTATCCTGCCTTAAGCCCATAGACGCCTGAGATAGACAAGACTCCCCGTGACCCGAGGGAAGATCGGATAAAGCGGTAGAATGACGATGAATGCTTTTAAAAAAAAAAAAGTAAAAATTTAAAGAAAGTATATAAATGTGCTCCTTTGGAAGGTTTAAATATTAAATAAATAAATAAATGAAAAGAATATTATACAAATAATGTAAAGTAAACAATCTGGAATGTGTGATAAACAGAAAGCAGTAAAAAAAAAAAAAAAAAAAACAAGATTCTAATTTGTGCATGCATCATTTATTTATTTTTTATTTATTTATTTTTTAAAAAATAAAATACTTTTGAGACTGTTGAAAAAAAAAATGAATAAACACCTAATGATGCTTCGCTTTATGCAAAATCCCAAAATCAATGCCTTCATTATTTATGCACAATTTAAGGGTCTTTTCTTGGTATTTGATTGTTGTTGTTGTTTCTTATGCAAAATGTGTTTAAAGCCAATGCAATCAACATGTAAACACCTTCACCCAAGGCTGGACGGTGG
>JACRUU010000001.1:6359520-6372020 GCA_030449085.1 Kryptopterus vitreolus
GGACTATAAGCCGTTACTTTTTTCCTAGGTTTTGAACCATGCGGCTAATAATAAGGTGCGGCTTGTCTGCAGATTTTTTCCAGACCGCTAGGGGCTCTCTAACCGGAATTAGAATCAAAACTAACAAAAATAAATGCAAAGAAGAAGAATCGCTAGTTCCTCTTTAGCAGATATAAATCAGTAGAAGCGGATAGAAGGAGGACAAACTCTATCTTTACAAGGTTAAGGTGACGTCATTTCACACACAGGAGAAATGAAGGTAAATAGCGCTTATTTTCTCTTGGTTCTGTCCCGTTTTAATCAGTAAAGTCTCTGCTCAGTGCTGTCTCTCTCCCCTGCTCTTTTCCCCACACACACACACACACACACACACGCACGCACACCACACCACACACACACACACACACACGCACGCACGCACGCACGCACGCGCGCACACTCGCACGCACACACACAGACACACACACGCGCACGCACGCACACACACACACACACGCGCGGCGCACACAGACCACACGCAACACACGCACACACGCACAACACACATACACACACAAACACCACGCGTGCGCGCCTAGTGTCCTAGTGTCGCGGACACGGACGCTCGATATATGTTTATGCCTAAACTTTGTCTCCGGTACTCCCGGTACCACGGCGCGCAGAGCGCAAGGCTCCCTAGCCTGTCTGGCCGCTCCGTATGAGCGGCGTCTCCTGAGTTCTTTATTCTAATAAATCCTGTTTTGTATGAATTCCGGATCTCCGCGTGTCTCTGTGCAGCGTCCACCGTTACACCGTGTTAAAATACAGGTTAGGAAAGGTTCTAAAGCGGCAATTCAAAAGCGGATGCGGCTTGTATGCAGGTGCGGCTTATTTATGAATTTTTTTGGGTTTTTTTTAAATAGAGCAGATGCGGCTTATATCCAGGTGCGCTTTATAGTCCAGAATTTACGGTACTTTTTTTAGATAGATATATATATAATATTTTTTTTTCCAACGTAAATTGCATGCTTAAATTATGTATATAAATAATAAATGTAATAATAATAATAATAATAATAATACAAATTTAATATATATGGAAGATTAAAAGGTATAAGTTTTTTATATATTGTTTCACAAAGTGCCACAACACCAGATTTTATATATATATATATACACACACACCACACACACATATATATATATAAAACTATACCATATTAATTTTTCTATTTATTTATTTATATATCACATACAACATGTATACATACATATATGTAACCAAAATCAAATAAATCTAATTTTAATAGTTTGGATTTTTTGTTTATTTCACATAAAGGCTGTTCCAGGGGGGAAAACACCTAAAAAATAAATAAAAATATATAATAATCATAATAATATCACCAAGAGGGCATAAACAGGTACGAGGAACAAGGTTTAATTGTGTTTAAATATGGCGTGAATATATTTTTCAGTCGTGTGTGTGTGTGTGTGTTGTGGTGTGGGTGTGTGGTGTGTGTGTGTGTGTGTCTGTGTCTCTCTCTCCAGAGCCCGCTCCGTCAGAGAAAGCAACGTCTCCATTGCGGGTTCTCCCAGGCGTCCTGCAGCACCTCCTGTCCCCCGGCGGTCTCGAGCACTCCCAGCTCGTCCACGCCGTCCTCGTCGCACACGTCAGCACTCCTGCAGGACCCGGCGCTCCTCAGGCAGCTGCTCCCGGCGCTCCAGGCCACGCTGCACATCAACAACTCCAGCGTGGACATGGCCAAGATCAACGAGGGTGAGTTCGCCGGCCCGCGTCCCACATTACTAGCGCTTCATGGATGGACCGGCTCGCCATCGTCATTGACCGGGGGGGCGGGGTGGGTGGGGCAGGTATGCATAGTGTTCACGCTTGGGTAAAAAAAAAAAAAAAAAAATTAATTAAATAAATAAATAAAAGATCAAGGAAAAACGTGTGGTCAGGGGGAAAGCCGGGTGTCCCAATACTTTTGACCACAGAGGGTGTTTTTTTCCACGCTTTTTTTTTAAAAACAAGGAAAATATTTATTCCCTGACATGCGATAGAAGTTCAATTCTTTAATTTAAAAACAAAATGATGTAAAATATTCACACCCGCATTCTTTGTCTCAGTGCAATGGCTTTCAGTGTGTAACCTTGCTTTGTGTGTCTCTCTCTCTCTCTTTCTGTTTGTTGTTTTTTTTTTGTTTGTTTGTTTGTTTTTTTTTTTTCCTTCTCCAAGTCCTCACAGCTGCTGTCACCCAAGCTTCCTTACAGTCTATGCTTCATAAACTTCTCACTGCTGGACCGTCTGCTTTCAACATCACTGCTCTGCTTTCCCAAGCCGCTCAGTTATCCACACAAGGTAAACAAAAACAAAACAAAAAAATACCTGCTGTGGCTCGTTTTTACCGGTTTCCATTGACAAACTCGACCAATCAGAGACGCGGAGGGGATTATTAGATTATTATTAAAAGATTCGAATCCTTTATCGAATGATTTATGATTTAATTACATCTTATTTTATTTTTGGCTAATATGTATTATTTAATGAATGTTTTTCGCTTGTTTATTTGTTATATTGATTAAATCGAGTTGCATTAAATTGATAAAAAATGTAATAATTGTAAACAAATCATTTTTATTAGCCCACGTTCTTATTTCCACATAGTTTAACAAGTCTGTATTTAAGAAACGCAAGATATTTATCGGTAAACAATGCATCGGCTTGCCGTCGGAGCCGCGACGTGCGCACAGAACGATAAATTCGCGAAATATTTCCGATGCAAAAAAAAACAACAACTTGCGTTTAAAACCACCACGAGGGATCGCGAGGCGGAAATGCACATTTTGTAGTCGAAAAATTTATTTTTTAAATAAATAAATAAAAAAACATTGCTTGCCCTTCCCACTTTCTACCAACACTCATGGCTCCGCCCCCTTTGGGCTCCAAATCTTGACCCTAGAAAAGGAAGAATGTGTGCAGTAAGAAATCCAGTAATTAATCCAACTTCTCTATTTTTTATTTATTTATTTATATTTATGTATTATTATTATTATTTGTTTGAAATAAAACTTTGGTTTCTAATCCGTAGCTCAGCAGCCGAGTCAGTCCCCCGTATCCGTAACTCCCGATGCCTCGTCGCCGAAGTCTTGCCTCGTGTCTCCGCGAGTCAGCACGCCGCAGACCAACAGCATGGCCTTGAAACCCCTCTCGAACCCCTGCTCTATGCCGGCTCAAATAAAGGTCAGTTCAAGGACGCAGGTTTTTTTTTGTTTGTTTTTTTGTTTACGGTCATAACGGTCTGGAAGGCAGTTTAAATCCGAACACTTGATGTAACACTGATTTTATTTCCTTAAAGGTCAGCGAGTCGGCGGTTAAATCGGCGCTTCAGCACTCCTCGGACAAAGCGCCGGAGGTGGAGGATCCACGGCTTCAAAGGCAAAAGTAAAATATCGGACTAAAATGTCTGCAGTTCCGTTTAGCTTGAACTTTTTTTGTTTGTTGTTTTTTTTGTTTGTTTGTTTTTTTAAATAATTATTTTGTATCCAGAGCAACTTCCGCCTTGTGAAATTCCTTACTCGAGGACGCCTTTATCAATATGTAAAAAAAAAAAAAAGCATTAATTTCTTTTTATCTTTTATCCTAAAATGGTAAAAAAAAAAAAAAAAAGGCGCCATCTTCAGGTCCTTCTCAGTACTACAGTTTTCACAGAAGCTTCTGACTTGTGGAATAAATATTAATATATAAATATAAAAATATTATAATAAAATTTTAACATAAACCTTTTCCTGTCCTCCCCTAACCCCCCCCCACCTGCCGCACAGCAGCCAAGGTCATCAGAGTTCAGGGCCGAACGGGTGTCTGGTGATTAACAGCGCGCCGGCGTGTCCTCCGACGACCTTCAGCCCGTCTCTAGCACTGCACTTCAACGAGAGTCTCATTCGACACGTTCAGAGCTGGCCTTCTGACCACGTAGAGAAGCAGGTGATCCGCGTCTCCACACGAGTTTCAGAATAAGGCGTTTTAATTTAAAAACGCCGGTCCTGAACCGCGTCCCTTGTCTTCGTGTCGAACCCCTTCTAGGCGGCGAGGTTACGCGAGGAAGTCCACAGCATGGGCAGCCTGAACATGTCCGAGATCTGCGTGGAGCTGAAAAAGCTGCGCTCTCTGGTGCGAGTGTGCGAGGTCCAAGCCACGCTGAGAGAGCAAAAGGTGAGCACGACGCCGCGGGGTTTCCAGCACGACGCATCCTCGGACAAAAAGAACATTCAATACATTATATATATATATATATATATATATATGTGTGTGTGTGTGTGTGTGTATATGTATGTATGTATGTGTGTGTGTGTTGTGTTCTATATATATATATATATATATATATCATATATGTCATATGTGGTGTGTTGGTTGTGTGTTTATATTTCGTATGTGTGGTGGTTTGTGTATATATGTGTGTGTGGTGTGTGTGTATATATTATATATAATATATATATATATATACAATACACACCCCACAATACACACACACACACACACACACACATATATATGTGTTATGTGTGTGTGGTTGTGGGTGTAATATATATATATATATATATACATACATACATATGTACTATATACATATGTATGTATGTATAAGGAACCTTTTTCTGATTCACACACTATGGGCAAAAGTATTGGGACACATTCAATACATTTATACTATATATTATATGTGTGTGTGTGTGTATATGTATGTATGTATGTGTGTGTGTGTATGGTGTATATATATTATAATATATATATATATATCTTATATATATATATATGTATGTGTGGTGTATATGTGTGTGTATGTGTTGCGTGTGTCATGTGTGTGTGTGTGTAGTGTGTGTGATTGTGGTGTATATATATATATATATATATATATATATATATATATAGATATATTACACCGCCACACACACACACAACCACACCCCGCACATACATGGTCACACACACCATATTACATATCTATATATATATATATATTATCTATCTATATATATATGTAAGTAATATGTGTGTGTGTGTGTGGTGTGTATATATATATATATATATATATACACACACACACACACATATGTACAATATATACATATGTATGTATGTATAAGGAACCTTTTTCTGATTTCACACACTATGGGCAAAAGTATTGGGACACGCGACTGTATTCGTCCAAAAACCTTTGCTTGTGTGTGTGTGTGTGTGTGGTGTGTGTGTTGGCATCCAGGGGGAAGAAATTGAATTTTTTTTGTACAGGGTTCCAATGGGTCATGGAATTTCTGGAATATCATGGAATTTTAAAGTGGGGAATTATTTATTTTTTCCAAGGAATATCAGGAATTCTTATGTCACTTAAATTTTTGGTTTCCTCATATCCAAATATATCCAAGTCGGAATTTTCTTTCCCCCCCCAATCACGTTATTTTCCGCTGTTTTTCCACTCGTTACAGTTTTCCGCCATTTTCCGACCGTCAGGAAATTTGACACCAGGCCTTCGAGTGGGAATGTTTGTTTTTCAAGATTTTGTTTGTTTGTTTGTTTATTATTTTCCCTCTCGAAACAGGATCCTCTTCTTGAGACAAGAGATCAAGGAGCTGGAGAAGCTGAAGAACCAGAACTCCTTCATGGTTTGAGAAGCTCCGGATGTCGGTTTAAGTAGAAGGACCTCAGCAGCTGGCTGCCTTTTTCTGAACCGTGGACCTGCAGACTGGACCAGACCGGGCTGGGCTTTCTCTCCAAAAAGCTGGAGAACCAAAATAAATAAATAAAAATAAACATAAAAATAAGATAAAAAAACAAAGCTCTCCACGGGTCACGCTGTCCGCTACACCAAGCTCCCCGAGGTTCATTCATAAATTTCACTGTACATACACGTCTCTATATCGAGTCAATAAGCAGCAACAGCGGGGCGGAGTCGGCGTCTGAAACGCGCTTCGTTTTACCTTTGAGAACGGACTCGCGAATAAACCGCGCTATTCATTCGCTTCCGTAACGTTTCCCTCCCGGTCTCGCACGGCACGCGCATCCGGAACGCGGAACGCAGACCTGGGAATATCAGTCCGGAATAAACATCCGATCAGACACGGAGCGTGTCCGATTACTCGTCATGTTCAATGTGCTTCAAAAACGGCCTTGACGTTATTTATTTTATTATTGTTTTTTTTTTTTTTTTTTTTTTTTTGTACTAATTGTTTTGGTTGGATTCTATTTTTTTTTTTTTGTAACTTGTGTAACACGTCATCTGAGGTCAAATCTTTTCTCTTTCTCTGTGCTTTTAGGGCAACGTTTCTACAACACTGCGTTTTACACCCTAATTCTCACACAGTGCTTGTTTTTGTCCCCCCCCCCACACACACACACACACACACACACACACACACAAACACACACGTTCGGACGTTCGTTATGATTTACGACAGCATTTGCACTAACTGATTTGATATGAACCCACTTTCTGTATCGATCTTTAACCCAACTTATCCGCTGTAACGTACTTAACGAGGCTCAATCCATTAAACCCCATTTTGCCTCTGTCTCAGTCCTCACTGTCTTCAATGAGCTGGTGTATGTATATATATATATTTTTTATTTATATATTATATATATATATATAATAAATAAAGTAAACAAATAGATTCGTTACTTGATACCCGTGTATCAGATGGTAACAAAAAAAAAACACTTGACGTACATTTGCATATTCGGGGGGTATAAGTGTGTGTGTGTGTGTGTGTGTGTGTATGTATATATTATATATATATATATATTATATCGATACTAGATATATATAATATATATATACTAATATCTATCCTATATATATATATATATATATATTATATATTTCTACTCTTTTGAAGGGGTGAAGGGGGGGTGTAAACTTAGTTGTGTGTTTATGTATGGTATGTGTTAATATATTATAGTATATAGAATATATAGGTATATATAATATAGATATATTACCAATGTATATATATTCACATGTGTATGTGTGTGCTTATATATATCTATATAATGCACACACATACATATGTATATACATACATTGTGTGTGTGTGTGTGTATGTATAATAGTATATATATATATTAACATATATATATATATATATATATATATCGCACAACATACACATGTGTGTATATATAGATCTATATATAACCGTGTAATGATATATATTATATATATATCCTATATACATAACACACACCCGAAGTTTACACCCCCCCTTCACCCTTCAAATAGTAGAAAGGGTAGTTAATGTACATGACATTGCCACTGCTGACCAGTAGGTGGCAGTGCAAGTCATTTATTTTCATAACATCATGGTCTTGAAGATATACACAGGGCGAGAAGTTGTTAATTTAGACACAACTTCACTTCCTGTTTGGGAATTTACATCCCAGTACAATAAAGTTTGGATTAGAGACGCGTAGGTAAATCAATTCTAATGGGTAATAATAATAATAATAATGTTTTAATATTTGTACATGTATAATTCTGCTCTAAAACATGTACAAAAAAATCCCAATCATTTATAATTAAATTATAATTATATATAAAGTATGAAATATAGAAATAAAGTACAAAAGTCGCGTTTTGTTTAAATTCCGTATACCTTAAACACAAAGAGGTGTAAATGTCGATCATTCTAATTAAAATAACCTCTTAATTAAGCGATGGGTTTACCAGTGGGCGTGGCCTCGTATGTAAATCGTGCATAAGCGCTGCCTATTTGACGGGTGCCGTCTTGTATGCAAATGAGGCTAGTGTGCGATCCAATCGGCTCGCTCGTGGGAGGAGTCTACAGCCAGGCTGCGCTCCTGCGCTCTGAGCTCGGGGTTCAGATGATCTGTGGAGCTTCAGCGTTTCAGCCCTGGACTTTTTTAGGTCTCCAAAAAGGAGGAAAAGAAAGAGAGGAAGTGAAAGAAAAAGGAGAGGAAGGAGGGGGAAAAAAGAGCGCTTTTTATTTCTTTTTTTTTTGTTTTTTTGGATGAGGGATGATGATGAGGATGAAGATGAGGCTGATGACATTCCTGGTGGATTATTTACCGGATTTGTCTGATCATGTTTGTGTTCCTGACAACGCTGAGACACAGAAGCAGAAGTGTGTGTGTGTGTGTGTGTGTGTAAAAAAAAACAACAACAAACAAATAAACAGTGAAGTGGAGCGCTCTTCATGGAGCGCCTGGTTTCCATCTGGCTACAGCTGGAGCTCTGGGCCATGGCTGTGCTCCTAACCAGAGGTGAGAAGAACTCAACTCCTCATGTCATGGAGGAGTGCTGCATGTGTGTGTGTGGTGTGTGTGGGGTGTGTGTGTTGGTTGTGTGGTGGGAAACCACAGAAAGGAAATGAAGAGAGGAAGCTTGAAAACTTCGTTTGAGCTTGTTTGAAGCATTGCGCATGCGTAGAAAGGATGGAGACGTGTTTATAGATGATAATTACACGTGTAGTATAAGGTTGGAGCGTCATTTTCCACATGTAGTCTCTATGTCGTGTTATAATATCCTTCACTAATTTTGGGATGATAAGGGGATTTTCACACAACTCCACCCATGAAAAGAAAGCACAGATTCCTTTAATGCAGAAATATACATATAATATATATATAAATATATATATATATATATTATATATATATATAATATATATTTATATAATCATACCTCATGGTGGTTAGGTTTAGCACGTTCGCCTACACCGCCAGGTCCGGGTTCGTTCCGTCTGCGATGGTTTTTTTAGGGTTCTCCGGTTCTCACGGTCAAAAACACCTTGGAAATTGTCCCTAGTGTTGATGTGGGTGTGTGTGTGGGGTGTGTGTTGTGCGATGGTCGGCATTCCATCCAGGGTGTATCCGCCTTAATGCCCTAGACGCTGAGATAGACACAGACTCCCCGTGAAACGAGGGAAGATCGGATAAAGCGTAGAAATGAATGAATGCAATATATATATATATATATATATATCCACACACACACACACCAACACATATTATATATATATATTTTTATATATATATATATTTTTTTTTCTGTGCCCAGGGGCGCTGTATCATTCTGAACGTGCTCTGACCCCCATCTTCCAAACACAAGCTGGAATATGCGAAGAAATAAAAATAAAGACTATTCTGTTCTTCTAAATGGACTGAGAGAAATGAATGGACGTATTTGTTTTGTTTTGTTTTGACCGACATGTTTGTTTTGTTCTGTTTAGGAGAAATCCGGTGTTACTGCGACTCGCCTCACTGCGTGGCGACGGGCTACATGTGCAAATCCGAGCTCAACGCCTGCTTCACGCGCATCCTGGATCCCCAGAGCTCCAAATCGCCGCTGTCGCATGGCTGTTACGAGCCGGCGCTGAACAGAGGGAGCGCGTGTCGAGCCGAAGCTACCCACGATGCACTGCGCGTGCACCCGCCGTCGCTCCAGTGCTGCCACGAGGACATGTGCAACTACAGAGGCCCGCAGGATCTCGCCTACGGCCGGGGAGAAAACCTGGGTGAGGGTGCGATTCTCTGCGTCTCAAAAACAAAACAGGAAATCCAATAACTTATATAAAAACAGCATAGCGCGTAAACGTAGCGGACGTGAAGATTTAACTAATCACGCAGCGTTTTATACTTCTGCGTCGCTATGCAGTGACTGTTCCCAAACACTAGTTGGCGGTGGTTGCACTATTTGAGTTTCTGCGCGTAGCAACGATGACACGAAGTGTCACGTCCGACACGAAAATGGACGTGTTTATATTTTCTCTTCCATGATCCTGCTTGTTTTTTCACTTTAAAACGGGCTACGGAGGATACGACGGGAATCACACGGAGACGACCAATCACGACCTCGTAGCTACTTTTTCAGATTGGATGTAGCGTCGGTTATGGCGAAGTTACGGCGTAGGTTATAGTGTAGGTTACAGTGTAGATTACAGCGTAAGTTACAGTGTAGGTTACGTATTGTGGGTTCAGTGTAGGTTATTGTTAGTTATTGTGTAGTTATTGTAGGTTATGTGTAGGTTACGGTATAGGTTATGTGTAGGTTACAGTGTAAGTTACGGTGTTAGGTTATGGTATAGTCAGGTTGGTGTAGCTTTGCATTGTAGGTTAGGTTACGGTGTAGGTTATAGGTTGCGGTGTAGGTTGTGCAGTTGTTAGGTTTAGTTGTAGGTTATGTTGTAGGTTATGGTGTAGGTTACGGTGCAGGTTATGGTGTAGGTTACATTGTAGGTTATACTGTAGGTTACGGTGTAGGTTATAGTGTAGGTTACGGTGTAGGTTACAGCGCAGGTTGCAGCGGCGGTCTCGATACACGACGTCTTGTAATCCCAGTCCTCAGACCAACTCCAGTTTCCCCCTGGCACTCGCCCCATGGCGCCCCCAGTGGACCAGCGCTAAGAGTCTCTGGCTGCCGGGATCGGCCTGTTTGATCTTATCGCAGGTGATGCAGCATCCCTCGTGTCCTCCCGCAGGCACCATGCGCTCCAGGTCGAGTTTGGCCAGATGCTGGCCGTGGAATCCGTAATGGAGGCGAGAGAGCATCTCGCGATGGTGAGCTGCTGCCTCAGGCGCCGTTTTCGTCGCTCTCCTTCTCTCTCCTTCTCTCTCTCCTTCTCTCCTTCTCCCTCCCTCTCTCTCTCTCTCTCACTCTTTCTCTCTCTCTCTCCCTCCCTCTCTCTCCTCTCTCCCTCTCTCTCCCTCTCTCAATCCTCTCTCTCCTCCTCCCTCTCTCTCTCTTCCCCATCTCTCTATCTCCCTCCCTCTTTCTCTCTCTCCTCTCTCCCTCACCCTCTCTCCTCTCGCTGTCTCTCGCTCACCCTCTCTTTCTTCTCTCCATCTCTCTCTCTCTCACTCTCTCTCCCTCTCCAAAAGTGCAAAACTGTAACTCACGTCTCTCCGCCTCTTTTTTAAAGATCCTTCAGTCCAGTGAGAGGTTGAGGTGTGAGCGGTGAGCAGTGCTCTCGTACCACATTCAAGTAAAGTGCTTTAACAGCAGCAGCAGCAGCGGCGGTCCGGATACACGACGTCTTGTATCCCAGTCCTCAGACCAACTCCAGTTTCCCCCTGGCACTCGCCCCATGGCGCCCCCAGTGGACCAGCGCTAAGAGTCTCTGGCTGCCGGGATCGGCCTGTTTGATCTTATCGCAGGTGATGCAGCATCCCTCGTGTCCTCCCGCAGGCACCATGCGCTCCAGGTCGAGTTTGGCCAGATGCTGGCCGTGGAATCCGTAATGGAGGCGAGAGAGCATCTCGCGCCGCTGCTGCCTCAGGCGCCGGTTCTCGCCGCGCAGCATCCGCAGGGCCAGCGTGATGAGGAGGACCAGCACGAGGCCGCCGGCGATGGGCACGGCGATGACGGCCGCGCGGAACCACACCTCCTTGGCCGAGGGGATTTCCTGCACGCGGGCGATTATCCGCCGCCCGCCTTCGGCCTGAGCATGACCTCGATGATCTGCGGGGAAAAAAAGGTTCTTAAAGTCCAAACTCCGGTCCGACCAAATCCATCGTTCACAAAGTTTCTACGCTCGGGCGGTACGATTAATCAGGGGAAAAATATCACGATCCATACATTCGTTTCCATTTATTTGGCAGACTTACAACAGGGTTAAGGGCCTTGCTCAAGGGCTCCCCTAGTGGCTGTTTGGTGGTGGTGCTAGGAAGAAGCCAACCACTGAGCTACAAACCACCTGTGAAGGGCATACATGACCTCCTTACTAAACGACGCAGAGGCTACTTCGTATCCTATGCGTCGATGACTACCTTACACCGTAACCTACACCGTAACCTACACTATAACCTACACATAACCTACACCGTAACCTACGCTACGTAACCTACACCGTAACCTACACCGTAACCTACGCCGTAACCTACGCCGTAACCTACACCATAACCTACGCCGTAACCTACGCCGTAACCTACAATGTACGCTACACCATAACTTGCACCGCAACCTACACTGTAACCTACACCATAACCTACAATGTAACCTACACCATAACCTGCACCGTAACCTGCGCTGTAACCTACACCGTAACCTTCACTGCAACCTGCGCTGTAACCTACACCGTAACCTACACTATAACCTACACCGTAACCTACAGTATAACCTACAATGTAACCTACACCATAACCTGCACCGTAACCTACACCATAACCTGCACCGTAACCTGCGCTGTAACCTACACCGTAACCTACGTAACCTTCACTGCAACCTGCGCTGTAACCTACACCGTAACCTTCACTGCAACCTGCACTGTAACCTACACCGTAACCTACACTATAACCTACACCGTAACCTACAGTATAACCTACAATGCAAGCTACACCATAACCTGCGCCGTAACCTACACCGTAACCTACACTGTAACCTACACCATAACCTATACCGTAACCTACACTGTAATCTACACTGTAACCTACACCATAACCTACGCGTAACCTACAATGTAACCTATACCGTAACCTACACTGTAACTTACGCTGTAATCTACACTGT
>JACRUU010000001.1:6384520-6394520 GCA_030449085.1 Kryptopterus vitreolus
CATGGTTAGGATATTGGTTAGGATATTGGCTAGGACATGGTCAATATAGTTAGGACATGGTAAGGACATGGTTAGGATACAATTCGGATATGGTTAGGATATGGTCAGGACATGGTTAATATAGTTAGGACATGGTTAGGATATAGTTAGGACATGGTTAGGACGTGGTGAGGACGGGGTTAGGATGTGGTAAGGACGTGGTGAGGACTGGGTTAGGAAATGGTAAGGACATGGTTAGGATATTGGTTAGGATTATTGGCTAGGACATGGTCAGGACATGGTTAATATAGTTAGGACATGGTAAGGACATGGTTAGGATATTGGTTAGGATATTGGCTAGGACATGGTCAGGACATGGTTAGGATATGGTTAGGATACAATTAGGATATGGTTAGGATATGGTCAGGACATGGTTAATATAGTTAGGACATGGTTAGGATATAGTTAGGACATGGTTAGGACGTTGTGAGGACGGGGTTAGGATGTGGTGAGGACTGGGTTAGGAAATGGTAAGGACATGGTTAGGATTCAATTAGGATATGGTCAGGACATGGTTAGGATATAGATAGGACATGGTTAGTCCCCAGTTCCGTGCTGAAATCACAATAAAAGCATTGTGACATTGTGAAGGCGGCTCGTTGGAAGCGACATCACCGTACAAGACGAACTGAAGCGACGAGCATGTCCGAGCCCCGTACGCGACCTACACGGTGTAGGGCCGTATCCATTTAACTACACACGGAGCGCTGCGTTTAACACGAACCTTTATGGATCATTGTTAGGATCAGCAAAAAAAATAAATAAATAGTGAGGAGAGAGAAAAAAAATCTGCTTTCCATTTATAAGAAGAAAAGTTGCATAATTAAGTTATGAATAATGCATAAGGCATTTATAAAGTGCTAAAATGCTGATTAACCCCTCGTATACGATCGGTGCAAAATCAAACGCAGCCAATTTAATGCATCCAATGACAGCTGATGAATATTTGATCATATTGGAGGCACTAATTGGGCAATTATAGTATCTGCTTGAAAGCAAAAACAACTTTTTAATTTTTTTATACTGACTTGTAAATAAATTAAGGCAACAAGGGGTTAAGACATTCATATAATCACATGACTGCTCTGTGTAGTTATGAAATTACTTACAAAGCAATTCTGCGTTCATTAAAAATGATATTATTTATATACAGTGTGTTGAAAGTGGTGTGTAGAGCAGGAAGTGGAGCACGTCAAAGAGTGTGGAAACAATAAATACACAGATTTAATCAATTAATACGATAATAACGAGTTAAATTTAAGTTGTTTACTATGATTTTCTCTACTGACACTGCGGAGGAACTTTTGGAACGCACTGTATTTGTACACAAAAACAAATTACTCGCTCGTTTAAATAGACCCATCTTATTCAGTATTAACATCCCTAATGGAGTGTGATCGATGGAAGAACGACCTGCCCAGTCACCGCACCTTGATGCTACCGAACGGCCTGGTAATGAAGCGGACCGGTCCTGCCGCCAGCGACTTACTGCTCTCTTTGGGTCGGTGTGCGTGTGGAGTTCTCCCGTGTTCTCCGTCTCCTCGCTTGGCTTCGGGACTGTCGGATCGCCGCAGCATCTTGCTCGGCGGGGTTTGGTCCGAGGAGTTGTGGAGCTTGTCATGCCGGTGCTCGTTGGCAGAATGACTTTTGGATTGGTACTTAAGGGTCTGGATACGGGACAAGAAAGCACTTCATCAGACCTCATGGTGCATTTTTACCGTTCACTCTTTTGCACTAGGAATAAACCCTGCGATAATCGCTAACATTTGATATATCATCAGCGTGTCATAGTTTGCCGTTGATCTTCCAGGAAAGTGAATGGGACAGACATGCCAACCAATCTATATGTAAATATGTAAACACAAACTGGACACGCATACAAACACTTTTTGACAAGCATCAATTGTGCTACAAATACTAAATTTAATTAGTGTATATATATATATATATATATATATATATATCTATATATATATATATATATATATATATATATATATATATATATATATACATACATACATACATACACACACACATACACTCCCGTACTGTTTACATTATGTCTTTGCACAAGTCAAGTCACCATACTGCTGCTACAATCACTCAATTGTGCTACAAATTTTTTTTCATTTTTCAAATTCATTCATCTTCTAGCGCTTTATCCGATCTTCCCTCGGGTCACGGGGAGTCTGTGTCTATCTCAGGCGTCTATCGGCATTAAGGCAGGATACACCCTGGATGGAATGCCAACCCATCGCAGGGCACACACACACACACACACACACATTCATACACTAGGGACAATTTTCCAAGGTGCCAATCAACCTACCGTGCATGTTTTTGGACCGGGAGGAAACCGGAGAGAACCCGGAGAAAAAACCTCCTTGAGGCACGGGGAGAACATGCAAACTCCACACACACATGACATGACGAGACGGGATGACGAACGGGATTTCGAACCCGGATCCTGGCGGTGTGAGGCGAATGTGCTAACCACTACGCCACCGTGCCTCCTGTGCTACAAATACTAAATTTAATTTGTGTGTGTGTGTATATATATATATATATATATATATATATAGATAGATATAGATATATATATTATAGATATATATATTTTACATATATACACACACATATATACTCGCTTACCGTTTCTGTTTACATTCGGTCACCATACTGCTACACAAAAACACTCAATTGGTGCCCCAAATACTAAGTTTAATAGTAGTATATATATATATATATATATATATATATATATATATATATATATATATATACACACACACACACACATATAGATATATATATCACATACATACATATATATATATATATATATATATATATATATATATATATATATATATATATATATATATATATCTATATATCACACATATATATACACACATACACACACACACACACACACACACTCGCTTACTGTTTACATTCTGTCTTTGCACAAGTCACCATACTGCTTATCCCTGTATTTTCCACATCATTGGGCCGGTGTCAATTTAAGCACCCTCCATATATATATATATATTTCACAAACACAAATAATAACAACAACAACAACAACACAAATGTGACGACTCGCTTTGCAGGCTAAAATCGAGTCAAGTACCAAATACATACCGAGTGCACTCGTTCGGCTGTATAAAGGCGGCGTACTTGCGCCCTAATAAGTGCACATATCTAGGGTGGGCGACGCGCATTTAGGACACCGCCCCGTCCTCTTAGCCTAGCATTGCTTAGCAATGGGCCTGTTCGTCGCTAGCGTTAGCCTATCCGGTGAAATGTTGTACTTGGTGAGATGACGTGTCGGATTGGAGCGTTAATTCGGATTGTATTGTGGATAGATTCGGGTTTACCTGGTAAGACTGGTAATCCCTGCGCTCGCTGCACCTGTGGGAAGGGAGAGAGAGGCGGGGGAGGGTAAATAAATAAGGGTAAAAGTTGATGAGGAAGCGGCGGGTAACTTTTGCGCATATCGGCGCTAGCTTCGGCGTGCTAGCGCTAAAATACGATACAAATCAGCATTCCGGTTTCTTTTCCCGTGTGAATACAGAAATGATATTTTACCCAAAGTCATCCAGACACAGAAAAAAGAGAGTATTTACATCAAAGAGAAGTGAATAAGGTTGAGGTTTTACCCATCAGTGAGTCTCGGTTGTTTCCGTGCATGCATTACCATTAAAGCCGTGTTTCATGTGAGGGCCTTACAGTTCGGGTCTGAAACGTTTATCTCGCTATAAAACACACACTCACACACACACTCTCTCTCTCTCTCCCTCTCTCTCTCTCTCTCTCTCTCAGGGCTGTGCAGGAGGGAATACAAATATGTAAGAACGTATCGAGAAGAAAGTGAAAAGTTACAGAGCCGATCTGCTATTCGGGAGAAAAGCCTCGGTCCATCATCGTCTTCCCTCCCCGGTGCTGCTCGGCGGCGCCCCCAGCGGCGATGCGCCGAATCGCTCCGAATCCAGCCTCTGTGTAGACTGACTCGGATCCGAACACGCAGGAGCCAAATACACCCAATACACTAAATAGACCAAATACACCCAATACAGCAAATACAGTAAATACACCAAATACACCAAATACACCAAATACACCCAATACACCCAATACACCCAATACACTAAATACACCCAATACACCCAATAAATACACCCAATACACTAAATACACTAAATACACTAAATACAAATACACCCAATACACCCAATACACTAAATACACCCAATACACTAAATACACCCAATACACTAAATACACTAAATACACTAAATACACCCAATACACTAAATACACCCAATACACCAAATACACCAAATACACCAATACACTAAATACACCAAATACACCAAATACAACAAATACACCAAATACACCAAATACACCAAATACACCAAATACAACAAATACACCAAATACACCAAATACACTAAATACAACAAATACAACAAATACAATAAATACAAATACAACAAATACACCAAATACAACAAATACACCAAATACAACAAATACACCAAATACACCAAATACAACAAATACACCAAATACAACAAATACACCAAATACACCAAATACACCAAATACAACAAATACAACAAATACACCAATTACACCAAATACACCAAATACAACAAATACACCAAATACACTAAATACAACAAATACACCAAATACAACAAATACACCAAATACAACCAAAATACACCAAATACACCAAATACAACAAATACACCAAATACAACAAATACAACAAACAAATACAACAAATACAACAAATACACCAAATACAACAAATACAAATACAACAAATACACCAAATACACCAAATACAACAAATACACCAAATACACCAAATACACCAAATACACCAAATACAACAAATACACCAAATACACCAAATACAAATACACCAAAATACACCAATTACACCAAATACAACAAATACACCAAATACACCAAATACACAATTCTCTCATATTTATTTATATTTTTTAATGTTACAAACAGGATAAACAAATACTAACACTCATCATACTTACCTACTGCATGACGGAGCGAACGCAATAAATAGATATATAGATAGATAGATAGATAGATAGATAGATAGATAGATAGATAGATAGATAGATAGAAAGACAGACATATAGACAAAACAGATAGATAGACAGTCCAGTCGGACATATAGCCAGATAGATAGATAGATAGACAGTCAGATAGATAGATAGACAGACAGTCCAGTCAGACATATAGATAGATAGATAGATAGATAGATAAATAGATAGATAAATCAGTCATACATATAGCAAGCTAGATAGACAGACAGGCAGATAGATAGATAGATAGACAGATAGACATAGAAAGATAGTATCTGTATTCTTATATATCACTCTATCTATCTGTCTGTCCATCCATCCATCCATCTATCTATCTATCTATCCATCTATCTATCTATCTATCTAACACATAGTGTGTATGTTTATTTGCAAACGTCTAATTATTATTATTATTATTATTATTATTATTAGGAATTGCCCTTACACCAAGAACGTCTTTTATGAATAAATGAATTATATAAACTGTATATTTGATGGATTTTAGCATTCACATTTTACCTTTAAATATTTGTAAATCTAAAGAATCGAGTGGAGATAAATAAATAAAATGTTGAATAAGAAGTGGATTGTCAGTGTTGCGTCACTGCATGTGAGATTTATATACAGACATGTTGATGGTGATGTTTGTCATGCTGTCGCTGGATGTGGGTCAGTATTGATATGTGACTTGGTGTCCAAACAGCCGAAAACAGAATCACTTCCCCGGAGTGTAAGTAAACATTTTAATGCAAATCTACGATTTTATTTGTACTCTGATCATATAATGAGGTTTGTCTGGCCTGCATAATGGAGGTTGTAGATACAGATATCGAGACATATTACATAGTATTTCAAATAAAATTAATAAATAAATAAACAAATCTGCAGTAAAGTCAGTAAATATAATTACAGAGTGAATGGATATTGATATGGATAATAATGATAAAAGGTTTAGATGAAAGAAAAAACGTGTTTTAAAGAATTAACTCATGTGATATAGAGAACATGTTTGCCTTTTCTTGTCTTATCAAGTGAAAATTGTATTCAGAAGTCGTATCTATGCATAATAAGTATGTTTATGTATTTAACACATATATTTTATATTTATGGAAAAAATAATTTTAAAATGTTATTTTATCAAAGAGAGAGAGAGAGAGAGAGAGAGAGAGAAGACGTGCAAATAACAGCGACACGAAAACGTGCCGAAAAATATTTATTTATATATATATATTTTCGTATTTATTTATTATATTTATTTATTTGTTTGTTTATTGTAACATATTTATTTGTTGTACATATTTTTCGGCACTTTTGCATATAAAGATCTTTATTTATTGACCATATTTGACATATTTTCCGTCACTTTTGCACATAACGATGTTTATTTGTTGTACATATTTGCATATTTTTCAGCACATTAACATTTTATTGTAATACAATTACAATTCAAAGCACTTAAAAATGTCACATGTAAGAAAACAAAAGATCACATTTGAGGCACAAATAAACAGCAACAAACGGTTTTATTTACAGAAAGGGAAGTAAATAAAACACAATAAAATCAGTCTGAGCTGAATTTTATACGTTATACTCACAAAAAGTGATCTTTATGACGAGATTATTATTATTATTGATTTTATTTCTTTAAAAGTATATATTTATTTCTTTATTTATTTCTTTATTTATTATTATTATTATTATTATTATTATTATTATTATTATTATTATTATTAACCTTGGATTATTGTGACGCAATTTTCAGAGCTGACCAATAGAAGGCGAGAGTTTGGACCCGCAGCGATTTCTCTATCTGCCATGGCGGAGTTTCTCCACTAGATGGGGGTATAGTCGCTGAAATAAAGTGAATTATGTGTCTGGTGAAAACGATTTAAACACTAAATCAAATAAATGAAAAAAAGAAAGAAAGGAAACGTCAGGCACCAAAACACGCCGTGGTTTCTCGAATAACAACACACGCAAGTCGGTAATGATGTCATTTTCTTTAAACCAAACAATCCCATTTATTTATTTATTTTTTTTATCAGCTCAAAATCACGCATTTCAGCCAAAGCCTGTTTCTCATTCTCTTGTATTTATGAGACAATTTCGAACCCAAGCTTTTCGTCCAATTTATCATCAATACACTTTGTTTTGTGCGATATGGAAGGCCCGCTCTCCCTCGCTCCTTTCCTCCCTCGCTCCTTTCCTCCCTCGCTCCTTTCCTCCCTCCACACCCGGCCTTCAGCTCCGGTGAAGACATGATGTGCATCTACTCATCATGGGAGTACGTTTTCACTCGGCCTGTAATAACAGACTCTGAATCAAGTGTTGTGCCACAACACACAACGAGGACCAGGATTGTGTTACTGTGTGTGTGTGTGTGTGTGTGTGTGTGTGTGTGTGTGTGTGTGTTTTTACATGTTTAATAATATAAACCACATGGCCAGAGAATTTACACCCAAAGTGAGGAGGATGGGTTTGGGTGGATGGAGGAGGAGTGTCATAAAGAGGTCAGTGGAAGAAGGTTTGGGTGGATTAGAGACGGACAAAAGGTGATGAAATTAAAGGAGGCTTGTTCAAGATGGTGGATGGGTGGATGGATAGATGGATGGATGGGTGGGTGGTTGAATGAATGGATGGGTGGATGAATGGATAGATGGATGGATGAATGGATCGATGTATGGGTGGATGAATGGATGGATGGATGAATGGGTGGATGGTTGAATAGGTGGATTGATAGATGTATGGGTGGATGAATGGATGGGTGGATGAATGGATAGATGAATGGGTAGATGTATGGGTAGATAAATGGATGGGTGGATGGATGGATGGATAGATGTATGGGTGGATAAATGGATGGGTGGATGGATGGATGGATGGATGGATGGGTGGAGGGGAATGGCTGGATGGGATGGATGGATAGGATGTATGGGTGGATAAATGGATGGGTGGATGGATGGATGGATGGATGGATAGATGTATGGGTGGATAAATGGATGGATGGATGGATGGATGGATAGATGTATGGGTGGATACATGGATGGGTGGATGGATGGATAGATAGATGGATGGATGAATGGATAGATGGATGGATGAATGAATGGAGGGGTTGGTGGATGGATGGAGGAACAAGCATGCTCAAGGTGTGGATGACTGATGGGATAATAAGCAAACGGATCTATGAGGTCGGATGGACGGAGAATTGTGGAGAAGAGAAGACATGTGAGGGAGCGCCGTAGAGAAGATGTGTTGAGAAGACGAGTGCAGGAAGACGAATGGAAGGAGGAAAAATCTCAGTGGAATATAAAAGAGGCTTTTTTGGAGGCATTGGTGGACTTGAATGATGTTCTACCTCTTATCTAAAGAGCCTTCCAGTTTTTCATCACTAGAACGTATGAAGGACGTTAAACATGTAGGAGACAGACGACAGATGTGTGTGTGTGTGTGTGTGTGTGTGTGTGTGTTGATTCTTTTCTTGCTAGGTGAGTGCAGTATGCTGGGCAATCTGCTGTATGGACTCAAGCCTTACATGGAGGCTACAGAAGACAGCAGGTTCCTTCAGGACATCCTTCAGGACTCCCTGCACCTCCTCGTCAAGGTAAAGATCTCCATAAAGATCTTCATGACTTTAATAAAAGGAACATCAGTAAATCCTTTCAAATTTCCTCAACAATCCAAACTACTATGATTTATAACGTTTTAGGAATCGAAAAAAAACGGTTCCGATTCTGGAATCGGATACTTAAGATGAAGAATCGGATACGTGTTATACAATTTAAATTTCTAGTCCTCTTAGTGATTCCTGGACGCATTTTTTTTTTGCCACCTGGCAATCTGCCAGGACCTTCTACAAGTCCAATCTGCCAGGACCTTCCACACGTCCAATCTGCCAGGACCTTCCACGCGTCCAATCTGCCAGGACCTTCAATACTTCCAATCTGCCAGGACCTTCCATACATCCAATCTGCCAGGACCTTCAATACTTCCAATCTGCCAGGACCTTCCATACATCCAATCTGCCAGGACCTTCCACACGTCCAATCTGCCAGGACCTTCCACGCGTCCAATCTGCCAGGACCTTCAATACTTCCAATCTGCCAGGACCTTCCACACGTCCAATCTGCCAGGACCTTCCACGCGTCCAATCTGCCAGGACCTTCAATACTTCCAATCTGGCAGGACCTTCCATACATCCAATCTGCCAGGACCTTTCATACATCCAATCTGCCAGGACCTTCCACACATCTTATCTGCCAGGACCTTCCATACATCTAATCTGCCAGGACCTTCTGTGTGTGTCCAATCTGCCAGGACCTTCCACACATCTTATCTGCCAGGACCTTCCATACATCCAATCTGCCAGGACCTTTCATACATCCAATCTGCCAGGACCTTCCATACATCCAATCTGCCAGGACCTTCCATACATCTAATCCGCCAGGACCTTCTGTGTGTGTCCAATCTGCCAGGACCTTCCACACATCCAATCTGCCAGGATATACTGCATGTTCAATCTGCCTGGATCTTCCACACATCTAATTTGCCTGGACCTTCTGAGTGTCCAATCTGCCAGGACCTTCCATACATCCAATCTGCCAGGACCTTCCATACATCTAATCTGCCAGGACCTTCTGTGTGTGTCCAATCTGCCAGGACCTTCCACACATCCAATCTGCCAGGACCTTCCACACATCTTATCTGCCAGGACCTTCCATACATCTAATCCGCCAGGACCTTCTGTGTGTGTCCAATCTGCCAGGACCTTCCACACATCAAATCTGCCAGGAAATTCTGCATGTTCAATCTGCCTGGATCTTCCACACATCTAATTT
>JACRUU010000001.1:6399520-6409520 GCA_030449085.1 Kryptopterus vitreolus
CTCCATCTGTTCTCCATCCTCAATCCTCAATCCTCCTCCATCTGTTCTCCATCTCCATCCTCAAAATCCTCCTCAATCTGTTCTCCATCTCCATCCTCAAAATCCTCCTCAATCTGTTCTCCATCTCCATCCTCAACATCCTCCTTCATCTCAACATCCTCCTTCATCCTCAATCTGTTCTCCATCTCCATCCTCAAAATCCTCCTCCTCCATCTGTTCTCCATCTCCATCCTCAAAATCCTCCTTCATCTGTTCTCCATCTCCATCCTCAATATCCTCCTCCATCTGTTCTCCATCTCCATCCTCAACACACATGTCCAAGCCATCTCCATCTCCATCCTCAACATCATCCTCCATCTGTTCTCCATCTGTTCTCCATCTTCATCCTCAAAATCCTTCTCCATCTGTTCTCCATCTCCATCCTCAACACACACGTCCAAACCATCTCCATCCTCAACATCCTTCTCCATCTGTTCTCCATCTCCACCCTGCCTGCACTCGTTTCTCCACTCTCTCCACCCTGCCTGCACTCGTTTCTCCACCAGCTCCACCCTGCACTCTTTTATTCACTTCTCCATCCTACCTGCACTCTTTTCTCCACCCGCTCTCCTGACCCGCTCCACCCTGCCTGCATTCTTTTATTCACTTCTCCACCCTGCACTCGTTTCTCCACCTGTTCCACCCTGCCTGCATTCTTCTATTCACTTCTCCACCCCGACTCCACTCTTTTCTCCACCCACTCCACCCTGCCTCCACACTTTTCTCCACTCTCTCCACCCTGCCTACACTCGTTTCTGCACTCTCTCCACCCTGCCTGCACTCTTTTCTCCACCCTTATTCACTTCTCCATCCTGCCTGCACTCTTTTCTTCACTTCTCCATCCTCTCCACCCTGCATGCTTTTTCTTCACCGCTCCACCCTGCGTGCACTCTTTTTTCACATCTCTAACACACTCCACCTTGCTTGCTCTCTTTTCTCCACTTCTTCATCACTTTGCACTGTTGTCCCCACGTACTTAAACCCATCCACCTTCACCACCGTCTTCTCCATGCACCGGTACAACAACCACCACCTTCACACACGCTCTCACTCCTCCTGACTTTCATTCTCCACCTCTCCATTTCTCCACAAACAAATCCAATACATTTTTATTTTTATAAATACATTTTAATCGAATTCCTCCTGCACTGTGTTTACAGATGAACATTGTGAAGATGGAGACAGTTCTTCATATGTTTTGACTTCTGTGGACTGAACACCAGCCAACCTCAGGGCCTCATTTAGAGGCAAAAAAAAAGGCAGATTTGCGTGTGATTGGCCAACGGCAGAAAATGTCAACGCTTAGTGAGCCAATGCAAATACGTCTCGTTCGTTATACGTACGGGAGAAAAGAAAGCTATGATTAGCATAACGTAACTATATACACTGTCATTATTTCCTTTTAGGTGGTAAAAATCTCTTATACTGCCAAACCTTTTTTTGTTGTTTTTTTTGCAGATAATGAAAGAACTGAATAGTTTCAAGACCAGATCAGACGTTACGGAGCTGATACACTTGCTTTCTACACCTCATGTCCAGGTAACGTCAAGTCAAGAGGTTTTTATTGTCATTTCAACCACATATATCTGACGCAGTACGCAGTGACATGAGACGACGTTTCTCCAGGACCCCGGTGCTTCTACACAAAACAACATATAACACAAACACAACAACACAATGCTGAGGACGAGACTAAGTTTGTCCTTTCATTCATTCATTCATCTTCTACCGCTTTATCCGATCTTCCCTCGGGTCACGGGGCGTCTGTGTCTATCTCAGGCGTCTATGGGCATTAAGGCAGGATACACCCTGGATGGAATGCCAACCCATCACAGGGTACACACACACACACACACACACACACACACATTCACACACATACACTAGGGACAATTTTCCAAGGTGCCAATCAACCTACCGTGCATGTTTTTGGACCGGAGGAGGAAACCGGAGAACCCGGAGAAAAAAAACCCCCTGAGGCACGGGGAGAACATGCACAAACTCCACACACACATGACCGAGACGGGAATCGAACCCGGATCCTGGCGGTGTGAGGCGAACGTGCTAACCACTACGCCACCGTGCCCCGCACTAAGTTTGTCCTCGCTACATAAAGTGCATCGTGTGCAACCTGGTGCAAACAGCGCAAAAACACAAGACTGTGTTCACAACACAAGACAGTGCACAACAAACAACTAACACAATATAATAAAATAAAAAAACAACAACAACAACAACCTAGTGCAAAGTGTTCCAAAGTGTTCCAGTTTGGCTGAGTGTGCAAAGGAACAATTGGAGCAGCAGTGATAAAAAAGTAAGTGTGCAAAGGAACAGTTTGGCGAGTGTGCAAAAGGAACAATGATAAAAAGTGGATGTGCAAAATGTATGTAAAAAAGTAAGTGTGCAAAATGTGCAACACTGTCAGTGAACAGTAACACTGTCGTCAGTGAGAGCAGTGTGTACAATACACATGTAAAGACCAGAGATGAGGTAGATAAATAATATAGCAGTGGATGGTGTGTGAGTGTGTGTGTGTGTGTGTGTGTGTGTGTGTGAGTGTGTGTGTGAGTGTGTGTGAGTGTGTGTGAGTGTGTGTGTGTGTGTACGTGTGAGTCCAGTTCCAGTTCTATGTGTTGAGAAATCTAGCGCTGTTAGTGTGTTAGTGTAGCGCGGTTAGTGTTTTTCCACACCTGCACTCGTTCCTGCAGGAGCCCCCCTAGCTGAGGACAGCGATCGGCGCGACAGGGTTTGAAGACGCCTCGGGAAAACGTAAGACCACTTCCCCACACGAAGGAGTTCCGTTCCAAGAGTTCCTTCGTAGTATGAATTTGTTCGGAAGTTGTTCGTTATCGACTACGCCCGCTCCACCCTGCACTCGTTTCTCCACCCGCTACACCCTGCACTCGTTTCTCCAACCCTACACCCTGCTACACCCTGCCCAAACTCGTTTCTCCACCCGCTACACAACCTGCACTCGTTTCTCCAACCACTGCTCCACACCCTGCCCAAACTCGTTTCTCCACCCGCTACACCCTGCACCGTTTCTCCACTCGTTTCTCCACCCGCTACACCCTGCACTCGTTTCTCAACCCGCTACACCCTGCCCAAACTCGTTTCTCCACCCGCTACACCCTGCACTCGTTTCTCCAACCGCTACACCCTGCACTCGTTTCTCCACCCGCTACACCCTGCTACCACCCTGCCCAAACTCGTTTCTCCACCCGCTACACCCTGCACTCGTTTCTCAACCCGCTACCACCCTGCCCAAACTCGTTTCTCCACCCGCTACACCCTGCACTCGTTTCTCCACCCGCTCGTTTCTCCACCACTGCACTCGCTCCACACCCTGCCCAAACTCGTTTCTCCACCCGCTACACCCTGCACTCGTTTCTTCTCTTCTCAACCCGCACTCGTTTCTCCACCCACCCTGCCCAAACTCGTTTCTCCACCCGCTACACCCTGCACTCGTTTCTCAACCCGCTACTCGTTTCTCCTTCTCCCCCCTACCCACCAACCCGCACCTCGTTACTACACCCTGCACTCGTTCTTACCCCACCCCTGCCCAAACTTTCTCCACCCGCTATCAACCTACAAATTTGTTCTCCAATGCTCCACCGTCCCACACTCGTTCTCCACCCGCTCCACCCTGCATCGTTTCTCCAACCACTACACAACCCACCTGCCTGTTTCTCCACTCGTTTCTCCACCCGCTCCACCCTGCACTCGTTTCTCCACACATACCACCCTGCACTCGGTTCTTCCACTCCGCACTTTCTCCACCCGCTACCCTGCCCAAACTCGTTTCTCCACCCTCCCACCCTGCACTCGTACTACCCCCCGCTCCACCTGCCCAAACTCGTTTCTCCACCCTACCACCCGCTACCCACCCTGCCACTTCTCACCCGCTCCACCCGCACTCTCCACACTTGTTTCTCCACCCGCTACCACCCTGCCCACTCTTTTCTCCAACCTCCACCCTGCCCGTTTCCACCACTCAACCCAAACTCGTTTCTCCACCCGCTCCACCCTGCACTCGTTTCTCCACCCGCTCCACCCTGCACTCGTTTCTCCACCCGCTACACCCTGCCCAAAATCGTTTCTCCACCCGCTACACCCTGCACTCGTTTCTCAACCCGCTACACCCTGCCCAAACTCGTTTCTCCACCCGCTACACCCTGCACTCGTTTCTCCACCCGCTACACCCTGCCCAAACTCGTTTCTCCACCCGCTCCACCCTGCACTCGTTTCTCCAACCACTACACCCTGCCCAAAATCGTTTCTCCACCCGCTACACCCTGCCCGTTTCTCAACCCGCTACACCCTCCCAAACTCGTTTCTCCACCCGCTCCACCCTGCACTACCCGTACACCCTGCACTCTTTCTCCACCACCTCCACCCTACCCCTGCCCACCCCACTCCCGGTTTCTCCCCTGCACCGTTTCTCCACCCGCTCCACCCTGCACTCGTTTCTCCAACCACTACACCCTGCCCAAAATCGTTTCTCCACCCGCTACACCCTGCACTCGTTTCCCACCCGCTCCACCCGCTCCTGCCCAAAATCGTTTCTCCACCCTCCACCCTGCACCAAACTCCACCCTGTTTCGTAGTATGAATTTGTTATGAATTTGTTCGTAAGTTGTTCGTTATCGACTGCTGTATACACTAAGTGCCGTACTTACCATGGAATGCGTGTGTGGATGGTGGGAAAAGGACTAGCGACTAGCTGGCGGCACTTTTTTCAAAAATCCGAACAAAGTATTTGTTATGGAGGGAAATGTTACTCTAAAAAAGAGTTTTTGTTTGGTGCTAGCTATTGTTAGCGAAAAAACGCGGCTCGATTGATGACGACGTGTTTCAACCAAGGAGTTTAGATGAGTATGGAATCCATAATAGCCTTCGCAGAACCTTTTCCGGGTCGTCCCGGAATGTTAGGGTTTGGATGGAGTCTGATGATTCTCTTCATCAACATCCCATCAATCATCAGTGGGACGTGGTGTAGCCCAGTGGTTAAGGTGTTGCCCTCTGGTCCGGACAATCACGGGTTCAAACCCCACCACCACCAAGCTGCCACTAGTGGGAGCCCTTGAGCAAGGCCCTTAACCCTCAGTTGTAAGTCGCTCTGGATAAGGGCGTCTGCCAAAATGCCGTAAACGTAACACAGGGTTTCAGCTTGTCGTTTTTTTTCCCCCCTGAGGTAACCGAATTGTAACCGAAGAGACGTATCTGTATAGCTTGTGCTACAGGATTAAATGAACAAAATTAACCCCCGAAAAAAAATAATAAATAAACAGTTTGAATGTTCGTTCCAGGATGATTGGATGACTCACGAAAAATCCCAATCACAGCTGGAAATGAAATAAAAATGGAACGGGAGAAAAATGGAAAATATACAAGGAAATGGGAAATCAACGGGATGGATATTGTATTTCCCGTTCGCCTTTTCCACTCCCGCGTCATTCCCAAACACAACTTCCAATTAGTCTTCTTTTTTTGTTTTTTTTTTTAAACGTTCCCTTTCCATTTCCAGACCGATCTTTAACCGTCACTCAAGTCTGACGAGAGGCTTCCAGACTCAACCAAAATGCCAATGGAAATATTCAATAAAAAATAAGAAAAGACAGCAGCGATGACACCGTTTGGCTGCTGGACTCGCTGCAGGGAAAAAAACCCACCAGACGCTGATTAATGTCAATTACGAGAGTACAAACAACCCGTGAAACTAAAACTCGTCGGGAATGTTTTCGGTATCGTGTCTAACTGCGGCTGTCACGTCGGGATAAAAAATACGATGTACTGACATCCATTTCTGCTTGACTTAATGCTGTTTTTTCCATCGCAAAAGCCCGGATTTATGATGTTCTGAATCAGTTTTTTGGTGTAACAACAAGTTTATCCGTCATCGGGTAATCAGGAGGCCGGGCTCGGTCCAAAGGAAGCAGTTTGACAGCTAAAATAAATAAATAAATAAACATGGAAACGATACATTTCCAAACTTTGCTTTTTTTTATACCGTGTTGTTTTGTTAGGGATATTTGTCTGGCTGTAAATAAGCCTTTTTGGGGCTCTAGATCAAATGCTAGCCAATTAATACTAGCTAGTGTGGGTATAATCGCTAATACCTGCTAGCTAGAATAGGTATACTCGCAAATGTCTGCTAGCTAGCATGGATATAATAGATAATGCTTGATAGCCTAGCATAGGTATAACCGCTAATGTCTGCTAAGATAGCATGGGTATAATCACTTATGCCTGCTAGCCTAGCATAGGTATAATTGCTAATACCTCCTAGCTAGCGTGTATATAATCGCAAATGTCTGCTAGCTAGCATGGGTATAATCGCTAATGTCTGCTAGCTAGCATGGATATAATCGCAAATGCCTGCTAGCTAGCGTGTATATAATCGCAAATGTCTGCTAGCTAGCATGGGTATAATCACTAATGTCTGCTAGCTAGCATGGATATAATCGCAAGTGTCTCCTAGCTAGCATGGGTATAATCGCAAATGTCTGCTAGCTAGCGTGTTATAATCACTAATGTCTGCTAGCTAGCGTGTTATAATCACTAATGTCAGCTAGCTAGCATGGGTATAATCACTAATGCCTGCTAGCTAGCATGGGTATAATCGCCAATGTCTGCTAGCCTAGCATAGGTATAATCACTAATGCCTCTTAGCCTAGCATAAGTGAAATCGCTAATCCCTCCTAGCTGGCATGGGTATAATCGCCAATATCTGCTAGCTAGCATGGGTATAAAAGATAATGCCTGCTTGCCTATCCCAGGTATAACCGCTAATGTCTGCTAAGCTAGCATGGGTATAATCGCCAATGTCTGCTAGCCTAGCAAAGGTATAACAGCTAATGTCTGCTATCCCGCCTGGGTATAATCTCTTAGCGATGAGATAAAATAATACAAATTCTCCACAGCAGCGCGTTGTTTTTTATTTTTATTTCCACATTCAACTTTCATTCATCCACAGGGTCAAAGTTTACCTCAGGAAACTGTGGGAAGTGAAATGACCTGATAACAAAATCATATTTGTTTGCATTTGTTCTAAATTTGACTTCCCCAATAAAAAACAAAAACAAAAAACATCCCTAGATATATAGCGGTATAGAGAGATGGAGACCGTATGCACAGTGTTTCAGATTTCCTGATAGCATTAGCATCAGTCACGCCTAATGCTCTGAAAACAGGAGTGCATTAATCCATTCCTTATTTGGTCGGATTCTTGTATCGAACCTCGAAGCGGTTCCTCGGGGAGAAAATCAATCTTTAGCGAATGTGCTTTTCCTGGAGACAACACAAATACGCCGAGTGTTCGGGAAGCGTGATTATTATGGCCTTAAGCTAGCACTAGCGCCAATCGTAGCCAATCGAAACGTCGCCGATCCCCTGGACGCCGGTTGGTTTTTTATTATTATTATTATTATTATTATTATTATTATTATTATTTATTTATTTTTCCCCTCGCTCTCCTGACAACTCGAAAGAACACAGAAATACTTTCTGCTCTTTAGAAGACATTGGCTGAGGTCGTAGCCAATTGAAACATCGCCGATCCCCGGGATGCCGGTTGGGTTTTTTAAATTATTATTATTATTATTATTATTATTATTATTATTATTATTATTATTATTATTATTATTATTATTATTATTCATTCATTCATTCATCTTCTACCGCTTTATCCGATCTTCTCGGGTCACGGGGAGCCTGTGCCTATCTCAGGCGTCTATGGGCATTAAGGCAGGATACACCCTGGATGGAATGCCAACCCATCACAGGGCACACACACACACATTCACACACACATTCACACACTAGGGACAATTTTCCAAGGTGCCAATCAACCTACCGTGCATGTTTTTGGACCGGGGGAGGAAACCGGAGAACCCGGAGAAAAACCCCTGAGGCACGGGGAGAACATGCACACACACATGGTGGAGACGGGAATCGAACCCGGACCCTGGCGGTGTGAGGCGAACGTGCTAACCACTAAGCCACCGTGCCCCATTATTATTATTATTATTATTAATTAATTTATTTATTCCCCCCCCCCCCCCTTTCCTCTCCTGACGACTCGAAAGGACACAGAAATACTTTCTGCTCTTTAGAAGACATTGGCTGAGATTCCTGTACAGAAGCTTAACCAGTGACAGCTTCATTCATTCAGCGATTTAGCGATAAAGCGCTACTTGGATCGTTTGTTGCGATTTATTTCCCTCGCTAATTCCCCCCCCAAAAAAAAAAAAAAAAAACGTTCAAAAAAAGAAAATACAGTGATATACGTCCGAAAAGCCAAAGAACAAAAAATCTGTTGTTGAGTGGAAAAGGGTTTTTCAGCCTCATGTGTATTTCCACTGCACATAACCGTGTCAAAAGCCTGGTACAAAAACAAGAATTTTACTTTTATTTTTATTTTATTTTAGGAACTTCTCTCAGTGCATGATATCGTAGCCCAGGAAGATTACGAGCCCAAACTTCCAGCGCTGGCAGGCGAAGACGACGAAGATGAAGAAGACTCGGTCAGGATTATTCGACTGCTGAAAAGCAAAGAACCTCTGGTTAGTTTCTCTGGAGAACTGCGAGATTTTCCTTCCTCACTGTTTTAAGAACGGAATGCATAAATGGACCGGAGTCGCATCCAAGTTACGACTTGCGAGGTGGAATTTTAAAGGAAAACCCTGCCTTTATTTATTTATTTATTTATTTATTTATTTTTACTAAATTAGTTTCATCAGTTAATTTCAAGTTAAATTTTTAAATTGTGGAGCAAAAAAATATTTGCTATTAAATTTATGTATTTTATATATTTTATATATAATTTATATTCATTCATTTATTCATTCATCTTCTAGCGCTTTATCCGATCTTCCTCCGGGTCACGGGGAGTCTGTGTCTATCTCAGGCGTCTATGGGCATTAAGGCAGGATACACCCTGGATGGAATGCCAACCCATCGCAGGACACACACACACACACACACAAACACACACACACACACACACACATTCATACACTAGGGACAATTTTCCAAGGTGCCAATCAAACCTACCCTGCATGTTTTTGGACCGGGGGAGGGGAAAAAAAAAACCCCCTGAGGCACGGGGAGAACTATTCCACACACACATGGCCGAGACGGGAATCGAACCCGGACCCTGGCGGTGTGAGGCGGACAAGCTATATATATATATATATATATATATATATATATATCTATATAAATATATATATACAGGGAAAATTATTGGACTGAGGACAATTTTTGTTTGATCGTTTTCATTAATAATGTAAATAAACATTGATTATAACCTTCAACGCAACACACACTTATTCACTGCGTTGTTTCTCTATAAAGATATAAAAAATTTATAATCTCGACAATAAAATAATTTTAATAATCAGTAATTTTCCATGACAATGTTGATCAGAGTATTAAAAGCTTGAAATATATATATATATATATATATATATATATATATAAAATTGTATTTAATATTTAAATTACTTAACACCTACATGTAAATAGTAACTCCCCAACACTATATATATATATATATATATATATATATATATATATATATATATATATATATATCTATATATGTATGTATATAAACAACTGCTGAACCTTCACAATCCCTCTTTTCTTTCTCCCATCTGAACCATCTGCACTCACATTAATTCTATTTTTTTCTTAAACCCAAAAACACCACCTGTCCTCCGCTTACTGTTTCCTGTACATCAGACAAAACAAGGGTTCGAGGCGTCTCGAAACAGGGCTAAGAAAAAAACGATCTTCCTTTGAAATATTGTGACTTCATTTTCCTGCGAACATCTGGCGAGTAGCGTTCGGAGAGGAGGGGTAAGAGGGGGGTGTTGGGGTGAGGGGAGGTGACATGGAGGGGTGATTTGTCATTTATGAATGGAGCTTTATGAATTCCAGTGGCGGAATGGAAAGT
>JACRUU010000001.1:6414520-6457020 GCA_030449085.1 Kryptopterus vitreolus
GCATCTTTGGAAGGAGCTGAAACATGCAGTCTGGAAAAGGCACCCTTCAAACCGGACACAACTGGAGCAGTTTGCTCATGAGGAGTGGGCCAAAATACCTGCTGAGAGGTGCAGATGTCTCATTGACAGTTACAGGAAGCGTTTGATTGCAGTGATTGCCTCAAAAGGTTGCGCAACAAAATATTAAGTTAGGGGTACCATCATTTTTGTCCATGCCTGTTTCATGAGTTTATTTTTTTACATAATTCTGTTGAAGCATGGTTGAAAAACAATGTCTGACTTTCATTGGTTAACATTTATAGAATTTTTATTTATTATTACTTTTGTCAGATTAAAGTTATTTCTGTGACCATTGTGACTTTTTCTTTCATTGACCAAAGGGTACCAACAATTTTGTCCACGTCTGTACCTATCCATCCATCCGTCTGTCTCTCTATCTATCTATCTATCTATCTACCTATCTATCTATCTATCTATCTATCTATCTATCTATCTATCTATCTATCTATCTATCTATCTATCTATCTATCTATCTGTCTGTTTATCTATCTACCTAACCATCCATCCATATGTCTATCTATCTATCTATCTGTCTATCTATCTATCTATCTATCTATCTATCTATCTATCTATCTATCTATCTATCTATCTATCTATCTATCTATCTATCTATCCATCCATCTGTCTGTCTGTTTATCTATCTACCTATCCATCCTTCCGTCTGCCTGTCTGTCTGTCTGTCTGTCTGTCTCTCTATCTATCTATCTATCTATCTATCTATCTGTCTGTCTATCTCTCTATCTATCTATCTATCTATCTATCTATAGTCTATCTATCTATCTATCTATCTATCTATCTATCTATCTATCTATCTATCTATCTATCTATCTATCTATCTATCTATCTATATCCATCCGTCTGTCTATCTATCTATCTATCTATCTATCTATCTATCTATCTATCTATCTATCTATCTATCTATCTATCTATCTATCTAACTGTCTGTCTATCTATCTATCTATCTAATCTATCTATCTATCTATCTATCTATCTATCTATCTATCTATCTATCTATCTATCTATCTATCTATCTGTCTGTCTGTCTGTCTGTCTGTCTGTCTGTCTAACTGTCTGTCTATTGAACTCTGTCTGTCTGTCCGTCCGCCTATCTATCTATCTATCTATCTATCTATCTGTTTTGTATGATCAGTTTGTTTGTTTGTTTGTTTTCCGATGGTAAATTGTTACACATCTCACTTCACTTCCTGTGTTACAGGGCGCGACCCTGAAACGGGACGAGTGGACGGGTGCCATCGTTGTCGCTCGCGTCCTGATAGGCGGCGCTGCAGACAGAAGCGGTTAGCGAGATTATAACACAACACCATAAACATTCAGCGTTTACATCAGCGTGCCTGCTTTATTTTTATTTAATTATATTTAACTCCAAAACATCAAACTACATTTACAATAAACACTATGAAGGTCGGTGCTCCCTGTGACAATGCGTGCTGCGTTGTGCTGCCATCTGGTGGTGTGTTACAGAATTCGCCTTGAGTCTTTTTTAACACCACCTGTAATTGTGCATGGGTAGTAAATATCACATTAATAACGTTTATATCACGTTTAATCACCTAAATAACGTTATATTTCTCGGATTTGTCCAGGTCTAATACGTCAAGGCGACGAGCTCAAGGAAGTCAACGGCATTCCGCTGGAAGACAGGAGCCCTGAGGAGATCCTCCCTATACTGGTACACGTCTTTCCATGTCATGCGTGATCCGTGTTTCCTAGGTGTTTCGCTTTGTATCGGATCTAACGCTCGGAATGCCATGACCATGACACCACACGTCCTCCAGGCAGATTCCGGGTCCGACGGAGCCGTGACGTTTAAAGTGATCCCGGGCAGCAAGGGCGATCCGGAAAACGCCGACACAGAGGTGGAACTGGAGTTTCAGGATTATTTATTTATTTATTTTTAACGTTATAATGCGAGAAAATGGTGTGTTTATAGATCTTCGTCAGGACGCTGTTCGACTACCATCCCAAAGGCGACCCGGCGATGCCGTGTAAAGACGCAGCGCTGGAGTTCCGGCGAGGCGACGTGCTGCAGATCGTCAGTCGGGGCGACGACGCCTGGTGGCAGGCGAGACGGCTCGGCGACGGCCGCCGTAGAGCCGCACTCATCCCGTCCAGGCAGCTTCAGGAGAAGTGATAACCCGGAAAAAAAAACATTATTCATTTATTCGCACAGATCTGTTAGCATGACACTTTAACGTAAACTATTTGATGTGGGGTTTTAGCACACATGACCGTACTAGCTTTGATCAAATAAATTCGCTTATTAGCAAAAATTGCTCTTTATGTGAGTGTTAGCTTACTTGTTAGCAAAATGTGCTAATGGCTTTAGTGTTAACTTGCTTATTAGCAAACCTAGCTCCTAATTTTAGCATTAGCTCTCTTATTAGCAAGTGTAGCCCCTGATTTTAGTGTTAGCTCTCTTATTAGCAAGCGCAGGTACTGATTTTAGTGTTAGCTTGCTTATTAGCAAACCTAGCTCTTAATTGTCGTATTAGCTCTCTTATTAGCACGTGTAGCCCCTGATTTTAGTGTTAGCTTGCTTGTTAGCAAACCTAGCTACCGATTTTATTATTAGCTTGCTTATTAGCAAACTTAGCTCCTGATTTTAGTGTTAGCGCGCTTATTAGCCAGCGCTGATAATAATTTTAGTGTTATCTTGCTTGTTGGCAAACTTAGCTAGTGATTTTAGTGTCAGTTCACTTATTAGCAAGCACAAATAATCCTCTTAGCTAGTTAGCTTTCTTATTAGTTAACGTAGCTACCGATTATAGGGTTAGCTCTCTTATTAGCAATCGTAGCTACGGTTTTTAGTGTTAGCTCTCTTATTAGCAAGCGCAGGTACTGATTTTAGTGTTAGCTTTCTTATTAGCAAACATAGATACTGATTTTAGTATTAGCTCTCTTATTAGCAAGTGTAGCCCCTGATTTTAGTGTTAGCTTTCTGATTAGTTAACATAGCTACTTATTTTAGTGTTAGCTTTCTTATTAGCAATCATAGCTAGGGTTTTTAGTGTTAGCTAGCCTGTTAGCAACTGTAGGTATTGATTTTATCGTTAGCTTGCTTATAAGCAAACGTCGCTACTGATTTTAGTGTTAGCTTTCTTATTAGCAAACATAGCTACTGATTTTAGTGTTAGCTTTCTTATTAGCAAACATAGCTACTGATTTTAGTGTTAGCTCTCTTATTAGCAAACATAGCTACTGATTTTAGTGTTAGCTCTCTTATTAGCAAGCGCAGGTACTGATTTTAGTGTTAGCTTTCTTATTAGCAAACCTAGCTACTGATTTTAATATTAGCTCTCTTATTAGCCAGTGTAGCCCCTGATTTTAGCGTTAGCTTGCTTGTTAGCAAACTTAGCTACCGAGTTTATTATTAGCTTGTTAGCAAGCACAAATAATCATTTTAGCTAGTTAGCTTTCTTATTAGTTAACTTAGCTACCGATTATAGGGTTAGCTCTCTTATTAGCAATCGTAGCTACGGTTTTTAATGTTAGCTAGCCTGTTAGCAACTGTAGGTACTGATTTTAGTGTTAGCTTGCTTATTAGCAAACATATCTACTGATTTTAGTGTTAGCTCTCTTATTAGCCAGTGTAGCCCCTGATTTTAGTGTTAGCTTGCTTGTTAGCAAACTTAGCTACCGATTTTATTATTAGCTTGCTTATTAGCAAGCACAAATAATCATTTTAGCTAGTTAGCTTCCTTATTAGTTAACTTAGCTACCGATTATAGGGTTAGCTCTCTTATTAGCAATCGTAGCTACGGTTTTTAGTGTTAGCTAGCCTGTTAGGAACTGTAGGTACTGATTTTAGTGTTAACTTTCTTTTTAGCAAACATAGCTACTGAATTTAGCATTAGCTCCCTTATTAGCAAATGGAGCTACTGATTTTAGTTTTAGCTCTGTTATTAGCAAACTTAGCTACTGATTTTAGTGTTAGCTTTCTTATTAGCAAACTTAGCTACTGATTTTAGTATTAGCTTTCTTATTAGCGAATTTAGCTACTGATTTTAGTGTTAGCTTTCTTATTAGCAAATGTATTTTAGCGTTAGCTTACTTATTATCACTCATGGTTTGGTTCGAATCTCACAATGAATTTGTGGTCTCTTAGTTAGCTTAATAGGGAATGCGACTATTTAAACTTTGCCGTTTTATTACCGAACAAATAAACTGTTTCTATCCAGACCGTCTAACGTAATTATAGCTTGGTAAAAGTAGAAACAAAGAATATCTGAAAGATAGATGTTAGATAGCTGGATAGCGTCATGCGTGCTCACTAGAGTGTAAACGTTCGCTAGTTCACTACGGCAGTGATGTTTTTTGGGCTGAACATGGAGACGGTTATGGAAATGCTACAGGTAGTGGTGGATTTAACAAAGCCCCAGAGCTCCTCGATCCCTGTTCCTCTCATCACCAGACGAGGCACAGAGAGAGAAGGAAACAAAGCAGATGTTCTCCTGAGACCCACATAAAGGTATTCGGGCGAACGTTATCGGAGCTCCATCCGTTACAGGACAGGCCTGCGCTGGCCAGTGAGGAACGCTGGGAATTTCTCAGGAGGAATTTGCGCTCCAGTTCACTATCTGTCCAAAGTAATAGCGCAGGTGCCTGTATCTGAGGGGACGGAAAATCCGAACGATGATGGGCTTCACAGAGATGAGGACTTGGCGGAGAGGTCATTCGGAAAGCAGGAGGATTTCATCCTGACTGGGATTAGGGGTTTTTTTTTTTTTTTTAGCGTGAAAGGTGTTATAAACACTGTCGTAGTCGTGGAGCTGGCTGTGAACATGATGTTTTCAGATGTGTTCCTCTGATCTCTCGCTCTACCTCTCTCTCTCTCTCTCTCTCTTTTCTCTCTCTCTCTGCAGGAGAGTGGCTTTACACAGACCTGAGGTTCTGTTCCAGGTGGCGAAAGCTGAGAGCATAAACGCGGCTAAGCGCAGTATGTAACAATACACCCAAAAACGTTTTATTTATTTATATATATATATATATATATATATATATATATATATATATATATATATATATATATATATATATATATATATATATATATATATATATATATATATATAGGGGCACGGTGGTTTAGTGGTTAGCACGTTCGCCTCACACCGCCAGGGTCCGGGTTCGATTCCCGTCTCGGCCATGTGTGTGTGGAGTTTGTGCATGTTCTCCCCGTGCCTCAGGGGTTTTTTCTCTCCGGGTTCTCCGGTTTCCCCCCGGTCCAAAAACATGCACGGTAGGTTGATTGGCACCTTGGAAAAATTGTCCCTAGTGTATGAATGTGTGTATGAATGTGTGTGTGTGTGTGCCCTGTGATGGGTTGGCATTCCATCCAGGGTGTATCCTGCCTTAATGCCCATAGACGCCCTGAGATAGGCACAGACTCCCCGTGACCCGAGGGAAGATCGGATATAGCGGTAGAAGAAGATGATGAATGAATGAATGAATGAATGAATATATATATATTTTTTTTTCCTCTCGAAATCTCCCCCTTTAATAAAATGATTGATTATTTAATATTTATTTTAATTTATTAAAATTTTATTTATTTAATATATATTTATTTATCATATATATATTCATTTCTTGTTAGGTTTACCTTCGTATTTCACATTGAAATTAACAAGGAATTAATGTGAAAGGAAAAATTCCCAGAGTAAAATAATAATGAATTAAAATAATAAAGTAAAATAATAATACAAAAATAATAAAGTAATGAGTAAAATTAAATAATCAATGATTTCATTAAAGGGAGAGATTTTGAGGGAAATATATATAATTAAAACATCTCTTACAATGAGTATTAGACAGATGAAAATGATTAATGTATGGTAATTAATTAATTAAGATAAAATATTTACATTTTTATTTTACTATACATAAGAGCGAAGCCTTGGATTGAACTCCTCTGCCTTCCTATTTGTATCCAAGAGTATCAAATGTTGAACTAATAAATTCATAAACAAACAAACAAATAAATAAATAGCATTACTATAAAATAAGTAAATAAATACATACATATATAAATAGACTGAAAAATAAATATATGAAATATATATAATATATGAATATTACTTTCCAGTAATACATTAAACGATTTAAATTAAAACTATACAAAGGATTTTTTTTTGGTTATTGAACTTTATTTTCAATTTAAAAAAAAAGGAGTGATTTGATTCGTAGGAACCGATTCTGTTTATTATTCAGTATAATTCGGTATAATGTAATATTTTGCTGTTACATAAATATAATGGGGAGCACGGTGGCTTAGTGGTTAGCACGTTCGCCTCACACCGCCAGGGTCCGGGTTCGATTCCCGTCTCGGCCATGTGTGTGGAGTTTGTGCATGTTCTCCCCGTGCCTCAGGGGGTTTTTTCTCCGGGTTCTCCGGTTTCCTCCCCCGGTCCAAAAACATGCACGGTAGGTTGATTGGCACCTTGGAAAATTGTCCCTAGTGTATGAATGTGTGTGTAAATGTGAGTGTGTGTGTGTGTGTGTGTGTGTGTGTGTGTGTGTGTGTTTGTGTCCTGTGATGGGTTGGCATTCCATCCAGGGTGTATCCTGCCTTAATGCCCATAGACGCCTGAGATAGACACAGACTCCCCGTGACCCGAGGGAAGATCGGATATAGTGGTAGACGATGAATGAATGAATGAATGAATGAATAAATATAATGGATATTTCGTCCCTTATTTATGCAGGAAACCCGATAGCAAGGACGCCGTATAGTGTATTTTATTTAAAACGCCATTAAACATAGGGGCTCTTTTTCCATTCAGTGATGTCATGTAGAAAATCCGAACTTCTGAGTCATGATGTTATTTATAGCGATTTTCCAAGTAATCATGAGTTTATTGTGTTTTTTTTCTGCTCTCTGAGGATGGAAATAAGACGAGTTGTAATATTCCAGATTATAAATAATTGAATGGACAGATTCGAGGTTTCTCAGGAGTGAACGCGCGGATGGGATTAAAACTCAGAACCTTCTGGTCACTGAATGTATGAGTCTTAAACACTGAGTTACAGTTCAGTTGTAGCTCACGCCTGATCTCATTCTCATCTCATAGTAAGTTACTAAATAGAGAGAGAGAGAGAGAGAGAGAGAGAGAGAGAGGTGTGAGAGGGTGTGATGTAATGAAAGAATGAGAAATGAGATGAAAGAGAAGAGAGAAAGATGGGATAGAGAGAGAGAGAGAGAGAGAGAGATGGTGAATAGGGAGAGAGGGGAAAAGGGGATAGATCTAGAAATTTATAGTGTAGGAGAGGAAGGATGAATAGAGATAAACTAAAAGGGGTACAGAGAAAGAAAGGGATGGTCTGAAAAGGACAAATAGAGGTAAAGAGGGATAGAAAGTGAAAAAGAAGAAGGAGAGGTAAAAACCGGAACCGATTGGTGTCCAAATATATGTGTCCTGTCTGTCTATCTGTTTGTCTATCTATCTATCTATCTATCTATCTATCTATCTATCTATCTATCTATCTATCTATCTATCTATCTATCTATCTATCTATCTATCTATCTATCTATCTATCTATCTATCTATCTATCTATCTATCTATCTATCTATCTATCTATCTATCTATCTATCTATCTATCTATCTATCTGCCTATCTGTCTGTCTGTCTGTCTGTCTGTCTCTTTCTCTATCTATCTATCTATCTATCTATCTATCTATCTATCTATCTATCTATCTATCTATCTATCTATCTATCTATCTATCTATCTATCTATCTATCTATCTATCTACCTGTCTCTCTGTATGTCACTATCTATCTATCTGTCTGTCTGTCTGTTATCTATCTATCTGTCTATCTATCTATCTATCTATCTATCTATCTATCTATCTATCTATATCTATCTATCTATCTATCTATCTATCTATCTATCTATCTATCTATCTATCTATCTATCTATCTGTCTGTCTCTATCAATCTATCTATCTATCTATCTATCTATCTATCTGTCTATCTATCTATCTATCTATCTATCTATCTATCTATCTATCTATCTATCTATCTATCTATCTATCTATCTATCTATCTATCTATCTGTCTGTCTGTCTGTCTGTCTGTCTGTCTCTTTCTCCATCTATCTATCTGTCTGTCTGTCTATCTATCTATCTATCTATCTATCTATCTATCTATCTATCTATCTATCTATCTGTCTGTCTGTCTGTCTGTCTGTCTGTCTATCTATCTGTCTGTCTGTCTGTCTGTCTATCTATCTGTCTGTCTAGCTACATGTGCAGGAAACCCACCCGAGCCGTGCATGATGTGCTCGTTCCGAACGAGTCATTAATGTGACTCCGAACAAGGAGTCGTTTTACAGAGTGATTCGAGCAAAGCATTGAACAGAAAGCAGCATACGCACTCTCCTAGTGCGAGTCGTTCGTTCTTTTATCTTTGATCTTTGACTCCCCGTACGCACCGGCACACGGGGAAAAGTCACGTCTTCCTGTCGTTCCCCAGCCTGTTTATAGATTCCCTCTGTCCCAGAAATAACAAATAAATAAATAAATAAATAAAAAAGGAACCAACCACCTCATCAATCAATTCCACCATGTAATCTTTCTGCCAGTTTGTTTCCTATATTTGGGACACAAGACATGCAGCGAGAAACACCGCCAGACACCTCTCACCCGGCTGCTCTGTCATTTCCCCAGCCTCTTGGATGTAAACATGGTAATGATAGATGACCTCTCGAGGGAGACGAGAGAGAGAGAGAGAGAGAGAGAGAGTGAGTTTTTTTTTAGACTGGGAATGACATGGGTTTATGTCACAGAGGGAGAAGGTTTTACTGGAAGCCCGGAGCTCGTGGTGTGTGGTCTCGGTCGGGGCGAGCAGTGTCCGTTCGAACCCGTCCGTGCCGTAATGACGCTGGAAATGACGGGTCGCCTCGGATTCACTTTTCTTCACCTGGAGTTCATGAAGTGCTCTGTTTAAAGGGCGGAGAGAGAATTCACTTACAACATCTGGAACATCCAGGACATGACCTCGACTTTTAACCGTGCCGGATGTGTGTGTGTGTGTGTGTGTGTGTGTGTGTGTGTGTGTGTGTGTGTTACATCGTGACATACGTGAAGTGTCGTTCACATTCACCCAAAAGGTGTTGGATAGAGGTGAGGTCATGTAGCAGGAGATCTTTCATACAAGTTCCACCCATGTACAGCACAACCTCATTTGCATATGTGCATATATTTACATATTTAGCTGTGCTCATTTGCATATTGCTACTATTTGCATATCTGGTAGATGGTAAACCTCATTTGTTTGTCCATCCGTCCATCTATCTATCTATCGGTCTATCTATCTGTCTGTCCATCCACCCATCTGTCTGTCAGTCTATCCGTCTATCATCCGTCTATCTGTCTGTCTGTCTGTCTATCCATCTATCTATCTGTCTATCCATCCGTCCATCTAGCTATCCATCTGTCTACCTGTCTGTTTGTCTGTCTGCCTGTTCTTCCATCCATCCATTCATCATCCACCTATCTATCTATCTATCTATCTATCTATCTATCTATCTATCTATCTATCTATCTATCTATCTATCTATCTATCTATCTCTCTATCTATCTCTCTATCTATCTCTCTATCTATCTATCTGCCCATCCATCCGTCTATCTGTCTGACTGTCTGTCTGTCTATCTATCTATCTATCTATCTATCCATCTGTCCGTCTGACTATCCACCTGTCCATCTATCTATCCATCCGTCTATCGGTCTGTTTGTCTGTCTGTCTGTTCGTCTGGCCATCCATCCATCATCCATTTATCTATCTATCTATCCATCCATCTTTGGGTTTCAGTTCTAGTGCTGAGATTTAGTTTAAAAAGTCGTTTGTTTGTTTTTTTTTACCTTGAAATGTTTACAATAACAAACTGTAACAAAACTCTTTCGTTCACGCCGGACAGACGAAACAGACGGAGGTAATCTCTCACTCTTTTTTCTTCTTGTTCGCTCGAGCCGCGAATTCTCCGCGACTTAAAAAATGAGTCACGTAAAACACGTTTTGTCTACAAAAGAAGACAAAGAAAAAAATGGTGGTATTTTTATAACCATGGTATTTCAGTGTTGTGGCGTACCTAAAATAATAATAATAATAATAACAAGTACATTTTCCCGCCTGTAAAGGTTGAGCTATCGAGTGCGAAATCGTCCATTTGTTCTTTTTAACGACATCATAATGCTCCCATTGGTCACTTACACGCTGCAATCTTTCTTTTCCCTGCTAGAAGAAGTGGATTATGTGGCCATACATGGAATACATATGGGTAAGGAAACGTTTGTTTTTTTTTCCGTCCCTTATAGACCGTGTTCTCCGAGAATGCGTTGATCGCCGCTTTAATCTCCCCCATGGCACATATCCATGTCATGATACATTTGCCCTTTCAGAAGCGGCTCAGACGGCCTCATTAATTGTTGATTTATTCCGATCTGCTTTGAGGATCCGTTTGCTAATTCGGGAGGTCTTTAATAGCTCCGGATTGGGTGCTTCGCTCCGGTCCAATGGTGATAAAGAGCTTCGGATCACGGGCGAGTGAAATCGAGGGCTTTTTTTTTTTTGTATGTTTTTTGTTTTAATTGCAAAACCTCATATTGTCCAATCAGGGGGAAGAGGAGGGGCTTGGATGGATCCCTTCAAGAAAACATGCGTAAGGCATTACAACGTGGCCGGCTCGTGACGTTAAAGGCCAAAAAAACAACAACATTGATTTATCGCACCGGTGGTTGATGGAAAAATGCACACCGCCGCTCCGACACTCGGCCCGGAGCGTTTTTTTTTCTTTTTGGTAGCGACATTCTTCTATAAATCTGCCTTTGAAGCCCCGAGATCATCTCGCCGCAATCAGATACGAGCCAGTGCACGGTGGAGAATTCCGAGGGTGGGTGGGAAAGACCTGGAAAAGGTATCAGGAGATCGCAATAGCGTCCAGACATGGAAGACATTAAGACCAAAAAAACAAAAAAGGCTCGTATTTACAAAGCAGATTATTTAATCAGTATGCAGTCGAGCGGGAGCCAAGACACTAATGCACGCTTCAGCCGCCCAGATTTCGCATTTTCTATTTCTCCAGATCTTTGGGATGTTTTCAGGCTCAGGTAGCCGCAGCATGGCGTGCATTAGGTCTGGTTAGAAGACGACCCAAATGGCATCGCTGGAAAGATAATGGCTTTACCATACAGGCTGATGCAAGCGATAAGTCACTCGTTCAGCGAATACGCAGAAGCCGCAGATAAACTTGATGAAGGAGCGTCACGCAGACGTTTGAAATAAAACCTTTTCATACCTTCGGGTTATTTTTGCAACCCAGACCAGATTCCTCCGGGTGGGGCGTGGTGTCTGTCTACTGTGGTCCTTAAGTTCTGGCTTAAACGGATGATGTAATCCTTCTCGCGTGCCAAGAGCAAGCAGGCGAAGACGTGGAGATACACAACTCTATGTTACAATTTCACACTCGTCCTGCATTTCATGTTCGTTTACGTCGACCGGGAGCAGATGTTGTTATTCGGGACGGGGATCAAATTCCAGCCAGTAACAATCCCAGCACTTTCGGGGCCCCTGAGCAAGGCCCCTGTTTTAGTTGTATAAAATATGAGACGATCTAGATAAAGGTGCACAAATTACACAAAGTAATCATGTTCATAATGCGTTAATTAACAACAAATGTAAGAATTCACAAGAAGTTTTTCATTAAAATTTCCAATCATTTTATTAAATATATTTACATGACTTACAACTGAGCAATTGAGGGTTAAGGGCCCCGCTTAAGGGCCCACTAGCGGCAGCTTGGTGGTGGGAGTTGAACCTGTGGTCTTCTGGGCCAAAGGCCAATGCCTTAACCACTGAGCTCCCACCTCTATAACCTCTGTCGCAGTTTATTGCACAGGGCTACTGACCTAATGGTTGTGGGTTCGAGCCCCAGGAATCACCAACAATCCTTGAACACGGCGCCTTAACCTTCTGTGCTCCAGGGGGCGCTGTATCCTGGCTGACACCAGCTTCAAAAAGACTGGGATTCTATTCTTCTAAACATCTGTAAATGTAGTTGAACCATGCGCCTCTTACCGGAGGGGGAAAGGGGGGGGTCACCCTACTTTTAATCCTTACAAATTGGCGTCCCCATGATCTACACAAAGAGCCCGTGGTGATGGTGCATGTTCTCCTGCATGCTCTCCGAGGTCATTACATGAGAAACTCGGTCCAAAACACCAAAGTATCTCTAGCATATAATAAGAGAGCCGGCCGGTCCTACCCACGCATCCCTGTTAGAGTAAAAGCGTGACTTCTGCTTCGTCTCCACAGCCGTCTGGCACGAGCTCGGGCTTCGGTGCAGGTCATGCGTGACGCAGACATAAGCCACGGCCAGTTGGGTTGGCGTCCTCCGAGTTGTTGCTGTTTATGGAGACCGGTTGTGTGGCCTGGTCTCTGGACATGTCTAAACTAAAGGCCCTCGGATCTCTGGAGAGCTTGAGAACCCTTCAGCAGCCGGCAAAAAGACATTGACGTTCAGTCTAATAGAAGAGAGGGTTTAACCATGATACAGCCCCCCCACCATCCTGGAGCACAGAGGGTTAACAGTCTTGCTCAAGGACCCCCAGCTTCTTGTACCCCCTTTCTGAACTTTCTGATCAGTAGCCAAATACCTTAACTGCTAAGCTACACCCTTTGTCCCTCCCCCTAATAAGCAAGGAGGGGGACTACATTTACAGCTTTTAGAAGAATAAAATAGACTTTATTTGTCACATATACAACAGGGTCAGCCATGATACAACCCATCCCCCCCCTCCCCGGAGCACAGAGGGTTAAGGGCCTTGCTTAATGACCCAGCTTGGCAATAGCAGGGCTTAAACCACCAACCTTCCAACCAGTCCCCCAATGCCTTAATCGCTGAGTTACACCCCTTCCCCTTAATAAGCAAGGTGGGGGGGAATTAAACGATCCTACCCACAAGTGAACAAGTGTTAATGTGTGTTCTTTTCCTTTTAGTTTAATGTGCACCACCTCTGTGAATTCACCAGCACCGGTTACATTACACCAATTCGTCATTTGTCTTGAGACACGCTCCTTTTCTGAATAAATCACAAGAGCCGGTCAAATTAAGCGTGAACCTGTAGGGAATTCTATTTCTCTCTCTCTATCTCTCTCCAGGCTCCAGTGTGTCACAACTGACTTCCTGCGCCAAATATCATAACTAGGTTTGAAAATGCATTTTGTCGGCTGCCGGGCCGATTTTCCACGGGCCGTGTCACGCTGCTTAGAAAAAGGCCAAAAAAACATCTCGGGCCGTGGTGTAATTCGTGCACGCGTCAGGGTTCATTTCGGCGTTTCTGCAAAAGCTCCCTGTTAACTGTAGCGGTCGGTGCTCTCGGTGCGCTCGTATAAAATCGTGGATTATGTCGCAGAAAAACAAGCATACATAGTTAAAAGATAAGAAGGATGACTGTCTGGAGAGGGTTTGGCTCAGGGAGCAGGATTGTGGCTTGTCTGGATCATGTTCACGCATAGCTACTACTTTTATGGCATTTGGCAGACGGCCCTTATCCAGAGTGACTGAGCAGTTTGAGGGGTAAGGGCCTTGCTCGAGGGCCCACTAATGGCAACTTGGTGGTGCAGGGATTTGTACCTGCAACCTTCCGGTCCACAGCTCTCCACTTCTCCCCACTCCTCCCCAGAGCTCCCCACTCCCTCTCCAGAGCTCTCCACTCCCTCCCCAGAGATCCCCACTTCTCCCCACTCCTCCCCAGAGCTCCCCACTTCTCCCCATTCCCTCCCCACAGCTCCCCACTCCTCCCCAGAGCTCCCCACTTTTACCCATTCCTCTCCAGAGCTCCCCACTTCTACACACTCCTCCCCAGAGCTCCCCACTTCTCCACTATTCCCTCCCCACAGCTCCCCACTCCTCCCCAGAGCTCCCCACTTCTCCCCATTCCTCCCTAGAGCTCCCCACTTCTACACACTCCTCCCCACAGCTCCCCACTCTTCCCCAGAGCTCCCCACTTCTCCTGACTCCTCCCCACTTCTCCCCACTCCTCTCCAGAACTCCCCACTCCCCACTCTCCCCAGAGCTCCCCACTTCCCTGACTCCTCCCCACTTCTACCCACTCCCTCCCCAGAGCTTCCCTCTTCTCCCCACTCCCTCCCAGATCTTGCCACTTCTTCGCACCCCTCCCCAGAGCTCCCCACTTCTTACCATTCCTCCCCAGAGCTCCCCACTTCTACACACTCCTCCCCACAGCTCCCCACTCTTCTCCAGAGCTCCCCACTTCTCCTGACTCCTCCCCACTTCTCCCCACTCCTCTCCAGAACTCCCCACTTCTCCCCACTCCCTCCCCAGAGCTCCCCACTTCTACACACTCCTTCTCAGAGCTCCCCACTTCTTACCATTCCTCCCCAGAGCTCCCCACTTCTCCACATTCCCTCCCCACAGCTCCCCACTCTTCTCCAGAGCTCCCCACTTCTCCTGACTCCTACCCACTTCTCCCCACTCCTCTCCAGAACTCCCCACTTCTCCTGACTCCCCACTTCTACCACTCCTCCCCACTCCCCACTCTCCCCTCCCCACTCTCTCTCCCCCACTCCCTCCCCCCTCCCCAGAACCCCCCACTTCTCGACACTCCCTCCCCAGAGATGAGCACTTCTCTCCACTCCTCTTTAGAGTTCCCCACTCCCTCCCAGAGCTCCCCAGTACATTTGTATGATTTGAAATCCGAGAATTTATTACTTGACCTCGTTAGCGACCTACAAGAAGATCAGTGTAACAGCACTGACAATGTTGAGGCTGAAGGACTAAAGTGCATCGTTCATACATCTCTATGAGGAAGCAGGAAGTCGACTGGTTTCTGTGGCTAATGTAGGAAACGGTTACGTCCCGTAATATCCAGGTGCCATGTGGAAGCCTGCTGGAAATACTCTGTTCTATATTTGTGGGAGGACATATTTGCCCACACTTGTCATCCTGTAATAAAGGACATACCAACAAAACAGACGACACTATTAGTAATGCGATGGTCTGCTTGATTGACGGGAAGGTTCCAAAGACTACATGTTATCTTCGTATCGCCGAGTCGTACAGTACATCAACTTTACGAGCAATCAGGAGCCTCGGATGCCGGGTGTTTGTGCCTTGATCGGGTCTGGGACGACTTGTCCGGCTCGGTGTTGTGAAAAGGTTTTTTTTTTTTCTCCGACCGGGTTTGGAGCTTATCCCTTATTCCATCCCAAAGCTCTCGACTCCTCCGAAGCGTACTCGAACACTTTCTACTCGTTAATCACGGCCGTTAGCAGCCAGACGCGGCGTATCGGGTGTCCTCGCGTGGAGATGGTGGTTTACGCAGGAGGATTTGTCACCATTAAATGGCAATCAGAGTCTTACGTGTCACGCTAATCTTTCAGTGTGGAACCAGTTAGTTCGGCTCCTCTCTGGACCGCAGCCCAGACCGTGTCGAAGAAACGGCAGCTCAGGCGTTCGTGTTCTGTGGAAAAAAGATTTCACCCAAACATATGACACTATTTTATTGGAGAATGAAATGTACCAATTGGGTAACAGAAAGCATGCTTTGGTTGCACCTAATCTCTGGTGTACGAATTTTCTTTCCATCTAGCCGGACTGAGGAGAAGTTTCCGGCTGGGAAAGAAGGACCGGCGGAGTCACGCGGAATGGAAGAAGCGGGAACCGATTTCCGGCTACCAGGAGGTGGTGCCTTACGCCAGACAGCCAGGAGAAGCGTACCGCCTCGTGCTGCTGGTCGGTGCGTACAAAAAGGCGAAATATGACTTTCCACCACTGTGATTCTTGGATTTGTGCTAATGTTGAGGGAAGGAGTCTCCAGTTTTATTGATGATACTAAAAAAAAAAATGACCGTAACCATAGTGACAGTTTCCATACAGTGTTTAACTCATATGGTACGACACACTACAACATTTATCATTTATAACAGTAGTGCATCATGTTTTGTATTATTATTATTATTATTATTATTGTTATTGTAGCTCAGCAGTTAAGGCTCTGTGTTACTGATTAGCAGATTGAGGGTTCGAGCCCCACAGTATCGCCAAGCTGACACTCTGGGGCCCTTGAGAAAGACCCTAAACCCTCTGTGCACCATATAATTGTTGAACCTGTGCTATGATGCCAGCTTCCTAAAATTTGGCCAGAAATTCGAAGGAAGAATGTTACATGTTTTTCTTCTCTTCTATTGGGCCTTTACAAGATCCCATAAATGAGGTGTTGGAAGCAGTAACATATTATAAATCACTGAGGACTCCTGTCGTCCTGGAAGTGGGAGCTTAGTGGGACGTTTTGGGCCCTTAAGCAAGGTCCTTAACCTTTCTCCAGAAGTGCTTTATCTTGGCTTTCGAACATCTCGGGGAATATGAGACGGAAGAATTTCACCGTGCTGTAAGGCACGACTAAAATCCCTCTTTACGTTCATTTGTTCAGCGGTTTTGAATCCTGTAGAATTCCTGCCCGCTGCACGCTTCGGATATTTATTTCACCATCATCGCTAAAACCCCCTTTGACACTCAACCCAGCGCTTTAACGACCGTCTGAACAGAATCTTGGATGTTTATCTCCACGGAGTCTTGGAGGTTTTTCAATGTAACCCCCCTTCTTACTGATTTCCATTCCTTAAAGCTGAATACCCTTTCCAGAGCAGCGTACGGATATCTGGAAAGTTGCACCGATCTCGGGAACCCCGAGTCTGCAGAACGGGACTTCAAACGGCCGGCTCGGAGCTGGTCGTCCCTTTGGGAGACTGGTGCTCTCAAACATTTTGTCCCGTCTTTGGGAATCCCTCCGTTACACACTTCATCGGGGACGAGGCCCGGAAATGTAAATCACATTTTCTCGAACGTAAATGATGCGACGGATGTAACGGAAGTTGTTCTTTCGACGTACACACATGTATTAACAACCCCATGAGTCTCACCGCCCTCTTACGCACAGGGACTTCTGGACGAGGACGTCCAATCGCTCCGAAATAAAAACGCGCCTCCGTGGAAAATTTATTAAATTCGTCCTTCGATACATCAGAGGTGTGAACAGCGATCTGGCGGCGGCACCGTAGCAGATGTAAGCTTTGTTATTGCTTTAAAAAAAAATGAAAAAATGTAAAAACGCACAGGGGCGCGATAATATCTATTCCAGTACTCGAAGGTCTTCAAGGGATCCTTGATTCAGGCCAAACTATTCGCAGACCGCACGGTCTGATTTCAAAGCAGCTTCATCATCTCAGCAAGGTCAAACCCGGGGTGTCTGCCGACGCAATCCGAAAGAAAACTGACCGCGAACGTTGAACATACACAAAAGACACAAAAGGACTTTTCCGGATTGTCTTGGAACGGTCGGTTGATTTATAGTTTTTTTTTTTCCCATTTGGTTTCTAGCTAGCGAAACGTTTTCGAGTTCGACAAGTCTAGACTTACTTCAAGATTTACAACTTAAGTCTGTAAAACCAGGCACTTGAAAGAAATGTGGGATTTCCTGAATGAAATAAAAACCACATAATAAACGACATAATGAGATGCTCCCGCACAATTAGATTCAGTTCTATACTGTATTAAAACAAACAACACATTTTGTACAAGTGAACTAAAGAAGTCTCGAAAAGTCTGATGTGGTCAGACTCCCTCATCCCCAAAGTCACAATTGAAACGGAATGGTTTGGGATTGGGAATGGGGTAAAATATCCAAAATGGCAACCATTGCAACCATATATATATATATATATATATATATATATATATATATATATATATATATATATATATATATATATATATATATATATATAGGGGCACGGTGGTTTAGTGGTTAGCACGTTCGCCTCACACCGCCAGGGTCCGGGTTCGATTCCCGTCTTGGACATGTGTGTGTGGAATTTGCATGTTCTCCCCGTGCCTCAGGAGGTTTTTCTCCGGGTTCTCCGGTTTCCTCCTCGGTCCAAAAACATGCACGGTAGGTTTGATTGGCACCTTGGAAAATTGTCCCTAGTGTATGAATGTGTGTGTCCTGTAATAAGGGTTGGCATTCCATCCAGGGTGTATCCTGCCTTAATGCCCATAGACGCCTGAGATAGGCACAGGCTCCCCGTGACCCGAGGGAAGATCGGATAAAGCGGTAGAAGATGAATGAATGAACAATAATATTAATAATGAATTCATTAACAGCTTAGACGTTTGAAAAAGGCGATTTTCTCCATCTGAGGCTTCGAATCTGATCTCGCTCGTTTCAATGTGCAAATTGTGAACATTGTGTTCTTGCTCTGTTCATCCTGGATGCTGATTGGCTGTTGTTGGGGATGAAAGGGCCGTACCAGAAACCAAAAGGACAAAGTTGGCGCCTGAAAATGGCAGAATTTCTGTCTGAAATGCCTGAAACAAAGACCACAGTTCCTCATTTCCAGATCTGTTTTAATACGATTTTTCCCGGCAACAGACACTACCTCCAGCCCACCAAAGCTGTCTTCAGTATCCCTCATCTACTCCAAATGAGCAGCTTCTTCTGCAAATTGCTAGTTTCACTTTTCACCCTTGTCATTCTCTCAGGCTTACGTTGGCCTCCGTCACGCCGCATTAACTTCCAATTCGGCTCGGGTTCAATGAGATCCGTTTACCGAGGTATGTGATACAACTATGAAGATGGCACGGAAAGTAAATATACCGTCTTCCTGAACATGTTTGCTCAAGTGACCACCAAGAGAGAGAGAGAGACAGAGAGAGAGAGGGAGAGGGAGAGAGAGAGACAGGGAGAGAGAGAGAGAGGGGGGGGGGGATTCTCTGTATTTAGACAAAACATCCCCTGGAGTTCGGAGGTCTGGACCTCCTCTGGTGTAGGATTACAATGTGGGGGGGTCAGGTGGCTGGAGAAGTCAGAAGAAAACAGAGGAAAGATGGAGTGGACTAGAGAAGGAGGAGGCAGTAGATGGAAGGAGGAGACAAGAGAGGACAGGTTGAGGGCGGAGAGGAAAGAGGAGGCAGTAGAGGGAGGGAGGAGGAGGGCAGGGGGAGGCCGGAGAGGGCAGGAGTAGACTGGAGGGGGCAGGAGAGGGCAGGAGTAGGCCGGAGTGGGCAGGGGGAGGCAATAGAGGGCAGGAGTCGACTGGAGGGGGCAGGGGGAGGCAGAAGAGGACAGGGGGAGGCAGGAAAAAGCAAGGTGAGGCAGGAGAGGGAAGAGAGAGCGCAGGAGCAGACAGGAGGGGGTCAGGGGGAGGCAGGAAAGAGCAAGGGGATGGTAGGAGAGAGCAAGGGGAGGCAGGAGGGGGGGGGACAAGGGGAGGCAAGAGTAGACAGAAGCGGGCAAGGGAAGGCAGGAGAGGCAGGAGTCGACTGGAGGGGGCAGGGGGAGGCAGAAGAGGGCAAGGTGGAGGCTGGAGAGGGCAGGAGTAGACTGGAGGGAGCAGGAGTATACAGGAGGGTGCAAGGGGAGGCAGAAGAGGGCATGGGGAGGCAGGGGGGGCAGGAGGTGGCAGGGGGAGGCAGGAGGAGGTGGCAGGGGGAGGCAGGAGCGGAGCAGGGCGGAGGCAGGGGAGGACAGGGGGAGTCAGGAGGGAGCAGTACGCCTACTCCTGAGGAGGGATTATTATTCTCACTTGTTTCTGGCTTCTCCCTAATGTTCTGTTAAAGCCATTAAAAAAACAAACAAAAAAAAAACATCTATTCCACGTCCGTTTACGAAGGCAGATATTTGTGGAATTCTACTTAGCATCAACACACTGCTGCTGCTCGTGGTGCACGCTTTCCTGAGAGATCGCCACGCCAACCGAGCGTCATGCGAAGCCGCTGGACTCAAAGTCTGTCTTGTTCAGGTATCAGACACATCTTTCATCCCCGCCACGCTAGTCTGGCTTTTCCTCCCCGACAGTGGCTCCGACTCTGTATTCTGCATGTGTGTGTGCACACAATGAATCCTCTGGAATCAATACAGTGTTATCCCGTTCGCTCTGCACTCACACCCCGGTAATGGAAACTTCAGATGGTGGCGTGTTTCAAGGGGGAAAAAAAAGTGCACAGTTTAGATTTCAGACACCCCGTCACAAAGCAGCTTCAGGGTCGGAGCCCTTCAGGGTCGGGTCTGCAAACCATGAGGACATGATGAAAGTGTGGGTCACGATATACACACAGGGAAGGGGGAGCTCAGTGGGTAAGTCTCGGGGTTACTGATTTGACGGTTGAGGGTTCAAGCCAGAAACCCTTCGGGCCCTTGAGCAAGGCCCTCTAAATGTGCTGTATCATGTGCTCCCAAACGTTATTGGGATAGGAAGTTCACTGTATCCACTGATTACATGTATGTGTTTTGTGTGTATCCGTTACAGGGCCCCGTGGTGTCGGTGTGACCGAGCTGAAAAGGAAACTTCTGCTCTCGGATCCTGAGCACTTCGGCGTCCCTGTGCCCTGTGAGTTCGCTGCCCATATCCACTTACAACGGAGCTGAGGGTTAAGGGTCTTGCTCAAGGGCCCACTAATAGCAGCTTTGTTTGTCCTGGGATTTGAGCCTGACACCTTCTGGGTCCGAACCGTGGAGCTACTATCGCCCTAGAAATGACGTGGAGGGTTTTTTCTCCTCAATACTTCATTCTGAGCCTAGATGGTTTAGGCAAAGGGAATAGCAGGCTCGGGTTTTTCTGACACACACACACACACACACACACACACACACACACACACACACACACAAAGACAAAACGCATGCAGTAATAATCAAGGCCTCTGACAGCCAGGATGTCAGTTCAATGTGAGTTTTTTTTTTTTTGCTCCGGCCCGACGCCATTCCTCTGCCTCCGGTTGGTGCTTGGCTCTCACGTCGTTTCCCTCGCGAACGTTACGAATGTCAGCTCGCCACACTTTCTGAGCGTGCGCCAGAAAAAACGCTCTCGCTGCAACGCGAACGCTTTTCGAAAGCTCTGACAAACACATTTATTTGATTTACACGTTCCGAACGCGGAGTGCTAGAACGGCTTCGTTAGCCAGAGGCCATGATTTCATGGCGGGACAAGCCGGTCTCTGTACGTGACGCTTAACGTCAAGCAAGCGGAAAGTGTACGAGGCACGAAGATAAACAGCCCCGCTTGCTGTTGCCGGGGGGTTTGTTTGGAGAGCGCTGATGTTTTCGACGCGGGTAGCGTTTTTCGGTTCGAACGCCGACCTTGAACTGGTGAAGATCCGTCACGTATCTGACATCGAATACCGAGATTGTTCGGGACATGTTTGGAGATCGTTTACTATTCCGATCCTGGGGAGTGACACGTTTGTACATGTGTGTGTGTGTGTGTGTGTGTGTGTGTGTGTGTGTGTGTGTGTGTGTGGGATGTTTGGCTGAAACGTGTCGTCGTCAGGAACGTTTTGGAATTCCGATATACTTCATATGTCTGTTATTAAATTGGAACATTTTGTAGCTGTACTAGACGTGGAATGTTGAAGCTTAGTGGTTAAGGCACTTGAAATCCGAATCCCAGCTGAAATCCCAGCTTCGCCATGATGCACTCTGATGGGCCCCTGAGGAAGGCCCTTAACCCCATATCTGCTTAGCTGTATGAATTAGATAAACATACGTCGTTCGCATAAGGGCATCGCCAAATGCAACTTGCTCAAGGGCTGGTAAGTGATGGTGGGATTTGAACTCATGACCTTCTGATCAGAAGTCCAACATCTTACACCTACTGTATCTTGCCTCAAGGGCCAGAAATTGGTGGTGAGATTTGAACTCATGACCTTCTGGTCAGAAGTCCAACATCTTACCTCTACTATACGTTGCCTCCCGGGCAGGTTAGTGATGGTGGGATTTGAACTCATGACCTTCTGATCAGAAGTCCAACATCTTACACCTACTGTATCTTGCCTCAAGGGCCAGAAATTGGTGGTGAGATTTGAACTCATGACCTTCTGGTCAGAAGTCCAACATCTTACCTCTACCATACGCTGCCTCAAGGACCAGTAATTGGTGATGGGATTTGAACTGATGACCTTCTGATCAGAAGTCCAACATCTTACCTCTACCGTACGCTGACTCAAGGGCCAGTAATTAGTGATGGGATTTGAACTGATGACCTTCTGATCAGAAGTCCAACATCTTACTTCTACTATATTCTGCCTCAAGGGCTGGTAAGTGGTGGCGGGATTTGAACTCACGACCTTCTGATCAGAAGTCCAACATCTTACCTCTACCATACGCTGCCTCAAGGACCAGTAATTGGTGATGGGATTTGAACTGATGACCATCTGGTCAGAAGTCCAACATATTACCCCTACCGTACGCTGCCTCGAGGGCAGGTTAGTGATGGTGGGATTTGAACTCATGACCTTCTGATCAGAAGTCCAACATCTTACCTCTACCGTACGCTGCCTCGAGGCGACGTCAGATCCAGAGACGTGTATAATGCTGTTATTATGTTGTATCAGTATCATACTGTTATATCTGTGTAGATGAAAAATAATGGCTTTTGCAGTATCACTTTATGGCAGATTTATTAGGCTCAGACTAATGGCACAGTTAATCAATTCATCACTATTTGGCAAGCACTGATGGGTAAATGACTGGTGTGTGTGTTTTTTTTTCCAGCTGAGAAATGCATCAATATATACAGAGAGAGAGAGAGAGAGAGAGAGAGAGAGCGAGCGAGCGAGAGAGAGAGAGAGAGAGAAAGAGAGAGAGAGAGCCAGGAGGAAAGAGAAAGAAATGAAGGAAGGAAGAAAGTAATAGACAAAGAAAAAGTGAGAGAGTGATATAGAGAATGGAATAAGGAAAGAAACAGAGAAAGGGAAAGAAAGATAAAAACAGAAGAGAAAGAGAAAGAGAGAGAAAAAGGAAAGAACAACATAAAGAGAGAGATAGAGAGAAATGCATGAAGACAGAAAGCAAGAAAGAAACAGAAGATGCAGAAAGAAACAAACAGAAGAGACAGAAAGAAAAAAAAACAGAAGAGACAGAAAGAAAGAAAACAGAAGAGAGAGAGACTAAGGGAAGAAACAGAAGAGAGAGAAAGAAAGAAAACAGAAGAGAGAGAGACTAAGGGAAGAAACAGAAGAGAGAGAAAGAAAGAAACAGAAGACAGAGAAAGAAAGAAACAGAAGAAGAGAAAGAAAGAAAGAAAGAAAGAAAGAATGAAAGAAAGAAAAAGAGAAAGAGAGGAACAGAAAGTGCAAGCAAAATATAACGCCATAAATAAAGAAAGAAACAGAAGAGATAGAAAGATAGACAGAGAGAGAGAGAGAGAGAGAGTGAGAGAGAGAGAAAGAGATATTTTGCTTGGTGGTAAAAGGTTTATAGTTTGTTTTGGCTCTCATGTGGACAATTGGAATCAAGGGGTGTGTGTATATATATGTGTGTGTGTGTGTGTGTGTGTGTGTGTGTGTGTGTGTGTGTGTGTGTGTGTGTGTGTGTGTGTGTGTGTGTGTGTGTGTGTGTGTGTGTGTGTGTGTGTGTGCGTGTGTGTGTGTGTGTGTGTGTGTGTGTGTGTGTGTGTGTGTGTGTGTGTGTGAGGTGTGTGTGTGTGTGTGTGTGAGTGTGTGTGTGTGTGGTGTGTGTGTGTGTGTGTGTGTGTTGTGTGTGTATGTGTGTGTGTGTGTGTGTGTGTGTGTGTGTGTGTGGTGTGTGTTGTGTGTGTGTGTGTGGTGTGTGTGTGCGCGTGTGTGTGTAGGTGTGTGTGTGTGTGTGTGTGTGTGTGTGCGCGTGTGTGTGTGTGTGTGTGTGTGTGTGTGTGTGTGTGTGTGGGTGTGTGTGTATGTGTGTGAGGCGTTGTGGTGTAGGTGTGTGTGTTGTGTGGTGGGTGGGGCGTGTGTGTGTGTAGTGTGTGTGTGTGTGTGTAGTGTTGTCTCTGTTGTCTGTTTTATAATACACTTCCTGATTTATTCCCTTCTCCTGCGTACGGCTGTAAAACCAAACCTGTTTAAAAACGTCTCCACATACTGATCTACTACTGATCTATTACTGATCTACTACTGATCTATTACTACTACTGATCTACAACTGATCTATTATTGATCTACTACTGATCTACTACTGATCTACTACTGATCTATTACTGATCTACAACTGATCTATTATTGATCTACTACTGATCTACTACTGATCTACTACTGATCTATTACTGATCTACAACTGATCTATTATTGATCTACTACTGATCTACTACTTATCTACTACTGATCTATTATTCTATTACTGATCTACTACTGATCTACTACTGATCTACTACTCTACTGATCTACTATCTACTACTGATCTATTATTGATCTACAACTGATCTACTACTGATCTATTACTGATCTACTACTGATCTATTATTGATCTACTACTGATCTATTACTGATCTATTACTGATCTACTACTGATCTATTATTGATCTACTACTGATCTATTACTGATCTACTAATGATCTATTATTGATCTACTACTGATCTACTACTTATCTACTACTGATCTATTACTGATCTACAACTGATCTATTATTGATCTACTACTGATCTACTACTTATCTACTACTGATCTATTACTGATCTACTACTTACTGATCTACTCTATCTACTACTGATCTACTACTGATCTACTACTTATCTACTACTGATCTATTACTGATCTATTACTGATCTACTATTGATCTATCTATCTACTACTTATCTACTACTGATCTATTACTGATCTATTACTGATCTACTACAGTACTGATCTACTACTGATCTATTACCGATCTATTACTGATCTACTACTGATCTATTACTGATCTACTACTGATCTACTACTGATCTACTAATGATCTATTATTGATCTACTACTATTACTGATCTACTACTGATCTACTATGCTACTGATCTACTACTGATCTACTACTGATCTATTACTGATCTACTAATGATCTATTATTGATCTACTACTGATCTACTACTGATCTATTACTGATCTACTACAGATCTATTACTGATCTACTACTGATCTATTACTGATCTACTACTGACTACTTATCTACTACTGATCTATTACTGATCTACTAATGATCTATTACTGATCTACTACTGATCTACTACTGATCTATTACTGATCTACTACTGATCTATTATTGATCTACTACTGATCTACTACTGATCTATTACTGATCTACTACTGATCTATTACTGATCTACTACTGATCTACTACTGATCTACTACTGATCTATTACTGATCTATTACTGATCTACTACTGATCTACTGATCTACTGATCTACTGATCTACTATCTACTACTGATCTATTACTATCTACTGATCTACATTCTACATCCATCCATCTATCTATCCATCCAGACTATCTGTCTGTTTGTCTGTCTGCCTGTTCTTCCATCTATCTATCTATCTATCTATCTATCTATCTATCTATCTATCTATCTATCTATCTATCTATCTATCTATCTATCTATCTATCTATGTATGTATGTATGTATGTGTGTGTGTGTGTGTGTGTGTGTGTGTGTATGTATGTATGTATCTATCTATCTATCTATCTATCTATCTATCTATCTATCTATCTATCTATGTATGTATGTATGTATGTATGTATGTATGTACGTATCTATCTATCTATCTATCTATCTATCTATCTAAAACAATTAAAAAAAGCACAAACAATACAACGAACAAATACAAATGTATTTATTTATTTATATTAGATGCAGTGTTACTTTCCACAGATACGACCCGTGAGCCCAGAAAACATGAGGTCGAGGGTGTGGACTACCATTTCATCTCCAAACGCGCTTTCGAGCAAGACATCCTCGACCACAAGTGAGTCTCTGCACCACCAGCTTCTGACATTTTATCCTTCAAATGTTCACAAGTGTTCCTGGGGTGGCAGTTCACATTCATCCCAAAGGTAGGGTTTAACCCATTTATTTTATATATAGAGCGGAAATATATATTTTCATTGTTGGGGGGGGGGGGGGGGGGGGGTGTCCCAATACTTTTGTCATAACATCAGTAGGGCAGGAACGTGAGTCCTCGTGAGCCTGTAGATGCACAATATTTTACATGAACCCATTATTTTCTTGGCTTCTTTCCATCTCTTAACCTTCTCTCCCATTATCCTGACCACCAGCTCGGCTTTACACATCAAAGCTTCTCCTGGAATTCACATCAAACACTCGATCTGTTTTTTTTTTTTTAAGGAAAAAGAAAGTCGTGACGCTCGCGACCAGAAACTGACAGGAAATATCCACTTGCCCGAAACTTCACTGGGAAGCAGACGGAAAATGTCTCCGGCGCGAGCGGTGTCGCGTTATATTGAACGGATGGACTATTTTAAGAGTCCTCTGCGGTTCCAGGCGGCTTTTTGTGCCTTGTTCGTTGGACGCCGAGCGAGTCGGAATACGCCGGCGCGAGCCTCTGGTAAAGCGAGCAAGACTAAATTGGACCAGAACAACGTGGGGACTGAAGCCGAGCCTGTGTTTTGCATTTCTGCAATAAATTACATTCATCTCCAATAATCAGAAGCGAATCCAGAACCAGAGCCGGGATTCATCTCGGGAATATTTACTCAATAAGTTTCAGTCACCACAGCATCCTGTGTGGCGAGTGTGTGTGTGTGTGTGTGTGTGTGTGTGTTGAAATGTTTGGTGTAAAGTAGGAATGCATCGTGGTTGACTTAATGTTAGACTTTCGCTGAGGTCCACGTGGTCATTTACACCCTCGTAAACACCCACGGCGTGAACGCACTCGCTTTCACTTCACTTATTTCCTGTATTTATTTATTTATTTAATTATTTTTTAAATTTTTTTATTTGCCAATTTTGCATTGGGGGCACGGTGGCGTAGTGGTTAGCACGTTCGCCTCACACCGCCAGGATCCGGGTTCGATTCCAGTCTTGGACATGTGTGTGGAGTTTGTGCATGTTCTCCCCGTGCCTCAGGGGGTTTTTCTCCGGGTTCTCCGGTTTCCTCCCGGTCCAAAAACATGCACGGTAGGTTGATTGGCAACTTGGAAAAATGTCCCTAGTGTATGAATGTGTGTGTGAGTGTGTGTGTGTGTGTGTGTGTCCTGCGATGGGTTGGCATTCCATCCAGGGTGTATCCTGCCTTAATGCCCATAGACGCCTGAGATAGGCACAGACTCCCCGTGACCCGAGGGAAGATCGGATAAAGCGGTAGAAGATGAATGAATGAATGAATGAATGAATTGTTTCCTCGCACTTTTTCATTCCCTAAAGTTCGGAAAGTTTCCGCTGTTTTTTTTGGCCCGAATCATCCAGCATTTTTTAAAATTCTGCTGTTTTACGTTTGGTGCGGAAACACGATGCTCTTTGTATAGTTCAATGGCACGTTCGCCTCACATCGCCAGGGGCGGGGTTTGATTCCCGTCTCAGCCATGTGTGTGTGGAGTTGTGCATGTTCTCCCCGTGCCTCAGGGGGTTTTTCTCCGGGTTCTCCGGTTTCCTCCCCCGGTCCAAAAACATGCACGGTAGGTTGATTGGCACCTTGGAAAATTGTCCCTAGTGTATGAATGTGTGTGTGTGTGTGTGTGTGAATGTGTGTGTGTGTGTGTGTGCCCTGTGATGGGTTGGCTTTCCATCCAGGGTGTATCCTGCCTTAATGCCCATAGACGCCTGAGATAGGCACAGACTCCCCCGAGGGAAGATCGGATAAAGTGGTAGAAGATGAATGAATGAATGAATGAATGAAAGAAAGTTAGAAAAACGTAATAAAAATAGATTTTTTTTTACAAAAATGTATTTATTAGTCTTTTTCTAGATGGAGCATTTCTCAGACCCCAAACATATTTCAGGATGACAATGTTTCTGTGCACAAAGCTCCAATCCTACTGAGACGAATGTGAATGCAAGGCCCTTCAGCCTCAATTGCTCAGTTGCAAGTCGCTCTGGATAAGGGCCCTAAATGTCAATTGCCCCACTGCCCCGGGAAGGGTGGGGGGGGGGGTGTTTGGACACACTCCTCTAAACCACTTATACACCACCAAACAAGTCATGTTTTGCGCTAAAGGGAAATCGGCCTGAGAAGGATTCACGCCCCATGATACGTGTTTGGTGTCCGAGCTGGGATTTAAAACCCGTCACCTTTCAAAACATCCAGATAATCCGTGGATTCCGGTCCCGGAGCGATAATCCGCCTTGTAACCAAGCTGCATTTTTGTTTTTTCATGCTTTATCTTCCTGGTGTACTGTAAGTTTTGCCCCCCCCCCCAACCAGGTGGCTCCAATTTGACTCGCAACTCTGCAGATTAGATAAAAGCTGCACAGTGCCAAAATGTCTGGAGGCCTGATCTCCTGAAAATACACTCCGTCCGACATCAAACGCTCCTTCTGTTGGAGCACGGTAGAATCCCGGAGCCGTGATTATCTCCAACGTGAAAGCGGAACACGAGATGAGAAGAGTAAGATGTGGCAGCTCCGTGAGGGTTTGGGCCGCTTCCCAGTTTCCCCTTGTATCCGTCGGATCGCTTTACCGCTTTCGCGTGCCACATTTACGTGCAAAAAAAAAAAAGTGCGAGAGCAAAACTGACCACAGTCGATCAGGCTGCAGTTTGTATGACATGCGAAGGAGGGAGGGAGGGAGGAAAGGGGTTGTTTGGGTTCCATTTTCCACCCTTTAACGTGGATCCGTCAGTCCGAAAGCGATGACAGAGCGCAGCCGAGCTCGGGATTACGTGTAAACTTCCTAAAGCTCTGGATATTCTTGTGTCAACACGGTGTCACGAGGACGACTCGGTAAGCACTGGCACATGCCTGGAGTTTAAAGGTGTAGTGCTTAATGGGAGTTTTGGAAACTTGAACCAATGCAGACGCTTACATGGAACGTTTTGAAAGCCAGTCCAGGAAGTTTCCCGACTGACACAACGGCAGGGAAGGCGACATGCCTCCTTATCCTGATTGGTCCGTTAAAAAACAGACCCCTTCTCGGTCCACATGTTTGCTGTTTTAATAAAGGTCGGACACTATCCATGGACGTAGCAGACGAGAGTTTTGTGGTCACAAGCACCTTCCTAGCTGCCAATCCTGGGCCCCTGTGAGCAAGACCCTTAATCCTCATATTCTCAGCTGTAAATAATTGCCCCTGCCTTGTGGTTGGACGTTTTTTTTGTTGGATATTTTGTTGAAATCTGCAAATAATTTGTGCAACATAAAAACGCGTTTTGTCTTGACGGTGGATTTTCAACCCCTAGGGGGCTAACGGGGGTACTGCAGGAGGGTGTGTTAAAGAAATAAATAAAATATTCAGATAAAAAAAAAAAAAAAACCTAATCATATTCCCTGCCCCGCCCCTGGACAGGTTTGTAGAATACGGACGGTACGCTGGGAACTACTACGGCACCGGTCTGGGTTCGGTCCGCAGGGTCCTAGCGGAGAGCAAGGTGTGCTTACTGGATGTGGAGCCCCATGTAAGTGGTAAAGGCATGGTGTGTGTGTGTGTGTGTGTGTGTGTGTGTGTGTGTGTGTGTTACTCTATAACTGCTTATTAAAGTGCACAGACATGCTGATCATCACACGACTGTTCTTACACTCACAGAGAGATGGAGAGATCCAGAAGAAGGGTGAACACAGGATAGATAGATAGATAGATAGATAGATAGATAGATAGATAGATAGATAGATAGATAGATAGATAGATAGATAGATAGATAGATAGATAGATGGGAAAGAGAGGAAGAAGACAAAAGGAGTCCAAGGGAAATAGAATAGAGGAGGGGGGGAGGGGGGCATCTACGATATATTACATGTCATGTTTGTTGATTTTGGAGCTGAGGTTAATGGCAGGAATGATGTCATTGTGGTGTCGGAGTCGGAGCCTCCATCAGCCCCCTCGTGGTGGTAGTTTTCCCTCCGGCGTGATCATTCTTCACCAACATTTACGGCGACAGTCTCAGTGCAGCGCTGAACAAACACCACAGGCATGGCGCCCGATATAACGGGCGAGTATTACACGACATCGTCCTCCTCCTCTGCCTCGGCCAAACGTTCCAACGCCTTCCTCGTCCTCCTCGTCCTCCTATCCCCTTACTGTTGCCTCTGGTGCAAACCAAATTGCGGCGTTTAGGAAATGAATCGCCTGACGAGGGAAGCAGGCTCCGGAGCCACGAGGCGAAGGCGACCCGAATGGAAAGCCGCACTTTCCGAGTGCCGCTTTTAGTGATTTAATGCCCGACGTTGTCGAACGGCTCCTAATATGCTTACCAAAGTGTTTTCTCTCGTTCCCGTCTGAAGGCTGCGAAGCTGCTCTACACGGCGGAATTCAAACCGTATGTTACCTTCGTCCGGCCTCCGGCGATGGAGCAGCTGAGGTTGAGCCGGAGGAAAGCGAAAATTCTGGCCGGCTGCGAGGAACCCGGGCCAAGCAGGACGTTTATGGTAAGTCCTGTCAGTAAGTAATGCTTCGGAAGGGTAAAACTGGACAGGAACGAGGTTGTCGAGCTGGAGACCGAGGGCCTTCCTTAGGGGCACTATATGGTGGTTAAGGATCTAATCATAAGTTAGGTAGGTGTTCAAGTCCCAGCACTGCCAAGCTGCCACTGTTGGGGTCCTTGAGCGATGCTTGAGCAAAGCCCCTAAGCCTATGTGCTTCTGGGGTACCATACCATGACTGACAAGCCGGGGGAATCCAAAATTCAAGGGAGATGGTATCGCTGTGGTTAAAGGGTTAAAGTTACTGATCAGAAGGTGCAAGCCCCAGCACTGCCAAGTTTCCACTATTGTGCCCTCGAGAAAGGCCCCTAAACCGATCTGCTCCCGGGGGGCCATACCATGGGGAGATGGTATCGTCGTGGTTAAGGTGTTGGGTTGCTGATCAGAAAGTTCAAGCCCCAGCACTGCCAAGTTGACCATGTTGGGCCCTTCAGAAGGACCCTTAAGGCCAAAAAGAAGATGAAACATTTTATTTAGTTTTATTTGTTGGTATTGACCTCAGTGTTTAAGGCCCACACTTACTGATTTATAGGTTGGGGATTCAAGCCATGGTATTTACATTTACGCCCCTTATCCAGAGTGTCTTACAACTGGTGGTTAAGGGCCTTTCTCAAGGGCCCAACTGGGTTTGAACCTCTGATCTTTATAGCTTTCTCTTTCCTGATTGATCAGGTGGTTTAGATGATTGGCAGTTATCGTCGTATGTACGTTATAACAACCCGCCCTGGGATTCGTACCGAGGAATGCAGAATCGGTTTTATTACTACTTTGGGACTTTTCCGGTCTCTCTTTTTTTTTTTTTTTACCTTTTTCATCCACACAGCTTTTATTCGCCCGTTTGTCTTGCAGCGTTTAAAGAATTTTACAAGGCCGTACACCCTTAGCCTCATAACCTCAGGGCTCCACATTCTCTCCACACGACAGAATTTAACATACTGCCTTGGTTAAATAGTCATGTACACACCAGCCATAGAGCTGGTTTTAGGGGCCCCTGCTGACCTTTACATAGCAAACCCCTCTGGGGTGGGCTGCAGGTGTTCCTCTATGTCTAAATTTAAATTTGTTATTTTACATTTAATGGTACTTTAATGGGAAAGTTTTACTTCTTCGTATATCCCAGTGATGTTAGGAAGTAGATAGGAGGGAACTGGGTGGCAGGTTTAAGGGCCTTTCTTAAGGGCCCTAAGAGTAGCAGCTTGGCAATGGGTGGTAGAACAGGAGATGGCGGTCTGGACTGAATGAAACGGATGCATAGGAACTTCAAGGAGAGCATTCTGAATCATGCCGGAGGACTGGTATAAGGGAGGTGGTAGCTCAGGGGTTAAGGCATAGTTCTGGCCTCAAGGATTACAGGTTTAGATACCACCACCGAACTACCACTAATGGGCCCTTGAGAAAGGCCCTTATTTGTTCAGTTGTAAGGTGTACTGTTTAAGGGCGTCTGGCAAAAATTCTGAACAGATGGGTTTAGCGCCTTGCTCAAGGGCCCAAGAGTGGCAGATTGGCAAAATTCGGGGCTTGAAACCCACAACCTTACAATCAGAGCTTACCAGTCTTTTTGCGACAGACGGTGTCATCTTTGGACATAAATAAATCTCTAAAATCTCATTTTCCAGGAGGCCGACTTTGAGGAGATGATAAACAGCGCACAGGAAATGGAGAACGAGTACGGCTACTTATTCGAGAAGATCGTCGTCAACGACGACCTGGCCAGGGTGTTCACCCAAGTTAGAGGTGAACTAAAGAAGCTGGAAAAGGAAATCAATTGGATTCCCAAAATATGGGCTGAAAATGTGACTGACACATGAGCCATAACACTTCCACCACCATGCTTCACTTTTAAGGGTTTTTCACGCCCTTGTTCTGTTTGCTTTCGCCTTTCATTCCGTCACTTAGTTTTCATACAAGTCCCTTTTATTATCGCCAAGCCGGGTCCTTGAGCAAGGCCCTCATAGCCTTTATGCTCCGGGGGGCGCTGTATCATGTAAAAACAAGCTGGGAAATGTGAATTTCACTGTCCTTATGCGACAAATAAAGCCTTTTCTGAAATCTGCTGCTGTGTTTTTTTTTGTTGTTGTTGAGTTTTAACAGCATTCATTTCTCGTGCAACCCGATACGACGGGGATACAGAGGAGGAATGACGTTGCTAATTCTGATAGAGTCTGGCTTTAGGCCTGGAAATCAACCAGATTAAAAAAAAAAACAAAAAAAAGACACATGAGTTTGATTTGGGGAATTTTTCAACTTTCCAACCGAGTTTTTGCTGCGATGCGAAACATTGGTGACGTCTGCAATGTCGAACGTGTTACTCGTCTCCTTGTTGTGTTGCTTTGTTTCCATTATACCTCTCATTGCTCATGCTCGGACATTAATTGCATGCAGACTCCAGACTCTCCGTAAGCAGGCGTGTTCTCGGTATTGGGATTACGGCCGAGGTAGAGCGAGGCCGCGATCATCGCTCTTGACTCGTGGCTACAGGAGTGAACTCTGGATGGAGCCCTCTGAAACTCGGCCAGGTAGCTTCGGTGTTTTGTAGTTTCCAATGTAGCACGTTTGATTGGCCCGAGCTTTTATCTTTTTCGTTTACATTTCGTGTCGCTGGAGAAATCGATGCCTTACTTATTGATCTGATTGCGTTGGATCTGAATTCACAGCAGGTGAATGAGGACTTTCATCCGTCTATAAACCCCAGGAGAACGTTATTAATGAGGGAGGAAATTGTTTCACTTTGCCAGTGTTTCTTCGCATATCAGAAATGGGGTCTCTGAAGAGCAGAGGCTTTTGGGGCCTTGCTCAAGGGCCCATGAGTGGCAGTTTGGAGATACCGGGGGACAAAGCCCTGGCCTCCGATCGGCACGTTTATCGGCATAACCCCATAATGACGATTAATCGCCCAGTGGGGTTAAGGTCAGTGGTCAAGGCACTATGGACCGGAAGGTTGCAGGTTCAAATCCCAGCAGATGTCCCAACAACAGAGTCACTGTTTACAACAGAGAAGAGCCTTGAGTTGATCTTAGCTCTTCCCCTGAGAGAAGGTGGAAGCAGGCGAGCCGTGCTAAGACGCTCTCAGGCAGCGAGAGGTGCGCTACGGGAGGTGATGAAGTTTCTGATGGTGCCGATCCATCTTCAAACGACGACTGAAGATCTCTTCCAACAACACCTATCCTCACCCTTCTCACTGTCCAAAAATCCCTCAACTGTGTCTATGCACGGTGGCGTAGTGGTTAGCACGTTCGCCTCACACCTCCAGGGTCCGGGTTCGATTCCCGTCTCGGCCATGTGTGTGTGGAGTTTGTGCATGTTCTCCCCGTGTCTCAGGGTTCTTTTTCTCCGGGTTCTCCGTTTTTCCTCCCCCGGTAGCACCTTGGAAAATTGTCCCTAGTGTATGAATGTGTGTGTGTGTGTGTGTGTGTGTGTGTGTGTGTGTGTGTGATGGGTTGGCATTCCATCCAGGGTGTATCCTGCCTTAATGCCCATAGACGCCTGAGATAGACACAGACTCCCCGTGACCCGAGGGAAGATCGGATAAAGCGCTAGAAGATGAATGAATGAATGAATGAATGTGTCTATGCTTATTTTATACCTTAAGTTTGTAATCAATCATACCTGAATGAATGAATGTATTTCTTAGATGGAGACCTAAAGCACTATTTGCACGTCGCTCTGGAAAAGGACGTCTGCTAAATACTGTAAATGTAAGTGGCATTTTAGAGGCGCTGGGATTTTTTCGTATTGGGATGATCGGTACATTTATTGGAGTTTACGATAAATGCTTCAGACGTTCAACAAGACAAAACCCCGCTGTAACATTTATCGTAAGTTTGTAACGTATGCAGAGCGATGAATTTATTCCAGCACCTCAAACACGACCACGGTGTGTCGAATCCCCATTCCTTATGTGTGTGTGTTTGTGTGTGTGTGTGTGTGTGGCGAAAAAAAAAAACTCAATTCACTTTATAGGACGTATATCGCCCCGGCTGTTCCCCCAGTGTAAACAGTGAAAAGGAAATGACCATAATAAACCTATTGCTAGTAGGACTTCGCTAATTATATTTTTTAGGTTCCTTGGTAAAAAAAAAAAAAAAGAAGCCTTTTCCTCGAGTGAAGGAACGGGAGATGGAGATGGACTTGAGATGCACGTCTGGTTTTGTGAGGAGAACGGGCCGAGGGCACGGAGCCCAAGGACTGCGGCTTTACGAGAGGTCAGGTTCCTTTACAGGCTGATGTCATCGCTATTAAAAGGCGATCTGTCCAGCCAGACATGTGTGGATTGTGTGTGTGTGTGTGTGTGTGTGTGTGTGTGTTACCTCAGTGGCTGTTACAGTCATTTTACAGTCATTGTACAGAACTAGTGCAAGAAAAAACAAAAAATGTCAGTGGGGTCTGAAGCACCGAGGCTTTTGGGGTCTTGCTCAAGGGCCCAAGAGTGGCAGCTTGGAGATACCGGGGGACAAAGCCCTGGCCTCCGATCGGCACGTTTATCGGCATAACCCCATAATGACGATTAATCGCCCAGTGGGGTTAAGGTCAGTGGTCAAGGCATTGGCACTATGGACCGGAAGGTTGCAGGTTCAAATCCCAGCAGCACCACCACCAACCATTAAGCGAGTTGTGGATAAGGGTGTCATGTTACGGCCTTCATTTCTATCCACACAGGCTGCTCAGGTCCTGGTTCAGTCTCTCGTCATCTCGAGATTGGACTACTGGAACTCTCACAAAGCTATTCGTCCACTGCAAATGATTCAACCTGTGTTCAACCTGCCCAAGTTCTCCCCCGACACCCCCCCCCCATTGGCATCCGGACACCCGAGCCAACACAAAGAAACAATCGTCGGCTTTAATGATAAACGGAGCAGGAGCGCTATTAGCGGCCGTGCCAGGAGGAAAAGGAGCGATCCTCGCCACTGTGTTTACACCGACTAATTACTAATGGATAAGGTCATTTGATGTGAATTGATGCGAACCGAGCCAAATATAACACTTTAAGGAGGGCTGGTGCGGCGTGGCGGAGTGACGGACGGCGCCCGGGTCGCTAAACGCTAAAAGTGCACCGGTCTCCGTTCGTACCCGTGGTCCAGGTCGTTCCGCGCCGCCCTGGTCATCGATCATAACTATTGGAATCGTGAAGCATGTCTTTGGAAAGAAATCTGGCTTCGAGGCGACGCAGTGGATGGAATCGAGTGTGTGTGTGTGTGTGTGTGTGTGTGTGTGTGTGTGTGTGTTGCCAATACCAGGCTAGACCTAAGTTCTTCCACAACGTTCTCTCAAAGCAAGTGTATAATTATTCGCACAAGTTTTTCCGATGAAAATGTTTCTCGATAGTAGTTGCGAATAAGTGCATATTAAGGATTTTTAACAAAGAGGAATAAAGTCGTTCCATTCGACGTTACCTAGCAAATAAAGTCATCGACGTTATCTAGCAAATAAACGTTTTTATTCACAATTCACGGGCAGAAAAATGTGCATCCTTTTATTAATCGCTGACTAAATTGCTTAATAAAGGGACACGGTGGTTTAGTGGTTAGCACGTTCGCCTCACACCGCCAGGGTCCGGGTTCGATTCCCGTCTCGGTCATGTGTGTGTGGAGTTTGTGCATGTTCCCCCCGTGCCTCAGGGGGTTTTTCCCCGGGTTCTCCGGTTTCCCCCGGTCCAAAAACATGCACGGTAGGTTGTTTGGCACCTTGGAAAATTGTCCCTAGTGTATGAATGTGTGTGTGTGTGTGTGTGTGTACCCTGTGATGGGTTGGCATTCCATCCAGGGTGTAAAAACCTGCCTTAATGCCCATAGACGCCTGAGATAGGCACAGACTCCCCGTGACCCGAGGGAAGATCGGATAAAGCGGTAGTTAGAAGGGTAATAGAAGATGAATGAATGAATGAAATGAATTCACAATTCACGGGCAGAAAAATGTGCATCCTTTTATTAATCGCTGACTAAATTGCTTAATAAAGGGACACGGTGGTTTAGCGGTTAGTAGTTAGCATACCGCCAGGGTCCGGGTTCGATTCCCGTCTCGGTCATGTGTGTGTGGAGTTTGTGCATGTTCCCCCCGTGCCTCATGGGGTTTTTCTTTCACCGGCTTCCCCTGCGCTCCTGTTCCTCCTCCACCGCACCTTTTACCCGGCCGCGATAACGACGCCGCTCTGGAAAGCCGTTGTTTTCTTTGTGACGGAGGTTTTTGCGCTAACATCCGATAGCGGCGTCGGCGGCGTGCGAGTCGACCTACGGGACTCGCGTGGTTTTAACGCTACAAAACCCGAGCGAACATAAAAAGCCACCTCGCGTTCACCTCGGAAACCAAAACGCACATTCCGGTCCCTCCGGATCCCAAATCAGGGATTTACAGAAACAGTGTTTTTCCTTCGTCGTGCACTGTGTATAACGGTCCGGTTGGGATTGGGATAGAATGCAGACGTTGTTTTTGTTTTGGACTCACCCAAGTCCCCCGACCCCTCCCACCCTAAACAAAGACCCCTCCCCACCCCAAACAAAGACCCCTCCCCTCCCACCCCCAACCCAAAGACCCCTCCCACCCTAAACAAAGCCCCCCCCACCAAACCAAAGACCCCTCCCACCCCAACAAAGACCCTCCCACCAAACAAGAACCTCCCACCCTAAACACAGACCCCCTATCCACCCAGCACCCTAAAAAAAACACCTAAAAAGACACACCACAAAGCATCCCCCCCACCCCCAAACAAAACAAAAGCCCTCCCACCCCAACAAAGACCCTCCCAGCCCAAACAAACACCCCTCCCACCCCAAACAAAGACCCATCCCAACCCCAAACAAAGACCCCTCCCAGCCCAAAAAACACTCCCACCAACCAAGACCCCTCCCACCCCAAAACCAAAGACCCTTACCCACCCACCAAAACCCCCCCCCCCCCCCAAAAAAAAAGACCCCCAAACCCCAAACAAAAACAACCCGACCCCTCCCACCCCAAAACAAAGACCCCTCCCGCCACCAAACACCCCCCCACCCCAACCCACCCCCCACAACCCATCCCCCCATCCCACCCCCACCCTAAACACCACCCCCACCCCAAAAACAAAAACACCTCCCACCCAAAACAAACACCCCTCCCACCCCAAACAAACACCCCTCCCAGACAAACCCTCCCACCCCAAACAAAGACCCTCCCAGCCCAAAAAAAGATCGCAAACGGCATATGCAAAATATCTACACTAGGGATATGATTATGAAAAGAGAAACTTTAGTAAATAACAAACAATTACAAAAAAACAACAACGACAACAACAATCACGTTCGCCTCACACCTCCAGGGTCCGGGTTCGATTCCCGTCTCGGCCATGTGTGTGTGGAGTTTGTGCATGTTCTCCCCGTGTCTCAGGGGGTTTTTCTCCGGGTTCTCCGGGTTCCCCCCGGTCCAAAAACATGCATGGTAGGTTGATTGGCACCTTGGAAAAATTGTCCCTAGTGTATGAATGTGTGTGTGTGTGTGTGTGTGTGTGTGTGTGTGACGGGTTGGCATTCCATCCAGGGTGTATCCTGCCTTAATGCCCTTATGTGAGGCCCTTAACTGCTGAGACAACAGGATATGTAGGTCACATGAAGCTTCATTTGAAGCAGAATATCCTGTATATGGCATTTTATATTACATTTAGCAGACGCCCCTTTCCAGAGCGACTTACATCTGATATAATCTTTGAAAGTAAAGATTATATTTGTGCTATATATATATATATATTGTTAGATATATTGTTTGAGCGTTAAACAAATAAAGGTGGATTATTTGTTTTCCGTTCGCTTCACCTTAAAAATAAGAACGAATCGGATTTTGTGGTCGATCTGAAGGTTTGTAAATCGTACGTCGAACGCGTTAAAAAAAGTCCTGTTATGAATTCTATATTAAAAACAAATCGGAAACAGATCGGTGAGTCAGATCTTTTTTTTTGTGGAAATAAGGCTGCAATTAATGCTCTTTAAATATAACCTTAATGAGGACTATTTATTGCGGTCGCAACCAGCGTTTTCGTCTTCTAACGGATTTAGCGAGTATGCTTTGGCTCGGACGTGGGCGGGAACCTGATTTCCAAGGAAAACACCCTTTAATGTGGCTCTTGTAATACGGCCATTTTTAAGTGAGACGTGATTCCGAAAACAGGACACTTCCTCTCTCTCCAGGCTGTTCCCGGGTCGTGTCCTCGCTTACGTTTTTTTTTTTTTTTTTTACGTCAAAGAGATACGGTGAGAACGGAATCCACTTTAAACCCTGTAGCAGATACAAGCACTTTTTTTTCTTTTTTTTAAAGTCTCGGATTCCTCTCCAGCGGCCTTCTGCGTTTGGATTGGACTCGACCTCAGACGAGGTGTGAAGCAGTGAATTTTTGGATTTTCCCCTCGTGTAAGGATTCGTTTTTTCCTCATCGGTGAGAAAGTCCGAGGTCGAGGCCGTACGGAGATACAGCGAGAAAAAAAAGAAATAAATAAAAAGTAAAAAAAAGTTTAAAAAAAAGTAAATAAATAAATAAATATGTCACGAGATATGAGTTAAAAGCATCCAAATGTTTAAAGTTTAAATAAAGTTATATCATTAATATAACTTAACTATAATAATAATATAACTTATAATATAATAAATATCAATACATTTGTGTTACGCTGAAGATTTTAAGTTCGCCTCATTTATTTATTTATTTAAAAATAATAATAATAAATTAACAGAAATACACGGCTCATTAAATGCGTGGAAGTAATATAGTCGTTCAAATTACACATTTTAATTATTAAATTTATTACATTTTTAAATTAAAAAGTATTATATTCAAATATATCATTCATTCATTCATTCATTCATCTTCTACCGCTTTATCCGATCTTCCCTCGGGTCACGGGGAGTCTGTGTCTATCTCAGGCGTCTATGGGTATTAATGGCAGGATACACCCTGGATGGAATGCCAACCCATCGCAGGACACACACACACACACACACACACACACACAAGTTCATACACTAGGGACAATTTTCCAAGGTGCCAATCAACCTACCGTGCATGTTTTTGGACCGGGGGAGGAAACCGGAGAACCCGGAGAAAAACCCCCTGAGGCACGGGGAGAACATGCAAACTCCACACACACATGGCCGAGACGGGAATCGAACCCGGACCCTGGAGGTGTGAGGCGAATACACTATAAAATGATTCGTTAAAATGATTCGTTTTTATTTGATTTGATTAAAAGCATTAAATCTAAGTGATTATATTCAAATATTTAATATTTGATTATATATTATTATATATATATTATTATATATTATTTGATATATTATTGAAAATTATTATAGAAAATTAATTTTTATTTCATTTTATTAAACACATTAAATGTAATTGATTAGATTCGAATATTTTATTAAAATATCAACATTGAAGTTTTTATACATTATTAAAATGCAATATATTTAAATGTATTCATTTTTATTTAATTTATTCCGTTGATATGAAGAAGGAAAGAAAAAGAGAAATAGATTTAGTAAATAATTATTGTTTTTTGTAACTCCTGATCACAATGTTGGACTTTATTTTTTAACCCTGGCTCCGCCCACTGCTCATGAATATTCATATAACACCTCGAGTGTTTAATATTGATGATTGGATTTGAGTAAATAAAGCGAATAGTGAATGACTAGGTGACACAGCCAGACGTCGTCTCGTTGTGGAAAACGTTCTCGGAGGTGTGGAAGCGTTGGCGCGAGTGCGAGACAAATCGCCTCGCTCGCAGCTAAACGAAAAAATAACTTACAAAATTCCTTCGCTTCGCAGCCAAATGTTGTGTTATTCCAACACGACAAGGGGGGAGATTCATTTTCTGTAGCGAAATGTCCTCAATTTGTACGTCTGCTTTTTCATTTTGGACGCTGCCTCGCCGTCCTCGCGCTTGTTTAGCTTGGGACGTATATAGGGGAGGGCGCTGAAGCTTTTTCGTGACGCGATAAATCGACATGACAATAAAATGGTGGATGATGAACTCCTAAAAAAAAAAAAACAACCGCTGTAGTCCAAGACGCCTCTCAGGCGGAAAATAAACGGATAAATAATCCATAGGTTTATATACGTATCACGCTGACATTTTGATTTCACTATCGCCGTCACCTTCCGGACGCGAGGATCGTTAGCGGACCTGAGCGAGGGCCAAATTGGTCTCCAAACCTTCCAGTGGTCCACTCGAAAGTGCTCCAAGGAAGGGAACAGCGGTGACCCAGCGATATGGTCACTGGTGGCCAAGGAGCGTCAGAATGGCGTGGATCTGTTAGTGATACGAATATTAGTAGGAATTTCGGTGGCTTAGCACGTTCGCCTCACACCGCCAGGGTTCGATTCCCGTCTCGGCCATGTGTGTGTGGAATTTGCATGTTCTCCCCGTGCCTCAGGGGGTTTTTCTCCGGGTTCTTCGGTTTCCTCCCCCGGTCCAAATACATGCACGGTAGTTTGATTGGCACCTTGGAATATAGTCCCTAGTGTATGAATGTGTGTGTGTGTGTGTGTGTGTGTGATGGGTTGGCATTCCATCCAGGGTGTATCCTGCATTAATACCCATAGACGCCTGAGATAGACACAGACTCCCCGTGACCCGAGGGAAGATCGGATAAAGCGCTAGAAGATGAATGAATGAACATTCGGAAACGGGAAAAAAAGGGTACGGATCTGCTGGGTTTTAGGGACCACTGCCATAGAAGACACTGAAACTGGAGACTCCTTCCTTATAAGTTACTATTAGGGCTGATTAAAATATTAATCGCGATTAATTGCATGTTTTCAATGTAGCATAAATAAATATGTTTCAACTGTAACAGATGTTATAATTCTATACATTTCACTCAAAATCTCTTCCTTTAATACAATTATTTATTATTTAATATTTATTTTACTCTAGAAACTTTTAATATGAATTTCTTGTCAATGTTATTTTGTTTAGTGTTGGTTTGAAGTGTAAAATATGGGACGTGGTTCCTTTAAGAATTGTGTTCCGGTTACTTTTCCATATAAACTGGTGATACGGTGTTTAGGTTATACGGAAGCGCTTTATTGCGTTCAGTAAAAATGCGCTTTATTGCAGTAATACGGATTTGGGAATGCGATGCGCTTGCGTAAGGTTCCGTACGGTAATATACGCTAATATAGTGAGGAGATCGTACCTGTTGTGAATGCGCAGATAGTAGGTGTAATTGGGGGGGGGGGGGAATTTAGGAAGCGTGAGTGGATGCACTGAACGTTTATTTATTTATTTATTTGTTGTCGTTCGTTCGCCAAGACGACGCCGCGTGAAGGAACAGGATCGCTCACATAGCGTTCATCACAAGTGAATTTGCGAGTTTTTTTTCCCTTCACATGAACCAATAATGGAATGATTGAACATCTCGAATGTTTTTTGTATGGGGGAGTGGTTGGGTGGGTTGGGTGGGGAGATTAGGGGTGGGGGGGGTTTTGTTTTTTGGGGGGGCTCGTCTCCTCTCCTCTGGATCATGTAGTCAATTGGGCATGAAAGGCATAAAATAGTGCATGTGGGAGGAAATCAGCATGATGCTAAGTAAGGAGAAGTTAATGTGCTATAGGGGATTCCGGTACAGAGCGAATATAAACACACACACACACACACACACACACACACGCGTGTTTTAAGAAGCAGGACAAGCCAGCCAGCGGTTGTCAGGTCCGATTATCTCTCAGGCTGAGTCAAAGAGCCTGAAGTGGTGTTTACAGCTCCGTCTCAGGAACCTGACGGAGGAAATCCTGCCGAGTCTCCAAATATTGAATTATGGATGTGATTCTGGACTAACAAACACGACCCCGAAGATATGGCGGCCCACGTGGAAGCCTGCGAGGTGAAGGGACGCATGTGGAGCGCTTTTTTCCTCTTCTTCGTCTTCTTTTTTTTTCTCGTAGCCAACGACATATGGGAACTATTTGTCGGGTTAATGATGCATTAGTCTGAGAAGAATGATTGATGGCAAAGTCATAATTATATGATATAGTTACTACAGTCAACGACTACACTACTACGTTTAAAAACAC
>JACRUU010000001.1:6462020-6474520 GCA_030449085.1 Kryptopterus vitreolus
GTTATAACGCAGTGTGCATTACTATGTGAGTGATCTGCTCCTTCACTCTGCGTCGTGTCGGCGAATGAACGAAACCCGAACAATAAACGAATAAATAAACGTTCAGTGCATCCACTCACACTTCCTAAAGTTCCCCCGAATTACGCCCCCTAGCTGCGCATTCACAACAGGTACGATCTCCTCACTATATTAGCGTATATTACCGTATGGAACCTTACGCAAGCGCATCGCATTCCCAAATCCGTATTACTGCAATAAAGCGCATTTTTTTTTACTGAACGCAATAAAGCGCTTCCGTATAACCTAAACACCGTATCACCAGTTTATATGGAAAAGCAACCGGAACACAATTCTTAAAGGAGCCACGTCCCATATTTTACACTTCAAACCAACACTAAACAAATAACATTGTAAATAATATTAAAAGAATAGAGTAAAATAAATATTAAATAATGAATAATCTTGTTAAAGGGAGAGATTTTGTGTGAAATGTATATAATTATAACATGTTACATTGCAAACGTGCAATTAATCGAGATTAAATATTTTATTTACTTAGTGAGGTCATAAATTCAATCATTCATTCATTCATCTTCTAGCGCTTTATCCGATCTTCCCTCGGGTCACGGGGAGCCTGTGCCTATCTCAGGCATCTATGGGCATTAAGGCAGGATACACCCTGGATGGAATGCCAACCCATCGCAGGACACACACACACACACACACACACACACACACACACACACACATTCACATTCACACACATTCATATACTAGGGACAATTTTCCAAGGTGCCAATCAACCTACCGTGCATGTTTTTGGACTGGGGGGAAACTGGAGAACCCGGAGAAAAACCCCCTGAGGCACGGGGAGAACATGCAAACTCCACACACACATGGCCGAGACGGGAATCGAACCCGGACCCTGTATAATAATAATAATAATAATAATAATAATAATAATGAATATTTAAACTTATAATAATGATAATAATAATTATTATTATCGATTGACAGCCAGGTATACATACAGCAATGTATAAATATTATATGGTCCATCGTGGCCTTTATAACGTCGGCGTTATTTCCAGCACTTTTACAGGCAAAAACAAAACGATTCTTTCTACTGTTTTTTTTTTTTTTTTGAGTTTTGTGGGAATATCGTCATGCGTCCTTCAAAACAAACCCGGATCCACGGTGACCACGAGCAATGTCGAAACCCGGCCGAGATGCTAGCGGCAGTCATCCTTCACCTCACAGACAGCCGAGCAGAACAGGCCACAGTTTGAAAGGCATAAATCAGTGTTGGGAGGGAGGGGAAAAAAAAAAAAAAGTATGTCCTGCGTCCTGCACGCTCAAGTTCTCTCCTCACGGCACATGGCGCTCGATGCTAACTGGTGGAAAGGCTCTGGTGAGATCTCCGAGGAGAAGCGATTTATGATGTGTGCAGCTGCGTTACTGGACTGTAGCGCTGCGCTGGAATGCGCTGTCTGGGTTTTACAGTGTCACAGGGGGACGAGCTCAACGATCCGGAGGGTTTCAAACTTCTTATAATAATAATAAGCGATAATAATCATCATCATAATAATCGTAATTATCAGTTTTTGTCCTCAGCGTTTTCAGCCTCAGGATCCGGATCTGGTGTGATCTGGTGAGGAGATTTTACACTCTGACCTTCCACTAACAACAATTTAAGTTAATTCAACAACTTGACGAGTTCATTTAAACACTTTATCGAGACATTATTTTACAACTTTATTTTTATTCTTTTTTATTTTCTTTACAATCGTTTGTTGGTATTTTTCATTTTTTACAACTTTATTTTATAACATTAATAAGTTCATTTAAACAACAACTTAAGGTCAATTAACAACTTAATAAGTTAATTTAACAGCTTTATCAATATAACTGTATTTTACAATCTTGTTTTTATTTTAATTTTTTAATTACAAGAATGTATAATGATTTCATAATTGTTGTATTATTTTTTTATTTTATTTTTTCTTTGTTTTTGCAACTATATTTTACAACATTAATAATTTCATTTACAGTTTAACTTAAACAACGACTTAAACAACTTGATTTTTGTTATTTAGTATTTTTTATTTTTATTAAGATCATTTTTAATCATAAATTCTTATTTTTATATATTTTTTTTCTTTATTTGGATTTTTTTTTATAACTTTAATAAGTTAAAGTAAATCTTAAAAAGTTACGTTAACAAATTAACAACTTAAACAAACTCAAACAACTTAACCAACTTAGCAAACATAAACAACAACTTAAACAACAACTTAACTAACTTAGAAAACTTAAACAACAACTTAAACAAAAACTTAAACAACAACTTAAACAAAAACTTAAACAACAACTTAAACAATAACTTAAACAACAACTTAAACAAAAACTTAAACAAAACTTAAACAAAAACTAAACAACAACTTAAACAAAAACTAACTTAAACAACTTACAACAACTTAAACAAAAACAAACAACAACTAAACAACAACTTAAACAATAACTTAAACAACTTACTAAACATAAACAACAACTTAAACAATAACTTAAACAACTTACAAAACATAAACAACAACTTAAACAATAACTTAAACAACTTACAAAACATAAACAACAACTTAAACAACAACTTCAACAACTTAGCAAACATAAACATCGTAAACAACAACTTAAACAACTTAGAAAACTTAAACAACAACTTAACTTAGCAAATTTAAACAACAACTTAAACAACAACATAAACAACTTCAAAAACTTAAACAACAACTTAAACAACTTAGCAAACATAAACAACTTAAACAACTACTTAAACAACTTAGCAAACTTAAACTAAAACTAAACAACAACTTAAACAGTAACTTAAAGAACAACTTAGAAAACTTAAACAGCAACTTAAACAACAACATAAACAACTTCAAAAACTTAAACAACAACTTAAACAACTTTCTTTGAAAGATCTGGTGAGAAGTTTTTGTGACTGTTTTCCTGATCGGTAGGGACAAATCGTCTCTGCACTCTGCACTCTGGAGCTCCGGCTTCATCAAGATCTTTGAAATGTGTGGAAGATCTTGCAATAAAACTCAAACCCTGCTGTACACCTCCGCCCTCACCACCACTCCTCCATCAGTACACCCCTGCGTCTGAACGAATCTCCGCTTATTATTATGCTGCTGGGATTTGAACTCACAACCTTCCGATGTACTCCTTATATTTTCACACAATTACTTAAAAAAAAAAAGATAAAAGAAACCTTATGCAGATAAATGTCTCCATAGACGTTTATAGAGTGATAGAGTGAATGTGATTGTGGTTGGATGAGATATAAACATACACCATTCCGACACTAAAAAAAAGTATTATTTAAAAAAAAAGGTCCTCCGCAAATGAAGATACGGCAGGAAGTTCTGTAGAGACACGTTTCAATAAATTAGCGTAAACTTTTGTTACATTACTTTTAAGCGTTAAATAGTTTTGAAGCGTGAGTAAAAATAAAACATGGACTTGAATGGACCTGACAGGAATGAAGGAACCCTTTTTGCAGGTGTCCGGTGTTAAACACATTCATGTATTATTATTGTTTTTTTTCCCCTCGTGTTCTTGTTGACTTCGTGTAAAAAAAAAAGAGAGAAAGAAAGAAAGAAAGAAAAAGGAAGAAAAAAAGAAAGAATGTCTGATTTGGCAGGAGTTTTTGGTGTTGGTGTTGCTGTGGGCTGCACCTTGGGGGGGGGGGGGGGGGTTTGGGGGTCAGGTTCTCATGTGCGGGATCCGGGGCGGTGCTGCGGCCGGCGGGCGGCGTGTCGGTGCGGCGCGCCTCCGGGAGTCGCTCAGTAGCCACCGGGACGCGTGCAGGACGGATAGAGAGAGAGAGAGAGAGAGAGAAAGAGAGAGAGAGAGAGAGAGAGAGTGAGAGAGAGAGAGAGAGAGAGAGAGAGAGAGAGAGGGGGGGGTGATAGAGGCGTACAAGTGAGTAACGCGCACCACCGGAATTTGCATTAGGATTTCCGAGCTGATGGAACACGAGCTGGAGTGAGTGAGGTCATAAATCCTTATTATAAATAATAATAATAATAATAATAATAATAATAATAATAATAATAATAAATATTTAAATTATAATAATAATAATAATAATTATTATTATTATTACTATTTACATTTACAAAAGTACATATCACTATTATTATTGTTATTTATTTATTATTATTATTATTATTATTATTATTATTACTACTATTATTATAAGTTGAAATATTATTATTATTATTTTATTATAAGCACCGGTTATTATTTTATAATTATTTTGTAAATCAAAGTTATTTTTTATTATAAAAGTGCTTTATTATTATTATTATTATTATTATGATCTTATTTATTATAAAAGTACAAAGTGCGTCTTTTTTTCTTTATTTGTTTTATTTTTATTCCTAACTGATTTCAAGAATTTACATTTTGCTTTTTTTTTTATTTCATATTTTAATAATGAACTTTATTTATTTATTTTTTTTGCTTCTCTATTCGTTTGTTCTTTATTTATTTGTTTGTGATTCCTTTGTTGACTTTGGCGTCTCGTGCTGGACTTTATTGCGTGGACCCGGCCCCAGACCGACCCCCAGTGACCTTGATGCGAGCTGACCCCTGTGTAACGATGAACGCGCTGGTGTTCAGTAAGCTGGACGAGCGCCTGAGCTTCGAGGAGAGCGGAAAAGCGGTGGAGAGGAAAAGCCTGAGTTATCTCGAGGTGCTCAGCGGGCAGCGTTCGGATTCTCTCAGCCAGAGGATGGACGGAGTCCTGCAGCACCGGAGACAGAGGTATGAGGCGTCCTGCTTTCATTGCACGGGTTCAAGTAACCTAGTCCGGCCTGGTCATGTAGGGGGACGTAGACAGGAGCCCCGAGATAACAGCTGAGATACATCGAGCAGAAAGCATGAACCTGTGACCCAGACTGAATGTCTGACATGAAGGTGTTTGTGTCCATGTCCATGATGGACCTTTGGTTTTGTAGCTTTGGAAGCTCTTTGGCTTTGTGGACTGATGTGTGGGTAGATGAGAACATCTTTTTACTCCACACTGACATCTGCTGCATTCACCGAGAAGATTCAGCCCTTCATCAAGTTCAGGATCTTACAGCGTCCTATCAGATCAGGGCCACGTTTTGTCTTCGCGAAGTGGATGTGGTTACGATCCTCCACAATTCCCAAGGACCTTTAAAATCGTTCCGTTTTTAAACGTTTTGCATTCACACAGTTTTTTTCGTCCTTTTTTTTTTTTTTTTTTTTTTTTTGCATGATGATTTTTTTCCTGGAAATATCCAAAGGAAAGTTCCTTCTATAATGCAGCGATCAGATGACAGGATTGTAGTGCACATGTGGTTGCTGCTGTCACTTTGACCAGTTTATGGGTCGGGATTGTTAAAACCAGGCTGCGGAAAATTGTTCAGTCTGTTCAGTTGTAGATATTTGACCTCGAGATGCCTTCGAAAGGATCAGAGCTTTTTTTCTGACTTTATATATATATATAATCTATATATATATATATATATATATATATATATATATATATATATATATATATATATATATATATATGCTTTAACCTCTTTGGCTTAAAGATGCATTTCTGGAATATATATATATATATATATATATATATATATATATATATATATATATGTATATAGTTTTTTAAGTTAATAGGTTTTTATAGTTAATTAATTAATTAAACTATTTATTTATTTCCCCCTGTAATGCATCTTTAAGCCATATATATATATATATATATATATATATATATATATTATAAAGATATATATATAAAGAAAAAAAAAAATATATATATATATATATATATATATATAATTAATACATTTATTTATTTATTTGTTTATTTATTTATTTATTTGCCCACCCACTGTAATGCATCTTTAAGCCAAAGTCATTTAAAGTGAATTTAATTCACATTTATGAGACTAAATAAGGAACGGTGTGTGTTGGGGAGTAACTAGTTACATGTAACGGCGTTACGTAAGTAAATTACTTTGAATAAAAGTAGCAGTAATTTCGATTCCAGTAACTTAAAGTTACTTAAATTACAGTTCCTTAAACATCGGTTTAAGGAATTTTCATTAAGTGCCACCTAGTGGACAAATGCAAGAAAATCAAAAAGTGACCAAATGTAATTTACAGTTACTTTTATAATGTGAATTGTAAAGTTACACGACTTATTACATTGAAATAGAGTCATTTGTAATCTGTAACTTATTACGTTTCCAAAGTAACTTTCCCGACACTGATAAGGAATGTAGACGTTTTGTGGTCATTTTACAAAGGATAAACACGTTTTCCCATAAAGAACTAATAATACACTTGGATCTGAGACCTGAGAACGGCAGCAGAATTCCGGGTTTAAACATCAGGATCGGGCGTTTCCTTCAAAAGGCGCAAACGATCCCAAAATAGGGCCACAATTGCTCTAACGTGAGAAGCAAATTGTACCCTCCGTTTAGCATTATGGCCTCATTAAACCAAACTGCGAACAACTTTTCTTTTCTTTCGCTCCTTCAGTCGTTTCCCGAGCTCAGCGTATTTATTTTTCGCGTTTCAACCTGACGATTAAATAATTATCCTGGAAAAAAAAACTGAAATCTCTCCCTCTCTCCCTCTTTCTCTCTCTCTCTCTCTTTTCTCTCTCCGTGACGAGTGGAGGGAAGGTGCGGCACAAGCGTCAGGCTCTACAGGACATGGCCAGGCCTCTAAAACAGTGGCTGTATAAACACAGGGACAATCCGTATCCCACCAAAACCGAGAAGATCCTCCTCGCCCTCGGCTCCCACATGACCCTGGTACAGGTGAGAAGTGGATAAGGATCAGACGGATGTCAATCGATTCACAAATATTTAATCGCAATTAAATAATCGCACCGGTGCAGCCAGTTAACTCGCGATTAATCGCGCATCAATCGTACGCTTCCATTGAATTATGTTTTTAATAATGTAAATAACTGTAACAGATGTTATAATTATATACATTTCACTCAAAATCACCCCCCTTTAATACAATTCAATATTTATTTATACATTACGGATGAAAAACGATTAAAATATTTACATAAATACTTTTCATGTTTCTAATACTGTAACTAACTTTAACAAATTCTATACATTTCACTCAAAATCTCTCCCTTTAACACAATTATTTATTATTTATTTTACTCTGGAAATTGTTAATAGTAATTTCTTGTTAATTTCAATGTTATTTGTTTAGTGTTGGTTTGAAGTGTAAAATATGGGACGTGGCTCCTTTAAGAATTGTGTTCCGGTTGCTTTTCCATATAAACTGGTGATATGGTGTTTAGGTTATACGGAAGCGCTTTATTGCGTTCAGTAAAAATGCGCTTTATTGCAGTAATACGGATTTGGGAATGCGATGCGCTTGCGTTAAGGTTCCATATGGTAATATACGCTAATATAGTGAGGAGATCGTACCTGTTGTGAATGCGCAGCTAGCGGGCGTAATTCGGGGAAATTTAGGAAGCGCGAGTGGATGCGCTCGAAGTATGTTTACTCAAATATTTTACTTTTATTTGTATGTTTAATATTTATTTGTGTTTGTTTGCAGGTGTCCAACTGGTTCGCGAACGCCCGGCGCAGGCTGAAGAACACGGTGCGACAACCTGACCTGAGCTGGGCTTTACGTATCAAACTGTACAACAAATACGTCCAGGGCAATGCGGAGAGACTCAGCATCAGCAGTGACGACTCGGCTTCCGAAGGTCGGGAAAATCCCAGGAGTTTAAATTCCCCACGACGCACTTTACGCCGAATTACTCCGTCGTACAAAAATGACTTCATTCCGTTAAATAATCTCAGAGTTTTCAATACAAAGTACGTTAAAGAGGATTATAGACTGTTGTTTTCGACCCTTAAACCCTTTCTGCTCTGGAGATCATGTCTGACCCCAATGTCTCCATATAAAAAAACAAATTAGCACGTTAAAAAAACAAGTTAGCACGTTCACCTCACACCTCCAGGGTTCGATTCCCGTCTCGTCCATGTGTGTGTGGAGTTTGTGCATGTTCTCCCCGTGCCTCAGGGGGTTTTTCTCCGGGTTCTCCGGTTTCCTCCCCCGGTCCAAAAAAACATGCACGATAGGTTGATTGGCACCTTGGAAAATTGTCCCTAGTGTATGAGTGTGTGTGTGTGAATGTGTGTGTGTGTGTGTCCTGCGATGGGTTGGCATTCCATCCAGGGTGTATCCTGCCTTAATGCCCATAGACGCCTGAGAGAACCTGTGATCTTCCGGTCCAGAGGCCAACGCCTCAAGGGTGTTAGTAATTTCAGTGTTTACCTTCATCCCAATTCAACAGGCCAATGTCTCCCCAACCAACCCCCCCCCCGTCTGGTCCGTGGGTCAACCGGTACCATGCAGCACAGAAACAATACGTAACTTGCATGACATACGTAACTTACGACCGTATTTTCTCCGACACACTTAACGCATGTCGAGATCCTCAGTCACATGACTTCCCTCCATCCTCTACCTTCTGAAAAGGCGCCGCTAACACACAATACATTAGCGCTAAATTGAAACCCTCGAGCTTAGCAACATTGTTAGCAACAACAAACAAACTGCTTCGCCACTTGGAGACCAAACATTGCGCATTCCGACGTTAAAGCGGTACCGTGGCGCAAAAAACTGGGGACTCGCTGTTAAAGGGTTCCAGTTATATACTATAGAACAGGGGCGGGCAAACTACGGCCCGTTGGGCCACATCCGGCCCCCTTGGCCCTTTTAATCCGGCCCGCAAAGATCGGTACAGAAATGTCCAAATTTGTAATTGCCTGACGTTCCACCAGGTGGCGCATTTAAGCACGTGTGATATGTTGAGTAGTTAACATCAATGCCTTTGTATGATATGTATGCATGTGTTGCCCCTCTTGTCAAATTTCAAAAGTCTACGTTGCCCCTGAGCGAAAAAGATTGCCCCTCCCTGCTATAGAAGGAAACCCACGATCTTCCAATATCTTCGGTAAAGGTTATGAAGGTGTCGTAACAGGTTTGGAAAGCTATTTAAGTGTATATAAGGCATAAAGTGATTGCGCAATGTCTGAAACATCAGAGTGGTGCGAGCAAACCATTCCGTGTAGACCCTTTACACATACCCGGTATATAAAAACCCCAGTGTTGCGAGTGTTCCGTGTGTTCCGGAGGTCATAAACCTTGTGTATGTGTATTGTATTAGCTGTAATGCGATCGTGGATGACTAACAGAAGAACGTCGTTGCTCCAGATGGTGAGAACCCTCTCCAGATGCAGCCCAGTGAATCCGAGTCCAGCCAGCCCACACACAAGAGCGTGATCCAGGAGAGCCGAGGCCTGGATTACGTCTCCCCGCCAAAGTACAAGAGCAGTCTGCTGAACCGCTACCTCAACGATTCCCTGCGGCACGTCATGGCGTCCAGCGCAGACTCGCGCAAGAGGAACCACTCGGGATCCTTCAGCTCCAACGAGTACGACGAGGAGCTGCTGTCGCCCTCGTCGTCTGAAACCGAGGCCAATTTCACCTACCGCACAGGTCAGGGCCGGGGTACCGGGGGAAGGGGGGCGGGGGCGGGGTTTGGGAGGAGGGGGAGGAGTCTCGTTGGAAAAATGTCACTTGGTTAGAAGAGTCTCTATTTGTCAAATATACATTACAGCATAGTGAAATTGTATCTTCGCATATCCCAGCTGGGGTCAGAGCGCAGGGTCAGCCACACAATACACCGCCCCCCCCCCCCGGTGGCAGTCTGGCAATACCAGGGTTCGAACCAGGGTTTTGCCAAACTGCCACCAGGGGGCGCTGTATCAGTCAGGTAGTTTAAGGTGATCCGGGGATACTGATCGGAAGATCGGGGGGGGGGGGGGGGACCTTCCGATCAGCTTTATTTGGGATATTCTGGGATGTGCAATTACAGATGATTCCCTCTGTTTGCCTAGTTTTCGTTTTTTTTTACGTTTTATGTTTTTGTAATATTTGTACACGTAAAAATACACTTAAACGAAAAAGCTTTAGTAGCTTACGACGTACCGTTAATGATGTACCTCCGAGTTTTTACATTTGGTAATAGTACGTCAATTTATGCAAGTTAGACAGCAAAATATATTAAAACCTAATAAAACTTCGCAATAGAGAGGTGCTCGAACCCCCGACCTTCCAATCGGGACCCAGAGCCTTAAAACACTGAGGGGTTCGTCTAACTTAAAGTTGCATATATATATATATATATATATATATATATATATATATATATATATATGCCATGGGAGGGGTGTATTTCAGTGGTTTACAGTGCTGGGCTGCTGATCGGAATGTTGGGGGTTCGAGCCCCGCCCTCAGGTCCTTGAGCAAGGCCCTTAACCCTCTGTGCTCCAGGGGGCGACCCTGTTCTCTGACCCCAGCTACCAAAAACAATCTGGGATCTGGGAGGTGGTTGTAGCCCAGTGTCAGACTCTGGACCGGAAGATCACGGGTTCAAACCCCACCACCACCACCAAGCTGCCACTAGTGGGCCCCCTTGAGCAAGGCCCTTAACCCTCAATTGCTCAGTTGTAAGTCGCTCTGGATAAGAAATGCTGTAAATGTAAATATGCGAAGAAACAATTTCACTTTGCCGTAATGTTTACGTGATAAATAAAGATAAATAAAGATAAATAAACAATGCTAATGCTCTTCCCAAATCCGGACGGAAAAGTGGCGTCGTAGCGGAACACCTGCTAACTCCGGGAAAGGAGAACGTCTCTGTCCGTCCAAAATCTTTTTATACCTTTTTTTTTTTCTTCGTTTTGCATCATTTCCACCACAGCACTTTTTTTTTTTCGTACAGAAATCACGAATGTTCCGTGTGTTTTGTCTCCGCGCCATGACGGAACACTTGTGGACAATTAAGGAATGTTCTCCGTTTTAGAACTTGTAATTTGGGAAAGTTATTTGTTCCCGGAGCCAAACGAGGGATTTGACCTCTAAAAGCCCTTTACGGTTGGTTCGGGATGGAGGGGAGGGGGGGGGGGGGGGGGGTAAGCGAGGGGGGGGTCGTTATCGTCGCGATCTTATCGCACGCCGTATTTTGACGTGAGGTTTTGCGTGGCAGAGGCATGATGGGAATTCTGCCCCTGAGCTTTCTGCGCCGGAGGAAAAGTGGACGGAGAGAATTTAAGAAAAGGAAAAACAAACATGGAAAAAACGAGGGATGGCGTTTTACATTTCTCCCCGTGTTCTGCTTTCTTTCTTTCCTCGCCTATAACGCATCCATCAGTCTTACGCAGCGCCCGATTTCAGCGCTTTTCCGCGTCCGCCGAGCGCCAAAGCTGTTTCAAACTGACAACCCGTCCGACGCAGCCCGGGACAAAGTAAACAAAAACAAACAACAACAAAAACAACACACCAGAACATAAAAATCACATTAAACATATAAAACAAGCAAGTAAGGAGGAAAACATCTCTCTCTCTTTTTTCTCTCTCTCTCTTTTTCTCTCTCACTCTCTCTCTTTCTCTCTTTCTCACTCTTTTTCTCTCTTCCCCTTCTCTCTCTCTTTCATCTCCCTTCTCTCTCTCTTATCTCTCTCTTTCTCTTTCCCCTTCTGTCTCTCTCTTTCCCCCTCTCTCTCTCTCTCTATTTCTCTCACTCTCTCTCTTCTCTCTCTCTCTTTCTCACTCTTTCTCTTTCCCCTTCTTTCTCTCTCTTTCTCTTTCCCCTTCTATCTATATTTCTTTCTCTCTCTCTCTTACTCTCTCTATCTTTCCACCTTCTCTGTCTCTCTTTCTCGCTCTCATTCTCTTTCCGTTCTCTCTCAATCTAATTCCTTTCTCTTTCTCTCTCTCTATTTCTCTCTCTCTTGTCCCTTCTGTCTCTCGTTCTCTCTCTCTCTTTCCCCTTCTCTCTCTCGTTCTCTCTCCTCTCTTTTTCCCTTCTGTTCTCTCTCTCTCTCTCTCTCTCTCTCTCTTCTCTCTCTCTCTCTCGTTCTCTCTCTCGTCCATTTCTCTCTCTCTCTCTTTCCTCTTCTGTCTCTCGTTCTCTCTATTTATCTCTCTCTTTCCCCTTCTGTCTCTCTTTCTCTCTCTCTCTCTTTTCCCTCTCTCTCTGTTCTCTCTCTATCTCTATCTCTCTCTCTCTCTCCTCTCTCTCTCTGTTCTCTCTCTTTCTCTCTCTCTCTCCTCTCTCTCTCTCTCTCTCTTTTTCTCTCCTACAGAAACATTATCGCAGCAAAAGCAAAACTGGAATTATAGAGAAACACTGATTCGTTTTTCACGCTGTTTCCTCCACAGTGGTTTAGTCGCACCGATCCACAACCTTTATGTCGTTCTTTTCTCGGTTACGAAAACCGCCCCCCTCCCCCCCCCCCCACCCCCCCCCCCCCCCCACCACCCCCCCCCCCCCCCCCCCACACACACACACACACACCCACCAAACACACACACACGAAAAAAACACACACACAAAAAAACGGGTC
>JACRUU010000001.1:6484520-6512020 GCA_030449085.1 Kryptopterus vitreolus
GTGTGTCGGATTACAAGAGTAACTTTTATTGCGAAAGAAAATCGCTACTGATGATCTCGCCCATTCCAAACCCGAGTCCCCGGAATGCCATCCGGACACGGGAATACCGCTCGAGGATCTTCTACGGCAGAAGGACAGGAAACGGACGCCAAACATACACTTTCGTTCGCGAGTCGTCCCAATGTCCGCATGCTTTTATCCGAGGACCCGTCCTGCCTCGTTGTTCTCAACGGGAATTCCGGTTTTCTTCGTCGTTTTTCAGCTCGCGTGTGAAAGGCTGTACAGATTACGCCGCATGCGTTCGGAATGCCCGCGAAGGCGTTCGGCTAACGATAAGAGGGAAAAGCGGAAGCTGTACGACATGCTGAGAAGTTTTACATACATACATACAAGTCCTTTGTATTTTCTTCTTAAAAAGTGAATCAAACACCACACTGTATGGTCAAAAGTATTCGGACAGACGCCGATTATGTGCTTCGTCGGCGGTACTGCGTGCCGATTGGAGGTAGGAGCGTGAAATCGACGCCAGGGGATCAAAACGTGTTCCGGCAAAGCCATGAAGATCTGCTTTACATGGTTGGAAGTAAAGCTGATGGATTATTTGGTGGTATTTATTGTTTATGTTTGGGGGGAAGGGGGGTTTCTCCACCTCCCGCCCCGCATTACACACGCGAAATAGGAAATACAGCAAGGTGGCGCTCCGACGAATCCGAAGAGCTCGTTTCCAAGAGGGGGGCGGGGTTTAATCGGTCGTATGGAAATGATTTGGCTTCAGACGTTCAACAAACCAAACCCAAATGTTCATCCAGACCAAACCCGGCTGTAACATTTATCTAAAGGAGGCCATGACTCGTTTATTCCGTTCATTACGTGTGTGGAGGAAACCTCCACCTCCTCACCTTCATCACTACCCATAAGCCTCCAAAACCCTTCCCTGAAATACGTTGGCTAACGAAGATATGGTGCAGAAAAACGTAAAAAGTCGGGCGTGCGCAAACTTTTGAGCACGCGGCTCAAAAATGAGATTTGAGGCGACCGGTGCGCCACGTCGCTCCTTTGGCGAGGAAACGTACGCCACGGGTGTTAACTCCGCCTCCGACGCGGTTTGCGCTCGGAACCGACGTTAAAATAATAAACCGTTAAAAAAAAAAAGGGCGTAAAAACGAGTCTGGGCGTTCCGAGCGAGCAGGACGGGATTTTTTGTGCTGTGGTCCGTGAATTGGGAAGGAGGGAAGAGAAGAGAAAAAAAAAAGCATTCCTTATACTTTAGTGTTAATATTTCAGCCAAGTCAATAATAGTAATAAAAAAAAAAGGCGCAAACACGGTGTTTGATCTCGGCTAAAAGCAGGATATTTTGATGTACGGGGGGAAAAAAAGGAACGGGTGAAGGCCGGGAATTCCGGAAAAACTCTCCATAATGGTGAAATCCAACCCCCTTTTTTTCCTTCACAGCGATGATTAATATTTTAGAGCGAAAGAGAGATCAAATATGACGTCAGCGGTAATAATAATAATAATTCGATGCAGATCTAATGATAAGTTAATCGATAAAACACCTTATAGAAGTGGAACGACAAACACAGAGTGTGTGTGTGTGTGTGTGTGTGTGTGTGTGTGTGTGTGTGTGTGTGGAGAGAGAGAATGTCTTTTGCCTGCCGACCTCCGGCTCTCGCTCGGATGCGGGGCAAAATAGTTCGTTCGCTTTCGTGTCTCGGTCCGGCGCGGGTCAGACGAGGGAGCAGTATCCGCCGCAGCCGCCGTATCCCGGCGCCTGCTGGTCTCCGAGCTGAACGCCTTGGTTCTGGACGCTGCTTTCCCACAGGCCCGGGGTCTGCAGGATCTTCTCCACCAGCTCCTCGAAGGCACACTGGACGCCGTCACGGGTTTTAGCGCTCGCCTCTGAGGGAGGGAGGGAGGGGGGGGGGGAAGGAATGATAGAACAAGGAAAGCATTTAATAATAATAATAATAATAATAATAATAATAGGGGGCATGGTGGTTTAGTGGTTAGCACATTCGGCTCACACTACCAGGGTCCGGGTTTGATTCCCGTCTCGGCCATGTGTGTGTGGAGTTTGTGCATGTTCTCCCCGTGTCTCAGGGGGTTTTTCTCCGGGTTCTCCGGTTTCCTCCCCCGGTCCAAAAACATGCACGGTAGGTTGATTGGCACCTTGTTCCTAGTGTATGAATGTGTGTGTGTGTGTGTCCTGCAATGGGTTGGCATTCCATCCAGGGTGTATCCTGCCTTAATGCCCATAGACGCCCGAGATAGACACAGACTCCCCGTGATCCGAGGGAAGATAAAGTGCTAGAAGATGAATGAATGAATAATAATAATAATAAAAAAAACACTACCTGACCACTAGGGGGTGCCAAATATAAATACTTATAATATTCAGATGATATTCGTACGAGGGTTCAAGGTTAAAGGACTGTGATGCAACGCCGATGACATCGCCGCGTAAAGATAGCGCGATGATGCAACGGCGAGCTCTGAGAGACACGACGCAGAGACACGTCACCGTCTTTATGTCTGCGTTTTTTTTTCTTTTTTATCTTCTGCTCACGTTAAGCGTCGTAAACGCACGGCGATTCTTCGTAAACTCTGACCCCGGCGATCGTTATAAAACAAGCACAAAGGGGCAAACGGATGTAAGCAAATAGAATGGAGCACAATACGAACGTCCAAAAGTATTGGTTCTCTCTCTCTCTCTAGCGCCCTTGTGTGGTGGTTCTCCAAACTACGCTGGAATGTTGAATATTCATAAATATTTTAGTAATATTGCTAAAACTAAAATGTTGAATATTGGTGTTGATTGTTAATAGGGAGGGGGGGAGGAAACGATAAATAAATAAATAAATAAATAAGCAAAAAAATAAATAAAATGCTCCTCACCGATGAACAGCATGGAGTGTTTACGAGCAAACTTCAGGCCCTCGTTTCTGTCCACTTCACGGTTGTCCTGCACGGAGGGGAAAATATTAATATGTAAATATTGACCAAAAAATATATATATAAAAATGTTATAATAATATATAAATAAAACATTTGATGCCTCAATACACCACAAAAAAAATTCTCATACATATTCTAATCATTCGGAACACCCAAACTCTATGAATATGCAAATGAGCTCCACCCCCAGGCTCCACCCTCCACCACACCCCTTCTGCTTGTAATATGTTACTTGTTATATGACTTTAAAGAAGCGTCGTTTAACTGAAAAGCAATACGAGTGAGAATTCCGACTCGGGAATGTTCGTAAAGTCCGAGACTATAAAGCTCTGATGAGCCAATTGGAAAAACAAGTGAACATTTAACAAAATAAATATCTACGGTAATCTGATGAATCATTGTTGTATAAATGAGCTTAACAGCACTTTACTAGCCGTGTGTGTGTGTGTGTGTGTGCGCGGAATGTCACAAACCTTGTCGATTTTGTTGCCGACGAGCATTTTGACGAGGTCGTTCCGCGTGCAGTACGTCTCCAGCTCGTTCAGCCAGTTCTCCAGCTTAGTGAACGAGTCCCGCTTCGTCACGTCGTACACTGACAAAACAATAGCAATAAGTTATTGGTCAACAAAGGATTTCCGCTATACATAAAGCTAGACTATAAAACATAGTATGGAAACATTATAGTCTAGAAAATGGTATAGAAATATTAAATAAAGAGAACAAATCTACAGAATTATGAAAATGCTAAACGGATAAATGAAGTAAATATGAATATATTCAATATAATAAATAAATAAAAACATACTAGAAGGAAAGGGGGCACGGTGGGTTTAGTGGTTAGCACGTTCGCCTCACACCGCCAGGGTCCGGGTTCGATTCCCGTCTCGGCCATGTGTGTGTGGAGTTTGTGCATGTTCTCCCCGTGTCTCAGGGGGTTTTTCTCCGGGTTCTCCGGTTTCCTCCCCCGGTCCAAAAACATGCACTGTAGGTTGATTGGCACCTTGGAAAATTGTCCCTAGTGTGTGTGTGTGTGTGTGTCCTGCGATGGGTTGGCATTCCATCCAGGGTGTATCCTGCCTTAATGCCCATAGACGCCTGAGATAGACACAGACTCCCCGTGACCCGAGGGAAGATCGGATAAAGCGCTAGAAGATGAATGAATGAATGAATACTAGAAGGAATACTAGAAATGAACATGTGGTATCAGTGATTCGCCTCTAGAGGTCACTATTGTGCTTTATAATGCAACCCGGAAAAAAACGACATTTCTGACATTTTCAGCAATCGGTACGGATTCATCAAAAACCGCTCGAACGAAGGGGGGGGGGGAAAGAACCCCCCCAAAAAACGCCAAGCGCGCTCTGTTGAAAGACGGATTGTTAGCGTGCGGATAAAGGATAAAGCGACGGTAAACACGTGCTACCCGAGTAATCGACCGAGACAACGAGGCGTACACAACGGCGAGCCGAGAAACCCGGACCCGAGATCAGATCGTGTAAACACCGCGAGCTTCCCCCAAGCACTTTACGGGCCGACGTTAGCGGACTCTCGCCGGTGGTTTGTTTTCCTTCGCCGTTTGACGCGACTTTTGACTGGAAAATTGACAGATTCATTCTTCGCGCATGAGATCACCACAGCGCGAGGACGGATTTGAACCTCGACACAAAGGAAAAAAAAAAGCGCAGGATGTTTCTGATTTTAATCACGAACAGGACGTTTTGGTCTTACTCCGGGTTCGATGATGACACTGACCTAATATTACCCCCTGCGCTCCTCTGTAGTAGCTGGGCGTCAGAGTCCGGAACCTTTCCTGTCCGGCTGTGTCCTGGGGGAAAAAATAAATTAATTAATAATAATGAAGGGGAGCACGGTGGCGTAGTGGTTAGCACGTTCGCCTCACACCGCCAGGATCCGGGTTCGATTCCCGTCTCGGCCATGTGTGTGTGGAGTTTGTGCATGTTCTCCCCGTGCCTCAGGGGTTTTTTCTCCGGGTTCTCCGGTTTCCTCCCAGTCCAAAAAACGTGCACGGTAGGTTTGATTGGCACCTTGGAAAAATTCGTCCCTAGTGTGTGTATGAATGTGTGTGTGTGTGTGTGTGTGTGTGTGTGTGTGTGTGTGTGTCCTGTGATGGGTTGGCATTCCATCCAGGGTGTATCCTGCCTTAATGCCCATAGACGCCTGAGATAGGCACAGACTCCCCGTGACCCGAGGGAAGATCGGATAAAGCGCTAGAAGATGAATGAATGAATAATAATAATGAAATAAATAATTAGATATGAAACACAGGCCGGGCAGTGGACTAAATATATATATATATATATATATATATATATATATATATATATATATATATAATGTGTGAGAAACCGACTCAAATGAGTGATGAAAGTGTGACACCTAGTGGCCAGAATGAACTACTGCATGCTTACCACAGGCATTCGCTGTTCTTTTCAATAAACATTATATCTTTTCTTTCTTGTATTCTCGTACGTTTTTCCGTACCTCTATTTTAACACACATAATGTAATTTGTATTCTTTTTATTTTTATAATAAATAAAAAAAACAGCATAATGCAAACAATTAGCTGCAGCTTGCATATTTTTGCATTATTTTTTATCACATATTTTTCCCCACCAAGAACAGGTTCCACTTTTCCCCCCCAAAACTAATAAACTAATGTTAATGTTAACTAAATCTACCCATTTCACATAAAAAAATAGTGTAACAACATGCAAGAAGTCACAAGGACAGACTTTTTAATGTTTTCAGGGACCGCAAGAAAGAAAATATAACACATGGTATTATCATTCATTCATTCATTTATCTTCTAGCGCTTTATCCGATCTTCCCATCGGGTCACGGGGAGTCTGTGTCTATCTCAGGCGTCTATGGGCATTAAGGCAGGATACACCCTGGATGGAATGCCAACCCATCGCAGGGCACACACACATTCACACACACACACACACACACACACACACACACACACACCATTCATACACTAGGGACAATTTTCCAAGGTGCCAATCAACCTACCGTGCATGTTTTTGGACCGGGAGGAAACCGGAGAACCCGGAGAAAAAACCCCCTGAGGCACGGGGAGAACATGCACAAACTCCACACACACATGGCTGAGACGGGAATCGAACCCGGATCCTGGTGGTGTGAGGTGAACGTGCTAACCACTACGCCACCGTGCCCCTACATGGTATTATATTATATTATATTATATTATATATGTGATATAATATTATATATTATAGCACATGGCCTTTAAAAACATCAAAAAGTCTGAGGGAACAAACTAGTGAAGTGTCTCTCCTGATCGTTTATTTTTGTGTGATTATAAAGCGAGGGGACACAGTGGTTTAGCGGTTAGCACGTTCGCCTCACACCGCCAGGATCCGGGTTCGATTCCCGTCTCAGCCATGTGTGTGTGGAGTTTGTGCATGTTCTCCCCGTGTGTGCCTCAGGGGGTTTTTTCTCTGGGTTCTCCGGTTTCCTCCCCCGGTCCAAAAACATGCACGGTAGGTTGATTGGCACCTTGGAAAATTGTCCCTAGTGTCTGAATGTGTGTGTGTGTGTGTGTGTGTGTGTCCTGCGATGGGTTGGCATTCCATCCAGGGTGTGCCCTGCCTTAATACCCATAGACGCCTGAGATAGACACAGACTCCCCGTGACCCGAGGGAAGATCGGATAAAGCGGTTAGAAGGTGAATGAATGAATGATTATAAAGGCGGATGTTTTTTATTTTCCGCACCGTTTTCAATTCAAGCTTTAAAATTCTCCTTCCACATTCACAGTAAACAAAAAGAATAAAACGCCGTTACTATGGACTGAGAGTAAACAAAAACAAAAAACAACAGTCCAAGTTCATTCTGTATAAACTCTGTGTTAAATTTATAACGCTTCAGAAATCCTCAAAATATCCACGTCAGTGTCACTGAGGAATGTTTGTAATGTAGATAGAACCGTGTGTGTGGGGGGGGGGGGGGGGGGGCGCAAAACACGGAGAACAACAACAACAACAACAAACAATAAGATCCTTTTACGGTAAATGAATACGATAAAATGAAACATTAGAATCTTGTTTATGACTATAAGTAAACACTCACCCATATAGCGAGCTTGGCTCTGTTTCCATCTACTGCGATAGTTTTCACTTTGAAGTCCACAACCTAGAAAACACACACACACACACACACACACACCACACACACACACCGCTTTTTAAATGCCGATGATACTAAACGATGAAATGTGCACATTCCTTTTGTTTCCATGCAACACGGGCGACACGGGGGGGGGGGAGGGGGGGGGGGGGGGTGGGACGAAAAACAAACCAAAAACAAACAAATAAATAAATAAATGGAGGGGGGGCACGGTGTCTTAGTGGTTAGTACGATCGCCTCACACCGCCAGGGTCCGGGTTCGATTCCCGTCTCGGCCATGTGTGTGTGGAGTTTGTGCATGTTCTCCCCGTGCCTCAGGGGGTTTTTCTCTGGGTTCTCCGGTTTCCCCGAAAAACGTCCTCCCCCGGTCCAAAAAACATGCACGGTAGGTTGGATTGGCACCTTGGAAAAATTGTCCCTAGTGTATGAATGTGTGTGTGTGTGTGTGTGTGTACGTCCTGCGATGGGTTTTGGCATTCCATCCAGGGTGTATCCTGCCTTAATGCCCATAGACGCCTGAGATAGGCACAGACTCCCCGTGACCCGAGGGAAGATCGGATAAAGCGCTAGAAGATGATGAATGAATGAATGAATAAATAAATAAATAATTCTGAATTCTCAGTCGTATTTCTTTTCTCTATTTCCCTCCAGGTGACGCTGACAATCCGCACGGATCGGACAGTGAATGACAATGAAAGTGGACATATTGGACATTTCAGTCTCGAACGGAAGCAGGAATCAGCAGAGGCCGCTGCCTAACAGGTCCCATTTAGTTGCCCCCCCCCCCCCCCCCCCCCCGACTATAGAGAAATTCCCGTCTGTGTCGTATTGAAGACATGATGTGAATATGATGTTCTGATATACACAGGGAAGAAGTGAAACACAAGCATCAGAAAGTGAAATAATCCTCGGACTCACCGATCGTTGCGGCTAATTCGGGGTCGAACGTGTCGTCTGTGAACCTCAGAAGTAAACTGCGTAGGGGAAAAAATGAACATTTGATTAAACAGATTTTCACGGATACACATTAGAAAGATCTTGTCCTTTCCACAAACGCTTTCCTGACAGGCAATACAATCGCCATTGTAGTTTGTGTACAAATTAACGATATAATAAAAATACTTGCCCCCCCCCTCCCCTCCCCCTCTCTCAAAGGATTTCATAACTATAGACCACCTCTAATACAATATCTTCTGGAAGCGTCTTTGTCTAAAACAAAGTCCTTAAACGTGCAAAGACATTAAAGCTCATTATAATTGTCATTAATGACTTGACGGCACTGAACCGAATCAATGAATCGATCGGATCGACTCCCAAAAAAAGACTCTTTCAAACTGAGTCATTTCAAAATGACTCGCTTTTAAATGTTCGTTCTGGCCTGACAATTCACCAGAACTTCCTCCACCTTCTAAATCACCTTACACTATTTGGCATCGGCCAAATGATACTCCTAGATCAACCCCCCCCCCCCCCACCACCACCACCACCACCACCTTCGTCATGTCGCCTTGGGCTCGTTTTTCTTCTTCTCGGATGTCAAGCCTGGCTTGATCATCATCATCATGGCTGTAAATCGATTTAAGCTGCGTTTAATTGACGGACAAATCTAACAAGCCAGGCACTTATAACATAATGGTTTAATTCAGTTTTACATGGATAGGGAATTTACAATGTCGCCAATGAATAACCTTAATGAGTGGGCAAGGAAAAACCCCTTGAGACGAGCAGACTCAAAAGGAAACCTAATATCCAATATAATTCCAATGTCCAATAAATAGCACATGGATTAATCCGGATCTATTACATCATCAAGTCCTGAGTCATCGGAAAGTGTCGGCTCTTCGAAGACTCGGTTCAATGACTCAGCTCCTCCTTATTCAGCTTTTTATTTGTTTTAAATAATTATCACTCAAATAACAAACATGGAACTCTTAACAAGGTGTATCATTTCGGTCTCGGGATATTAAAACAAAGAACAAACAAATAAACAAACAAACAAACAAAAAACATCGTCATCGTGCAGACTCGAGTCCGGTTATGTGGGCTGTTTATTTGGATGCAGAGGGAATTATTGAACCTACGTGGGTTTTTTTCCACGTTACGTTTTAAGTGCGTTAAATATGAAGTATTTTGCGTGAAATTTAGAGACCTCGGAAATCTTGCTTGTTTGCCTTATCCGTGGTAAACAGGCTTTCTGCGCCGTGATTGGTTGATAGATCCGGTCGGCCAATCACATTGCGGACAGGTGGACCGGACTGACCAATCGTGGTGGAGAATGCGGAGCAAACGGAGAATATATAAATATAAATATAAATAAAAGTCCGTTAGCTTGTTTTAGGCGTTAATAAATAAACAACGTTATAATTGTAAGATGTGTCGTCTTGTGTGAATATGTGAAAACAATAAAAGTATATAAAACCGCTAAACTTAGCGAGAAAACAAGACGGATAGGTTTCATTTCGCAACTTCCGGATAGCCAAGATGGCGCCGGGTGTTTTTTTAATGTTATTTATTTTCAAAAAATAAACAAAAACAATGTTACCTGGACTTCCCGACGCCGCTCTCGCCGATGATGAGGATCTTTAAGGTGGTTAACACGTCGTCGTCCATGCTGTGGAAGTTCCTAACCGAGCTACACGCGTGGACGGTGCGGGGAAGCTGTGACGTGACACTGTTTTGCGTCGGGCTTGAAGTTTGGCGGTGGGCGGAGCCACGGACCTCACCGGATGACGTCATCCGGTGCCAACACGCACACATGTTGTCCCGCCAAGAACATATAAATGCAAATAAGTATCTATATTTTCTATATGCATTAACCACATGGCGACTTTCCTTCAATTCCCATTGTAAATACATAAGAACAGAAATAAAAAATATACAATATATTAAAAAATATACTTTTTCTGGAGTCATTATTTTTTACTTCCACTATTTTTCACGCAAATATCTGTACTTTCTACTCCTTACATTAAAAAAAAAATGATTTCATTCATCATCGTTCAAAAATCCAGATTACAAACCCAGATCCATTATATTTACTTTACATTTTAATAATAATAAATAAATAAATAATAACCTTTATTGGTCACATGTACATTACAGCACAGTGAAATTCTTTTCTTCGCATATCCCAGCTTGATGTTGGTAGTTTGGGGTTAGAGCGCAGCCATGATACGGCGCCCCCTGGAGCACAGAGGGTTAAGGGTCTTGCTCAATGACCCAAGGGCGGAAGCTTGGTCATACCGGGGCTCGAACCCTGATCTTCCAATCAGCAGCCCAGCGCCTTAGACCACTGAGCTACCCCCCCTCCCTCACTTTTTTTTTAATTTATTTATTCATTTATTTTTATCTGTACTCCTTACGTTATAAAAACGGCCTCGTGTTTCATTTTCAATCCCAGAAAAAAATCCGGATAAACGTCTCCGTCCGGATAGAGTGAATGTGATTGGATGAGATATAAACATATACCGACACCCTATTGGTTTGTACGCGATCCTGCACGCGACAACAAATCACGTCAGCGAGGACGTAACCAGCGTCGGGGTTCGTTACTCAAAAAAAAAGGGATTATTTCTCCACTCGTTTATCAAACGGGTGCTTCGTCCTCGTCCGCAAATGAAGCTACAGTAGAGAGACGTTTCAGTAAATTAGCGAAATTGAACTTTTGTCCTTAATACCATTTTTTCCCCCACTTATATTACTTTTATACTTGAAGTCGTTTTGAAGCCACTTTTATATTTTATATCACCAGTTGACATTTCTACAGAAGTCTTATTAAACCCCTATTAATGAATGAATGAACTTACAACTGAGCAATTGAAGGTTAAGGGCTTTGCTCAAGGGCGCCCACTAGTGGCAGATTGGTACTACTGGCTCATTTATCAATGGGGTGTTTTATCTTCGTCCGCCGCAAATTACGCTACAGTCGGCAGTTCTGTAGAAAGGCATTTGAATAAATTAAATAGAATAGATTGCGATCTAAGCCGTTGTCCTTGAAGGCATTTTTTTCCCCTTACATTCAGTCATTTTGAAACCAGTATATATATATATATATATATATATATATATATATATATATATATATATATATATATATATATACAATACATATATATATACATCTTCTACCGCTTTATCCGATCTTCACGGGGAGTCTGTGTCTATCTCAGGCGTCTATGGGCATTAAGGCAGGACAGGATACACCCTGGATGGAATGCGAACCCATCACACACACACACACACATCACACACACACACACACATTCACACACACATTCATACACTAGGGACAATTTTCCAAGTGTGCCAATCAACCTACCGTGCATGTTTTTGGACCGGGGAAGGAAACCGGAGAATTGAGAACCCGGAGAAAAAAAACCCTGAGGCACAGGGAGAAGAACATGCACAAACTCCACACACACATGATGCCGAGACGGGAATCAAACCCCCAACCCTGGACGTGTGTTATTTATATATATATATATATATATATATATATATATATATATATAATATATAATATATATATATATATATATATCACGACACATTGTTTACTCTTAACCATAATATAAGTACAGGAGATCATTCATTCTTTCTTTTTTAGCAGTAGGTTATTATCCCACAGAATGCTTTTCTTTGTTGAGAAACAAAGCTCTATTGTCCTGTAACTCGGGCACCTAATGGACCTCCAAAGGATTCAGGAGATCCGTGATCAGTGCATCAGAAAATTACAGGTCTTCAAAGAAAGCTTCCCTGTTATCTGATCCTTTCGGGAGGCATCTTTGTCTGAGGAACCTTTGTCTGTTCATCAGAAGGATTCCGGGTCCTCCTCCTGATACACCTGATGAAACTCTTGAGGCAGAGCAGAAAAGACCTGGAGCAGGAGAAGTCAGTGTGTGTGTGTGTGTGTGATTATCAGAAGATTCAGGAGTCATCATGGTGTTCACCACGAACTGCGTGGAGAAACCGGTCCGATCGTGTCTGGAAAAAGTCGGCCGATTCATCGGACGCCATCCGTGGTGGTTCCTCGTCGTCCCGCTCGGCCTTTCTGCAGCTCTCGGCGCTGGCTTTTACTTTCTCGAGGACAGGATATCTAACGACCTCGTGAAGCAGTTCACGCCACGCGACGGCCGGGCGAAGACCGAGAAGCGCTTCGTAGAAACGTTTTTCCATAACGCCGATCCCGACGGAGCGTTTTCCGCCTTGAGGTTGAGCGACGACGGGACGTACGCGTCGGCAATCTTCAGCTCGGAGACGAACGCCCTGGGCGAAGACGCTCTGACGGAAATCCTAGCCGCGGACGAGCGCGTCAAGAGAATGAGCGTGGAATGCGACGGATCGGAGTTTTCCTATAAGGACGTCTGCGCTCGGTGGAACCAATCCTGTCAGGAGAACGTTCTTCTCCGGATCCTGGACTACAATGCGAGCAACGTCCACGGGCTCAACCTGACGTTTCCGGTCTATCACAACGATTTATTCGGGGCGGTCCATCTAGGACATTCCGTCGGACAGGTGGACGTGGACCGGTATGGGTTCGTCCGGAGAGCCAAAGCAGTGAGACTCGTTTACTACCTGCGGAATTCGGGAAGCGTGCGGGAAAACGCTTGGTTGAAAGGTTTCGTAGACTTGCTACGAAACACGTCCACAAATATAACACGGGTAGGTTTCTTTATCTCATAAATATGTCATAATTATTGTCGTGGTAGCCCAGTATGGGACGTGCTACCCCAGTATGGGACGTGCTACCCCAGTATGGGACGTGCTACCCCAGTATGGGACGTGCTACCCCAGTATGGGACGTGCTACCCCAGTATGGGACGTGCTACCCCAGTATGGGACGTGCTACCCCAGTACCCCAGTATGGGACGTGGTACCCCAGTATGGGACGTGGTACCCCAGTATGCGACGTGGTACCCCAGTATGGGATGTGGTACCCCAGTATGCGACGTGGTACGCCAGTATGCGACGTGGTACCCCAGTATGCGACGTGGTACCCCAGTATGGGACGTGGTACCCCAGTATGGGACGTGGTACCCCAGTATGGGACGTGGTACCCCAGTATGGGACGTGGTACCCCAGTATGGGACGTGGTACCCCAGTATGCGACGTACCCCAGGTACCCCAGTATGCGACGTGGTACCCCAGTATGGGACGTGGTACCCCAGTATGCGACATGGTACCCCAGTATGGGATGTGGTACCCTAGTATGCGACGTGGTACGCCAGTATGCGACGTGGTACCCCAGTATGCGACGTGGTACCCCAGTATGGGACGTGGTAGCCCAGTATGGGACGTGGTGCCCCAGTATGGGATGTGGTACCCCAGTATGCGACGTGGTACGCCAGTATGCGACGTGGTACCCCAGTATGGGACGTGGTCCACAAATATAACACGGGTAGGTTTCTTTATCTCATAAATATGTCATAATTATTGTCGTGGTAGCCCAGTATGGGACGTGCTACCCCAGTATGGGACGTGCTACCCCAGTATGGGATGTGGTACCCCAGTATGCGACATGGTACCCCAGTATGGGATGTGGTACCCCAGTATGCGACGTGGTACGTGGTGCCCCAGTATGCGACGTGGTACCCCAGTATGGGACGTGGTACCCAGTGGTACGTGGTGCCCCAGTATGCGGACGTGGTACCCCAGTATGGGACGTGGTACCCCAGTATGGGACGTGGTGCCCCAGTATGCGAGTGGTACCCCAGTATGCGACGTGGTACCCCAGTATGCGACGTGGTACCCCAGTATGCGACGTGGTACCCCAGTATGGGACGTGGTACCCCAGTATGGGACGTGGTACCCCAGTATGGGATGTGGTACCCCAGTATGCGACGTGGTACGCCAGTATGCGACGTGGTACCCCAGTATGCGACGTGGTACCCCAGTATGGGACGTGGTAGCCCAGTATGGGACGTGGTACCCCAGTATGGGATGTGGTACCCCAGTATGCGACGTGGTACCCCAGTATGCGACGTGGTACCCCAGTATGGGACGTGGTAGCCCAGTATGGGACGTGGTAACCCAGTGGTTAAGGTGTTGGACCTCTGGACCGGAAGATCACGGGTTCAAACCCCACCACCACCAAGCTGCCACTAATGGGCCCTTGAGCAAGGCCCTTAACCCTCAATTGCTCAGTTGTAAGTCGCTCTGGATAAGGGCCACAAGCTTGGATATGTGAAGAAAGAATTTCACTGTGCTGTAACGTTTATGTCACCCAAGGACTCTATTCTTATTCTTGGGTCCTTGAGCAAGGCCCTTAACCTTCTGTGCTCCAGGGGGCGCCGTATCATGGCGCTCTGACTCCGGGGTCTAAAACAAAATGCATTGGGATACGCAAAGACAAGAATTTACCTCAGGGGATCTATAAAGTACGTAAAAATACACCTTTATTAACCTTTAATAACCTTAATAACCTTTAAATTTGAAAGTAAACGAATTAAAATATTTGACTTCAAATCTACTTAAGTAACTACAATTATTATTATTATTATTATTATTATTATTATTATTATTTCTTAAGAACAATTTTTGTCACAATCAGCTGTGAAAGGACTCTAATGTTACTTTTTAACAAAAGAACGTATTAATAGAATGATATTAACGACTCAAATACCGATTGATATTTATAACAATTGTCGTCTTTTTTTACGTCTTTTTTTTACGTCTTTTTTACGTTACGTCCTCGCTGGATTTGTGTGTCGTGTGCAGGTTGCGATGGATCGTGATAGGGTGTCGTAAAGGTATACGTTTATATCTCATCCAATCACATTCCCCGGATGAAGACGTTTGGATCGGAAATGAAACGGGTTACGAGGCCGTTTTCGTAACGCAAGGAATACAGATAATTGCGTACCGCAAATTTCGACTTAAGTAACGTAACGACGTATTTGCACTTCGTTACTTGACACCTCTGCCGATAAGGACTCGGGTGCTGTAGCGAGTTTGAGTCCGAAGTTTCTTCATCATCATCATCATCATCATCATCATCATCATCATTATTCCTCAGGAAATGTTCTGCTTGGCGTTTACAGAGCTTCCTCGAACCTGATTGGCCGTTTTTTTACGCCTGTGAATAAAAAAAAGAACGACAGATTCTGCAAATTTGAGTCAAAAGCGAATTTGACGTGGAAATGTTGTGACGTTAAATTTACTGTCCGTCACTTTTAGCTAGCGATATCCATAAATCGTAAACTAAAGTGCGCTTCCCCCCTCCTCCCACTAGGTGTCCTATTTCACTTCGATCTCAAGGCAGGAAGAATTCGAGAAGAGCTCGGAGTCGGTGACGTGGCGTTTTTTCCATCGCCTACTTTATCGCCGTCCTGTTTTCGGTGCTGTCGTGTATCAGGTTTGTGTCCGACTCGACTCCAGTATTCCAAGAAGAACATCCGTGACATATAGAGCTTGTTTTTCCCCTTCTGTAGGCTGGACAACGTAAGGAATAAAGTGTGCGTGGCGTTCCTGGGGGTGATCTCGGTAGGATTGGCCGTTCTCTCCAGCTTCGGATTGCTCTTGCTTATGAACGTCCCGTTTGTCATAACCGTGGCCACGTCTCCCTTCCTGGTACTCGGTAAGATCCACTCCATAACTGTTTTGTTTATTTTTTTCGTTTGGTAAACGAATTGACCGCGTGTTGACTTGCAGGGATCGGAATTGACGATATGTTCATCATGGTCTCCTGCTGGCAGCGGACCAACGTGCAAGACAGCGTAGCCGAGCGTATGGCCGCCACTTACAGAGAGGCAGCCATTTCCATCACCATCACTACCCTGACCGACGTCGTGGCGCTTTACCTCGGTTCCGGGAACCCCTTCGGTTCCGTGCGGTCCTTCTGCCTGTACGCTGGGACGGCCATCTTGTTTTGCTACGTCTATAACGTTAGCTTCTTCGGAGCGTGTTTGGCGTTAAACGGACGAAGAGAGGAAAGCAACCGCCATTGGTTGACGTGTCTGAAAGTTCCGGAGGAAAGCCTTCCCGGCGCATCGGAAGGTCACGTCGCGTGTTGCGTAGGCGGAAGCCACGACCCCGGAACGGGGCGCGAAGGCGAACACTTAATGGAATTGTTCTTCCGGAAGTTCTACGGACCTTTTTTGACCACCGGTCCTGCCAAAGCCGCGGTGGTTCTCCTTTACCTCGGCTACTTGTCCGTGAGTATCTACGGATGCACGACGATCAAAGAAGGGATGGACCTGAAGAACCTCGCGGTGGACCAGTCATACGTCGTGGAATACTACGAAGACGAAAAGGCGCACTTTGCCGAGTACGGTCCGGTCGTCATGGTGCTGATCAACGCTACGTTCCCGTATTGGAAGGAAGCGGAACGAGCGCAACTGGAAGCGTGCATTTCGGAATTCCAAGCGGCCGGGAATTTGACTACGTCTTGGCTTCATTCGTTCGAGAGTCACGCCAACGAAAAGCACCTCAACATCAGCTCGCAATTCGGATTCATGCGGCACCTGCACTCTTTCCTCCCGGCTCACCCGGCGCTCCGATCGGACGTCAACACATCCGGCGGTGGCGTCCGAGCCTCGCGCTTATTCCTTCAAACGTTCCGGCGCGACATTCCGTCGGAGAAGCTCATGCTGGAAACGTTGCGAAAAACGGCCCACGATTGCCAAGTCCCCTTAATAGTCTACCATCCAGCGTTTATATATTACGATCAATATACCGCCATCGCCAGCAACACCGTTCAGACCGTTAGCGTTGCCGCCGCCGCGATGCTCGTCATCTCGCTCCTTCTCATCCCCAACCCCGTTTGCTCTTTATGGGTCACTTTCGCCATCTGCTCCGTCGTCGTCGGAGTCGCCGGCTTCATGGCGTTGCTCGGGATCAGCTTGGATTCCATTTCAATGATCAACCTGATCATTAGCATTGGGTTCTCGGTGGATTTCTCGGCGCATATCTCCTACGCCTTCGTGTCCAGTCCAGAGCCCGGCGCCAACCAGAAAGCCGCGCAGGCGCTGTCCCGTCTCGGATATCCCATACTACAGGGGGCGTGTTCGACCGTCCTCGGGGTGGTGGTGCTCTCGGCGTCGGTCAGCTACATCTTCCGAACCTTCTTCACCATCATGTTTCTGGTCATTTCGTTCGGGCTGCTTCACGGCATCGCCTTCATCCCCGTCTTTTTAACCTTCGGGTCAAGAATAATTAAGCTATATATTAAATGATCTGTGATTTTGGTGAAACCTGATATTTCCACTCCCTCCGAGTTGCTAATGTTGGGCCCTTGAGCGAGGCCCTTAATCCTTCTACTGCTTGGATAAATGAAACCAAAATTACGTAAATATTGAAATATTGTGTGAAAATTATTAAGATTTAATTCCTGGTGTTTCTGGGCGTACATTTTATATCTCGATATTGTCAATGTTTTTACTATATATATATATATATATATATATATATATATATATATATATATATATATATATATATATATATATATATATTATCCCACCTCAGTGCACGGTGGCGTTGGTTAGCCGTTCGCCTCACACCGCCAGGGTCCGGGTTTATTCCCGTCTCGGCATGTGTGTGTGGAGTTTGCATGTTCTCAGGTCTCTGGTTTCCCCCTGTCCAAAAACCTATTTTTTTTGATGCTTGAATTTGTGTGTGGGTGTGTTGTGTGGGTGTGTCCTCGTTGATGGATTGGCAAATACGATATTTTGACCCGAGGGAAGATATATCGTCCCACCTCAGTCCGTATTTTTTTTGATGCTTGAATTTGAAAAATACGATATTTTTATATCGTCGTCCGTATTATTGCGATATCATGCCTAATATTCGATATATCGTCCAGCCCTAATGAAAAGTTACAAACCAAATGCACCATATGATTTTTATTCACTGTATCACGAATGATGCGCAAAGCTTCATCCCAAATAAAAACCCATCCAACCTCAAGCTTACCTTCTTCTTTACGCCTATAAACAAAGACGTTCCGACGTTACGTACGTTTATCAGTTTATTCTTTGAAAACAATCAATACACAAGACCTCAGTTTGGTGATCTTTGTGGGCGAAGTGGACCCTACCTCCAGGATCCGGGTTCGATTCCCGTCTCGGTCATGTGTGTGTGGAGTTTGCATGTTCTCCCCCCCGTGCCTCAGGGGGTTTTTCTCCGGGTTTCTCCCTCTCCGTTCTCCGGTTCTCCGGTTTCCTCCCCGGTCCAAAAACATGCACAGTAGGTTGATTGGCACCTTGGAAAATTGTCCCTAGTGTATGAATGTGTGTGTGTGTGTGTGTCCTGCCCTGATGGGTTGGCATTCCATCCAGGGTGTATCCTGCCTTAATGCCCATAGACGCCTGAGATAGGCACAGGCTCCCCGTGACCCCCCGTGACCCGAGAAGATCGGATATAGCGGTAGAAGATGAATGAATGAATGATATATATCATCCAGCCCTAATGAAAAGTGCAAAAAGAAAAATCCTTTTCCATGACAATTTATCATATGATTTTTATTCATTATATCACGAATAATGCACAAGCTTCATCCTAAATAAACAAAATGACATTTTGCTATATACAAAAAGATCAAATGTTCAGACATTACACAAGTTTATTGGTTTATACAGATCGGTCAAATTAGACGGCGTTCACAACACGCAGACCTCAATTTCAATCTGTTAGGTCCACATTGTTTTAAATATTAGATATTAATAAGCATTTATAAGCATCCCACACCCCCATGCAGTGTATATACACAGTCATTCATTCATTCATTCATCTTCTACCGCTATATCCGATCTTCTCGGGTCACGGGGAGTCTGTGCCTATCTCAGGCGTCTATGGGCATTAAGGCAGGATACACCCTGGATGGAATGCCAACCCATCGCAGGGCACACACACACACACACATTCATACACTAGGGACAATTTTCCAAGGAGCCAATCAACCTACCGTGCATGTTTTTGGACCGGGGGAGGAAACCGGAGAACCCGGAGAAAAACCCCCTGAGGCACGGGGAGAACATGCACAAACTCCACACACACATGGCCGAGACGGGAATCGAACCCGGACCCTGGAGGTGTGAGGCGAACGTGCTATACACAGTCATTACATCTTATTTTATTTTCATAAATGCAGAAACATGGAAATGAGAAGCAGACAATTCTTCAGCTACATTGGAATCTCAGATTAAAACGCCGTCTTTAGTGAATTCAAGTCCGATTAAAATGCGGCGAGCCTCGTTATCGATCCGCTCCTGGAATTCTGAGATTTTTCCATTTCCCTCAGGAGTTCAGTGCGAACGCAGAATGTGCATTCCTGCGAAAGTGCGTTCAATTCTCTCCTGTACGCTGCCTTGGAATTTCCTAAAAGCCATAAATACATGACTGTTCAGAATTTAGCGCGAGTGTGTCGTTATTATAGATGAGTGTGGATTACAGCGTACGGCTTTCATCTTGTATTGCTTATGTGCTTATGTACAATGTCACACACACACACACACACACACACACACACACTCATTTGCTGTCCAGCGTCTTCCCCTCTAAGACCATCTGGATCTCTCTGGCGTCCAGCGTCTCGTACCTCAGCAGAGCCTCGGCCAGGTTCTTGTGCTCTTTCGCGCGAGCCTTCAGGAGCGCTTTGGCGCGCTCGTACGATTCCTGAGAAGAAACGCGAGGCATTGACGTTAAGTCGCGTGCACTATGTGGGCAAAAGTATTTGGACACCTGATCACCGACTATGTGCTTTGCATTTTGGAGGCTCCACGAAAATTTGTATTACATGGGTTGGAAGTGTGTGTGTGTGTGTGTGTGTGTGTGTGTGTGTGTGTGTGTGTGTGTGGAGGATCTGCTGCTGTAGGACATCTTCCCAGAAGGTTATTACGCTGGAAAATGGAGAATTTGGAATGCTCAATGCTCAGGTGTCCATAAACTTTTGACTCTATATAGTGTATGAATACAATGTGAAGAGAAGGGCGAAGTTTACTTTCAGAAGGGTCCTGATTTCCTGTTCAACGGCCGCTCGCGTCTCGGGGCTCTGCTTCGACAGGTCTGTGTACGTCATCACACCCAGCTACATGATTAACAAAATAAATAAATAAATGAAAAGAAGGGAAAAACATTTCAAGTTCATGAAATAATCAAGCATCACTATATATATATATATACATGTGTGTGTGTGTGTGTGTGTTTTGGTGACCAATTGTACTGATACTGATAGACAAGCTGATTACCATTAATCAACCTATATTTTTTTAAAAAGTTTACTTAAAAAATATTTGTAAAAAAAAAAATACATAATATAAATATAATAATACCACTACAATCGTAGTCACGAATCAAAAAATAATAATATATACGTTATTATAATAATACTAATACGTTAATAAGTATTATATTACAAATAAGAGGGGAATTAGCTCAAATGGTAGAGCGCTCGCTTGGCATGCGAGAGGTGGCGGGATCGATGCCCGCATTCTCCAGTGCTGTCCTGATCTGTAGCTTTTTGTGCTAGCGTTGAATCAACCTATCTTGTCATTGTGTGTGAAATCCAAATGTATTCATGGTCCCTCAGGAAGAAAGCAAAAGGAAGATGTGTGAATTGGATTCATTTTCTCTGTTCTGGCACCGATGTGGTGGAACGAACTTCCACTGGAGGTTCGAACAACGGAGACACTGTCTACATTCAAACGCCGACTGAAGACCTACCTCTTCCAACAACACCCATCCTAACATTCCTTTTATTCTCTTTCATCTCACTGTCCAGAAATCCATAAAAAAAAAAGCATCTGTCTATTCTTGTGTACTTGAGTTTGTATTAACCTTTCTTGAATAAATCTTATCCTTAGATCGAGACTTAAAGCACTTTCTGTACGTCGCCCTGGATAAGGGCGTCTGCTAAATACCGCAAATGTAAATGTAAATGTAAATAATAAATGACCATTAATACATTTAATACAGCGCTACAGCACGTAGTGTCAGCAATTCGCCTCTAGAGGCCGCTCTCGTAATGAAAGTAGGCCTTCTTAGCTGGTCCCGCACAAACCAGGAAAAAGTAAATATGATTAATTGGCGCAACACATCGGAAAGAGTCGACTCGTACATTCATTCATTCATTCTTCTAGCGCTTTATCCGATCTTCCCTCGGGTCACGGGGAGCCTGTGCCTATCTCAAGCGTCTATGGGCATTAAGGCAGGATACACCCTGGATGGAATGCCAACCCATCGCAGGGCACACACACACACACACACACACATTCATACACTTGGGACAATTTTCCAAGGTGCCAATCAACCTACCGTGCATGTTTTTGGGCCGGGAGGAAACCGGAGAACCCGGGGAAATCGACTCGTACATGTGGGGGTTAAAAAGAAGAAAAGAAGAACAGATGGAACGCAAACCTTTTCGCTCATGCCGAACTCCGTCACCATCAGTTTGGCGATCTTTGTGGCGGAGTTGAAATCGTTGGATGCACCTGTTATTTAAACAAACAAACAAACAAACAAACAAACAAATAAATAAAAAAACACACACACACAAATACACAAGTCTCACTCTGAAAGTCAAACCTTACTTATGATCGAAGCTGTAATACTATCAAATGTAAAAAAAAGGGAATAAAACTATACTATTATATTATATTATATTATATTATATATTATTACATTATTTTGGCTGATTATCTGCACACGTTGAACACACGTTGCTGTTTTAGTGGCTGAGCAATTCCGCTGTCATTATACAGAACGAGAGCGACATCTACAGGTGAATCACTGAAGCGACGCTGTTTAATTGGACGCGTGAGATATATAAATATACAGTGTATATATATATATATATATATATATATATATATATATATATATAATATATATTATTTCCCAGTTGTAGTTTTTTGCAATTAAGCCAATAAAGTTAATATAAATTCTAGCTGTTTATTGCTTTAAATTAGGGTCATTTCGCGTATTTCAGCCATTAAATGTTTACAAATTTGAGGTTGATCAACGCATGAGATCACTAGATTAGGCAAATGCGACCCAATCTAGTGATCAACCTCAAATTTGCAAACATTTAATGGCTGAAATACAGAATTCTGGCGCTAATTTAAAGCAATGCGTGGCTGGACAACAGAACACTCGTTCCTGACTCACCGGTGGTGATGTTTTCATTTCCGAAAATGAGCTCCTCTGCGACGCGCCCCCCCATGCTGACGTCCATCTGAGCGAGAAGCTGAGCTCGGGTCTCGCTCCAGCGGTCGTTCTCCGGCAGCATGGACACCTGGGGACGAAAGCGCGACTCTGTAACTCGCTCCGTAACGAAATAAACCTGGATGTACGTTACGACAAACTACAGCGACGACGTAATGACGAAAAAACATTTCAAATGCATAAACGGGTGCAAGAGACCTGGAGCGAAGCCAAGTAAATAAAGTAAATAACTATATTATATATTCCATATGAATAATAATATCATTTATTTATAGGTATATTTGTGGAGGAAAAACTAACCATGCATTAAAATAAAGCACTGAACCTGGAGACGTCTTCCTCCGTTTCTATAGAAATGATATTACCATGCATTCTGACCAATCAGAGGCAAGAATCAGGCCGGATTTTAAATGACCCTTTTACTGAATGATCAAAAATGAATTTTCCCGGACTTTCACTTTTAAAACTCGATGATATTCCGGAAATTCCATGAGCCGTGGGAAGCCTGAAAAGGGGCGTGGTCTGACTCACATGACCCAGAGTGGGGCCTCTGGGCATGATGGTGGCCTTGTTGATGGGCATGGCGTCCTTGGTGTAGTAGGCGATGATGGCGTGTCCTGACTCGTGGTAGGCGGTGATCTCTTTGTTTTTCGCATCGATCTCGGCACTCCGGCGTTCCGGGCCTTTTTGAGAGACGGAAAATAAAATCTGCATAGGAAAGGAAGAGCGTTCCACACAGACCCGTCATGACTAAGCGATGCTGACCCATCAGGATTTTGTCCTTGGCGAATTCCAGATCCTTCATGGTCACCATGTCTTTCCCGTCCACGGCGGCCTTCAACGCGGCCTGGTTCACCAGGTTCTCCAGCTCGGCTCCGGTGAAACCCACCGTTCCCCTGGCGATGATCTCGGCCTCTACAGCTGTCCGGGGGTGACGTTAGGATCGGAAAAGGAGTTGTTAATACGAGGGTAAACGGAACGTGCGTCGGATCCGGAAAATGATTCCGATCCGTGAGTTCTGAGAGTAAATGAAGTGTTTTGGATCGTATACCTGGGTCTACTTTGATTTTGTTCAGGTACCACTTCAGGATCTCCGTGCGGCCCTTCACGTCCGGTCTGGGGACAGTCACCTGCATGTCGAAGCGTCCCGGGCGGATCAGCGCGCTGTGGGACGGGAACATACAACCTACCGGGTGAATTACTGAGGTTATATAAGGGGTTCAACTGCAGACTGAATGCTACCACAGAGTAGATTCTATAAAGAGAAAGCGGCCTCAGTACCGGCCCCTGTCCCCCTCGGGTTTACATTTTCTTCGCAACTCGTTTTGGAATCTGGGTTCAAAGCTCAGGGTCACACAGGGAGCACAGAGGTTTAAGGGCCTTGCTCAAGGACCCGAGGGTGGTAGCTTGGCGATAGCGAACCACTTAACCAATCAGATGCATTTATTTGAATTAGCGAAGAAAAAAAGGAGGACAGACAGAAAAAAAAAACGTTACAGTGAAAGTTTGTATGTACCGGAGCACATAAAGCAGGGGGTTCAAATGAAGTTACTGTGGATCACATGGACTATAAAAGAAAATGGCCTTAGACAGACAGACAGAAAGACAGGAGGAAAAGGCAACAAGAAAAACAACAAGAAGAAAGAAAAAACAAAGATAGGAAGACAAAAAAGACAAGAAAGAAAGACTGACAGACAGAAAGAAAGGAAGACAAAGAGACAGAAAGAAAGACAGACATACAGACAGAGAGACAGGTGGAAAAGACAACAAGAAAAACAACAAGACAAAAAGAAAGAAAAAAACAACGATAGAAAGACAAAACGATATACAGAAAGAAAGACAAAAACAAAGATAGGAAGACAAAAAAGACAAGAAAGAAAGAAAGACAAAGAGACAGAAAGAAAGACAGACAGACAGACGGAATGATGTCCTCTGACTGAGGTGACTCACGTGTCTAAAGCTTCAGGGAAGTTGGTCGCGCCGATAACGATGACGCCTTTATTCGGTTTAAACCTGCAAATGGAAAAACACATGACAAAAGAACACAAGAGTGAAAGACGTCAGGAAACGTTCGTCTCTACAGAACGCCGGGTTTTGCACGTGGAAAAAGTGGACACGCGCTCTCTCTCACCCGTCCATCTCGGCCAGAAGCTGGTTGATGGTCTGCCTGGAGTAAGGGTGCATGGGAGACTCGATTCTCTTCCCTCCGACGCTGTCGAGCTCGTCGATGAAGATCACACACGGGGCGTTTCCTTTTGCTTCTCCTGGCGGGGAAATAACAAACGTACGTTCCGTATAAACGAGGGCTGTCGATCCAATGTACCATAAATTAATACGTTTCCTGTTTCTAATACTGTAACTAACTTTAACAAATGTTATAATTCTATACATTTCTCTCAAAATCTCTCCCTTTAATAAAATGATTTATTATTTCATATTTATTTTACTCTGGAAACTTTTAATATGAATTTTTCTTGTTAATGTTTATTTTGTTTAGTGGTTGGTTTGAAGTTGTAAAATATGGGACGTGGCTCCTTTAAGAATTGTGTTCCGGTTCCGGTTGCTTTTCCATATAAACTGGTGATACGGTGTTTAGGTTATACGGAAGCGCTTTATTGCGTTCAGTAAAAATGCGCTTTATTGCAGTAATACGGATTTGGGAATGCGATGCGCTTGCGTAAGGTTCCATACGGTAATATACGCTAATATAGTGAGGAGATCGTACCTGTTGTGAATGCGCAGCTAGGGGGCGTCATTCGGGGAAATTTAGGAAGTCTGAGTAAATGCACTGAACGTTTCTTTCTTTATTTCTTCTGTTTTTTTATTGTTCGGGTTTCGTTCATTCGCCGACACGACGCAGAGTGAAAAGGCAGATCGCTCACATAGTAACGCACACTGTGTTATAAAGCGTTAATAACATTAGCGCCGTTAAACTCGGTTTTCCTTAACGTGTTAATAACTTTGACAGAGCTATGTATAATAATAATCTGATACGTCACCTCGGACGTTTCTCGTTAGGGAAAATTGCACTTACGGAAAAGTCTCCGGATCCGACTCGCCCCGACCCCGATGTACATATCATCGAACTCCGATCCGGACACGTAGTAGAAAGGCACGTCGGCTTCCCCGGCGACGGCGCGGGCCAGCAGGGTTTTCCCCGTTCCCGCCGGTCCCACTAACAAAACCCCTGATAAACAAACAAAAAAAAAAACACCACACGGATGAAGGAATGCTAAACAACGAACGAGTGAATCCTTCCTGATCTACACGGGTTTACCTTTAGGGAGTTTTCCTCCCAGTGCAGTGAACTTCTGTGGGTTCCTGAGGAACTCCACGACCTCCTGCAGCTCGTTCTTGGCCTCCTCGACGCCTTTCACGTGCTCGAACGTCACATTTTTCATGCGGACCGGTTTCACCGCCAAGTCCAGGCCTGATGTGGTTCAGAACGGAACTGTCCGGAACGGTTATATTACAGTTCACACACCAAAGGCGTGCTACACACACACACACACACACACACACACACACACTTCACAAAACCTGCTGCCATGTTCACAGGGATACAAGTCTTTCCCTATTTACTGATTAACCTTAAATATATTTTTTGTTTGTTTGTTTGTTTGTTTTTACATTTTCCATCTCTCGTACACAGAGCAGGTGTTGGGAAGAAGGAAAAGGAGCGGATGGGAATGAAAAGTTACCCGACAGAAACTGCATTTCGGAGAGTCCGTACAATCCAACCAGCAAGAGGACCAACAGGATCAGGCGTTTTCGCCGTAACGACACTGCAGAGGAAAACGGATTTCAAAACACACAAATACACACAAATATGAAATACATAAATATAACTGTTCATAATCCCTGTTCATAGAACATATATTATTTACAGATTACGTAAAGTAGTACTGAATTCTATTACAAATAAATACATAAAAAAAGAAACGACGGAATCATGATTAAAATGAAATAAATATGAATAAATTCATCACATTAATAAATGTTTGGGAAAAAATTCTAAGAAATGCATTCGGACTAAAAAACACCGAAGACAGGTGCATCCAAAATGTAAAGTAATAATAATCGTAATAATAAGAATAAAATAACTCAATAAATAAACAATAAATAAATAAACAGCATAGCGGTTCATACGGTGGTCAAGAAGGGAATTAACAAATCACAAAACAAAATAACAAATCCAAAAGTAAACGAGTAAAGGCAAAAACAAAACAACAAATACAAAAACAAAACAACAAATACAAAAACAAAACAACAAATCCGAAAACAAAATAGAAAATCTGAAAACAAAACAATAAATACAAATTAACAAATACAAAACCAAAGTAACAAATACAAAAAGAAAATAACAAAAACAAAACAACAAATCCGAAAACAAAATAACAAATCCGAAAACAAAACAACAAATCCGAAAACAAAACAACAAATCTGAAAACAAAACAACAAATCCGAAAACAAAACAACAAATACAAAAACAAAATAAAAAAAAAAAAAAAAAAAATCTGAAAAATACAAAAACAAAATAAAAAATCTGAAAACAAAACAATAAATACAAATTAACAAATACAAAAAGAAAATAACAAAAACAAAACAACAAATCCGAAAACAAAATAACAAATCAGAAAACAAAACAACAAATCTGAAAACAAAAAAACAACAATCAAAAACAAAATAAAAACAAAAACAAAACAACAAATCCGAAAACAAAACAACAAATACAAAAACAAAACAACAAATACAAAAACAAAACAATAAAAACAAAATAACAAATACAAAAACAAAACAATAAATACAAATTAACAAATACAAAAAGAAAATAACAAAAACAAAACAACAAATCCGAAAACAAAATAACAAGTTTGAAAATGGAATACTTGTCGCTCATTGAACAAGACACCTGTCAATCAAGATATTCATTAGGTAGGAAATCTCACAATTTCTATGTTTATTTTACTTTGTGCTATTAATGCACCTTTAAATAGAATTACAGGAGTAAACACTGACAATCGAATCGGAAAACGGGATTCATTCAAAGATACTTTGCCGAATCAAATAAGCGCTAATTGAGCGAATCTCAAACTGTGTACATCCCTTTTCCGTTTTATGTAATAATTGTCTTTTCGGATTTGCTCATGTTTCCGAAATTGTTCTTTATATTCATTCATTCATTCATCTTCTACCGCTTTATCCGATCTTC
>JACRUU010000001.1:6522020-6527020 GCA_030449085.1 Kryptopterus vitreolus
CCTTTGGCTTCGCCTGCAATGACAAACGTACGTTTCCGTATAAACGAGTCGCGCCTTTTCATGACTTCGGAAGAAGGTCGCGCTTACGGAAAAGGTTCCGGATCCGGCTCGCCCCGACCCCGACAAACATCTCGTCGAACTCCGATCCGGAGGCGTAGTAGAAAGGCACGTCGGCTTCCCCGGCGACGGCGCGGGCCAGCAGGGTTTTCCCCGTTCCCGGCGGTCCGACTAACAAAATACCTAATAAAACATGAACAAAACAAATAATAATAAAAAAACACATTACACTTTATGTAATATCGTACTAAACTTTATTAAAATAAATAAAATAGACGAATAAATATGAATGTATTAATTATTAGGGCTGTTGAAGTTAATAACGCATTAATAACGCAAACCGACTAACGCAAAATGTTACGCATTAATAACGACTTTAACGGCGCTAATGTTATTAAGGCATGTTATAACGCAGTGTGCGTTACTATATGAGTGATCTGCTCCTTCACTCTGCGTTGTGTCGGCGAATGAACGAAACCCGAACAACAAAGAAAGAATAAACGAATAAAGAAACGTTCAGTGCATCCACTCACGCTTCCTAAATTTCTTCCGAATTACACCTACTATCTGCGCATTCACAACAGGTACGATCTCCTCACTATATTAGCGTATATTACCGTATGGAACCTTACGCAAGCGCATCGCATTCCCAAATCCGTATTACTGCAATAAAGCGCATTTTTACTGAACGCAATAAAGCGCTTCCGTATAACCTAAACACCGTATCACCAGTTTATATGGAAAAGCAACCGGAACACAATTCTTAAAGGAGCCACGTCCCATATTTTACACTTCAAACCAACACTAAACAAATAACATTGTAATTAACAAGAAATTCATATTAAAAGAATCATTTCCAGAATAAAATGAATATTAAATTATCAATAATTGTATTAAAGAGAGATTTTGAGAGAAATATATATAATTATAATATCTGTATTATCATGCTAATTCATGTCACATTGAAAACGTTTTAACAGCCCTATTAATTATATTAATAAACATTGGGAAAATAAAAGAAATGCATTCCAACGGATGATAAAGAAGGAACGATCCTTCCTGATCTACACGGGTTTACCTTTAGGGAGTTTTCCTCCCAGTGCAGTGAACTTCTGTGGGTTCCTGAGGAACTCCACGACCTCCTGCAGCTCGTTCTTGGCCTCCTCGACGCCTTTCACGTGCTCGAACGTCACGTTTTTCATCTGGACCGGATCCACCGCCGAATCCAGGCCTGACGTGGTTCGGAATCGCACTGAATCCGGAAATATTACACTTCACACACCAAAGTAATGCTACACTACACACACACACAAATACATGCTGCCATGCTCACAGGGATAGGAATATTTTCCTATTCACTGCATAACCTTGATTTATTAATTTTTCCCATGACGCACAGAGCAGGGGTCGGGAAGAAGGAAACGGAGGGAAAGTTACCCGACAGAAAGGGCGTTTTGGAGAGACCGTACAATCCAACCAGCAAGAGGACCAACAGGATCAGCCGCGTTCGCCGTAACGATTCTGGAGAGGAAAACGGATTTGAAAATACCTGCGCATCTGATTATTTACCCTACACATACTTTATATACAAAATAAAAAAAAACCTGCGTGTCCTGACATGCATTATTACACATGTTATCAGACTTTGCCATTAAAATGTATACTGGATAAAAGTAATAAAACATAAAAAAAAATCTAATAAATAAAAAATACTTTTTAAAGTTTTAAACTTCATTTAAAAATGTATAAAATATATCCATATTAATTTTATAGGGTTAGATTAATTTGGTAGAATTTGTCTATTAATTAATAATAAATATCAACCCAAAAAAAAAACAAAAAAAAAAAAAAACAGTACTTTGATTCACCTCTAGAGGCCGCTATTGTACTGTATAACACAACCTGGAAAAACTATGGGTATGGATTAGTTATAGCAGTTTCATGTGTCCATGGTTTTTGTTTTTTAATAAGTATACATCAATTAAACAAATTTCACTCACAAATAAATAAACAGATAGATAAATAAATAAATAAATAAGGCAGAATCTGCTTTGATGGAGTTGCTACATGTTTACTTTCTTCTGCAACAACATGATCGGTTTGGAATTGAGGGCGTTTCGACGTGACGGGTCTGACCTTGTGTTCTCTGCGTGAGAGCCTGAGCTTTCAGAAAGCCCTCGGCGAAACCCGTCTTGAAAGCGTCCTGGTGTGCGTCGGGAATGTTTTTGGTTTTCAGAAGATGCTCTAACGTCTCGGGGACTTGGCCTTTGTCTCGCATGAGTAAACCCTGAGAATGCCAAAAACAAACAAACAAACAAACAAACAGAGACAACAATTGACGCAAACAGCAAAAAAAGAGAAAATTCAATCATTCATTTTATTTCACCTGCGCCGGGATCAGACCTTCATAAACGACGGCGTGAAGGTGTCTGTATCCTGTGTATTCTCCGAGCCACTCTGTAAACGCCTTGTTCTGGATCTCAGGGTTTTAAAGCCTCGTCTTTGGACCAACACTGCGGGAGGAAATAATAGTAATAATAATATAATTATAATAATAAACATCAACAAATAAAAAATAAAACACATGCATTGAGTCTAGATGCAAATTTTACACAAATAATAATGAATAAATGATCTTTTAACAAAATAGATCTGGTGCTGAAAGTGTGGAGTGGGCGTGGTGACCTGGCCAGACGTTCAGTTCTCCACACACTGTCTGGAGAGGAGACGGATTCCGTCTGCAAAAAGCCGGAGATGCCGCTCCGATCCCGGAGAGAGAAAAACCTGGAAACAGGAAATATCACATCATATCCGATTACTCAACATTCTCACCAGGAGCTATGAAGCGTTCATAGAAGCGTGAGTGGGTGAGAAAGCGAGCGTGAGATGGTGTGTGTGTGTGTGTGTGTGTTTGTGAGGGTCTGTGATGTGAAAAAGCGAGCGTGAGATGGTGTGTGTGTGTGTTTGTGAGGGTCTGGGTGAAAAAGCGAGCGTGTGAGATGGTGTGTGTGTGTGTGTGTGTGTGTGTGTGTGGTGTGTGTGTGTATGTGAGGGTCTGGGTGAGAAAGCGAGCGTGAGCGGTGTGTTGTGTGTGTGTGTGTTGTGTGTGTGTGTGTGTGTGTTTGGGTCTGGGTGAGTGGATGAGAAAAGCGAGCGTGAGATGGCGTGTGTGTGTGTGTTGTGAGGGTCTGGGTGGAAAAAGCGAGCGTGAGATGGTGTGTGTGTGTGTGTGTGTGTGTGTGTGTGTTTGTGAGGGTCTGGGTGAGAAAGCGCGCGTGAGATGGTGTGTGTGTGTGTGTGTGTGAGGGTCTGGGTGAGTGGATGAGAAAGCGAGCGTGAGATGGCGTGTGTGTGTGTGTGTGAGGGTCTGTGTGAGTGGGTGAGAAAGCGAGCGTGAGATGGTGTGTGTGTGTGTTTGTGAGGGTCTGGGTGAAAAAGCGAGCGTGAGATGGTGTGTGTGTGTGTGTGTGTGTGTGTGAGGGTCTGGTGTGAAAAAGCGGGAGCGTGTGAGATGGGTGTGGTGTGTGTGTGTGTGGGTGGTGTGTGAGGGTCTGGGTGAGTGGGTGAGAAAGAGAAATCGAGCGTGAGATGGTGTGTGTGTTGTGTGTTTGTGGAGGGTTGGGTGAAAAGCGAGCGTGAGATGGTGTGTGTGTGTGTGTGTGTGTGTGTGAGGGTCTGGGTGAGTGGGTGAGAAAGCGAGCGTGAGATGGCGTGTGTGTGTGTGTGTGTGTGAGGGTCTGGGTGAAAAGCGAGCGTGAGATGGTGTGTGTGTGTGTGTGTGTGTGTGTGTATGTGAGGGTCTGGGTGAGTGGGTGAGAAAGCGAGCGTGAGATGGCGTGTGTGTGTGTGTGTGTGTGTTTGTGAGGGTCTGGGTGAGAAAGCAAGCGTGAGATGGTGTGTGTGTGTTTGTGAGGGTCAGGGTGAGAAAGCAAGCGTGAGATGGTGTGTGTGTGTGTGTGTGTGAGACGTAGTGCCCAGTTTGCTTTAATGAACACACTTCCTGGTTCAGAACCCCTCGTGTCTCTCTCACCATATTTGTTATGAAAGAAGGACTCGGAGGACGAGTACGACGTCCTCCAGGTCGTCGATTCGGCTCGAGCGGGTCCCGACGTCCGGCCCTGAGGGACGCACGGCAACAGCCTGTCCACGAGCTTGTCCAGATGTCCTTCTCCCAGATCCGCCAACCCCACGTCTCGGAGACTCCATGACGTCTGCGCAACACGGAGACACTTTTCTAACAAACGTATTTAACCTCGCCATCACAGGCGTGTCCGGGTGATCCGTTACCTCTGTGTAGTGCAGCTCCGGCTCTGATCTCCTCTCCCCGTACTGAGGCTTCACCACTGAACCCTTAATAGCATGGAGGGCGCTGATCAGGTGACTCAGAGGAACCGTGACCTGAACATAGACCATCATCACTCATCAAGGTGCTCGTCTCACGCATGCGCACTGACAAATCAACGCGTTCGAACGCAACACCAGTATCATTATTATGGAATAAATAAATACATTTATAAAATGTAATATATATTTTTTTAAATAATAAATAAATAATTTACCTTGTTGTTTAATCTTTATGACTTTTAAAATGTCTACAGATACATTTATTATTATTTTAAATATATTTAACTCTCAAGTCGTTACTGTGGGCCTTAAACGAAGTGGTCGTACACTAATTAGTGCCTTCTTCCCTATACAGGCGCACTATGTACCTAATGGAAATAACTACGTCCCCCACCCTAGTTAGTGCACTTGCCTATACAAACAAGGCAATTTGGGACGGACTCAGCATTACTGTAAAGAACTAGTAAAGTTAAATGTTTTTAAGGTAAGAATTTTGTACTACTTTTACACACTCAGGTAAGAATAATGGTTTAAAATAAATAAACGAAATAAAAACTCTTTACCAGACTGATAAACATTGTTAGCGTTGTCTTGTTTTA
>JACRUU010000001.1:6529520-6539520 GCA_030449085.1 Kryptopterus vitreolus
GGAGAGCGGTGTGTTGGACAAAAGGGGGAGGCTGTGGGACTCGGAGCGGGTGTTTACAGACCTACACCGGGGGTTCTGCTCCAGGTTCTGCACCGGGTTGTACTCCGGGTTCTACTCCCATTTTAATCCGAACTCTTTCCGCACAATGCAGTAAATATTCCTAGTTTTGGAAGTGAAGACAGACATTTTTCCTCCTTTTTCCTCCCTCTTTAAATCTGAGAAGGATACACACGGGATCCATCTGTTGCTCTCCGGATTCCAGCTCGACAATTCCCGCGGTTTGGGTTCCGCGGTAAATCCCTCCTTTTTTCCCCCGTGTGTGTTGATGTGATGTGCCGGGCAGGACGGAGTTCCCTCCTGAGCCGCCTCAAAGGCGCCTGGATAAGTAGTTAGAGCTCCGGGAAGGTGGAAAAGGTGTCAATAAACACGCCTCTGGCATTCACCAACACGTTAGACGTAATGAACGCTTATAAAGGAGGCTGTTTAAATAAAGGACGCAAGGCGCGGAGCTTGGCGTAGCGGTAATAAGCGTTCATTTGGACGTATTTTGCGGTGAATTGGGGGGAATAGTCCTGATGCTAGTCATGCTAGCTGGGTTTGTGTTTGTGTGTATTGTTAGCTAGCACGCTAGTCAGGATAACGGTTACACGGCTAGCAGTGGTTAGCTTGTTTTGCTAACTTGTATTATTATTATTATTGTTGTTATTATTTTTTCCCCTGAACGCGAAAGATGATTGTTTTTGTTTATTCTATTTTATTTATTATTATTATTAATTTGTAGTTATTCGTTAAATGAGCAGCGGCCGGAATAACCGAGTCATGATGGAAGGAGTGGGCGCTCGAGTGATCCGCGGCCCCGACTGGAAGTGGGGCAAGCAGGACGGCGGAGAGGGCCATGTGGGCACGGTGAGGAGCTTCGAGAGCCCCGAGGAGGTGGTGGTGGTGTGGGATAACGGCACCGCGGCCAACTACCGCTGCTCCGGGGCCTACGATGTCCGGATACTGGACAGCGCGCCTACAGGTCACGATTCACCCCTCATTCACAGCACCGTGCCCCCTATAACATCACCTGTCTGTCTGTCTGTCTGTCTGTCTCTACTCACCTATCGGTTTGTCATTATACCCGTCTATCTCTCTACTCGCCAACCCGTCTGTCACCCGTCTGTCATTATACCTGTCTATCTCTCTCTATCTCTCTACTCGCCTACCTGTCTGTCATTCTAATACCTGTCTATCTCTCTACTCGCCTACCTGTCTATCTCTCTACTCGCCTACCTGTCTGTTATTATACCTGTCTATCTCTCTACTCGCCTACCTGTCTGTTATTATACCTGTCTATCTCTCTACTCGCCTACCTGTCTGTTATTATACTACCTGTCTATCTCTCTACTCGCCTACCCGTCTGTTATTATACCTGTCTATCTCTCTACTCGCCTACCTGTCTATCTCATCTCTACTCCACCTACCTGTTATTATACCTGTCTATCTCTCTACTCGCCTACCCGTTCTTCATTCTACCTGTCTATCTCTCTACTCGCCTACCTGTCTATCTCTCTACTCGCCTACCCGTCTGTCATTATACCTGTCTATCTCTCTACTCGCCTACCCGTCTGTCATTATACCTGTCTATCTCTCTACTCGCCTACCCGTCTGTCATTATACCTGTCTATCTCTCTACTCGCCTACCCGTCTGTCATTCTACCTGTCTATCTCTCTACTCGCCTACCCGTCTCTACTCGCCTACCCGTCTATCTCTCTACTCACCTACCTGTCTGTCATTCTACCTGTCTATCTCTACTCGCCTACCTGTCTGTTATTATACCTATCTATCTCTACTCGCCTACCTGTCTGTTATTATACCTGTCTATCTCTACTCGCCTACCTGTCTGTTATTATACCTGTCTATCTCTCTACTCACCTACCTGTCTGCCATTCTACCTGTCTATCGCTCTACTCGCCTACCTGTCTGTCATTATACTTGTCTGTCTGTCTACTCACCCACCTGTCTGTCATTCTACCTGTCTATCTCTCTACTCGCCTACCCGTCTGTTATTATACCTGTCTGCCTGTCTGTCTACTCATCTGCCTGCCTATCATTATAGCTGACTGTCTGTCTGATGTTCTAACTGTATATCTATCTATCTATCTATCTTTCTATCTATATATATATATATCTATCCATCTCTCATTCCTACTGTCAGTCTATTTATCTATTTATTCCTTCTGTATATCTGTCTATCATTCCTACCGTCAGACTATTTATTTATCAGTCTATCATTCTTCCTATCTATATGTCTCTGTCTGCCTATCTGTCTATCACGCTATTATTGGATTGTTCTGTCTATATTTGTCTATCTAGCTGTCGTCTTATCTGTCTGTCTCTCTGCTTTCGTTCTAACTGTCTGTCTGTCACCTCACCTGCTTGTTCGCTTCCAGCCTCGTTAACAATCACGTTAATAAACACATTTGCATATTAGCTTGTTGCATCATCACACAACGAATTACACAACGAAAGTCTAATTTGCATATCAATGTATTCGCCGCAATCTTGCTGACGTTACACGCTCGATACCCCGCAGGTATCAAACACGACGGCACCATGTGCGACACCTGCAGACAGCAGCCCATCATCGGGATCCGCTGGAAATGCGCCGAGTGCACCAACTACGACCTCTGCACCACCTGTTACCACGGAGACAAGCACCACCTTAGACACCGCTTCTACCGCATCACCACGCCCGGCAGTGAAAGGTGAGCGGATCGCACATTCTGTTACATTCTGCAGGGAAGTTACTTTACGGTCAAAATGAACACGTGATTAACGCGTTAATGCAGATGCAAATCCGTATTGCGCTATAAAGCGCATTTTTCTTTTTCGGAACGCAATGCGTTTCCGTAGAACATAAAAGGTATCACCAGTTTATATGGAAAAGCAACCGGAACACAGTTCTTAAAGGAGCCACGTCCCATATTTTACACTTCAAACCACCACTAAACAAATAACATTGCAATTAACAAGAAATGAATGTTAAAAGAATAAATTCCAGAGTAAAATATATGATAAATAAACCATATTTTTTTAAAGGGAGAGATTTTGGGAGAAATGTATAGAATTACAGCATGTTACTTAGTCACAATATAAGAAGCATGAAAAGTATTAATTTATGGGACACGTCAGATTTAATTTATTTTTGTTATAATAAAAATGTGTTTATTTTAATATTATTTATTTATTTATTTATAAATAAAATGTATGAAGTATTTATATTCTATTTCAGATGCTGTAAACAAAAAACAAAAATGTACGTGTGCGGAAAAGTGGCCGTGAATGACGGGATCTGCGTATAAATCGCTATAAGTGTCCCTTTTAGATTAGGATTAAGGGATTACGACCGGAAGTAATGCCAGGAGATCTTCCGGCCCACGTAATGCGTATCTTCGTGGAGCAGGATTGAGCTTTGAGCGAATTATAGACATAATCGTTTGCCTCTAATCCCCCCCCCCCCCCCCAGAAAAGAAAAGAGGTCATGTGTCCCAATACTTTTGGCCAGACAGTGAGGTTTATATCTCTGCGATCATTGTGCACTTTAACCCTGACATCAGGGCTGAATAAAGACACTGGTCTCCGTATGGTGAGGTCATTCAACCCCCGAAAAAAGGCCAGCAGCCTGTCCCGAGTCGCCTCGCCTCGCCTCGCCTCGTGCCTGCGCTCGTCTATAACGACCTTCACCGCGAGACGCCAAACAATAGGGTTTGTCTCACAGCTGCGAGTGTCCTCCCGGGAGAACGGCAGGATTTATTTATTTTTTTGCTCCGCGTAAAGGAATGGCTGGATCCCCCCCCCCTCCCCACCCCTCCCAGTCTGCCAGCTGCCTCGTCTACTCCAGCAGTGCGTCTAACAATACAGCTGACAGTTATTTATTGGGTTTGTAGGGCAGGATCCGAGGCTCAGCGCGGGGAGATGTCCGCCTGGACGTGGCGGTTTGATTAAGACGCTCAGGATGTTTTTAATACACTTTCATTGGATTTGTCCTAGAAATAAGATCAGGATTATCAAACAGATCCGCCTTTTAGACCCAATTTATACATCACATCCAGGCGGCGCTTATTCAGAACATCTTTCACATCAAATCCTCGTTCATCTCATAAATAGACCGTTTTTCTTATTAACGCACTGATATTTCTTTTATTTCTCACATAGACAGTGAAAGGCTTATTGTGACACGTAAACATGAAAAAGGGTACATGTTTATAATAAATAAAAACATGGAAAAAGAGTATACAATAATAATAAGTAAATAGAAAAATATAATAATAAATAAATATAATTATGTAATATAATATATAATAATATTATATAATATAGTATATAATAATATTATAATAATAAATAAATAGTGTGTTTAAAAGAAATAAGAATGAAGAAAAAAAAAAATATATATATATATATATATAAATTTATTTATTTATTTAAATAAAAGTCTACTCAAATGCGCTCTTATTTTGGGTCCAGAGTCCTTTTAGAGTCTCGACGAAAATCAAAGAAGATCACGGCGCGAGGGATCTTCACCGGAGGACGTGTGGTGCGGGGAGTGGACTGGCAGTGGGAGGATCAGGACGGAGGAAACGGCAGGAGAGGAAAGGTATTAAAAAACCCCGGTGTGGACCATAAACAACAATATTAGCATTTCATAAGATTTGTTCCTACTTTACACCCCAGCTTTAAACTTTACACACAGTTATAAATGAGGCAACAGAGGAGCCCTCTGTAATTTTACACAGGATAACTTTACAAAAACAGTTTTATACAAAATAACTTTACACTGAGCAACTTTACACAGACCAAAATAATAAAGTCATTTTACACTGTACAACTTTACAAAGAACAGTTTTATACAAAATAACTTTACACTGAGCAACTTTACACAGACCAAAATAAGAGTAATTTTACACAGGATAACTTTACACTGAGCAACTTTACACAGACCAAAATAATAAAGTCATTTTACACTGTACAACTTTACAAAGAACAGTTTTATACAAAATAACTTTACACTGAGCAACTTTACACAGACCAAAATAATAGTCATTTTACACTGTACAACTTTACAAAGAACAGTTTTATACAAAATAACTTAACACTGAGCAACTTTACACAGACCAAAATAATAGTCATTTTACACTGTACAACTTTACAAAGAACAGTTTTATACAAAATAACTTTACACTGAGCAACTTTACACAGACCAAAATAAGAGTCATTTTACACTGTACAACTTTACAAAGAACAGTTTTATACAAAATAACTTTACACTAACCAAAATAATAGAGTAATTTTACACAGGATAACTTTACAAAAACAGTTTTATACAAAATAACTTTACACTGAGCAACTTTACACAGACCAAAATAATAGTCATTTTACACTGTACAACTTTACAAAAACAGTTTTACACAAAATAACTTTACACTGAGCAACTTTACACAGACCAAAATAAGAGTAATTTTACACAGGATAACTTTACAAAGAACAGTTTTATACAAAATAACTTTACACTGAGCAACTTTACACAGACCAAAATAATAGTCATTTTACACTGTACAACTTTACAAAGAACAGTTTTATACAAAATAACTTTACACTGAGCAACTTTACACAGACCAAAATAATAGTCATTTTACACTGTACAACTTTACAAAGAACAGTTTTATACAAAATAACTTTACACTGAGCAACTTTACACAGACCAAAATAATAGTCATTTTACACTGTACAACTTTACAAAGAACAGTTTTATACAAAATAACTTTACACTAACCAAAATAATAGAGTAATTTTACACAGGATAACTTTACAAAAACAGTTTTACACAAAATAACTTTACACTTAGCAACTTTACACAAACCAAAATAAGAGTAATTTTACACGGGACAACTTTACAAAGAACAGTTTTGGACAAAATAACTTGACACTAACCAAAATAATAGAGTAATTTTACACTGTACAAGAACCGTTTTATACAAAACAACTTTACACAAACCAAAATAAGAGTAATTTTACACTGTACAACTTTACAAAGAACAGTTTTATACAAAACAACTTTACACAAACCAAAATAAGAGTAATTTTACACGGGACAACTTTACAGAGAACAGTTTTACGCAAAATAACTTTACGCTAAGCAAATTTACACATAACAGCCGTCACACAAACTGACATTATAAAGAGCAACTTTACGTGGGAAAACTTTACACAAGCAAGGGCCACGGTGGTTTAGTGGTTAGCACGTTCGCCTCACACCGCCAGGGTCCGGGTTCGATTCCCGTCTCGGACATGTGTGTGTGGAGTTTGCATGTTCTCCTCGTGTCTAAGGGGGTTTTTCTCCGGGTTCTCCGGTTTCCTCCCCCGGTCCAAAAACATGCACGGTAGGTTGATTGGCACATTGGAAAATTGTCCCTAGTGTATGAATGTATGTGTGTGTGTGTGTCCTGCGATGGGTTGGCATTCCATCCAGGGTGTATCCTGCCTTAATGCCCATAGACACCCGAGATAGACACAGACTCCCCGTGACCCGAGGGAAGATCGGATAAAGCGGTAGAAAATGAATGAATGAATGAACTTTACACAAGCCAACATTAGAGAGAACTTTACATAGTGTAACTTTACACATCACATCTTTACACACCACCTCTGCTTTTCCCATCTCTCACTGAACGTTTTGCCACGATGTTGTGGGCGTGGCTTAAAAACCCAGTGTATCGGATATATCTGGGAAGGACAGATCCACACTGTCTGCAGGTCGCACATACAGTTGTCGATTGCGCCGCGGCCGAGTAAACAGGTGTAATAGCGTGGCAGACATTAATGGCGGACGCCTTTCACGTCGCAAAGTAACCAGTAAAGAATTATAAACTCGCTATAGCTTTGGGTAAATAAATATCCGATCGGATTGGTCTTTAAACAAATAAATAAGTGACAGGCATGAAGCTCCGCCCCCAAACAAACACAATATAAAATTTCTGCGTATTTAAATGATATATTTATGATATCATTGATATGATATAATGATATATTTATATAGATGTGTGTGTGTGTGTGTGTGTGTGTGTGTGTGTGTATATGAATTTGTTCCTTTATGGTTTTTGTAGGTGACCGAGATCCAGGATTGGAGCGCCGCAAGTCCTCATAGCGCCGCCTACGTCCTGTGGGACAACGGGGCCAAGAACCTTTACCGCGTCGGCTTTGAGGGCATGGTGAGTCCACACACACACACACACACACAATGCGACAGCTGTTCCAGGGTAGAACCCCATTAAAGAAACCCCAGCAGCCGGCATGTGTGTGTGTGTGTGTGTGTGTTTTTTTTTTGTTCAGGCAGCTGGAAGCTCCATCTACATAATAAAGGGAATCTGCTGCTTCTTTTTGTGTTCCCGAGCGCACTCTCGGGAGGCCAGAGGGAAATAAAAGACGGCCTGGACGGGCGTCTGGCGAAAAGCGTGCCGCTTTTGTTTAACCCCCATGTTCCTCTTGCCTCCTCATTGGGCGAGTGGGTGCTGCGCTGGGTTCGAATTTGAGCCCGTTGGACTTTTGTCGTTCAGGCCGTTGGTGAACAAAAGGGAAAGACTTTTTAAATAGTCAAAAGTAATCTGGATCGCGCCGCTGTTGTTGTTTTTGTTGATTGTAACGGTGTGCACTCTTCATAAAATAAGCCTATTTATGAAATTTTATAGATGTATTATATTTTTATTTTTTAAATTAAATAATATTTACAAATAAAAACAGCTAGCGGCAGGAAGTAGACGCTTCCGCTCAGAGCTCCCGCACGTCCGCTTTTTGCACTTCACACACACATGCGCACAAACACACACACTGTTTTGTTGATTTAAAATAAACACACCTGGTGTATATTGGCTCGCTTTGTGAGCGATATTGTAGCTCTGTGCGATACACTGCATGCCCATGACTTAAACAAACAAACAAACAAACAAAAACAGATAAATAAATAATGGCCGAATTGCGTAATGTTTCTTTCTGTTGTTTATGGGGCTGGAAATGTATGGTTAATCTCTCTAGTAGTGTATTTATATATATATATAATCACTATGCTAATACCAAATCGATACTGAAACTGAATAATGGAAATTTGTTTGTATTGATTGATAAACACCCAAAGTAGAACTGTTTAAAACCCAAAAAAAATAAACATAAAAACATTTTGTAATTTTTAATAATGAGCAAAGTTTCAGGCCTGAAGTTTCATCAGGATGAAAGTCGGAGTGTGTCCGAGAGTGGGGCAAAAAATTCGCCATTCACACAATGTGCACACGCTGCCCCCTATAGACCAACACTGGGAATTACAGCTGTCTTTTTTTTTATTTTATTTATTTTTTAATAAAGTGCCAGGATTAATACATTTTTAAAAAATAAAAACCTCTATATACTGTTTATCATAATTATACTATATATATATATATATATATATATATATATATATATTTTTTTTTTTTTTTTTCCTGCCTTGCAGTCGGACCTGAAATGCGTGCAAGATGCCAAAGGAGGAACTTTCTACAGAGACCACTGTCCAGTCCTGGGTGAGCAGAACGCGTGTGTGTGTGTGTGTGATTTTTATTTATTTATTTTTATAATAAATTTAATTACAAGCTAAAGAGTAGTTGAGTTGTATAAAAAGTGTGGTTAAAAATAATTTTATGTTTAAAAAAAAAACACATTTTAAAAGATATATATAATAATTTAACAAATAAATAAAAGATCCATTTAGTAAATTATCCAACGAGAAAACAAAGCAGTTTTTTTTATGTAGATGGAGATTTATCTTGCTTGAAATAAAACATAATATAATACAATATAATAATATAAAAATCTCTCTCCACCCCTACAGTGATGAATCACTTTATCCTCGGGGTGAAATCTCGCTTCTGATTGGCTGGCGGCTAATAGCAGCATCGCAAAGTGCCAGGAAAGATCGTACTGACGATAACTGATAAAATGAATATATAAAAAGCGCTTTCTCGTCAGCGTCGGGTCTAAAATCTTAACAGCGCGTAGTGTCAGTGATCGGCCACTAGAGGCCGCTCTCGTAAACGATCCCTATGTATTTGAGCAGATTTCCGCTCGTTAGCTATTAGGGTTAATTGGCACAAGCGATCGATCTGAAAGCGTCCGGACCGGCGCCGAGAACGTGTCTGACGCGTCGGGCGCTTCCTCACAGGCGAGCAGAACGGGAACAGGAACCCCGGCGGGCTGCAGATCGGAGACCTGGTCAACATCGACCTGGACCTGGAGATCGTCCAGTCTCTTCAGCACGGCCACGGGGGCTGGACGGACGGCATGTTCGAGACCCTCACCACCACCGGGACGGTGTGCGGCATCGACGAGGACCACGACATCGTCGTCCAGTATCCCAGCGGGAACAGGTCCGAGTGCTTTCCCGGAGTCTTAATTAACTAACCGACTAATTAATTAACCAATTAACTAATTAATCAACCAATTAACTAATTAATTGGCCACTTGGTGACCTTTTTGAGAACATGACGGTGAAGCTTGGCGATTATTATTCCGGTCTGATCGTTACTAAAAAACGCCCCCCCCCCCCCCCCCCCCCCCCCCCCCCCCTCTGTGTCGCAGGTGGACGTTTAACCCGGCCGTCCTGACCAAGGCGAACGTGGCTCGCAGCGGCGACGTCCCGGCCGGAGCTGAAGGAGGAAGCTCTCAGTTCATGGTGGGGGATCTGGTGCAGATCTGTTACGACATCGACCGCATCAAGCTGCTGCAGAGGGGCCACGGCGAGTGGGCCGAGGCCATGCTGCCGGTACGCTTTACATCCCATAATCACCCACACACACATGTGCTTAACCAATTCCACTGCAGTATGGCCAAAAGTTTGTGGACACTCTGGTTAGTATGTGTTTTTTTTTTTTGGGAGTTTGGAAACCACCTCCAAATTATTATTATTATTATTATTATTATTATTATTATTAT
>JACRUU010000001.1:6549520-6567020 GCA_030449085.1 Kryptopterus vitreolus
CAGCATCTGCTGTGGATGTCAGTCAGGCCCGAGCAGTGAGGAGGTTGGGGTGGAGGGGGGTGGGGCGGCGTGAGGGGGGTTATTGCAGATACACATGCGATATCGGTGACGGCGCGAATTTGTAAAGCGTTTACTCAGCGTCCTGCACCGTGGCTTTTGCAATCCCAAAAACAACGGCTTTTTGCATTTGACCCTTTTTATTACGCTAAAAATCAGATTCATCGTTCAACGTTCTAGATCCACGCAGGAGATCCACGTAGGATCAAATTTCCTCCAGTTAGCTAGACTACGGCGCGAACACAATCCCCCACGCGCTACAACTCGGGCGCGTTCGCGAGAATTCCGCGGAATTAATTACGGCACGTTTTCCAGCCGCCGTGTTTTGTCGAGAAATCAGCTGACGGGACGAAATTCCTGCCTCGTCACTCCGGCCTAATCCGACTCTCGAGGGGGGGGGGCTTTAAAACGTTTGGCCGGGCTTGCAGTTGTGAACAATGGGGGGGACCCAGTGTATCCACGGAAATTTCAGGTTGAAAACGCACGCATCTGGCAACCTTTCATGGCCTGTATTGCAGCAAATCGCCGCCCGCTCGCTTTTCCGCGAGTGCGGCCCAAAACTTGCCTCGGCCATGTTGCCTTAGCACACTGCTTTCAGGGAGGGGTACGGTTGATTTCGGCAAATACAGAATACCTGCAGCATTGAGCACATGTACAGACACACTCGCACGCCACACATAGGAAGGGTCCGATACTCACCTCTGATAACCCGATTTGCCGAGCAGCACCCGACCGGGAATACATACTTCTTTACATTCCATAGCTGTCATATGTTCATATGGGCACGTAAAGAAGTACGTACACCAAGTAGGTAAAAACCCTGAAGCTCGTCATCCTTACCGTACCTTTCTCAAGATTTGATGCACAAGAGAAAAACGTTTGGGTTGTGGTTCAGTCCAGGACTACTTCTTTACCCCCTCCCCCAACCCCCCCACCAACCACCCACCCCTTCTCCCTATTCTGCAATCTTACAGCAATACTCCGTATATAACGTAAGGTGACTTTGAGCCGTGCTTTAAAATAGACCTGCCTGGCTTGTTCCTCTCACCCAACCCATCAGAACTGGCTGTTCTCACCAGCATACATTAAAGCGTGTGCCGGTCCACATGCTGCCGTCTGCTCCAGTGACCCTGGCTGTCCTCTAGAGATCTGACCGACGGACGATCCACACAAGGGGGAGGGGGTGAAAAAAAAAGAAAAGAACGGCACCCAGGACTTTTGGTGCAAAAAGAAAATGAGTACAATCTTTTTGTCCTGGAAAAAGTCCCTGGGAAGAGAGAGTGGGAACAAAAAGAGAGAGAGAGAGAGAGAGACCGTCTCGTTCTTGTATTCCTTGAGGGAAATGTGGTAAAAAAAAAAAAGATCCTGGAGGCACCATCTTTATCCTCGTATTCGCATTTCGCCACAAACCAGGAGTCCGACCACATCCACGCGCCGTATATCAATCCGGGCCGCCGAGGTCTGGGGGAAAAAAAAAACAGAACGAGGTTGATCCAAGTGGAACAGGAAGCTATTGTGAGCGGGATTTGGGCTTTAGGTGCACAGACGAGGCCAGAGGTCACATGCAAGGGCTAATGCCCACTCAGCAGTTACGGATTGGCCCTTATTTATTTATTGCCAAACCCTCCCTTTTTCCTTCTTTTCCTCCCCCCCCCCACCCCCTTACATTGCAAACGGCGTTTACCCTCCCGGTAGCGCGGACCTCGGCTCCGAGGACGCAGAAGATCGATAAGTGTTGGCGCGCTGGCGTGAAATGTTCAGTCACTCTCTAATGAATCTTTGCTCCAGCGCCACACATTCCACAAGTCAACGCCGCCCCTGTTTCACCCCTCTCTCTCTCTCTCTCTCTCTCTCTCTCTCTATCGCCGCCCTCCCTCCCTCCAATCCTCTCTCGAGCCCTATCGGACGGGGTGGAAAAATAACAGAAGGGCACTTTAGATGTGCTATTCCGGGCACCGGTGGAAATCCTGGACGAGTTTTTTTTTAGCATCCGAGATATGTCAGCGACACGTGAATGGTCGGCTGCCGAGTGACGACATTTAAAAAAGGAATAAAAAAGGGGTTGGACGAACAGGTCCCGATTATGACGTCCCGTTTAGGAAATGTCACGGCGATCCGCGAGGTCCAGTGTGGGAGGGCTTCGAGGCCTTCGTGCGAGATGGGATTAAAAAGAAAAAACAAAACAGGGGTGTTTCCCCAAGGGGGAAGTAGATCTGCCGGTGCTGCAGCATGCACGGGGGGAAAAAAGTGGGTTAATTTCCCCCAACAGTTCATCAATTCATCGCCCGACAGAAATGCCCCACAGGAGCTACCCCTCTCGGAAGCCGTCCCACCCCGCCACCGGCGTAAGAGTTATTGATACACACCGCCACAGCTGTTTTCCGTCAATCCGAACTCCAACAACCCCTCCCCTCACCAGCCCTCCCACAACCGATGTCTCTTGAAGAGGAGCTGTCCAGCAAACATAAACCCTTCGCTCCTACCGTTCTGGAACTCCAAATAAGGTTGCCGAAGTGCAAGGTAGCTGCCCGACGTGTGTGTACGAATATTATTTATATAATAAATAATAAAGGTATTCTAAAGGTGTGTCCGGCGTCCCCCCACGCCGGGGGGTGGGAAAAAAATTCCGTATTCCGTTCCGAAGTGGCGCAAAGTGCGGGGAAAAGTCCACGGTCCCCCGGAAAGCGTCTTTTGTCGAGTCCTTGATCGGAGATGAGTTTGTGCTGCAGATATAAGTGGCTAATGAGCTCAAGAAGGCTGTGCTGCAGCAGAATGCTTGCCTGGGCAGCGCTGGAATTGCGGGAGGGAGGGAGCAAGGGAGGATGGATAGGAGAGAGAGTGAGAGAGAGAGAGATAACGAAAGAGAGGAAATCCTTGTGGACAGTAGCAATTTCCAACCCCCCCTCCACACACACACACACACACCCTCGTTCCAGTATCACCTGCTTCCGTATCAGCTTTCCTGTAAGACTCGGAGGCGCGTCCCACCGAGATGCGTCGGGTTTCAGGCGCTAAACCGTAGCGCCGCTGCAGAACACTAAATTCTACTCTTCCGGCATGCGAGCATGGAGTGTGTGAGAGAGAGAGAGAGAGAGAGAGAGAGAGAGAGAGAGAGAGAGAGAGAGCGAGAGCGCACACCCAGTGTGACGAGCCCCACACGTTATAGAAAGAAAAAGAGAGGGGGGGGATGGAAAAAAAAGACGTCAATGCGGATCGTCCGGCTCCGGGATTGCGAAGTCTGATTCTGGAGCGTGGAGCGCATCTTACCTGGCAGCACGCTTCCCTCGGCTCTCCGCTCCTCCCTTTTTCTTTTCTTTTCTTTTTTTCCCGGCGAGAAGAGCCGTAACAACCTCCAGCGTAGTTTCTCCAGATGCTGCAGCCATCGGATGCCGACTCGCTGATTCAGCTGCTCTAACCGGGGGGGGTGGGGTTGAAGGGGTATGGAGTGTGTGCTGTAGTGTGTGAGAGAGGGAGAGACTAGTATGGGAGGAGGGGTGCGAGGGAGCTGGAGATAGAAGAAGGCACCGGTACCTTTACTTCGGGGGGGGGGGGGGGGGGTAAGTAAGTCATGGTGCCGACACGAGGAGCTGCTGTTGCTACTCTAAAGCCGGGCAGATATAATTGCTGCACCCCCCCTCTTGAAATTGTATCTTTAAGTATCGCATCACACCTCACATTAGACCCTTTCCTTCCGTCCCCCTGGCCCCGGACGCCAACAACTCCCAACGCTCCCAGTTTGTCCGATCCCGGAAGTCGGCGAGAAATGTTAACGACGGGTATTCCCGCGGTCATCAAGTCTTTACGGCGACGCGTCAGGGGAAACATCAAAGGTGAGTCCAGGACCTAAAGGAAATCGGCGGCATGCTTCCGGCGGGGCAGAAGGTCAGGGACCACGTGCGCAGTGCAGAGATCTTCCAGCACTTTGGAGAAAGGGTGGTGCTGTGTTTCTCAACTCAAGTCCCTGGGTTTCTCTCTTGGGTCTCGCTCATCTTCCCCGTGACCATATTTAGTCAAGCGGTGCAAAAAATAACCCCCACCACCACCACTCGTCCTCCTCCAGCCGTTTTTTTTTTTTTTTTTCCCCTCCCCCCCCTCCGTTCTTCCTCCTCCTCCACCTCATGCTCTCCGGGAAGCCCTCCCGTCCAATGTTCCACCTATTGATTGTGCGTCCTGCGAGAGGCAACGAGCCCCGGCTGCATTCTCGCCGAGGACGGACACCGCTCGCCCAGGCTGCCGTTTTGCGGTGCTATTTTTAGCACTGCCAAATAAAGTGGTCTCTCATGGTCCCACTTGTGTTTTCGCTCCCTCCCTCCCTCCCTCCCTCAACCTCCCCCCTCGTTCTCAATAGTTTCCTCCCTCTTTCTTTTTGCCTTCTTTTGAACCCCACCACCACCTCTTTCCTCTTTCTCGCTCTACTTTTATTTGCCTGCTTATGGTACAGTAGATCTTGATCTGGCCTCGGCTTCCCTCTATACTTGGCGTCGCACGCTAGGCGGGTGCGAAAGAGCCACGCGCCAGAGACTGTTCCAACCAGGTATTCCAACTCGCTCGTGAGTACCAACGAGCCAACACGGACCTGTTACTCGATTCCACCTGTACCACACCGCTCCCCCTCATATACCCCCACTCCCTCCCCCCTCTACCATGAAAGTATTCGCAACCTTATTACAAAAATGAACAAGCCGCTGTTGTAAAAATTCCTCTCAGCAACGTCTCGTCTGGTAGTCGAGCGCCAACGCCATTCTCCGAATGGGAACTAGCGACGCCCGATCAAGTCTTCCTCTCCGTCTTTTTCCGTCCCTAATATTTATTCCCCCCTTCCAGAAACAAGTTAATTACCACCTCTGGTTTCAGCCGACGAGTTATAGAATCAGAATTTCAATTCGATTTGAATCATTTTGTTTTTTTTTCCCCCCAAACGAATAAATATCACTGTAATGTATTTGTCTGATGGCATTCGTTCTCAGTTTGGTCCATGATGCACACGTGCCCTGTTATATATTTGTTTTTAACGCGTAAAGTAAAATCGTAAAGTTCTCACGATTGAATAGAGGACATAAAAGGGACGTTTAGTAAAAAAATATTTGATTTAATTTTCCGTTAAATTATTCGTATTATTTGGTCACTTTTCCATTTATTTATTCATTCGTTCACTTACGTTTTTGTTCCTTTTTCTATGAATTCATTCATTCGTTCGTACATCGAGCCATTATTCTGTTCATTAACGTAATTTTTTTCCGTTTGTTTATTCGTTCACTCGCTTGTTTGCTTTCACGCTCTGGCGCCTGCTTGATGTTCCGAATGCATTTTGAACCTACGGTAGTGGATATCGTGACCCGGGACAAATCCAATTAACCGAGAAGAAAATCGCAACTTTAATCGGGAACGGTTTTAGCGACACGGCATTTAGTTTGAATCTTCAGGGACGTTTATTACTCCTATTATTCCTCCTCGATTCGTCTTCGCCGAAATCCGAATTTCTTAATCGCTGCACTTTTGAATTCAGATCCAGGTTAATATTTTGCGTTCCTCAATTTCTCCTCGCATTGTGTGAAGCGCAAGTCAATTCCGTCCTTGTCGGGATATAATATATAGCCATTCGATTACTCTGTATTTATAGGTCGTACAGGGATTGACTACGTGCCAGGTGTAATGCATCTCCATCAAGCTTCCACCCAACCCAAAACCAATGCCCCCCCCAGGCCACCCCAACCCAAAACCAATGCATTTCCCTCCGCTAGCCATCTCCATCAGCCTCCACCCAACCCAAAACCAATGCATTTCCCTCCGCTAGCCATCTCCATCAGCCTCCACCCAACCCAAAACCAATGCATTTCCCTCCGCTACCCATCTCCATCAGCCTCCACCCAACCCAAAACCAATGCATTTCCTTCTGCTAGTCATCTCCATCAGCCTCTACCCAACCCAAAACCAATGCATTTCCCTCCGCTAGCCATCTCAATCAGCCTCCACCCAACCCAAAACCAATACATTTCCCTCCGCTAGCCATCTCCATCAGCCTCCACCCAACCCAAAACCAATGCATTTCCCTCCGCTAGCCATCTCAATCAGCCTCCACCCAACCCAAAACCAATGCATTTCCCTCCGCTAGCCATCTCAATCAGCCTCCACCCAACCCAAAACCAATGCATTTCCCTCCGCTACCCATCTCCATCAGCCTCCACCCAACCCAAAACCAATGCATTTCCCTCCGCTAGCCATCTCCATCAGCCTCCACCCAACCCAAAACCAATGCATTTCCCTCCGCTAGCCATCTCCATCAGCCTCCACCCAACCCAAAACCAATGCATTTCCCTCCGCTAGCCATCTCCATCAGCCTCCACCCAACCCAAAACCAATGCATTTCCCTCCGCTAGCCATCTCAATCAGCCTCCACCCAACCCAAAACCAATGCATTTCCCTCCGCTAGCCATCTCCATCAGCCTCCACCCAACCCAAAACCAATGCATTTCCCTCCGCTAGCCATCTCCATCAGCCTCCACCCAACCCAAAACCAATGCATTTCCCTCCGCTGCTACCCATCTCCATCAGCCTCCACCCAACCCAAAACCAATGCATTTCCTTCTGCTAGTCATCTCCATCAGCCTCCACCCAACCCAAAACCAATGCCCCCCCCCCCCCCCCCCCCCCCCCCCCCCCCCCCCCCCCCCACCCCCCCCCCCCCCCCCCCCCCCCCCCCCCACCCCCCCCCCCCCCCCCCCCCCCCCCCCCCCCCCAACCCCCCCCCCCCCCACCCCCCCCCCCCCCCCCCCCCCCCCCCCCCACCCCACCCCCCCCCCCACCCCCCCCCCAGGCCACCCCAACCCAAAACCAATGCATTTCCCTCCGCTAGCCTTCTCCATCAGCCTCCACCCAACCCAAAACCAATGCATTTCCCTCCGCTAGCCTTCTCCATCAGCCTCCACCCCCCCGCTAGCCACCGCCAAACAACGATTTCTCCAACTACCATTTCGGGTCCGATGATTTTTTTTTTTTCCTCTCTCTCTATCCGGTCTTTCCATCGTTCTCACCATAAAAGTCTCGTCCGGGTGCAGGAGCGAGCATTTGGCTCCGACGCGATGGGTTTCTCCGAATTCTCATTCCCTGATGGGAACTAGCGACGCCCGATCAATCTCCTCGAGTCTCAGGGTTTAGCTGAGTGGTCAAATCAATGAAGGGTTGAAGATCCACAAAAGGGTGCGAAGCAGAAGACGTTTTCTTTTGCAACGCTCGCTCTGTTGCTGGGAATCGAGTCCCGATTTCCTAAATGTTAACGCTAAGGTGAAGAGAGAGAACGGCAAAGTGTGTCGATATGAAGTATTTAAGTGACTTAATATCACATTTGATCGTTTAAATGTATTTATATATTAGAGGCGTAAAATCTAAAGAAATTTACTCCGGGGTTTAAATGTAGTTAAATGATTTAATGCCGTTTTAGTCACATTTCAATCTCATCTCATCCACACGACACACTTACTGCAGTGGCACTGAGGCCACGCCCCCTATTGGCCACTCAATGCACTTATTTCAACCTTTTGCACCAATGAATATCCAATGTTCGTCTTGGCGAATATTTACGTGAATTGCATAAATATATTGCACGCATTTCTTTACAGCTTCCTTGTGCTCTGTGTAAGCAATTGTTCAACCCAAACAAAAACAAAAACAAAAAATTGTATTTTCGTTCGTGACCGGACAAAATGGTCACATGATACGGTTGATTTTTAAGTTTCCCCACATTTCCAATCGATCTATAAAAATTCCCCCCAAAAAAAGTGTCCAACTTGGAATGTTACCTTTTGTAACGTTTTACATTTATAGCAGATGTTATCATTTATCCCCGAGGTTGGTGTTTACGTGCCGGGTTTAGGGTGCGGTGCTGGGATTTGCGCTCCAATCGACTGGGATTCGACTTACTGATCAGAAGTCACGTTTTTTTTTTTGGCGTTCGCTTCACACCACCAGGGTCCGGGTTCGATTCCCGTCTCGGCCATGTGTGTGTGGAGTTTGTGCATGTTCTCCCCGTGCCTCAGGGGGGTTTTCTCCGGGTTCTCCGGTTTCCTCCCGGTCCAAAAACATGCACGGTAGGTTGATTGGCACCTTGGAAAATTGTCCCTAGTGTATGAATGTGTGTGTGTGTGTGTGTGTGTGTGTGATGGGTTGGCATTCCATCCAGGGTGTATCCTGCCTTAATGCCCATAGACGCCTGAAATAGACAGCCCGAGGGAAGATCGGATAAAACGGTAGAAGATGAATGAATGAATGAATGCTGAATAAACTGAATTATTGAATGAATCGCATTATATTATCAATAAGTGATAAAGAAAACTGAGAGTAAAAGTGTCTCTTCAGTGAACCGCCCCCTAGTGGCCGCTCTTGTAATGACGGGCGAACCGGAAAACGTCGTCCACTGTTAGACTGGTCTTAACGAACAATTTGAATAATTATATGATACTCGGGAATATAAATCAAGGTATCAAGTATGTGTGTGTGTGTGATGGGTTGGCATTCCATCCAGGGTGTATCCTGCCTTAATGCCCATAGACGCCTGAGATAGACACAGACTCCCCGTGACCCGAGTGAAGATCGGATAAAGCGTTAGATGAATGAATGTCAGGAAGCCCCCTCTTTTCTTGTTTTGTTTTTTTTATTAGCTATTGATCTATTTTCAGATTGAAAACAACAAAAACAGCAGATGTTGATGTTTCCAATACGGCATGCTGCTTTGTGGGTCCTCGGGCCTCATTTGCATCCCTTAGCTGACGCAGAGCCAAGAAAGTTTCCAATATCCGTAGTGCTCCTAGTCCTGATTTCGCTGCTGTTCCGAAAAGCAATTCGTGTTTCCCTCCGAATGGCGCTCAAATCAAGTCCAATCCCCGTTTAACGAAGAACCTCGCCAATCACTCCAGGACTTCTCTCAGGCCAGCGGTGGTGATTTGTGAAAGACCTGCGCAGGGGGTTTGAATTACCCTGACCCTCCGGGTGGAGAAAGACAAACGGCGTCCTTTAATGTTATTGCTCGCCGGTGTCTTTTGGCGCCAAGCTCAGGACCTTTTTTAGGTTTATTCCGTTGTATTTTTCTTCCCAGGCAGATTCTCATTTCTACGAGATTTGCTATCAAGCAAGTAAAATCTGTGTGTACATGAATTAGAAGCACAGTCGCTTTCTTTTGCTCATTCCGGGTTTTGGCATTGTGTACGTTCGAACTCGCTCCAAGCCCTATTACTCCCGGACGCTTGTGACAAGGCTTCTTGAGTAGTCAATTGGTACACTCGTTCTCCCTTAAAGCTTTCTATCATCGGCATGGCTAAAGCTGCTGAGCGGCACGCGGCATAAAAATGATTTATTGCAGGCCACCCCGAGTTTGCGTTGAAGAGGGGGGGGAGGGGGGGAGCCTGTAGCAGGCGATCTCTGAGCTCCGGCTTACATTCCTCATAGCCTTCAAGTCAACATCGCATACGCAGCGTCCCTTCCATTCACGCAAAGCACGCCGTAAAAAGCTGGAGCGAATCGTCAACTCTGAACTCTGCAGTCAGGCTCATGAAATCCGGCTTCGCAGGCAAGGTTTCATCAGAAGTATAGCGGTTTAGGGTCGGGAGTCGGAAATCTATTCCGGAATGGGATACTTAAGATTACGAATCGGATACACGATATAAAATTTAAAAATTCGATTCTTCTTATCGATTTCTTTACCTGGCAATCTGCCAGGACCTTCCACGCGTCCAATCTGCCAGGACCTTACACTCGTCCAATCTGCCAGGACCTTACCACGCGTCCAATCTGCCAGGACCTTCCACGCGTCCAATCTGCCAGGACCTTCCACGCGTCCAATCTGCCAGGACCTTCCACGCGTCCGATCTGCCAGGACCTTCCACGCGTCCGATCTGCCAGGACCTTCCACGCCGTCCGAATCTGCCAGGACCTTCCACGCCGTCCGAATCTGCCAGGACCTTCCACGCGTCCGATCTGCCAGGACCGTCCACCCGTCCGAACTGCCAGGACCGTCCACCCGTCCGAACTGCCAGGACCGTCCACCCGTCCGAACTGCCAGGACCTTCCACCCGTCCGAACTCCCAGGACCGTCCACGCGTCCGATCTCCCAGGACCGTCCACGCGTCCGATCTCCCAGGACCGTCCACGCGTCCGATCTCCCAGGACCGTCCACGCGTCCGATCTCCTAGGATCTTATGTTGCAATCTAAACATCAGTTTACAAGATGAATCTGTTGGAATCTTCTGGTCTCGAGGCACGGACTTCCGGTTTCGGGACACAAACTTCATGGTTTTGCGGAGATCACTTCCTATTGGACGGTCATGTTGTGATGTGGGATATATATATATATATATATATATATATAGCCATCTGGTTCACCTTTCGCAATCGAAACTGGAAATCGTTAAAACTCTGAATTGACAAAATGATCCTGATTTAATAACTCGATCAAATTGTAGCAACTGTCTAATAATTGTAACATTTTAATTACGAAAGTAGCTGTAATAATAATAAGACAAAATGTCTTATGGACGAATTTTTTTTTTTTTTTTTTACGTAAAGTTCAGTAAAAGGTCGGAATTTGATCGGCGCTTTAAAAAAGTGCTTGTTGACGGAAGAGTGGGAACCCGAATCCCAGCCGCTTTACCGATGTCAGTACGAAAATTCGCACATTCCGACCTTTCCCCTGCAAGGACACGGTCCACCAAGACTAGGACAAGGGGGTGGTTTATCGGTCCGAAACCTCTCCAGGGGACAATCGTAGAGCCTGTGCTTCCTCTCGGTTTGGGCTAGACACCGTGGCCCGGTGCCAAGAATTTCACTCGTCTGTTGTAATTCTGAGCGAAACGGCTGTACACAAGTGGAGTGGAGTGGAGTGAGAAGCAGCAGGCCAGTCTTGGGGAAAGACCAAAAATGCTTCTCGCATGCTTTGTTTGTCCTCACTGGAACGATCCGTCTGAAGCGCTAATCCAAAAGCCTGAATCCTTCATTTCGTCTCATTTCAGAACCTGAGATGAAACATCTGAACCTTGATTTATATTCCCGAGTATCATATAATTATTCAAATTGTTCGTTAAGACCAGTCTAATAGTGGACGACATTTTCCGGTTCGCCCGTCATTACAAGAGCGGCCACTAGGGGGCGGTTCACTGAAGAGACACTTTTACTCTCAGTTTTCTTTATTATTTATCACTTATTGATAATATAATGCGATTCATTCAATAATTCAGTTTATTCAGCATTCATTCATTCATTCATCTTCTACCGTTTTATCCGATCTTCCCTCGGGTCACGGGCTGTCTATCTCAGGCGTCTATGGGCATTAAGGCAGGATACACCCTGGATGGAATGCCAACCCCCATCCCCACATCACACACCGGCCCCCCCCCCCCCCACACCCATTCATACAAACTAGGGACAATTTTTGTTTTTACTTTTTTTTTTTTCAAGGTGCCAATCAACCTACCGTGCATGTTTTTGGACCGGGGGAGGAAACCGGAGAACCCGGAGAAAAACCCCCCTGAGGCACGGGGAGAACATGCAAACTCCACACACACATGACCGAGACGGGAATCGAACCCGGACCCTGGCGGTGTGAGGCGAACGTGCTAACCAATAAACCACCGTGCCCCAGTCTAGCTTTAGTCCTAGCATAAGAAAAGCATTGTTGGTGGCGAATCTGTCCATCGCTGTACTAAAGTCCTTCAGTGTGGTACACGCTCTCCGCTCGGGCGGATTTAACTCGCTCGCGGCCGCTAAACGTTTCAAAACGAGGTGATTTAATGGCTGAGATTTACAGCCTCACTACATATCAGTGGAGAGCGCTCCACCCCGTCCGCATCGACCCAGCCCGAGTCAGCCCGACTCGCCATCGAAAACTCGGAGCATCGAATCCACCATAAAGACGATAACTCTCCACTTCACCTCTCATCTCTCTCTCTCTCCGTCCTGCTTTATCCTTCGGGATTCATTTTAGTCTCAAGCTTCGGGTTCTCTTTCTAATCGCAGGCGGCGTAATCGCTCATTACGGAAAAAATAAGCGAGTTCGTAAGAGGGCCCGCGTTAAACCCTTGATACGAGAGGCTGAAAACGGACGAGCTTTTTTACCAGAGCGCCTCGAGGAACCGCATGTATATAATTGGGTCATGGATATTACTGTGCCACGGCGTCCCTCGGTGACTCGGAATGATTTGTGGAAGAAGGCAACGGTAAAGGGATAGTTGTTCCGTCGTCCATGTTCCAATCCCAACACCCCCCCACCCCCCCAAACACAAACACACCCCCACCAACCCCGGTATCCTTCCCTTCACCGACCTTGTTGGTTTTGTTCTAATGACGAATGTAGGCTCCCTGGAACCCCTTCAGGAAGTCGCCGGGGCTTTTGCGGACACGTAACAACATAAAATTGTTATTTTTGACGAGCACCAACATTTTTTTAATTGTCAATTTGTGTACCAAATAAATATAAGTATTAACCAGCAACCAACAAACAATAATTTATTCACTCTGTTTATTCTTAAATCGTTTCTCCCCCCCTTTTTTTTCCTTCATTCATTCGGTGTGAGAAATCGTCACGAATCACAAAATGTCGCAAAAATGACATTCCCCCCCCCCCCCCCCCCCCCCCACATTTTCAAACTATATCTGCTAAATACACATAAATTCCTGATACATTTCCAACATGGAATATTCCCCAGATGGTTACCATGGAAAGTTTCCACCCCCTTTTTACGCTCGAAGACGACGGCGTTTCTTCCCCTCGCTTCTGGTCGGGCAAAATGATCCAGAAACAAGTGGATTCCCTTCCTCAGATCGATGCCTGAAACAAACGCTATGCATATCTGAGATGAAGCAGACGCCCTGACAAACTGTTATGATGGTTTGAATAACAGTGCACATTCTGGTGTTCGGAACCCGCCTCGTTTAATGGGGAGAAAAGGAGCAGGTCCAAGTATTTCTTTCCTACACACATCATCTGGACGGCCGGCGCAGTTATGACATCGCCACGTTCTTTCTGGCCTCCGACGCCTCGGACGCTCAGGTTGGTCCTCCATTTATAATGACGGCCCTCCCGGCCACCTCGAGCGAGGAATAAAAGCCTGCCGTGTGAAGAATCGCTCAACAAGGCGACACCAGACCCCACCAGTGCACCCCCTCCAACCCCCCCCATGAGACCTTTTGCCATCTCGCAGGGTGACCCAGTTCCATCATGCCTTCCCTTCTTCCACCTCTCCTTTCTTGTTCCCTCTCTCCGTCGATGGCGATCCTTTAACCTCATTCGTCCCGACCCCGCTCGAACCCATCAGGCAGCAGAATTCTTCTTCGCTAAGCAGATCGTTTCCTGAAAGGAGGCGCTTTCCTCGAAAACTCTGCACTTTCTGTTCCTGCGCTTCTCCCGTGGTCAAAAGAGCTGCAATGCAGCAATGTCAGAAAGCCGTATTAAAATTAATGCCTCGTGATTTCTATTTATTTATTTATTTATTTATTTATTTTTGCCAATCTGTCACTCCAGTGTGCTAAATAAGTGTCAGTATTGGCTGGGTTAAGTGACTAAGACCAAGAGTAGGTTAAATTTGCCAACTCCAAGGATCCTTATGAGGAGATCTCAGTGAACGCAAATGAGACACCTTGCCCATGAACCCCACACTGCAGGACCAACACCCTGCCCCTGACCCCGGATCAGCTCCATACTACGGGGGCCTATTTTGAAAAAGAAATGCCTGTATGGAGTGCTGGGGTGGAAGAAGAAAGGAGTGTTGGGGACGGAGGGGGTGGAGCAGGAAATGGAGTGATTTGTGGAGCAGGAAATGGAGTGTTGGGGAGGGAAGGGTGGAGCAGGAAATTGAGTGATGGGGTGGAGGAAGAGGAAGAAAAGGGTGCTGGGGAATGAGGGGGTGTAGGGGGAAAGGGTTGCTGGCGAGGGAAGGGTGGAGCAGGAAATGGAGTGATGAGGTGGAGGAAGAGGAAGAAAAGGGTGCTGGGGAGGGAGGGGTGTAGGGGGAAAGGAGTGCTGGGGAGGGACGGGTGGAGCAGGTAATGGAGTGATGGGGTGGAGGAAGAGGAAGACAAGGGTGTAGGGGGGAAAAGGAGTGCTGGGGAAGGAAGGGGTGGAGAGGGAAAGGAGTGCTGGGGAGGGAAGGGCGGAACAGGTAATGGAGTGATTGGGTGAAGAGGAAGAAAAGGGTGCTGGGGAGGGAGGGGGTGTAGGGGGAAAGGAGTGCTGGCGAGGGAAGGGCGGAGCAGGTAATGGAGTGATGGGGTGGAGGAAGAGGAAGAAAAGGGTGTAGGGGGAGGAAAGGAGTGCTGGGGAGGGAGGGGGAGGTAATGGAGTGATTGGGTGGAGGAAGGGGGTGGAGGAAAGAGGCTGGGGAGGGAGGGGGAAACAGGTAGGCGGGGGTGTAAGGGGGAAAGGAAGTGAGGGTGCTGGGAGGGAGGGTGAGGGGAAAGGAGTGCGCGAGGGAAGGGCGGAGCAGGTAATGGAGTGATTGGGTGGAAGGAAGAGGAAGAAAAGGGGGTGTAGGGGGAAAGGAGTGCTGGCGAGGGAGGGCGGAGCAGGTAATGGAGTGATTGGGGAAGGAAGAGGAAGAAGAGGAGGTGTAGGGGGAAAGGAGTGCTGGCGAGGGAAGGGCGGAGCAGGTAATGGAGTGATTGGGTGGAGGAAGAGGAAGAAAAGGGGGTGTAGGGGGAAAGGAGTGCTGGCGAGGGAAGGGTGGAGCAGGTAATGGAGTGATTGGGTGGAGGAAGAGGAAGAAAAGGGGGTGTAGGGGGAAAGGAGTGCTGGCGAGGGAAGGGCGGAGCAGGTAATGGAGTGATGGGGTGGAGGAAGAGGAAGAAAAGGGTGCTGAAAATGAAAAGGGGGTGTAGGGGGAAAGGAGTGCTGGCGAGGGAAGGGCGGAGCAGGTAATGGAGTGATGGGGTGGAGGAAGAGGAAGAAAAGGGGTGTAGGGGGAAATCAGTATGGAACGTTGGACTATCTTTGCCAGTGATGGATTGGGAAGTGGACGGATTGGTTGGACCTCTAGATTAGATCCAGGTGCAAATCCAGACTCGGAATTTGGGAATCGTTTCCTTTCACCTTTCTATGAAATGGTACCCGGTGGGATTCGGTTTTTGCTCCGGGACGGAATATTAGTGTCGAACATTAACAAAAGGGTCGAATCCGTGCGGGAATGCCCCCAAGGCTGCACGATATACGGATTTTAAACCCTTAAACCACGGCTGACGTTCGTATGGATTTTGTGTGTGCGGCATGTACACTGCAGTGCAGCTGCTTCGCTCTGCAGCGCTGCGAGTGTGTATACTGCTGCTGTCACTTCTCTCTCTCTCTCTCACTCTCTCTCTCTCTCTTTCACTCTCTTTCAAGAAAAAGAAAGACCAGTTTTAGCGAAATCCATCGTGTAGCCCCAGAGGCTGCCGGAGTCCAGCGCTTGTCCTCCATACAGGCATTTTTTTAAATATCAATTTATTCTGCAGGATGTATCTTTTTTTTGACTCCCATCACTCAACTTCCTGCTCCACCCCTCCCTCCCCAACACTCCTGCTCCACACATCACTCCATTTTGGGGCCCACCCCCCTCTTCGACCCCAGCACTCCATACAGGCATTTTTAATTATTGGCCCTGTATTGTGGACATGATCCGGGGTCGAGGGCAGGGTGTTGGTCCTGCAGTGTGGGGTCCGGGGCAGTGTGTTGGGTCTGGGACAGGGTGTTGCGTCCGGGGCAGGGTGTTGGGTCTGGGACAGGGTGTTGGTCCTGCAGTGTGTGGGGTCCGGGGCAAGGTGTTGGTCCTGCAGTGTGTGGGGTCCGGGGCAGGGTGTTGCTCCTGAGTTATGTGGGGTCCGGGGCAGTGTGTGGGGTCCGGGGCAGAGTGTTGGTCCTTCAGTGTGTGGGGTCAGGGGCAGAGTGTTGGTCCTGAGTTGTGTGCGGTCCGGGACAGGGTTTTAGTCCTTCAGTGTGGGGTCCGGGGCAGGGTGTTGGTCCTGCAGTGTGGGGCAGAGTGTTGGTCCTGTAGTGTGGGGTCCAGCGCATGGTGTTGGTCCTGCAGTGTGGGGCAGGGTGTTGGTCCTGTTAGTGTGGGGGGGTCTGGGACAGGGTTTTAGTCCTGCAGTGGTGTCCAGGGCAGGGTTTTAGTGGTCCTGCAGTGTGGGGGGGTCTGGGACAGGGTTTTAGTCCTGCAGTGTGTGGTCCAGGGCAGAGTGGGCAGAGTGTTGGTCCTGTAGTGTGGGGGGGGTCTGGGACAGGGTTTTAGTCCTGTAGTGTGTGGTCCGGGGCAGAGTGTTGGTCCTGCAGTGTGGGGGGGTCTGGGACAGGGTTTTAGTCCTGCAGTGTGTGGTCCTGGGCAGGGCAGAGTGTTGGTCCTGTAGTGTGGGGTCAGTGTGGGGGGGTGTTGGTCCTGGGTGGGGGGGTCTGGGACAGGGTTTTAGTCCTGATGAAGTGGTCACTGGGGTCAGGGTTTTAGGTAGATGATCAGGGGTCAGAGGCGTTGGAGGAAGAGGAGAAGGAAACTGATCTCAGACTCATGTGGAGCTCTGCAGTGCGTCCCAGGACTCCATACCCTCTACACAACCTTCACACCACATGCCTTCCTCCATTAGCAGCAGCTAGAATTAGCCGTTAAATCAGCGGTGTGTCCCTGTAGCGTACATGTGTGTAGGAGTGTGTAAGGGTGTGTGTGTGTGTGTGTGTGTGTGTGTGTGTGTGTGTGTGTGTGTGTGTGTGTGTGTGTGTGTGTGTGTGTGTGTGCGCGCTCTGTGTGGTTTACGTTGTGTTGAATGCTCTTTTTATTTCTCTCTCAGATCCAATTGTTTAAGATTTACAGCTTTTACTTTCCTTCTCTCTCTCTCTCTCTCTCTCTCTCTCTCTCTCTCTCTGTTTTTTCCTTTCTTTTTTTCTGTCATTATTTTCTTTCATCTCTTTTTTTTCCCTTTCTCTTTCTCATGTTCACTTTTCTCCCCATCATTGTTGCTTCATTTTCTTTTTTCTTCTTTTTTACCCTTTCCCATGTTCCCTCTCCCCATCCCTCTATCTCTCCGAGACTCCCTCTAAATCCTACTCAAATCCAGAAAGAGGCTCTACCCTCTCCTCCCTCTATCTCTCCCTCTCTCTCTCTCTCTCTCCCTCCTCTCTAGAATCTCTCTCTCTCTCTCTCTCTCTCTCTCTCCCTCTCTAACTCTTTTAGACTCTCTTCTCTCTCTCTCCCTCAATCTCCTCTCTCTCTCTCTCTCTCTCAATGCTCCTTCAATCTTTTTTCTTTTTATATTTCATTGTTTCTTTCTTTTCTGTTTTTTTTTGCCAATTGATTTTATTGTCCCATTATACACTTCTCTCTCTCTCTCTCTTTCTCTTCTCTCTCTTTCTCTTTCTCTCTCTTTCCTTCTCCCTGACTTTATATCTCTCTCTCTCTCAACTTTTCTCCCTTCTTAATTTTTCCTCTCCCTCTATTTTTTTCCA
>JACRUU010000001.1:6572020-6594520 GCA_030449085.1 Kryptopterus vitreolus
AACGCACGGTAACGACGTGTTTGGCACGGTAACGACGGAACGCACGGTAACGACGTGTTTGGCACGGTAACGACGGAACGCACGGTAACGACGGAACGCACGGTAGCGACGGAACGCACGGTAGCGACGGAACGCACGGTAACGACGTGTTTGGCACGACGGCGTCGACGGCCTGAATTTATTCCTCACTGATGTAGAATTTCTGCACATTTGTTTAGTAGATTGTTGACGTTTCGACACTCGAATGATAAATGAAACCCGAGCGTGAGGAAATAAATCACACCGACGAGCGGACGATGTAATAAACTCATCCCTCGCTCTCTCTCTATCTCTCTCTCTCTCTCTCTCTCTCCCTCTCTGATTTCTCTCTTCAGTATAAAGCCGTTCATACCGACTTTTACTGCATTATTTATTTATTTTAAAACTGTAATTAAGTTATAAATGATGCAACGTTTATGCAAGCGCACTTTTTTTTACGAATTGTGCGATCCTCCGTCGTCGTTACACAACACGGCTTATTATATTAACGACAAATCTGACTTTATTGCGCAATAAACGCCAATTTTTATGCAACTGTTGAGTTTCGGTTTATTAAAAATAAATAAATAAATAAAACATGTTTATGTCCGTCATATCGATGTAAACATTTCCAGCTGTGTCAGGACGACGGTTTTGGGACACGACGGTGGTGGTGTTTTCCGATTGGCCGATTTATAAGGACGTCTGTGGATGTTGAGTTATTAACGATGAGAGACGCCCTCTTGTGGACGGTGACGTAACGGCAGGAGAAAGAAGGGAAAGCTGCGGCTGATTCGGGTTTCCTTTCAGCGCTAAAATAAATGAATGAAATGCGAGCGATGAAACTCCGCCCCTTTCGGAAACGCCCCTCTCGGATTCGTCAGAGTGCCGCCGTGTTGTGTTCTCAACCCCGCCCCCCCATCTTTCGTCCCCATTAACATCCCCTCGCTGTCCCTCACGCCCAGCTCCTGACCTTTGACCTGCTCGCATACCAGCCGCGCAAGAAGCAGTTTAAATTAATTTTTATATCGACTTTTGTTAAAAAATTTATTTTTATTTTGTAATAAATCCTGGTTTTTATTGGGTTTTTATTGGGGTTTTATTTGGGTTTTTATTGGGGTTTTTATTGGGTTTTTATTGGGGTTTTTATTGGGGTTTTATTTGGGTTTTTTTTGGGTTTTTTTTTGGGTTTTTTTTGGGTTTTTATTGGGGTTTTTATTGGGGTTTTTATTTGGGTTTTTATTGTGTTTTTATTGTGTTTTTATTGGGTTTTTATTGGGGTTTTTGTTGGGTTTTTATTGGGGTTTTTATGGGTTTTTATTGGGGTTTTTATTTGGGTTTTTATTTGGGTTTTTATTTTGGTTTTTATTGGGTTTTTATTGGGGTTTTTATTTTGGGTTTTATTGGGGTTTTATTGGAGTTTTTATTGGGTTTTATTGGGGTTTTTCTCTTTTTATTCTTGGGGTTTTCTAATGGGGTTTTTCTTTGGGTTTTATTGGGTTTTTCTTGGGTTTTTCTTGGGTTTTTCTTTTGGGTTTTATTGGGGTTTCTTGGGTTTTTCTTGGCGTTTTTTCTTGGGTTTTTCTTTGGGTTTTTGGGTTTTCTTGGGGTTTTTCTTGGGTTTTCTGGGGTGATTGGGGTTTTTATTTTTCTTGGTTTTCTTGTTTTTCTATTTGGGTTTTCTTGGGTTTTTTTGGCGTTTTTCTTGGGTTTTCTTTTGGGTTTTTTGTGGGTTTTCTGGGTTTTTCTTGGGGTTTTCTTGGGTTTTTCTTGTGGTTTTTTGGGTTTTTGTTGTTTTTTCTTGGTTTTGATTGGTTTTTCTTGGGTTTTTTGGGTTTTTTCCTTGGGGTTTTGATTGGGTTTTGTTGTTTTTATTGGGTTTTTTTTTGGTTTTCTTGTTTTTTTGGGTTTTTTCCTTGGGTTTTTCTTGGTTTTTCTGTGTTTTTTATTGGGTTTTTATTGGGTTTTTTTTTGGGTTTTTTTTTTTCTTGGGTTTTTATTGGGTTTTTATTGGGTTTTTATTGGGTTTTATTGGGTTTTTATTGGAGTTTTTATTGGGTTTTATTTTGGGGTTCCCTTCTTGGGGGGGGTTTTTGGGGTTTTTATTGGGGTTTTTATTGGGTTTTTATTTTGGGTTTTATTGGGGTTTTCCTTGTTTTTTTTGGGTTTTTTTTGGGTTTTTTTTTTTATTGGGTTTTTTTTGGGTTTTTTTTTTTCGTGGGTGTTTCTTGTGGGTTTTTGTATTGGGTTTTTATTGGGTTTTATTGGGTTTTTATTGTTTTTCTTGGTTTTATTGGGTTTTTATTGGGTTTTTGGGTTTTATTGGGTTTTTATTGGGGTTTTTATTGGGTTTTTGTTGGGTTTTTATTGGGTTTTTATTGGGTTTTTATTGTTTTTATGGGTTTTTTGGTTTTTATTGGGTTTTTATTTGGGTTTTTATTGGGGTTTTTATTGGAGTTTTTATTGGGTTTTATTGGGGTTTTATTGGAGTTTTTATTGGGTTTTATTGGGGTTTTATTGGAGTTTTTATTGGGTTTTATTGGGGTTTTATTGGAGTTTTTATTGGGTTTTATTGGGGTTTTATTGGAGTTTTTATTGGGTTTTATTGGGGTTTTATTGGGTTTTTATTGGGTTTTTATTGGGGTTTTATTGGGGTTTATTGGGTTTTTATTGGGTTTTTATTGGGGTTTTATTGGGTTTTTATTGGGGTTTTTGGGGTTTTTTGGGTTTTTTTTGGGTTTTTTTTTGGGTTTTTATTGGGTTTTTCTTGGGTTTTTTGGGGTTTTTTTGGGTTTTTATTTGGGTTTTTTTTTTTATTGGGTTTTTATTGGGTTTTTTGGGTTGGGTTTTTATTTTTGGTTTTTATTGGGTTTTTATTGGGTTTTTATTTTTGGTTTTATTGGGTTTTTATTGGGTTTTTATTTTTGGTTTTATTGGGTTTTTATTGGGTTTTTATTTTTGGGTTTTATTGGGTTTTTATTGGGTTTTTATTGGGTTTTTATTGGGGTTTTTATTGGGTTTTTTGGGTTTTTATTGGGTTTTTATTGGGTTTTTATTGGGTTTTTTTTGGTTTTTTTTGGGTTTTTTTTTGGGTTTTTATTGGGTTTTTATTGGGTTTTTATTTTTGGTTTTTATTGGGTTTTTATTGGGTTTTTTGTTTTTTTTGGGTTTTTTTTTTTTGGATTGGGTTTTTATTTTTTTATATGGGTTTTTTTTTGGTTTTTTTTTTATTGGAGTTTTTATTGGGTTTTTGGGTTTTTATTGGGTTTTATTGGGTTTTATTGGGTTGGGGTTTTATTGGGTTTTTATTGGGGTTTTTGTTTTTTTATTGGGTTTTTATTGGGTTTTTATTGGGTTTTTATTGTTGGGTTTTTTTGGGGTTTTATTGGGTTTTTATTGGGGTTTTTTTTTTTATTGGGTTTTTTTTTGGTTTTTTTTGGGTTTTTTTTTTTTATTGGGTTTTTTTTGGGTTTTTTTTTGGGTTTTTTTTGGGTTTTTTTTTGGGTTTTTTTTGGGTTTTTTTTTGGGTTTTTTTTGGGTTTTTTTTTGGGTTTTTTTTGGGTTTTTTTTTTTTTATTGGGTTTTATTGGGTTTTTTGGGTTTTTGTTGGGTTTTTGTTGGGTTTTTATTGGGTTTTTATTGGGTTTTTATTTGGGTTTTTATGGGTTTTTATTTTTTTTATGGGGTTTTTTATTGGGTTTTTATTGGGTTTTTATTGGGTTTTATTGGGGTTTTATTGGAGTTTTTATTGGGTTTTATTGGGGTTTTATTGGAGTTTTTATTGGGTTTTATTGGGGTTTTATTGGAGTTTTTATTGGGTTTTTATTGGGTTTTTTGGGTTTTATTGGGTTTTATTGGGTTTTTATTGGGTTTTTTGGGGTTTTATTGGAGTTTTTATTGGGTTTTATTGGGTTGGGTTTTATTGGAGTTTTTATTGGGTTTTATTGGGTTTTATTGGGGTTTTTATTGGGGTTTTTTTTTTTATTGGGTTTTTATTTGGGTTTTTTTTGGGTTTTTTTTGGGTTTTTTTTTTTTTTGGGTTTTTATTGGGGTTTTTGTTGGGTTTTTGTTGGGTTTTTATTGGGTTTTATTGGGTTTTATTGGGTTTTTATTGGGTTTTATTGGATTTTTATTGGGTTTTATATTGGGTTTTTATTGGGTTTTTATTGGGTTTTTATTGGGTTTTTATTTTTTTATTGGGTTTTATTGGGTTTTTATTGGGTTTTTATTGGGTTTTTATTGGGTTTTTATTGGGTTTTTATTTTTGGGTTTTTATTGGGTTTTATTTGGGTTTTTATTGGGTTTTTATTTTGGGTTTTATTGGGTTTTTATTGGATTGGGTTTTTATTTGGGTTTTTATTGGGTTTTTTGGGTTTTTATTGGGTTTTTATTGGGGTTTTTATTGGGTTTTTATTTGGGTTTTTAATTTGGGTTTTTATTGGGGTTTTTATTGGAGTTTTTATTGGGTTTTTATTTTGGGTTTTATTTTGGGTTTTTATTGGGGTTTTTATGGGTTTTTATTTGGGTTTTTATTGGCGTTTTTGGTTATTGGGTTTTTTATTCTTTTGTTTCTTTTGGGTTTTATTTTTGGGGTTTTATTGGGTTTTTATTGGGTTTTTATTGGGTTTTATCTGGGTTTTTATTGGGTTTTTATTATTTGGGTTTTAATTGGGTTTTTGGCGATTTTTTTTGGGTTTTTGGTTTTTATTGGGTTTTTTTTGGAGTTTTTTTGGGTTTTTGGGTTTGGGGTTTTTCTTGGGGTTTTATTGGTTTTTTGGGTTTTATTCTATTTTTTTTTGGGGTTTTTTGGGTTTTTTTGGGTTTTTTCTTGGGTTTTTATTTTGGGTTTTATTGGTTTTATTGGGTTTTTATTGGGGTTTTTATTGGGTTTTTATTGGGGTTTTTATTGGGTTTTTATTTGGGGTTTTTATTGGGGTTTTTTATTGGGTTTTTATTGTTTTATTTGTTTTGGGTTTTTATTGGGTTTTTATTGGTTTTTATTGGGTTTTTATTTGGGGTTTTTGTTGGGTTTTTATTTTTGGGTTTTTTCTTGGGGTTTTTTGTTGGTTTTTATTGGGTTTTTCTTGGGTTTTTATTGGTTTGGTTTTATTGGGTTTTTTGGGTTTTTATTTGGTTTTTATTTGGGTTTTTATTGGGTTTTTATTTTGGTTTTTATTGGGTTTTTTTGGGTTTTTATTTTGGGTTTTATTTTGGGTTTTTATTGGGTTTTTTTTGGGGTTTTTTGGGTTTTTATTGGGTTTTTATTGGGGTTTTTTTTTGGGTTTTTTTTTGGGTTTTTTTTTGGGTTTTTATTGGGGTTTTTTGGGGTTTTATTGGGGTTTTTATTGGGTTTTTTTTTTATTGGGTTTTATTGGTTTTTATTGGGGTTTTATTGGGGTTTTTATTGGGTTTTCCGGTACAGTGTTTCTGTCTGTCTGTTTACCTATGTATCTGTCTGTCTATTTGTCTTTGTTTACCTATCTTTCTATCTATCCCTCTGTCTGTCTGTCTGTCTGTCTATCTATCCCTCAATCTATCCATCTGTTATGTATCTATCCATCTATCCATATCTATCTATCTATCTATCTATCTATCTATCTATTTATTTATTTGTTTGTTTGTTTGTTTGTTTGTAAGATCATGTTTTTTGTTTTCCTGAATGCCTCCTGTGTCTCTGTAGTTGATTATGGGATTGGGAACGCAGGGAGCGGAGAAGAAGAGCGCCGCCTCCATTGCCTGCTTCCTGGCAGCCAACGGCGCCGACCTGACCATCCGCAACAAGAAGGGCCAGTCACCGCTCGACCTCTGCCCCGACCCGAGCCTGTGCAAAGCCCTGGCCAAGTGCCACAAGGAGAAAACCAGGTACACACTTTTATCTATATATTCTATTTATTTACACTAAAAATAAACATTTTAAATCGCACAGATTCACTTGTTTGATCCGCAGCTATTTATTTATTTATTTATTTATTTATTTATTTATTTATTTACTTCCGGCGGCCCGCTCCCTTCTTACCCTCATCCATCTTCTCGTGTTTGTTTTTTTCCTTTCGCCCCTTTCATCTTTTGTTGGACCCCCCCCCCCCCCCTCCCCGGTTTCCCCTCATCACCACTATTTCCTTTCCTACCCCCCCCCCCCCTTCATCATCACATATCTCTCTCTCCCTCCCTCTCTCTCTTGTCGTCTATCAGTGGACAGGTGGGCTCCCGCAGCCCGTCTCTGAACAGCAATAACGAGACGCTGGAGGAGTGCATGGTGTGCTCGGATATGAAGCGCGACACGCTGTTCGGGCCGTGCGGCCACATCGCCACCTGCTCGCTGTGTTCTCCCCGCGTCAAGAAGTGTCTCATCTGTAAAGAGCAGGTCCAGTCCAGGACCAAGGTACTAAAGAAAATGTCTATCTGTCTGTCCATCTATCTATCTGTCTATGTACGTCTGTACATCCGTCTATCTGTCTGTCTATCTATGTACGTCTGTACGTCCGTCTATCTATCCGTCTGTCGGTCTATCCATCTATCTGTCTGTCCATCTATCTATCCGTCTATGTACATCTGTACATCCGTCTGTCTTTCCATCTTATCTGTCTAGCTCTGTCTATTTACATCTGTCTATCCATCCATGTGTCGATCTGTCTATCTGTTTGTCCATTTATCTCTGTCTATCAATCATTTGATCGATCTGTCTGTCCATCGCTCTATCCGTTTGCCTGTCTGTTTGTCTGTCTGTCTGTCTATCCATCTGTCTGTTTATCTCTCTATCTGTCTATCGGTCTCTGTCTATCCATTGGTCTGTCCTTCTCTCTATCCATCTGTCTGTCTGTCTGTTTATCTATCTATATATTTCTGTTTGTGTCTGTCTCTATATCCGTCTCTCTGTCTCTGTCCGTCTGTCTGTCCGTCTGTTTGTCTGTGTCACATTTATGGGAAATGAAAAAATATACTTATATTACAATTTATACATCTCTCTGTGTATTTACCTATTTATCTATCTATCAGTCTATCTATCAGTCTATCTGTTTGTTTGTGTACCACAACAATTTATATTTCAGTAGTAGTTTAACAAACAATAGTAAACAAACAAAAGAGCAAAAGAGAAAAAAATGTGGCTGTTTTTCATCATTTATGCTTGAAAAAAATCAAACCTTTATTATATTATTATTATTATTATTATTATTATTATTATTATTATTAAGGCACTAACACGGTAGAATCCTAATATCCGCGCACAGCCCGGAAAAGGCAGGCGTCCCGATACTTTTGGCCTTTTGAAAGCCCTCTCCCCCATTACAGAGAGAAACCGGTGTCACACTCTTAACTGGAGTCACGTGACTTTGCGTGCGTGCGTGCCTGTGTGTGTGTGTGTGTGTGTGTGTGTGTGTGTGTGTGTGTGTGTGTGTGTTGTGTGTGTGTGTGTGTGTGTGTGTCACGCTGATTTCTCCTGTCTCTCGCAGATTGAGGAGTGTGTGGTTTGCTCAGACAAGAAGGCAGCCGTGCTCTTCCAGCCCTGCGGTCACATGTGCGCGTGTGAGAGTAAGTCCCGCCCTCCTTTTCCTTCTTCTACACTTTCTTATTTATTTGTTTGTTTGTTTGTTTATATTTATCCTTGTGTATACATTCATATTCACGGCGCATTTATCCTAAGCATTTGAGGGTTAAGGGCCTTCCTCAAGGGCCCAGCAGTGTCGATTCCATCAAGCCCTCTTATCTAATCCCAGTGGTGCGGGGATTTGAACTCATGACCTTCTGGTCCAATGTCTTATATACATGTATCTATACGGTCTGGGCAAAAATATATGGACACCAGAAGTGGGGTGTTTTTCTCCTCCCCCCCCCCCCCAAAAAAAAAAAATTCCTAGACGGCGTCTGGATGCTGAAGGTCGGTGAAGTTGAACCACGGCGGAGTCGGGTGTCCCAATACTTTTGCTCATTTAGTGCATCTTCACTATAGATACGAAGGTCATGTCATTGTTTACTAGACGGCGTATTTGTGTGTTTAAACTTTTGCGTGTGTGTGTGTGTGTGTGTGTGTGTGTGTGTGTGTAGACTGCGCCAGCCTAGCCTAATGAAGAAGTGCGTACAGTGCCGGGCGGTGGTGGAGCGGCGTACTCCGTTCGTCCTGTGCTGCGGAGGGAAAGGTATGGAGGATGCCACTGATGATGAGGACCTTAGTGAGTGAACTTCCACCAGCTCCCTTTATTTATTTATTTATTTCTATTTTTATTTGTGTTATTTATTTATTTATTTATTTTCCATAATGTATTCATGCTTTTGACGTCGGCTTGTTGCTTCCGTTTTTGCTCATGATCATGTTTTCCTGATATGTGTGGAATATTTGTTCTTCTAGGCTTCTGTGATGTTTCCACTTTATAAAGTCTTAAAGGGAAAATTCCACCCGAGAACGTTTTTGCCTTCAAAGATGATTTTACATCCCAATAAATATCGCCGAGTCGTTCTATGCGCCGAAAAAAGAGCCGTCGGCGCTGTAGCACACAATTACAGTGACCTGCTTGGGTAAATAATAATACATATAAACAAACGTATTGTATACAGTAAAATAGGACTTTTAATTATATTCATTAAATTGGCGCAAAACAGGGCACGGTGGTTTAGTGGTTCGATTCCCGTCTCGGTCATGTGTGTGTGGAGTTTGTGCATGTTCTCCCCGTGCCTCAGGGGTTTTTCCGGGTTCTCCGGTTTCCTCCCCGGTCCAAAAACATGCACGGTAGGTTGATTGGCACCTTGGAAAATTGTCCCTAGTGTATGAATGTGTGTGTGTGTGTGTGTGTGTGTGTGTGTGTGTGGGTGCAATGGGTTGGCATTCTATCCAGGGTGTATCCTGCCTTAATGCCCATAGACGCCTGAGATAGACACAGACTCCCCGTGACCCGAGGGAAGATCGGATAAAGCGCTAGAAGATGAATGAATGAATGAATGAATGAATGAAATTGGCGCCAATGTCATTGATTTGACGGAATTAAACAAATGTGAAAATTGGATTCATTTCGATAGTGTATATTTGTTAGATCCCATTTAGACGATGCTTTTTTTAAAAAGAAAATAGTAATAATATGAATAATTATTTAATAATTAATAATAATTTTTTACTAATATTACATTTCATAAAGATCTTATCTATTTAATATTTCGGTTTCATATTTTAACAAACGTTCATGCTTCGATATGCGCAATCTTTCCTTTTAATGAAGGGAAATTTGTCAAACTGGACATAAAACGATGAAGAATCCATATTGGGCCCTTGGGCAAGGCCCCTAATCTTCAACCGCTCAGTTGTAAGTCGCTCTCTATAAGGGCGTCATAAAGCAAACGGCATAAATATAAATGATTATGTACATACTATTCATATATATATATATATATATATTAATATATATATATATAGGGGCACGGTGGCGTTAGTGGTTAGCACGTTCGCCTCACACCGCCAGGGTCCGGGTTCGATTCCCGTCTCGGCCATGTGTGTGTGGAGTTTGTATGTTCTCCCCGTGCCTCAGGGGGTTTTCTCCGGGTTCTCCGGTTTCCTCCCCGGTCCAAAAACATGCACGGTAGGTTTGATTGGCACCTTGGAAAATTGTCTCTAGTGTATGAATGTGTGTGTGTGTGTGTGTGGTGTGTGATGGGTTGCCATTCCATCCAGGGTGTATCCTGCCTTAATGCCCATAGACGCCTGAGATAGGCACAGGCTCCCCGTGACCCGAGGGAAGATCGGATAAAGCGTTAGAAAATGAATGAATGAATATATATATATTTATTTATTTATTTAAAAAAGGCGGAGTCTAAACAAACTCACGATCCGCCACTCAATGCGTTCACGAAGCATCTATGTGTCTCACGTCGTAACCATGTTTCCCGCGAACCCGTCAAACCCCCCCGAACATCCACGCCGTTCAGAATATTCCCACTTTTCCCGAATTCCGTACGCCGGCCGCAGAATCGTTACGCCGCTCCTCACGCAGACTTCAGTGCGTATGAAAAAGGGTGGACTTTTCCTTTATCATGGTCACAAAGTAGTTCCTGTGTCTTCGCAGATTCTTTATTTATTTTCGTTCCTCCCCCTCAAGATTTTCAGTCTCGTGTTGTTGTTGTTGTTGTTGTTGTTGTTGTTTTTGCCGTGAGTGTATTGTGTTTTTGTCGTACGGTGTTCCTCACCTCCATTCATCACGATCCCAGTGCTCACAGCCCTCTGTCTAATTTAGTTTTATCCGACCCCCTCCCCCTCCTCGACCCCCCTCCCCCTCCTGTTGGCTTATTTTAAGTTCAAAGGGACACTAGTGTAAGTTCACTTATATGGTATTTGTTTTTTTTTTTTGTTTTTTTTTCCCCTCCGAGGGGTCTGTTTTCTTTGTTGCCACGCATCAATGTCAGGCAGATCCTTCCAAGCTGACATTGAATAGACACACACACACACACACACACACACACACACACACACACACACAAAAGAATGCGGCTCGTAACTCTTATCTGGCCTACCCCCCCCCCCCCCCCCCCCCTCCCTCCTCCTCCGCCTCCTCCCCCCTCCCTTTGGCCAGACCCCACAACCCTTATTATCTGCATTCTGTTTGTCATAAGGGGCCACTTTCAGTTTAGTGTGTCCCACAAAATGTCGTCCGACACACACACACCTTGTACAGGCCAGGGCACTTTAGAGTCCACGTCCAAAGGGGACTCGTCAGGCCAGAAATGGACATGACGAACACCACGACCGCTTGGATTGGGGGGGGGGGGGGGGGGGGGGTTACTCAAGGTCACGGATTTGACATTCCGATCGGGATGCTCTTCCAAAAACACCCCAATGCAGTTTAAATATCCAGCTTTCCTTAACCCCGAATCTATCTTTTGACTCGTTCTCCCGAATATATATATATATATATTTATATATATATATATATATATATATATATATATATATATAATATCTTACGACGCTGGCTAGGTTTTTCAGCCCTGAGCTCGTTCGCCATGAGCGCCATACATCGTTACGTAACCCTGTGATTGGTTGCTTCTCAGCAGGGGGCTCTAACTCAGTGGCAGGGGGGTCGCAGGATCTTCTCCAGCCCAACAATCTGGCGCTAAGTTGGTGTAAGTATTCCCTTCCTCCTACACAAACCCCCCCCTTTTCCAACCTTTCACTTCAATTCTCTATTTACCTCTCATGCGGGAGTCTCCGGAGCCGTCGTGGGGCTCCAGCTCCCTGACAACTCAACTCACATCCTTTCTATACTGTTTACAAACAAACAAACAAACAAATAAATAAATAAAGGCCTTCACCATGACCTCTTAATCTGAGGTTTTAAAAGTCCCACTTTGGGTAAGGTGCATCGAGCCCAGTGCAGTCGCAACAGACCAGCGGGTGGTGGTGGTGGTGGTGGTGGTGGTGGTGGTGATGGTGGTGATGGTATGGTGGTGGTGGTGGTGGTGATGGTGGTGGTGGTGGTGGTGGTGGTGGTGGTGGTGGTGGTGGTGGTGGTGGTGGTGGTGGTGGTGGTGGTGGTGGTGGTGATGGTGGTGTGGTGATGGTGGTGGTGGTGGTGGTGGTGATGGTGGTGGTGGTGGTGATGGTACCATGGCGATCTTTTAAACCGAGCATGTATTTGTCATTGCAGCCAGCGGAAACATCCCGGCCCTGCAGAGGGACAAGGACAACACCAACGTCAACGCCGACGTGCAGAAGCTCCAGCAGCAGCTGCAAGACATCAAAGAACAGGTAGGGTTTCAAAACTCTGCGTTTGGACAGAAATCCCGAATAAACGCAGAGAAAGACGGTTGCGAATAAGAACTCGAATTCCGGTTCTGGAATTTTCGGAAATTTTCGACCCTCGCGTCCGATCTGCCGGGACCTTCGAGTCTGCCCAGTACCTTCGCATCCGATCTGCCCATACCTTCATGTCTACCCAGTACCTTCACATTTGATCTGCCCGGTACCTTTGCGTCCAATCTGCTGGGACCTTTGTGTCTGATCGCCCGGTACCTTTGCGTCCGATCTGCCCGGTACCTTTGCGTCCGATCTTCCCGTTACCTTCGCATCCGATCTGCCCGGGACCTTCGCGTCCGATCTGCCCGTTACCTTCGCGTCCGATCTGCCCAGTACCTTCGCGTCCGATCTGCCCGTGACCTTCGCGTCCGATCTGCCCGGGACCTTCGCGTCCGATCTGCCCGGGACCTTCGCGTCCGATCTGCCCGTGACCTTCGCGTTCGATCTGCCGGGACCTTCGCGTCCGATCTGCCCGTGACCTTCGCATTCGATCTGCCGGGACCTTCGTGTCTTATCTGCCCAGTACCTTCGCGTCCGATCTGCCCGGGACCTTCGCATCCGATCTGCCCGGGACCTTCGTGTCTTATCTGCCCAGTACCTTCGCGTCCGATCTGCCCGGGACCTTCGCATCCGATCTGCCCGGGACCTTTAAGTTCGATCTGCAGGGACCTTCGTGTCCGACCTGCCAGGACCTTATATGGGTAATTCAGACATCAGTTAACCAGATGGACCATGGGAAGCGCTCAAAAATAGGGCGAAAGACAAAGCAACACGCAATTATTGTAATAAACTAATATGTTGCCGAAAGCGTCACGACCGACACGACTAATCATCTGCGGTGAAACTGGGAATCGATACGAATCAGAATCCATAAAATGCAGTAAACGCAGTGAAATATTGAATAAAGGTAAGAATTCAAAGTGATTTATTATATCTGTAATGTTCATATTCTCGTTTATTTTATACAGTTTTAGAGGTTAAAGCATTACTGATCAGTACGTTAGTGTTATCGCCAAGCTTCCACTGTTGGGGCCCTTAAGCACGGCCCTTAATCCTTGTACCCTAAACCCTCGTTTTGTTGTTCTGCCTCCAGACCATGTGCCCGGTGTGTCTGGACCGTCTGAAGAACATGATCTTCATGTGCGGCCACGGCACGTGCCAGCTGTGCGGCGACCGCATGAGCGAGTGCCCCATCTGCCGGAAAGCCATCGAGCGGCGGATCCTCCTGTACTAGAATTCCCGAACCCTCGTCCCGTCGTCTCTTTTCCTTTTTTTCCCCCCTTTTTTTTTTCCCTTTCCCACGCCAGCAGCGGCTCCATCAGTGTTACAGTCTTTATCTTTTTCTCCAATGGTCTTAAAGCAACCTTCTGGACTGCGTCGTGTTTTGGCTCAGTGCATGGCAGATGAGAGGACACACTTATGTCTTGTGCTCTGCTTTTCTTCTTTTTGCCTTTTTTTTCCCCCCTCCCTATTTTTTTTTCCCTGTTCTAAAAAACAAGCTTCTTAAAAGTGTATGTTTGTGTGTTATAGTGGGTCAATAACTCAAACCACAATTATGAGCTCGGAACACTACACGTCTTTACCTATGCAGCACGAAAACTTTCACCCTCCAGCTTTCCATCTGCCGGCTTTAAAGTAGAAAAGGATGTGCCCATTCCGTCTCTTTTTATTATTATTTCTTTTTTTATATAAATAAAAGTAATATTCCATAAAAGGTGATGCTCCTGATCCGAGCTGTGCTACATGAGGAATTTGGGAGCTCAGTGATTAAGGCATTTCCCTCCAAACACGAAGGATCATATAGATATATATAAGTATATATATATATATATATATATATATATATATATATATATATATATATATATATATATATATATATATATATATATATATAAATTCTGGATTTACGTCACATCCAATGCATTGCTTCCGAAACGATTTTGTTTGTGAATTTAAATAAATAAATAAATAAACAAATCGCATTGTAATTGGTATCTCGTTGAAAAGTATCGCATGAAAATGTATCGCGGTTTAACGCGATATATCGGCCCGGCCCTTCGCTGTTAATGTACATCAAATATTAGGTATAAACAGTATATCTATGATCTGATTACGGCCTTCGTTGCAAAACATTCTGCTCCATCGTTTGGCGTATTTCACCAGAATGTTTTTTGTTTTTATTTTTTTGTAAACATCCCTGTCCACATGGAGTCTCCATATGCGCTTACAGTTCAAGCCCCAGTCTTGTACACTTTAGAGTAACAAGCTATAAAACAAGGTAACAAGGTTAAGAAACGCATATGGCTTGAATAAACAGCTCATTATTATTATTATTATTATTTTGTCAGATAGCTTCAGAACCGCTGTGGAATCGGCACATCTTTCACTTTCCTTCGCTCGTGCGAACGCCGTTCAAGGCCGCCGTGAACGAGGGAAGCGGCGGAAAAAAAAAAAAAAAAAAAACACTAAACACTTTGGTCTTTGTTGAAAACTGCCCTGAGACTTTCTCGCTGCACACACACACACACACACACACACTTAGTATTGCTATCTCACTATCTTAAGGCTGCAAGGTTTTTAACGCCACAAATACGGACGGAATCGACTCCTAATTACTTCTGCGAACGTTTTTTTCCTATTTTCGTAGACTAACGAACAATCTACCGCGAAGAGAAACGTGTATTCGGGTTTTTTTTTTCGTTAGCAAGAATGTTTTTTTTTCCCCCTCAAAACGAGAAAATTATGATTTTTTTTGTTGGCTCGTGTAGTCCAGGACGTCCCGAAGACCATGTCGAACCTCCTCAGTGTTTTGTACCCACACGAGTGGAACCCGTTATCTAATTTATTGGAGCCACTCTATAAATGATCAGTGTAACACTTTGTTTCGTTTCGTTCGTCTGTTCGTTCCTTTTCATTGGAGGGAGGGAGGGGTTTAAGGGGCGGGAGATCAGAAAGGGGGCGGAGAAAAAGTACCGTCATACTTTTTGCCTTTTTAATATTTTGTATATCATTTTCAGTAAAAGGAAACGTTCCCTACCATCCGAGGCTTAGATGCACTAATGTACTTTAATGGTAGTACGGTATTGTCATGGTTACCTCAAAGGTCTATTTTGTACCTTATTTTCAGTACATAAAGTTTATCCAGGTTTTAAAAAAAGAAAAAGTTTGATGTATGCAGTATGTTGATTGTTTGGGGTGGGCTCAGGGGGGCGGGGGTTTGGGGGGTTTGGGCGGGGTTTTGGGGTGTGTCTCTGGGTTTCATTCATTCTGTATTGCAAAATAAAGAGCTTTTAAATGAAACGCATTGCAGATTAAAGATCTACGGAAATCCTCTCTGGTGTTTATTTGTTTGTTTTTGTTTGTTTTTTTCTTGGCGAACTCGATCTCGCCGATCTCGTCCGCTTTTCAACGACCAGAACGTTTCTTTATTATTGACTCCTCTACCATTGACTTGGGATCACTATTAGGCAGGACGGTTATACTGTATACTGTAATCCAAGAAACATGGTGGAAAAACGAATCGATAAACACCAATCCATCTACATCTACCTGGAGTGGAGCCCCTAACCGGGAGGTCGGGGGTTCGAGGCCCACTATCCAGTGTTTGGGAGTTACTAGTTATATGTAGCGGTGTTTAATTACAAAAGAAAAGTAACAGTAATTCGTTACTACAGTAACTCCCATATAAAAATTTCGCCCGCACCCCCCACGTCAACAAATTGATTCTGATGCGACTCAGTTACGAAAAATATAACCTACTTTTTTCCGAGGGTTTGATTTTTTTTTTTCCTTCAAATGTTAGTTACAAGAGGCACGGTGGTTTAGTGGCTAGCACGTTCGCCTCACACCTCCAGGGTCCGGGTTCGAGTCCCGTCTCGGCCATGTGTGTGTGTGGAGTTTGTGCATGTTCTCCCCGTCCCCCGTGTCCTCAGGGGGTTTTTCTCCGGGTTCTCCGGTTTCCTCCCCGGTCCAAAAACATGCACGGTAGGTTGATTGGCACCTTGGAAAATTGTCCCTAGTGTATGAATGTGTGGTGTGTGTGTGTGTGTGTGTGTGTGTGTGTGTGTGATGGGTTGGCATTCCATCCAGGGTGTATCCTGCCTTAATGCCCATAGACGCCTGAGATAGACACAGACTCCCCGTGACCCGAGGGAAGATCGGGTAAAGCGATAGAAGATGAATGAATGAATGTTAGTTACAGTAAGCGCCCCCTAGTGGACAAATTAATCAAATGTCATCAGTTCCTTTTATAAAGTAATTGAAAAGTTACACTACTTATTACATTTTGAATTGGGTCATTTCTAATCTAATCTTTCTAAAGGAATCTTCTCAACACTGCCGGTATCACCAAGCTGCCACTCTTGGGTCTTTTGAGCAAGGTCCTCTGTCCTCCAGGGGGCGCTGTATTATGACTGACCGTGCACTCAAACAACAAACAAGCTGGGATATGTGAAGAAACAACTTTTACTCACAGGAAAAAATTCCCACTTTTTGGCTCCGGGTTCGGAATTCCGCAGGGCGATTCCTTATAAAAGTAAAAAAGTGGGTAAAATTTTCGACGCGTAACTCGTCCCGCAGTTTTTGTCCGATCGTCACGAATCATACCTCATGTCGTGCGGCGCCGATGGTGTGAGGTGTGCTGTTACTTTTATAAGGAATCGAATTCCCCGCGGAATTCCGAACCCGGGGCCAAAAAGCGGGAATTTTTTCCCCATAGAAAATGAATGGGGCAGAAATTTCATGTCTCACAGTTCGTCCTGTGAGGATCCGACATGCACATATGGCAAATCCAGTCGTAGGGGGTCCGGAGTGGATCACCGTCATATACCTCCCGAACCCCACACACATTCAAAATTCCGGGAAATCTCCTGTGACATTCCGGGTCAATAGAGAATGAATGGGGAAATTTCGGGCCCGTGTTCGCCCGACATGCACATTTGACGTATCCACTCGTAGGTGAGATGGTCGCGAGAATATGCCTGTCGAACCCCAGACCCACTCGGAATTCCAGGAATTCTGTGTCGTTCTGGCCCATATCGATGAATGGGAAAGTGTTTGTCCGGAGCCGAGGTTTACATGCACCACTCACATTCATTCATTCATTCATCTTCTACCACTATATCCGATCTTCTCGGGTCACGGGGAGTCTGTGTCTATCTCAGGCGTCTATGGGCATTAAGGCAGGATACACCCTGGATGGAATGTCAACCCATCACAGAGCACACACAATCACACACACATTCACACACTAGGGATAATTTTCCAAGGTGCCAATCAACCTACCGTGCATGTTTTTGGACCGGGGGAGGAAACCGGAGAACCCGGAGAAAAACCCCCTGAGGCACGGGGAGAACATGCAAACTCCACACACACATGGCCGAGACGGGAATCGAACCCGGACCCTGGCAGTGAGGCGAACGTGCTCCCACCACTCACATTTTCTTCAGTAAATGTCCCATGTCTAGTTTTCTTTGCTTTTTTGTTTACCAACTCAAAATGATTCTTTCCACCCAATTCATTCTTTGTTCTGTCATTCCTGAAAAACAAAAGCGTTTCGGCCTTGAGAGGGATCACGGTTTTTCTTCTTCTCGGTTCCGAGCTTCACCACATTCACTCCCTCTTTCCTGTTCCTCCTCCTCCTCCTCCGCCTTGAATCTGCTAAACCCCTATCATCCTTACTCGTGATTTGTAACTCGTGGAGAAGCGCTGCGTCGGCCGGATCGGGGGCACTTTGAAAGACGGATGTGTGAACGGGAGTGGGAATAGATCAGCGGCGTGACGGTGCGGTGACGGCTGGCTCGCCTCGCTCCGAGATCTTTCTGATTAGTAGAAGTTGCAGTGGTGTGCATCCGTCTCCCTACAGAGAGCGGTAGTGTGAGCTGTGCCATGTTCTGGTGGGTTTTCTTCTTGGATTTCAGAAGCCACATCAATCCCAAGACTGCTTTCCCTACTGAAGTTAAGCAGGGTTGAGTACCGGGATGGATGACCTTCTGGGAAAACAAGGTTCCTGCTGGATGAGGTGTTAGTGAGTGGCCAGCAGGGGGCGCTTACCCTGTGGTCTGTGTGGGCCCAAGCACCTCAATATAGTGACGGGGGGGGGGGGGGGGGGGTGGGGGGGGGGACACAAAGAACCTGCAAACCTTTCCTTGCAAACTCCACACACACACATGGTGGAGACGGGACTCCTCGAACCCTGGAGGTGTGAGGTAAATATGCTTTAAACATTTTTCTTTGTTGTAAACAAAACAATAAACAATTGAGTCATGCTTTCAAATCAGACGGTGGAGGAGGAGGAGGAGGAGGAGGAGGAGGGTCTGAACCTGATCGATCTCACACTCCGAGCTGCTCAGCATCAGGAGGTATTCAGAAGCACACGATGGCCTTGAATCCAATTCCGTGACGCACCACAAGGTGGCAGAGCACACCAGCGTTGACAAGGCGCTTCCTCAAACATGGCTGCTTCCTCCTGAGCCATTTCAATGAGAAGATACATATTGTTTTGCGGTGAGGTTGGATTTCTCCTAGCTGTGGAGAATTCCCGCTCCGTCGCGACACGCCCAGAGAACCTGCCGTGTTGTTGTGACATCGCCTAATGCGACTGAAGGTCCTCGAAGCGTCACCTCCAAGCTGCCTGGACGAGGGATATTTATGGCCCCGTGTTAATGACGGTCAAAGGCCACCGAGATGGGATGGGACGAGGCCTTCAAGAAACCATGGAGTTCGGACCCGAGTTATGCCACAACACCCCCCCCCCTCTCAAACCCTCCACCTCCACCTCCTCCCCTTTCCACCCCACCACTGTTAAACCATAAAGGAGCGACCATGTTCATATTCCCTCCCTCCTCTCCTCCCTCCCTCCCCCTTCTGCTCCCTGACACAATGATATTCTTTATGGATCTGGACTTGGTCAAAGTGTTTAAGCGTCCAAACGCCTCCATAGTGCACGTTTTTGCAAGAATTACACCCCAATTATCCTGATTTCAGGCCTGAGACTTTCTTTCAACACACACTTTTCAGGAATATTCATTCCAGGTATCCAGTGCAGGTAAATCCCATAGTAACAACAACAACAACAACAACAACGTATTACTTTGCTACAATTCTTTAAATTCTTTCTTTTTCCTATTTTTTTTTCGTTCATTAGGATTTATTAACAGTTATAACATGTCATCAGGTGTATTGGTATATTTTTCCAGATAAAGCTTAAAAAACCACAGTTGATTTTCATGAATAAATTGTATTTTTTTAATTTATATTTTAATTATTCATTCATCATTCATCATTATTTTCCCCAGATTTGTAAGAAATGTGTGAAATTATTAGGATTCTAATAAATAATAACCACAACCAATATTTTAGCATTTTTTCTTTTTGCATTTGGATCATTAACATGAATCTGTGCTGTGCAACAAAAACAGAAAAAAAAGGAAAGAAAAAATTAATTTTGCAGGTGGATTCTTATGGATCTTTATTTAGATTTATAAATTCATTCATTCATTTACTACCGCTTTTATCCGATCTTCCCTCGGGTCACGGGGAGTCTGTGTCTATCTCAGGCGTCTATGGGCATTAATTAAGGCAGGATACACCCCTGGATGGAATACCAACCAACATCACACACACACACACACACACACACACACACATTCATACACTAGGGACAATTTTTCCAAGGTGCCAATCAACCTACCGTGCATGTTTTTTTTTGGACCGGGAAGGAAACCGGAGAACCCGGAGAAAAACCCCCTGAGGCACGGGGAGAACATGCACAAACTCCACACACACACATGGCCGAGACAGGGAATCGAACCCGGACCCTGGCGGTGTGAGGCGAACGTGCTAACCACTAATCTCAGTGCCCCTTATTTATAAATTAAATATATATATATATATATATATATATATATATATATATATATATATATATATATAATATAAATATAAATAAATATTGCGTTCATTGCTGTGAACTATTGTTCAAGGTTATTAGTGATAAAATAAAAAAGAAAAGTGCAAAAAAGAAAAGAAAAAAAAAAATCTAATTTTGGAATGCATGCAATGGATATATATATATATATATATTATATATATATATATATATTAATATATATATATATATATATATCTGTGAACTACAGCTCCGGGTTATTAATTATAAAATACTGATGAATTGTTATCTGATGGGGTGCACTCACTTTTCAGCTTGCGGTAAAATAAAATCTGCTTTCTTTAAACGCGATTTAAGCCTCAGATATTCCTGTATAACGTCCTTATATGCGAGTTGTCTCTCGTCATTAATTTGCCTGTATAAAATGTACAGATGGATGTTTTGTGATGTATATTTATTTTGTTGTTGTTGTTGTTTTGTTGTTGTTGTTGTTTTTACGCGGCGGCTTGTGCCCTGCAGTCGGAGCCTCCCGGGCCGCATTTACAGTACAAATGTTATCGTTCCAATGACACTTTAAACAGCCTTTATCAATATATAGTCATTCAAGGTTTTATGAGCTTTGATAAAAAAAAAAAAATAAAAAAAAAAGAAAAGAAAAGAAAAGAAAAAAACGTCACCAGCGCGTTGGGGGTCATTTTAACCCTGGTGCTTGTGGGGCCCTCGGGGGCCGAGCTGAGATAACGAAAGAAGGAAAAACAACAACAAAAACAACAACAACACCGAGCTCGCAGGCAGGAGACACGACGTCGTGTAATGTTCGGGGGACGGATGGAGAGAGCATGCGAGGGAGAAAAAGCCGCTCTCGGTGCCAGGGATAGTGCTGGAGTGCCGGAGTGCCGGAGCGCTGGAGTGCTGGAGTGCTCCTCTGGCACAATCTTATCATTCGATTATCTTTAAAACGTTCGGGGTTATCATAATTGCTTACTTAATAATTCTATAAATCTCTCTCCGAGCACAACCTTTGGCTGGATTGTAAAAAAGAGAGAGAGAGAGAGAGAGAGAAAAGACTTTCAGACCGGAGAGCAAAAAAATATTCACAAGGAAAATGTTTTTTTTTTTTAAACATTGTTTCTATTCTTTTTTTTTTTTTTTTTTTTTTTTCGATCGTCGCTGGTTTTTATTTTTTTTATCGCGGTGTTAATGACTGGGAGGGAACACGGTGTTCCTCAGAGCTCATAAAGTGAAAGACTTTTCACAAGAAGGGAAAACAAGCCGTGAAAGAGAGAGAGAAAAATACTGTGTGTGTGTGTGTGTGTGTGTGTGTGTGTGTGTGTGTGTTGTAAAAAAAAAACGTAAATAAATAAATAAATAATAACATTTTAAGAATATTATTAGAATAATTGAGACCCACTCGAGTGGAGCTTCATTAAAACACAGTCAAAAGTTGAGAAAAAGTAAATTCACGCATTGATCACTTTAAAAAAAAACACACAAAAAAAAAAGCACCTGATCATTCCTGCAATAAAAAGAAAAAGTGATGCGCCTTTATCGACTTTAAACAATCTTTAAAGTTTTTATACAAAGTGGTGCATAAAACAAAAAACATCAGCTGAACAGTGTTGTTGTTGTTTTGTACCCGCTGGATGATGAGAGAATGGACAAACTGCTTCCCATTAGCTCTTTGTTTTCTATCTGTCTTTTTTTTTTCTTTATGCGTATACTTTATTTATTTATTTGTTTGTTCGTTTGTTTTTGTTTTTGTTTGTATATATCTGTACTCGCAGGTTTGTGGTGTGTTTTTGTGTGTTCTTGCGTTGTTCCGCGATGGGAATCATTTAAATGCAGATAATAACCCCCCCCCCCAAAAAAAATGCAACTATTGTCTTAAAATAACAAATCTAAAGAGTCATATTTTATCTTTTCTAAATGTGATTGTAATTAAAAACTTGAACAATATTAATCAGAAAAAAGTACAGAAAAAAAAACCGTCACTGTGATGAAGGAAAAGGCCGCGTCATGCATAAAGCCGTTCCCTGAAAATGTAATATTCACTTAGTCATCTAAAAAGTTATTAACTAGTTAAAATTATTCATTAACTGCAGTAAAAAATAATAAAAGCGTACATTTACGACAGTCGGAGCTGCACCTCCAACCCTCCATCACCTCCCGCACCCTAAACGCCTTGCAATTCTCACGCACAGCGTCACTTCAGCTTTACAGTTGTTGTTGTTGTTGTTGTTGTTTATTTTTTTTTTTTTTATTTTTTTTTATTAAAAGTAAAAGAATAAGTTAGGGGGGAAGATTCCGCCTGCTCTGATATCAGTAGACGTGTTGCAGCAGTGCCTGTATCTGTAAATAGATCATAATGAATAATGAATATCATGACGATGTGACAGTGGAGTGGAATAAGAGGAATAAAACACTCGTCATGTGATTTTAAAAAACTTCATCAAACCCTGATGGCATGGGTTTATTTCCTATAGCCGGATGACATTTATTCCCAGCATGACATGGAATCATTTTTGGATGCCATTTTTATGAATTGAAAAATATAATTATTTTAGCCATTAAAAGAAAATGAGTTAAATTTGGACAATTATTTGTATTATTTATCCTATAAAACTATAAATAGTAGATAGTTTTTTGTTACTTTTTAATAGTGATTAAACAATATATATATATATATATATATATATATATATCTATATATATATATGTGTGTGTGTGTGTGTGTGTGGTGTGTGTGTGTGTGTGTGTGTTGTGTGTGTGTGTGTGTGTGTGTGGTGTGTTGTGTGTGTCTATAGATACTAGATACGAT
>JACRUU010000001.1:6599520-6607020 GCA_030449085.1 Kryptopterus vitreolus
TAAATCTTGGCTTGAGCAAAAGTATTGGGACACTCAATTTTATATATAAATAAAAAAAAATATATATATACATATACATGCTTTGGCAGCATATTGACAATTAATTAATCAACAATTGTTTACATTTGTTTACAATTGTTTACACGTTTTTTTTTTTGAGCGTGTTTTTTTAACAAAAATATTACAAATAACTATTTAAAGGATACTCTGTAAATCCTGAAATACACTTTCTACACTTTTTCAGATTTCACAAGGTAGTTTATAGGGTAGCCACCGATGTTAGTTAGTTAATTTACACGTCAATCATTTATACATCACTTTCTTTACAAATTTATTTACCTTTAATTGTATTTTTACCTTTAAACGTTTTATTTCAAATTGGTCAAAATCTTATCATAGGTTTGCGAACAATAAAAGGTTTTTTTTTTTTGTTTTTTTTTAAATATATTTATATATGTATATATATTTATATTTATATATATAATTTATATATATTTAATTTATGTATATAAATTTGCTCTAACAAATGTAAATTATTTAATAAAATTTTTCCATACATTTAATTGGATTTCTTGCATTTAATTTGCTCCGATTTAATCGATTATTCGCTTTAATAAAAATCTACATTCCATTTATTTGGTTTTCTCCCTATAATTTTATGGTTATTTTAATGGTATAAAATACTATCGAATATTATTTTGTGTATTATTATTAAACCAAGAAGCGTTTGATTGCAAATTGATTTACAAATGTAAATATTCACAAATGTTATAACAACAACAACAACAACAACAACAACAACAACTAATAATAATAATTCTACTACTAATAATAATAAACTGCATTAAATAAATAAAAGATATTTTCCCCCATTTTGTTTTTCCCCCATTTAATCTGCTGAAGTGTTTTGTGGCTGATAACAGGTGTATAAGGCACAGCAAGGAGATATGCCTGCATGGCCTGTGTGTGTGTGTGTGTGTGTGTGTGTGTGTGTGTGTGTGTGTGTGTGTGTGTGTGTGTGTGTGTGTGTGTGTGTTTGCAAAAAGAGACCTGGAAGACGGAGCCTCTGGGTCAGCATGAGGTTATCCTGACCCTTGATTGAGCCTCAGCCACAGTGTTTATCAAGGCAGAGAGGCAGGAGGCAGGAGGGCAGGAGGGCAGGAGGGCAGGAGGACGCCGGTGGAGGGGGGCGGAGGGAGGGGGCGGAGGGGTGTAGGATTGGGGGTTGGAGGAACTTACTGAAGGTGTCTGTCAAGGATGGCGCTCCTTTCTCTCTGCCATGGAGCCACAAGGCCATTCCGGGGGAGCTTGGCAGATAAACAGCCTCGTAATCATCTTCTGCTGACCCTGAGAGGCTTGTGAGAGTGTGTGTGTGTGTGTGTGTGTGTGTGTGTGTTTGTGTGTGTGTGTGAGGACATTGCGAGCTCCATTTTGCTACATATATAATGATCCTTCCTTATTTTTCCCTATAATATGCTTTGGCGTTTTGAAAGGGGGCGGAGTTAACCATTAACCGCCTCGTATAACCACGTTATTGATCGACGCCTGGCGTTTTTTTTTTTTTTTTTTTTTTTGGGATCCCCGATCTCACACCGGTCCCGGAAGCACGCAGGTGTCCTCCTTATCTACCTCCGGCTGTGCACTCGTGGTCCTCCCTCCTTCCAAGCGCGACTCCTTTATCCTGCCTTCTGTAATCGTCCCGGGAATAAAGACGCCTTTCACAAAGCGCAGGAAATCCTCGCTGGCCTTTTCGCCATGCCTCCTCGGTTTCCTCGAGGGCAGGGGATGTCATGATACACGCGAGCGTCTCGGAGCCAGTCGGCCACGCCGCGCTCGTCGTCTCGGAAGGTTTCGAGCGGGATTTGTTGTGCGACGATGAAGGTCACCACAAAAAAGTGTTCGAAACACACACAAAGTGTGTACTTTATATCCAATGAGGGCCTGAAGATTTCCCCTTTTTTCAAAGTAATATTATATGGTTCGTTCATTATTATTATTATTATTATTATTATTATTAATATTATATGGTTGATACAAAGCCGGGATCTCATTGGTTAAGGCATTGGGCTCTGGACCAGAAGGTTGGAGGTTCAAACCCAAGCGCAGACACTAGTGGGCCCTTGAGCAAGGCCCTTAAGTGTCAATTGCTCAGGTGAAAGTCGCTCTGGAAAGTCGCTCTGGCCAAAAAGCCGTAAATGTAATAAATGCTTTTTAAAGTATCTACTATTGAAATCAAATGTGATTTTTCTGGGTTTCTTTTTTTACACCCCGGATAATCACAAATCCCGGGAATGTGGGAATTTCAGAACAAAGCCAATATGAATACGACGGAGAATGTTATATATGTGTATATATATATATATATCTATATATATATATATATATATATATATATATATAAATATATATATATGTATATATATGTATATATATATATATATATATAATCTATGTACATATGTATATATATATATATATATATATATATATATATATATATATAACAACTGCTCCCATTGTGTCCAATTGGCGAAAGAGAAAAAGTAACACAAGAGCACAAAAGCAGGTCGCAATGTGTGTGTGTGTGTGTGTGTGTGTGTGTGTGTGTGTGTGTGTGTGTGTGTGTGGGGCGAGCGTCTGTTGGCTCGGCTTTGCAGAGCGAGCAAACACACTCAGGTACACAGAGCTACTGCCATTACAAGCAGGCCAATTGTTCCTTGGTGATGGAGCTTTGAAGTGCACAAGGTGAGAATGTGTTGTTTTTCATGTCAACATCTCGGGAACAATTGAGTGGCGCTCTCTCTGAAAGGCATCGCCGATTAATGTTTAAAAGAAACCCCGGGCTCACACCAGGGTCAGGTGTTCACCAATGGCTGGCTTTCTTTTTTCTTTTCCTCTTTTATGTTGTTGATGGAAACGAAACACTTTTAAGGCTGCAGTTTTTCTCCGATCCCAAGTGAAATTGCTCGTCCACATTGTGTAGTCGCCAGTGCACATGTAGTATATAATATATACAGTGCAGTATATAGTGTATATAGTGTAGTATATATGTAGTATATATGTATGTAGTGCAGTGCAGTATATACTGTATGTAGCATAGTGCAGTATATCGTATGTAGTATATATGTATGTAGTATATATGTATGTAGTATATATGTATGTAGTATATATGTATGTAGAATAGTGCAGTATATAGTATGTAGTATATATGTATGTAGAATAGTGCAGTATATAGTATGTAGTATATATGTATGTAGCATAGTGCAGTATATAGTATGTAGTATATATGTATGTAGAATAGTGCAGTATATAGTATGTAGTATATATGTATGTAGTATAGTGCAGTATATAGTATGTAGTATATATGTATGTAGTATATATGTATGTAGTATATATGTATGTAGTATATATATAGTATGTAGTATATATGTATGTAGTATATATGTATAGTATGTAGTATATATGTATGTAGTATATGTAGTATAGTGCAGTATATAGTATGTAGTATATATGTATGTAGTAATAGTGCATGTATATAGTATGTAGTATATATGTATGTAGTATAGTGCAGTATATAGTATGTAGTATATATGTATGTAGCATAGTGCAGTATATAGTATGTAGTATATATGTATGTAGTATAGTGCAGTGTATAGTATGTAGTATATATGTATGTAGTAATAGTGCAGTGTATAGTATGTAGTATATATGTATGTAGTATAGTGCAGTATATAGTATGTAGTATATATGTATGTAGTAATAGTGCAGTATATAGTATGTAGTATATATGTATGTAGTAATAGTGCAGTATATAGTATGTAGTATATATGTATGTAGTAATAGTGCAGTGTATAGTATGTAGTATATATGTATGTAGTATAGTGCAGTATATAGTATGTAGTATATATGTATGTAGTAATAGTGCAGTGTATAGTATGTAGTATATATGTATGTAGTATAGTGCAGTGTATAGTATGTAGTATATATGTATGTAGTAATAGTGCAGTGTATAGTATGTAGTATATATGTATGTAGTATAGTGCAGTGTATAGTATGTAGTATATATGTATGTAGTATAGTGCAGTGTATAGTATGTAGTATATATGTATGTAGTATAGTGCAGTGTATAGTATGTAGTATATATGTATGTAGTATAGTGCAGTATATAGTATGTAGTATATATGTATGTAGCATAGTGCAGTATATAGTATATATGTATGTAGTATATATGTATGTAGTATATATGTATGTAGTATATATGTATGTAGTATATATGTATGTAGTATATATGTATGTAGTATATATGTATGTAGTATAGTGCAGTATATAGTATGTAGTATATATGTATGTAGAATAGTGCAGTATATAGTATGTAGTATATATGTATGTAGAATAGTGCAGTATATAGTATGTAGTATATATGTATGTAGTATAGTGCAGTGTATAGTATGTAGTATATATGTATGTAGCATAGTGTAGTATATATGTATGTAGCAGTATATATCGTATGTAGTATATATGTATGTAGAATAGTGCAGTATATAGTATGTAGTATATATGTATGTAGAATAGTGCAGTATATAGTATGTAGTATATATGTATGTAGTATATATGTATGTAGTATATATGTATGTAGTATATATGTATGTAGTATATATGTATGTAGAATAGTGCAGTATATAGTATAGTATGTAGTATATATGTATGTAGAATAGTGCAGTATATAGTATGTAGTATATATGTATGTAGAATAGTGCAGTATATAGTATGTAGTATATATGTATGTAGTAATAGTGCAGTATATAGTATGTAGTATATATGTATGTAGAATAGTGCAGTATATAGTATGTAGTATATATGTATGTAGTATAGTGCAGTATATAGTATGTAGTATATATGTATGTAGAATAGTGCAGTATATAGTATGTAGTATATATGTATGTAGTATAGTGCAGTATATAGTATGTAGTATATATGTATGTAGAATATGCATATGCAGTATGTAGTATATATGTATGTAGTATATATGTATGTAGTATATATGTATGTAGTATGCATATATAGTATGTAGTATATATGTATGTAGTATGCAGTATATAGTATGTAGTATATATGCAGTATGTATAGTATGTAGTATATATGTATGTAGTAAAGTGTAGTAATGTGCATTATATAGTATATAGTAGTATATAGTATGTATATATGTATGTAGCATAGTGCAGTATATAGTATGTAGTATATATGTATGTAGCATAGTGCAGTATATAGTATATATGTATGTAGTATAGTGCAGTATATAGTATGTAGTATATATGTATGTAGTATGCATATATAGTATGTAGTATATATGTATGTAGAATATGCATATATAGTATGTAGTATATATGTATGTAGTATAGTGCAGTATATAGTATGTAGTATATATGTATGTAGTATAGTGCAGTATATAGTATGTAGTATATATGTATGTAGAATAGTGCAGTATATAGTATGTAGTATATATGTATGTAGTATAGTGCAGTATATAGTATGTAGTATATATGTATGTAGCATAGTGCAGTATATAGTATGTATTATAAATGTATGTAGTATATTGCAGTATGTAGTATGTAGTGTATATAATGCAGTATGTAGTATATATGTATGTAGTATAGTGCAGTATGTAATGTATATAGTGTAATATGTATTATATATTGGGCAGTATATAGTATGTTGTGTATATAATGCAGTATGAAGTATATATGTATGTAGTATAGTGCAGTATGTAGTATATAGGGCAGTATATAGTATGTTGTGTATATAATGCAGTATAAAGTATAAATGTATGTAGTATAGTGCAGTATGTAGTATGTAGTGTATATAGTGTAGTATGTAGTATATAGGGCAGTATATAGTATGTTGTGTATATAATGCAGTATGAAGTATATATGTATGTAGTATAGTGCAGTATGTAGTATGTAGTGTATATAGTGCAGTATGTAGTATATATAGTGCAGTAAGTAGTATGTAGTGTATATAATGCTTGAGAAATCTGATCGGAGTGAGAAACTCTTTATCTTTGTGCTCGAATATCTCGTCTGGTTTGTGAGTAAATATGTCTCACTACGGCGTCTCGTTAGACAGATATGTAATCATCTTTATGATAGGAATAATCTTCACTAATGCAGGACGTCACAGCCCTGACAGACTGACACTCGACTGACTGCGTCATCCCGGTCGTTTGCATATCTTGTTTGCGGGATCTCCATATCGGACAGACGGGGAGCTCCCGGGACCTTCTCGGCAGGGACCCGGATCTCATCAGGCTCCTCGGAGAGGCAGAACGAGGGCTAGATGACGAAGATTATCAAGGTGGGGTGGGGGGGGGTTAAAAAAAACAACAAGCCTGGTGTGGAAGGGAGGAGGAGGAGGGGATTAGAGGTGCTAAGCCTTGAGTGCTTGGCAGGCCGATGGATGATTATTGGACTCAGTGGGTGGGGCGATTGAGAGGCGGGGTGTTGTAGGTTGTAATGAGCTTTCTCCTTTCAGGGTCGGCTATGATACGGCGCCCCCTGGATGCACGGAGCATTACTGTTCTTGCTCCAGGACCCAAGAGATGGCGATACTTGGGCTCGACCTTCCGATCAATATCCCAAGCGCCTTAAACCACTGATCTACACCCTACCCCTCCCCCCAAAAACAACTCGCCTTGGCCGGGAATCGAACCCAGGGCGATAATTTGACCACAGAACCACCAACGCTTACCACCAACACACCGGGAGGCCCTGGGTTCGAATTCCTGGCCGTGGAATCAGCTACGGAGAGGATTCGCCCCTAACGTTCATCCCAAAGATGTCAGGATGTTTACGCCACATTAAAGCTCTTCTAATGTGACGTCACGCATCATATCTCCATGGAGCTTCATGATCGCATCCAGGAGCAGCTTTGAGACTTTATAGTGCCGGGAAATTATCCTGCTGTCAGGAATCTGGAGGGAAAGTGATTATTCCCATTTTTCCGGATTGCAGGGAACGCTGCTTACAGGAATAAACGGAGAGGTGGGAGCTGAGTGGTTACGGCGTCGGCCTCCGGACCGGAAGATCACAGGTTCAAACCCCACCGACACCACCACCACCACCAAGCAGCCACAAGTGGGCCCTTGAGCAAGGCCCTTTAACCTTTAACGGACAGGCAATATTTCCCGTAAGTGGAAGCGCTAATCCGAGCGAAGAATCCGGAGGAAACCTCGCCGGCGACGGCGCAGGAGTAGTTAATGATGAACTTTATTATCCTGGTGCCCTTTCACCTGAAAAGAAATTTACGACGCTCAATCTGACCTCCTTCAGCTCGATACGGAGAGCGCGGCGAAGAAATGAAATAAATAAATAACAACAAAAAGGGACAGTTCGGATTGACCGGGAATTTCGGTGGGAATTTTGGCTGGAAACCAAACAAACACGATTGTGTTGGAAACTTGCAGGTGTTGTAAACATGAGCGGAGTTTATATATATATATATTCA
>JACRUU010000001.1:6612020-6634520 GCA_030449085.1 Kryptopterus vitreolus
GACAACACCATCACCACATCACCACCACCACACACCACACAACACACCACACTACCTGTTACACCACCATCAACAACACCACCACCACCATCAACAACACCATTACCACCATCAAACAACAACCATTAAACCGCACCACCACCAACAACCACCATCAAACAACACCATAAACACCACCATCAACAACACCACCACCAACCCACTATCAACAACACATCACAACCATCAACAACACCACCACACCAGACCCAACCACACCATCAAACCAACCACAACCACACACAACACCACCACCATCACCACCAACGCCACCATAACACCATAACACCATCACCTACACCATCACCATCCAACCACCATCACACATCAACACAACACAACATACCAACACCACCATACAACACAAACACCACACAACACAAACACCATCACAACACAAACACCACACCAACACCATCAACAACACCACCACCACCATCAACAACACCATCACCACCATCAACAACACCACCATCAACACCACCACCACACATCAACAACACCCACCACCACACCATCCACCATCAACACACCACCAATCAACAACACCATCACCATCACAACACCAACCACCACACCAACACCACCACCAACACCAACACCACCAACACCATCAACACCACCCACCACCACCACCATCACCACCCATCCATCAACACCACCACCACACACACCACACACCACCATCACCACCATCAACAACACCATCACCTACACACCATCACCAACACCACCACCCCACCATCACCACCAACCCATCAACACCACCACACCATCACCATCACCACCACCACCATCATCACAAGACATCACCATCACATACCATAACCACCATCACCACCATCACATCAACCAACACCATCATCCACCATCACCTACACCATCACCAACACCACCAACACCAACACCACCACCACCACCACCACCACCACCATCACCACCACCACCACCACCACCACCATTAACAACACCACCATCAACAACACCACCATCACAACAACCATCACCACAACCCTACAACACCACTCACCACCATCAACACCATCACCACCATTCAACACACCCTCCACCACAACACACCACACCATCACCTCCAGCCACACTACCACCATACACCACTCCACCACCTCACCACCATCACCACTCCATCTCTCATCTCTCTCTCTCTCTTATCTATCTAATCTATCTATCTATCTATCTATCTATCTATCTATCTATCTATCTATCTATCTATCTCTCCATTCTTCTCTCTCTCTCTCTATCTATATATCTTTCTATCAATCTTTCCCTTTCTTTCCTTCTCTCTCTCTCTATCTATCTATCCTATATATATATCCTCTAAAATATCCCCTTCTTTCCCGCTCTCTCTCTCTCTCTATCTACCTATCTATTTCTCTATCTATCTCCCCTTCTCTCCCTCTATCTCTCTATATCTCCCCTCCCCCCCCCTCTCTCTTTATCTATCTTTCTATATGAGGAGCGGAAGTGAAGTTCGTTAGGAAAGTTGTGGAGGTAAATAATGTGCAGTTGTTATGAACAGCAGCGAGTCACATGACTGGGTGTGTCCCCGCCTGCAATGATCTGTGGGAAGGTTGTTAACATGCTCGCTATCAAAGGTCTCTCGCTCTTTCACAACACACACACACACGCACACACACACACACACACACACACCACACACACACACCACACACACCACACACACACACACACACACACAAAGGTTTCTTTTACACCTGTCCAGTTTAATCATCTACCATTTGTAACAGTCGTGTTTGGTGGCAGCAGCTCGGAGTCTCGGAGTTTCACACTGTGACACATTTTCCTGACGTTGTTTCCATCGCCGTCCTGTAAACCTGCAGAGTAAATAAAGCCTGTCGTTAAGTGTTCCAGCGCGCAGACGACGACTCGTCACAGCCTTTCATTTCTCATCTTTATACAAAGAGTCATGCGCAGAGAACAGACAGATGTTTGGTTACTGTACAGATAGATGTTTGGTTATTGTACAGACAGATGTTTGGTTACTGTACAGATAGATGTTTGGTTATTGTACAGACAGATGTTTGGTTACTGTACAGATAGATGTTTGGTTATTGTACAGACAGATGTTTGGTTACTGAACAGACAGATGTTTGGTTACTGTACAGACAGATGTTTAGTTATTGTACAGACAGATGTTTGGTTACTGAACAGACAGATGTTTGGTTACTGAACAGACAGATGTTTGGTTACTGTACAGACAGATGTTTGGTTACTGTGTACAGACAGATGTTTGGTTACTGTACAGACAGATGTTTAGTTACTGTTACAGATACAGATAGATGTTTGGTTATTGTACAGACAGATGTTTGGTTACTGTACAGATAGATGTTTGGTTATTGTACAGACAGATGTTTGGTTACTGTACAGATAGATGTTTAGTTACTTGTACAGACAGATGTTTGGTTACTGTACAGATAGATGTTTGGTTATTGTACAGACAGATGTTTAGTTACTGTACAGACAGATGTTTGGTTACTGTACAGACAGATGTTTGGTTACTGTACAGATAGATGTTTGGTTACTGTACAGACAGATGTTTAGTTACTGTACAGATAGATGTTTGGTTATTGTACAGACAGATGTTTGGTCACTACAGACAGATGTTTGGTTACTGTACAGATAGATGTTTGGTTACTGTACAGACAGATGTTTGGTTATTGTACAGACAGATGTTTGGTTACTGAGACAGATGTTTAGTTACTGTACAGACAGATGTTTGTTACTGGATTTTACTGTTGGTTATTGTACAGACAGATGTTTAGTTACAGACAGATGTTTGGTTACTGTACAGATAGATGTTTGGTTATTGTACAGACAGATGTTTGGTTACTGTACAGATAGATGTTTGGTTATTGTACAGACAGATGTTTGGTTACTGTACAGATAGATGTTTGGTTATTGTACAGACAGATGTTTGGTTACTGTACAGATAGATGTTTGGTTATTGTACAGACAGATGTTTGGTTACTGTACAGATAGATGTTTGGTTATTGTACAGACAGATGTTTGTTACTGTACAGATAGATGTTTGGTTACTGTACAGACAGATGTTTGGTTACTGTACAGACAGATGTTTGGTTACTGTACAGACAGATGTTTGGTTACTGTACAGACAGATGTTTAGTTACTGTACAGACAGATGTTTGGTTACTGTACAGACAGATGTTTGGTTACTGTACAGACAGATGTTTGGTTATTGTACAGACAGATGTTTGGTTACTGTACAGATAGATGTTTGGTTATTGTACAGACAGATGTTTGGTTACTGTACAGATAGATGTTTGGTTACTGTACAGACAGATGTTTGGTTACTGAACAGACAGATGTTTGGTTACAACAGACAGATTGACATTTCTTTCTACATTACATTCTGATTTCTATTGAATTTCGGGATTATTTTACTAATCATTTCAGAATTCAGATTTATTTTTCCCTTCACATTTTATGAGCAACAAACAGAATAAAACAGGGGTTTTGAGGCGAGACAAAAACAATAAACACAATTACCTGATTGTGTAAATAAATAATAATGCTGATAATCATAATGAATAAACTGTATACTGTGAGATAGATAGATAGATATACAGATAGATAAACAGACAGACAGAGATAGATAGATAGATAGATAGATAGATAGATAGATAGATAGATAGATATAGATAGATAGATATAGATAACAGACAACTGGAAAGACAGATAGATAGATAGATATATAGATAGATAGAAGATAGATAGATAGATGATCTAGATAGATAGATAGATAGATACATAATATACTACTACTACTAATAATAATAATAATAATAATAATAATAATAATAATAATAATAATAATAATATAATAATAATATAATAATAATCATAATAATAATAACACAGTGTTTTTTTCTCCAGTAACAAAGTCCCGCTTTGTCTCCAGCATGTCTTACACGTTACAAGGGCAAAGTACATCCGGGCAGAGATTAAAGCTGTAATAGACTTCCTTCAGCTCCAAAAAATAATGAAGTGTCTGCCTGTCTGTTAACACCCACACACACACACACACCCACACACACACACTCTCTCACACACACACACACACACACACACACACACACACACACACACACACACACGCGCGCGCGCGCGCGCTCGCACACTCATCCACTTCTTTAGGCTGCTGCTGATTTAACATACAAATGAGCAGATACACAAACACACAATCCACAAACACCAGCATCATCAGCATTTACCCCAACACCATTACAGCACCATCCAGCTGTTTGCAGATGTTCAGGCTTTTACAAAAGACGCTGCAATTTACCCAATTTATTATTTAAGGAAAAAAGATAATGACGGAAACGCAATCTCAGCTTTTATTACACAACAATGCGGATAAACAAACATCTTTAAAAAGTGATCATGCTATAATAATAATAATAATAATAATATAATAATGAATATTGTATACACGTATAATTATATGGTATAATCACAAGTGTATTTTTACACTTGTGTCGTGTTGTGTATTGGTGTGGAATGTTGTGTAGCGGACTGTTGTGTACTGTAGAGTGTTGTGTAGTGGAGTTTTGTTGTGTTTTGTTCCGGTGTGTAGAGCAGTGTTGTTTGGTGTGCTGAGGATTGTAATTGTGTAGTGGAGCGTTGTGTAGACAAGTGCTGTGAATGGTTGGGTTGTGTAGTGGAGTATAATTGTGTAGGCCTGTGTTCTCAGAGCGTTGTGTGTTTATTGAACTTTATTAATGATTAATAAAATCGCACGAATACATTGTAGTTATTGCATTTTAGAGAAAATAATCGGCCAGGCGCAGAATTAAAGGAGAGATAAAAAAATATACAAATAAACAATAATAAAGTGGCCAATAATTATGAAATAAAATAAATAATTCGAAGGACATGTCCCGGCACTGCAGGACAATGTGAGCTGTGGATACAGATAACAATTAAAAGTCAACCGGTGAAAATAAATAAATAAACAAACAAACAAACAAACAAATAAATAAATAAAAGCAAAATAGATATTCTGAAGAATATGTAAAGAAAAAAAGGGGAAAATAAATTCTAAACAAATTGTAAAATATGCAAAATGTTCCACTCATTTAAGTAAAAAAAAACAAAAAAACAAAAACAAAAACAAAACAAAAAAAAAATATATATATTTTTTTTTTTTCTTTCTTTTTTTTGATAATATTTTTTGTACAAATTTTATTTGCTTATTTTTTGTCATTTGTTTACTAGTAAGAGAGATGACATGCAGGTAAATCTATAGAAGGTTTGAGAGATTCATCACCCTGACCTTCACCTTCATCTTTTGATCAATCCACATAGATTGATGATGTATATTGGGCCTGAATGAATTATCTTCTGTTGAAGCGGAGTGTGTGTGTGTGTGTGTGTGTGTGTGTGTGTGTGTGTGTGTGTGTGTGTGTGTGTTGCCATCCCGTGCTGAGTGTTTGTGCCCAATCTCTCACCTTGCTAAACTGCTAAACACAGCCCCGGCGGCTTCCATAAACTAATTAACCGCGTCGTTCATTTGCATCACACTGAGTATCCACAAACATTTCAACTACAGAGCAACTCACACTGATTCCATCACTGACTCACTGTGTGTGTGTGTGTGTGTGTGTGTGTGTGTGTGTGTGTGTGTGTGTGTGTGTGTGTGTGTGTGTGTGTTTGAATTAACATCTTACCACTACTACATACGTTGCACAATAATATACGCATGTCTGTCATTTGTATAATTATACAAAAGCCTTTTAAATGTTTTAATTGTTTGCTTTACGTTGATCCAAACACATCATTCTTGATATTTATTTGGCGTTTGTTTATTTACAAACAACAGCGCATCGTGGCTGATCTTATAGATATTTTTCCGTTATATTATTTATTTCTACTTTCACATCTAAGATGATGTTTTATAGACTATATATGTATTATAGACTGTATATGTTTTATATACTATATATGTATTATAGACTGTATATATTTTATAGACTATATATGTGTTATAGACTGTTTATGTTTTATAGACTATATATGTATTATAGACTGTATATGTTTTATAGACTATATATGTATTATAGACTGTATATGTTTTATAGACTTATATGTATAATAGTTTTATAGACTTATATGTATAATAGTGTGTATGTTTTATAGACTATATATGTATAATAGACTGTATATGTTTTATAGACTATATTTGCTCGCATAAAACGCGAAAATGTACGAAGAAATAAAACGAAACATAATCGCCACAATCATTTTACAAATAAAAACAATGAAACATATTCTAATGAAACGAACCAAAGAACATTTTCTCTCCTTTTTTTGTGACATTATTATGTAGTTATTTCATATTTCATTTGTAACCTGACGATGTTTGGAAGGAATTCGTTTTAAAAATGTATACAAATAATAGGGATTCGTGTCTTAGTGATAATAATAACTTATATTTAAAAATACGTATTAAAAATAAAAGCAAGAAAGAAGGGAAATAGTCATTATTTTGAAAGACAGAAAGAAAGCAAGAAAGAAAGAAAGAAAATGTAAAATAAAATAAAGTACGAAGGAAAATAATGGTTATTTTGACGACAGCAATAACAACACATTGGTTGAAAGAAAGAAACAAAGAAAGACAGAAATGGTTTTTAATAAAAGAAAGAAAGAAAGATTTTTAAATAAAAGACAGAATGAAAAAAGTATTATGTGATGTTAATAATAACACATTTGTTTAAAGAAAGAAAGAAAGAAAGATTTTTAATAAAAGGAAGAAAGAAAGAAAGAAAGAAAGAAAAAAAAAAATTATTGATGTTAATAATAACACATTTGTTGAAAGACAGAAAGAAAGAAAGAAAGAAAGGTTTTTAATAAAAGACAGAAAGAAAGAAAGAAAGAAAAAAAGAAAGAAGGAAAAAAATATTATTTGATGTTAATAATAACACATTTGTTTAAAGAAAGAAAGAAAGAAAGATTTTTAATAAAAGGAAGACAGAAAGAAAGAAAGAAAGAAAGAAAGAAAGAAAGAAAGAAAGAAGGAAAAAAAATATTATTTGATGTTAATAATAACACATTTGTTTAAAGAAAGAAAGAAAGAAAGATTTTTAATAAAAGAAAGACAGAAAGAAGAAAGAAAGAAAGAAAGAAAGAAAGAAAGAAAGAAAGAAAGAAAGAAAGAAAGAAAGAAAAAAATATTTGATGTTAATAATAACACATTTGACAGAAAGAAAGAAAGAAAGAAAGAAAGAAAGAAAGATAGATAGATAGATAGATAGATAGATAGATAGATAGATAGATAGATAGATAGATAGATAGATAGATAGATAGAAAGAAACAAAGAAGGAAGATGACTGTTTATGTTAATAATAAACAATTTGTTTGATAGAAAGAAAGAGAAAGAAAAGAAGAAAGAAAGAAGAAAGAAAGAAAGAAAAAAAAGAAAGAAAGAAAGAAAGAAAGAAAGAAAGAAAGAAAACGAGAAGAAAGAATAGAAAAAGGAAAGAAAGAAAAAAAGAATAGAAGGAGGAGAAGGAGGAGGAGGGGACCGAGGGGAGGAAAGAAAGAAAGAAAGAAAGAAAGAAAGAAAGAAAGAACGCAGGCTATATACAACCCCAGCCCCTACATTAAAGCGGTGCGCCTGCGCACAATGCCACCCAATCAGCGCGCATTTTCCCGGAGGCCCCTCCCTGCCGTCAACGTCGTCACAAGTCCACTAAAGCATCCATTCTGAAATGTTCTTGGAGAACCGCAGTGGTGTCATGAGCGCTGGATATCACCAGCACACGGATGGAGAAACCCCAGTAGAAGGTCAGTAGTGAACTTTTTCCCCCCCTCACAAACTTCTTTTTTCCCGCCCCGGATTCGGTGTTTGGAGGGGTTTGCGTTAAAAATAAATAAATAAATAAATAAAAAGTTCGGTGCGTTTTTGCGCCGCTGGAAAGCGCTCTGGGTGCGCCGTCACCGTTAACCCTTATCTCCTTTAGGGTCTTATCACGCGGTTATCTCCTTGTTGGAAAGACATATTGCGTTTGGTTTCCTATCTGTTGCTATGTGTGTGGGGTGGTTTGCCTTTTTTTTTGGGGGGGGGGGGGGGGGGGGGGGGGGTAATAATGATGAGGCTCCAGTGAGGCAGCATTGAGAGTCACGACGCGGATGGATTCAGTTCTTCTCCTCGGGAGTCTCTCCAGCAGGACTGAGATCAGGCAAACTTTATCTTATAGTCTGCAATGAGGTGCTCTTCTCTTCTCTTCTCACATGAGCTAACTTGTTTTGTTTCCCCCTCGACCGACTTTGAAATATAGTAAAAAAAAAAACAATCGAATATTCGAATAGTTTTTATTGTTGTTGTAATTTGACACTTATGTGCGTTATATTCTTGTAATATATACACTTTTTTTTATAAAAAAAAATTACAAAAAAAAAAGATTGGTTGTTATTGGAATATTGAAGTTTTTTTATGTATTGCACCACAAACAAATAACACAAATGCACCGCAAACAACAAATAAGGAAATCACCTGTTGTGAAGGATGAGGCGGTTTTTTTTTAGTTACTTATCGAATGTAATAGTTGCTGGTGGTTGCGTACTTATGTGAACATGATGGATAATTTTTCGCTCTATGTTCCTTTGGCACATGTCTCTAAAGTCGTTCGTTTTCACCCCCCCAATGCAGGCTGACACACCGATTAATTCGTTTTCCAAACCCCGCGATCTACCACCACACGGTTCCTGGATGGACCTGGGCGAGCACAGCTGGGCCATAGTCAAGCGTGAAGTGTCCAGTAACCCGGGCTCGCCTTCCGAGCAGGGCTGCGTTCACAGGGACGAGTTGAGGACGTCGCCCCTGGACGCCGCGGGGAGTCGGCGCGCAGACACGCGGCCGCTGCACTCCTACGCCGCCGCCTTCGGCCACCCGTTGGGTTCGGACGACGTGCCGCTGTTCGCGGACCTGGACCAGGCCGCCAAGCTCGGCGCGCACAAGGCCGGAATCGTGGTGGACCCCAGCGACATGTACTCGACGCTCGCCGCCTACGAGTCGCCGTCGGCGGCCTACATGCACTCCAGTCCCAACTCGCCGGTGTACGTGCCGACTTCGCGAGTCGGCCCGATGATCCCGAGTCTGCCTTACTTGCAGCCGAGCGCGGCGGCGTCGCAGCCGAGCCACGCGGTCAGCAGTCACGCCGCGTGGTCCCAGCCCGCTCCAGAGAGCCCTTCGTCCTACAGCACCGGGAGCCCGCACGCCACCTCCACGCGCTTTCACTACTCACCGAGCCCTCCCGTGAACAACGGCACCGCAAGGGACTCGACCTACCCGAGCTCGCTGAACGCCGGTGGCAGGGAGCAGTACCTGCCCCGGCCCCTGAGCGGCTCTTACACCGGGCCCTACGCTCCCTACGTGGGAGCGCAACTGCCTCAGTTACCCACTGCGTGGCCCGCGGGGCCCTTCGATAACTCCATGCTGCATTCATTACAGAGCCGAGCTGCACCGCTCTCCCTCCGACCTGGACCTGCAGGTACAGGATACATACACTATATGTGTGTGTGTGTGTGTGTTTTTGTGTGTTTTAAACACGTTTTATATATTTCTATGTATTTTTTAAAGACTGAAATCTATTATGCAAACTAAGTTCATAGAGAAAAAAAAAACAATACTAATCCGAAATATCACAATCCGAATTATTATTATTATTATTATTATTATTATTCGGATTGTGATGTTTCGGATTACTATCGCTTTTTTTTCTCTATGAACCTATTTTGCATCAGAGTTCCAATGTGCTGGACATATTATCCCCCCAACACCCAAGGACATTCAAAATAATCGATAACATACAAATTAAATACAATAATAAAGCGAGAAATAATAATACGGGTGTGGGAGTACAACAGTGTGAATCGGGAATATTGCTTCTAAACGCTCAATTTTATACGATATGTATGTTTACAAAGTAATTAACTATATTAATGAATGGACTATACATAATATTACGTTAATAATAGTTCGTCGTTGGTATTAAGTTAGTGTATTGTCGGATTTTATTTGAATCGGAATATACCGACAGAAGAAAGGATTGTATTATTGTATTATAATTCTAGTAAATATTTATTATTATGTGTATTATATATATATATATATATATATATATATATATATATATATATATATATATATATATATATATAGTATTTTGATATACTAAATTATATATTATATTATAGTCAAATTTATTCAGTCACAGGTGGTTTAACACGAAACAAATCAAAGCAATTACATGCGGGCGGCAGACGAATTGCCGATTCATTTACGCCTCATTGACGTGCACGTGTGTGTGTGTGTGTGTGTGTGTGTGTGTGTGTGTGTGTGTGTGTGTGTGCGTACGCTAGACCTCCTCGACGACGCAATGGAGAGTCGGGAGTGCGTGAACTGCGGCTCCATCTCCACCCCGCTGTGGAGGCGCGACGGCACCGGTCACTTTCTCTGCAACGCCTGCGGCCTGTACAGCAAAATGAACGGCCTGAGCCGACCATTAATTAAGCAGCAGAAGCGCATGGTGAGCGTCCTCATTCTCACACCAATAATGCGGGTCTTTAAAAAAAAAAGAGAGAGAGAGAGATAAAAAGAACCCTTTAATGTGGAAAAAAAACCCTATGCGTAATTAAAGCATGACAGACCCGCACTTAAATCTATATATTCCACACACACACATCATGACAGCAGATTCCTTTATTTATTTATTTATTTATTTATTACACATTTTGCTTTAGTATCTTAGTATCTACTCTACACGTTATCCATCTTCATACATAATAATCACGTTGTTTTTTATTTTTTAAATAGCAGAACCAAAATTGTATCGTAAATATATTTATTTATTTATATTTTTAAAGGTCCAAAATAGGGTAAACATTTAATCTATTAATTATTACTGCATTAATTAAGGTGGAGCAGGTACAAGGGCAAAGGTAAATAGTGTATAATATATCACCATCACTGCCCAGAGATAAAATGCCGCTCGGCCCATTTTATTTCCTGATATTTGTTTATTTAGGACCAAGAAATGCTTTTTGCACCCGATTGGTTTGAGTTTCAACCAGTTAACGATCCGAATAAACCAGTATTCAGTTTGTTGCACGGATTATTATTTCATATATTTATAATTAATAAATTAAATGCCCCCCCCCAAAAATATATATTTCTATATTATATATAATATTATATATATTATTAATATATTAAATAAAAATAATCATATCAAATAAAAATTATATATTATATCAAAATTTAAAAAATATTATTTTATGTAAAAAAGAAAATATATATATATATATATATATATATATATATATAAACTATATTTTTTTTTTTTTTTTTTTGGTTACACATTTAATTGCATTTTTTCTTTGAGGAAAATTTTCAGGAATAGTAGGACAGATAAATCCCTTTATTCATAATTCCAGAAAGAAACTCCTCACGTCGTTTCTAAGTAAAACAACGAACTAATTAAAGCAAACAAACAAACAAACAAACAAACAAATACCTGAAATTGAGATACACCAAAATGAGGACCGATTAATAAGTAAAATATATAAATATAAAATATAAATATGAATAAAATATTGAGATATTGAATTAAAATTGTGTGTGTGTGTGTGTGTGTGTGTGTGTGTGTGTGTGTGTGTGTGTGTGCAGTCATCTTCCAGAAGAGTCGGTCTGTCCTGTGCGAATTGCCAGACGAGCACGACGACCCTGTGGCGCAGGAACGCAGAGGGCGAACCGGTGTGCAACGCGTGCGGACTGTACACCAAATTACACGGGGTGTGTAGGCCACACACACACACACACACACACGATCACACTCTTGATTTGCTTTTGTACATTATATGAACAGGGATGTTTGTGCGTGTGTTATTAGGTCCCGCGACCCCTCGCTATGAAGAAAGAAGGAATTCAGACGAGAAAACGGAAACCGAAAAACTTGAACAAAACGAAGGGATCGTCCGGTGAGTGGAAGTCAAAACAAAAAACATCATCATTGTCGCAGCATATGTGTGTTGATTTGAAGGGCATAGCTTTAACCCAATGACTGATTCGATCGGCAGGAAGCAGCTCCGTCCCCGTGACTCCGACATCATCGTCGTCTTCCGCCTCGGAGGAGAACTCAAAGAACAGCCCTCCGTCTGCGCAGGTGGCCGTGACCTCGGTGAGTCTAGAAACTCGTTACAGACCGAAACAAAAGCGCAGAAATGTGTATTTATATCTGTATGTGTATAACGCCACGTTTCACTCCTGCAGTTACGTTTTCTTGGACGTTGGACCTCAATATTTACGCAAAATACATCGCTGAAATTTCGAATGATTTCATTTGTTTCTGCCAATCTATTGATATATATATATATATTTATTATTTAATTTTAATTTCTATTTATTTAATTGTAATTAAATGCAGTGTTTCGGCCAGGCTACTGATTTATTTTTTAATTCTTTAATTATAATTTAAGATTATTTAATCGTACTTAAATTGCAGGGTTTCCGTCAATCTATTTATTTATTTATTTTTTTAAATGATTTACATTTTTAAATTGTAATTAAATGCAAAGTTTCTGCCAATCTATTGATTTATTTTTTAATTGATTTTAATATAATAAAACATTTGGGTAAAAATTTCACGTAAATACACACTATTAACCTTTTGCAGAACGGAAACCCATATTTAATAATACTGTATAATATTAATTTATTTTCATAGGAATAATAAACATAACGTTACAAACGATCACGTGCATAAATACATAAACAAACAAATAAATCAGTGAATCAATAAACAAAATATTTTACGTGTTTGATATGTTAAATGCACAATTTAAGCAAGTTTAATTGATATTAATATTTACATTTTCACGATCATAGTTACCGTAGCAACACTTAAATGCAGTAATATTTGAAATTACATTTACAGTATTTAATATATGTTTATAAACGTGTCTGATGAGTTTAATTCTTCATTACATTCACTGAATCAGATGTAAAAGCAAATCAATGTTTTCTGTGATTGTTTATTTACATGCGATGGTTTTCCAGGTAAATTCCTCGGCTATGGTGGGTCACATAGACGTCCCAGGGACCACCGGATCCATCGTGAAATATCCCGGCCAGGAGGGTCTGTACACCAACGTGGGATTAATGTCCACCGGAGACGTGGGGGCGTCGGTCCGAGGCGACACGTGGTGTCCAATGGCTCTGGCCTGACAGCGAGCCGGCTTCACCAGGGATTAAAAAGCTCCTCTTCATCACCCAACTCCTCCACGTGTCCTCTGGAGTCACCCTCAGAGAAAAACAACAACAACAACAACAACAACAAAACATCACAAGCCCTTCGTTCCGTGCGTTTTCCTTTTCCAGCGTTGGCTTGGAGAGTTTGTGCGTGCGTAAATAAAAAAAAAAAAAAAAAAAACAAACAAAAAAAATTCTACTCCAATTGTTTTTGGAAATACACTCTCTGGATGTCGATCGCGACGACTTCGAACGAGTGCCGATCCACAGCGTGCCTTTGGTACTTTGTTTTCTTCTTCTTGTCCACCCCCCAAAAAACACACACTGCACTACGAGTGTCTCTCCAGTGAGTACATGGATCAAAAACATACATGTGTGTGTGTGTGCATACATGCATACATATATATATATATATATATATATATATATATATATATATATATATAGATATATATATATATATACTATATATATATATATATATATATATAAAGAGACGAATCAGAAAGACAGAAGGCGATCGGATCCCAGTCTGAAATGATCAGAAATATTTCCCGTCGGAATTTTTTTTGTTTGTTTGTTTTTTTTTTTGTTTTGTTTTTTTTTTTGTTTTTGTATGTAAATTTTCAAATCGTTTCAAAACTGGAATCGAAGCGTCCTCGCGTCCCTCCCGCCATCGTTCCCTTCCTCCGTTCCTCGAATGAATGAAATTGTATTTATATAATGTTGGCTGTTTCAAAAAAAAAAAAAAAAAAAAAAAAAAAGAAATGAATGCTTTTGTTTGTCCAATAAAGATACCGTCTGTTAGCGACTCCCTGTTTATGAGCATGTCCGTGTACGCGCTAAAAACAAACAAACAAACAAGTGATCCTAATCTGCACAGGGTTTTACATTTTTTTTAGGATAAAAAAAAGAGAGAACGCAGCTCTTATTTGATTTTGTTGTAATGGTTTAATACAGGGTATCCCAATGATTTTCTTTTTTTTTTTTTATAGCTTTTTTTGTTGTTGTTCCAATCGATCTTCAATGAGAAATGGTACGTTTCCTTGTTGTTGTTGTTGTTGTTGTTGATGATATTGCTGATTATAGCTTAGGACTGAGATCTGTTCATTACATAATTACATAAAAAAACAATTCTTAGAACAAACAGCATTCAGAAATTCTGATGCTCTTTTTTTTTTCTTGTTACAACACACTATTTTTATTTTGTCCTTCGCAAGAGACTGAAAACTACCTACACTTTTTTTTTGGGGGGGGGGGGGTGGGGGGGGGGGTTTATATATTTTTTAATTAGACCAAAATTATATATATATATATATATATATATATATATATATATATATATATATATATACATTAAGTTTGGATTTCTTATTTAGAGGTTTTTTTTCCCCCGAAGTGATTCACGAGTCGAGTGATTCATGAGTCGAGCGACTCACCGAGTCGAGTCCCAATCGGAGGCTTCGGAGTGAGATCGGATCTTCAGAGACGAATTGAACGAAGCTGAATTTCCCTTCCCTAAAGTGGGACTTCTTTAATGCTGCGTGTGTGTGTGTGTGTGTGTGTGTGTGTGTGTGTGTGTGTGTGTGTGTGTGTGTGTGTGTGTGTGTGTGTGTGTGTGTGAATGCCACAAGCAACATTCGAATGGCAATCCTTCCTTTTTTTCCTGTAGAATTTATTTATTTCTTCATTAATATACTGTTTTTCAAAGAGTGTTTCCTTCTATTTTATTTCACGTTCATGTATTTGTATTTTGCATCTGTGTATTCTTTGTGCGTGGGAGGAGTGTGATAAGGGTGTGTGTGTGTGTGTGTGTGTGTGTGTGTATATATCATTGTAGGACACTTCATTTCATTTCCAGAGCAGTTCTGTGTGTTTCCTGGACCCAAATGAAAAAAACAAACAAACAAACAAACTAAAACAAAATTCCTGTCCGGGATCCAGAAGGAGATTCTTTAAATTAGTTTTTGTGTTTGATTTTTGCTGCACAGACTCTGGAGCGAATTCGTCGTACTGACCCCAATCCCGACGAGTGAATTGTGTTGCCGAATGTTTGCTGCGATTTTCACCCACACTGGACAAATAAACAACAACAGGAACTTCAACCCGGAAAATCCTTTTATTTTTCTTCTTATATGATCGTAATCGATTTTGTCCGATCGATCGGGAATTTGCATCGGATGTCGTACCGGCTGCAGATAAGATCGTGAAATCATTCGCACCGTGATCGCGCTCCTGCGGCGCGAATTAATGCCAATCTTAAAGGGGGAAAAAGTGATTAAAAATAATCATTAAAAATATATTTTTTATCCCGATTTGATGGGAAAATGTTTTAGGATTTTTTTTGCAAATTGAATGATTTTTTTTTTTAAAGAAATATTTAAAAAATGTTTTTTTCCCCCCATTTTCGCCATATTGTTTAATATTTCCTATATGTAATAATATTAAATAATATTTTATATATTCCACTCCATGGATTATTCAGTTCATATTTCCCAAAGAATAATACTACTAATCATTATTATATCGTTATTATTATATTATTATTAATACGGAAAATAACGGAAAAATATAATTTTTTTTTCTCTCCACACTTCTTTCCTCCCCTTTTGCGTTTGGGATTTTATGGCCTCCTTGTGATCTGATGTTAGAATTGTTATTGGTTGCCGTGAACTTTAACTCCTAAGTGCGCTGAACTTTGGCCCCCGCTCGCTCGCGCTTTGATTTACGGGCCGCGATCGCCGTGGGTCTTTTGTGTGTGTGTGTGTGTGTGTCGAGGGCATCGTCGTGTCGTGTCGTGTGTACATACGTGTGTATGCGAAACACTCGCGTGTGAGGGCGACGAAATATTTCCCCTTGTCCGGCCACGATTTCTTTCTTTAATAGAAACTAAAAAGTTCGTACTTTTACGAACTTTTGTACGAGTTTTTTTTTTTTTTTTTCTCCCGCGTCTGTGTTTGTTGGATTGCGACATCGTGGTGAGACCGGCCCAGACGTGCGTTTCCACAGAGTAAACACTTGCTCCCTCATAGCTGCCCTTTTGAACTGTGTTTGCCCCCTTCCTCTCCGTCTCTGGAGCAAAAGTACCAGCCACAACATAAACCTCCGGGATCTCGGACACACACACACACACACACACACACACACGCGCACACGCCGTCGATAAGAGCTGTTGGCACGAGCGCGACGCTCCGGGCTCCCTGTTCCTGTCACGACGCTGCTCCGTAGCGGGGGAAGATTTATCCCGGAGCATTATCCCGTGCGGCTCGGCTTGTATGACATATTATTATGGGAGTTTATAGAGTGTTAGGATCAGTGAGGGATTTGGGCTAAAAGTGTTCTCTCTCTTTTTTTTTTGTTTCCCCCTTAACAGTAACCCCTAGTAGGCCTATGAGCCAGGGATTTGTTGCTCACACACACACACACACACACACACACACACACACGAGCGCAGAGGTTGTCAACGAATTTTCCCCCGCATAAATATTAGCGTATACATGTGCGCGCACGTCCTCCGCGTATCAAATCCCGACCTTCCCCAGGAGCCGGCGTTTCCTCGTCCTAAAGACCAAACCCGTCATCCTCCTTTCCCTCGGTTCCTTCAAGGACGTGTTGTGTTTTGTTTTTTCCAGCGCGTAAGCCAATCCGCGTTTGACCCCCGGCGCTGAGGACGTGCGCTTTTCCTAGCAGGAACCTCTCGGTGTTTAAAGCGACGCGTATTTTCGGAAACACTCTCCAGCCCGCAAGACGGATTACAAACCTTTGAATATTTAAGGCTGGCATGAACCAAAGCGCAAATATTTATTTGGCGGGAAATTTATGCCCCGGGCACAAGGCAGCAAACCCCCCCCCTAACCCCCCCCCCCCCCCCCACCCCCCCCCCCCCTCGCACCCCCCCCCCCGTATCGGCCCCCACCCCCCGTATCGCCCCCCCCCCCCTCCCCCTCCCTTCCCCCGTATCCCCGGGCAGGGCTGTACACAAACACGGGCCTGTTCTGGATTGTACTGTTTATCATCCAGGCTTCGTCCCGTTCCGCTCGCTGTAAAAACGCCGTGCTTTATTCCTTTTACGCCGCAGACGTAAAAAAATAAATAAATAAAAAACACATACTAATAAATATGGCTAAGAATTCTCGCTTTCAAACGTCGTCCGAAGTCTTTTTTTACCGAATTTAATACTCTCGATACGCAAAATCCTTTCTTCGCGTATCCATCCTTGTTTTTAAGCCCCAGTCAGGATACGGCGCCCCCTGGAGATTGTTAAGGGCCTTGAACGAGGACCCGAGGGTGAAAACGAGTGTAATATCCGTGTAATGCCTCCCACCATCTCCTCCTCCTCTTCCTCCTCCCACCATCCACACATGTATTAACCACCACATTCCATATTTACTGTATTATTTTATACTGTTTATTCGCTATTTATTCGCTATTCTTAAGTGCAGCATTCGGGAAGGTCTTACCGACATATTTAGGAGAGACGCGTCGTCAAAAGCGATTTCCTCACGAACAAATTCATACTATGAACGAACTTTTTTTTGGTGGGAGCGTCTGACTTTTAAGTATAGAAGATAATTACTTTTACTTAGAGTTACTGTCCACTATTGCATCCAGGTCCTGTATTGCCAAACGGAGACCTTTGGGGCCCCTGAGCACGGCCCTATGCGAAGAAAGAATAGAGGAAAGTGATCATTCATTCATTCATTCATCTTCTAGCGCTTTATCCGATCTTCCCTCGGGTCACGGGGAGTCTGTGTCTATCTCAGGCGTCTATGGGCATTAAGGCAGGATACACCCTGGATGGAATGCCAACCCATCACACACACACACACACATTCATACACTACGGACAATTTTTCAAGGTGCCAATCAACCTACCGTGCATGTTTTCTTGGACCGGGGGAGGAAACCGGAGAACCCGGAGAAAAACCCCCTGAGGCACGGGGAGAACATGCACAAACTCCACACACACATGGCCGAGACGGGATTCGAACCCCCGACACTGGAGGTGTGATCTTTCGACACACCAGAGATCCAACGGGAGTCATCGTGCAACTGTTAAAAACGACCACACAGCAGTAATTGGTATTATGTTGCGATTCATTATTCGTTCCCGGCGTGAGAACTCGACCAGCATAAAGCGTCTCAGGTGGAGAATCCGAGTCCGTGCTAAAGCTGGAAAGCCTCGGGCTGCTTCATGTCTTCTGTAATCTGCCACAGGATGCGATAAGATCGCGGAATTTTTCGCTTTCCTAGAAAGATTTAGCTCCATTACCACAATAAACATATTTCGCAATAATAGATCCAGTAGCTCTGAGAACGCCAGGCTACTACACCAAACGTACACGTGCTGGAACGCGGCGGCAGTTTAACGAAGGAAAAAAATCGTTAACATTGCAATCACGTTCCTTTCCATTGGTTACGCCGTGTGATGTTTTCATTATGTGGAGATTGAAGAGATGGCTGATGGGAGGATGGAGTGGATGGAAAAGTAGCGAAAGTATTCACGTATGACACGTTGAAAACGTACGATTAATTCACTCATGCCGATTAATCGCGATTAAATAAATTAAATGACAGCCTTAATATAACGATAAGGTGGGAATTATAACGATAACGCGAGGCAAATTTATACGTCGAGAAACGAGAAGGCGGAGCTTCAGACACGCTCTTTCCTCCGAAGCACCAACGAGAAATCAAAAATCTACTGATATTCATTCATTCATTCATCTTGTACCGCTTTATTTACATTTACGCCCTTATCCAGAGCAACTTACAACTGAGCAATGGAAGGTTAAGGGCCTTACTCAAGGGCTCCCACTAGTGGCAACAAGGTGATGATGGGATTCGAACCTTCTGATCTTCCGATCTTCGTGTCCAATGCCTTAACCGCTGAGCTCCCACCTTTATCCGATCTTCCCTCGGGTCATGGGGAGTCTGTGCCTATCTCAGGCGTCTATGGGCATTAAGGCAGGATATACCCTGGATGGAATGCCATCCCATCGCAGGGGCACACACACACACACACATTCACACACACATTCATACACTAGGGACAATTTTCCAAGGTGCCAATCAACCTACCGTGCATGTTTTTGGACCGGGGGAGGAAACCGGAGAACCCGGAGAAAAACCCGGAGAACATGCAAACTCCACACACACATGGGCGAGACGGGAATCGAACCCAGACCCTGTAGGTGTGAGGCGAACGTGCTAACCACTAAAACCACCGTGCCCCCCCCATATCTACTTATATGTATATATATATATATATATATATATATATATATATATATATATATATATATATATATAGGGGGCACGGTGGCTTAGTGGTTAGCACGTTCGCCTCACACCGCCAGGGTTCTGGGTTCGATTCCCGTCTCGCCCATGTGTGTGTGGAGTTTGTGCATGTTCTCCCCGTGCCTCAGGGGGTTTTTCTCCGGGTTCTCCGGTTTCCTCCCCCGGTCCAAAAACATGCACGGTAGGTTGATTGGCACCTTGGAAAAAAAATTGTCCCTAGTGTATGAATGTGTGTGTGTGTGTGTGTGTGTGTGTGTGTTGTGCCCTGTGATGGGTTGGCATTCCATCCAGGGTGTATCCTGCCTTAATGCCCATAGACGTCCTGAGATAGGCACAGGCTCCCCGTGACCCGAGGGAAGATCGGATAAAGCGGTAGAAGAGGTTTTGGTAGAAGATGAATGAATATATATATATATATATATATATATATATACCCATGTGTGTGTGTGTATATATATACATATATAGTAAATAAATAAATAAATAAATAAAAAGATGTATGGTTATGTTATTGTTCTTCTTGAACCGTCGGACAGAACGGGGAGTTGGAACAAAGCATCCCAACACACCGGAGTCAAATCAGGGCTTAAACGTGTTGATGATAGATATCTGAATGATCGAAGAGGTTGTAAATATGAAATTTCATCTCACGGCGAATTTAAGGCTCCCACGAGCCTTGTTGAACTTCGCGCAACACTCAGCGGCAGCGTCCAGAACCTCCTCGGTCTGAGCACATTTGTCTTGTTTGTCAAGGTAGCTGAGTCATCCCGAAAAATTCCCGACTCTGAAGAATCTCGGAGCCGGGAACGTATTTCGGATGCTTTTATAAAGTCTTACAATGTGTTCTTCTTTTTTTTTTTTAAATCCCCTTTTAAACCTGCTGCTCCGTGTTACGCTCTTCATTAAAAGCTGTATTCGCGGTTTGTTTATTGTTTGTGATATTTGCGATGTTTTTTTGCGATGTTTTTTCCGTGTTTTTCAGCTGATTCGTTACTTCTTGCTTTACCGCTTTCAAGTTTCAGTCTTTTTTTTTTTTTTTTTTTTTTTTTTTTTTTTTTTTTTTGTTTTTTTCGTTATTGACTCATGCAAAGGTTCAATTCAGATTTCATTTCTGTAGCTCTTTTTTTTTTTTAACAGTGTCAAAAACCCGATTGTAAACAACAAACGTAAACACCAAAACAACCCTGAAATCAGGACTATTCATTCATTCATCTTCTAGCGCTTTATCCGAAATCTTCCCTCGGGTCACGGGGAGTCTGTGTCTATCTCAGGCGTCTATGGGCATTAAGGCAGGATACACCCTGGATGGAATGCCAACCCATCACACACACACACACACACACACACACACACACTAGGGACAATTTTCCAAGGTGCCAATCAACCTACCATGCATGTTTTTGGGACCGGGGGAGGAAACCGGAGAACCCGGAGAAAAAACCCCTGAGGCACGGGGAGAACATGCAAACAAAACTCCACACACACATGGCCGAGACGGGAATCGACCCCGGACCCTGGCGGTGTGAGGCGAGCTAGCGTGCTAACCCTCTAAACCACCGTGTCCCTTCTTTTCTTCTGTTTATTTCTTTCTTGGTATTTTTTTCCACACAAATTGAGTGTGAAAACACGAACCTACTTCAGCCTCGTTATCCGAAACATGTACCTGTTTGAATGTAGAATATTTGTTGCATCTACAAAACACGTGTCATCGTTTATGCGGTCTCATATTACAATGACAACCATAATCAAAAAGCTTCCTTGATCAATGCACTGACGCTATGTAGCTTCATATAAACATGTAAAGCCTGTCTTAAGGTACAAAAACACGACATATAGAATAGAACAGCCTTTATTTGTCACATATGGTAGCCGGGGTCAGAGCGCATGGTATCAGCCATGATACGGCGCCCCCTGGTGGACAGACTTTTAAGGGTTTCGCTCAAGGACCCAAGGGCTGCAGCTTGGCCATACAGGGGCTCGAACCCGGATATTCCGAACACCAGCCCTGCGCCTTATAGCAACTGAGCCACACCCCCTCCCCCACTGAGCCCCACCCCCTCCCGCTATCTAGGTGCTTATAGAGGCGTCGTGTCATCACTCGTATCGCGAGCCAACTGCCTTAGATCACATGAGGAACAACAGCGTCAAGAGGAACCGGACTCTAAAAAAAAGGGAAACCCGTTGTCATTCGGGTAAACACCAAGTGTGTGATTATTAATCATTCAAACTTTACAAACACAGCAGAGTGAGAGATGTCATCAGCGCCGGCTTATGAATGATGTCTTTTGGGAGGCGTTCACAGGGTTCCCAGGGTTCCCGGTTATTGCCAAGCTGATACTCTTGGGTCTTTGAGCAAGGCCCTTAACCCTTCATGCTCGGGGGATAGGAAGGGGGCGCTGTATCATGGCTGCCTCTCTGACCCCATATGCGAAGAAAGACTTTCATCTTTAAATGTCCATGCAAATGTTATTTTGAGTCTTGAATATGAGTTGAAGGGGGACATGGTGGTTTAGTGGTTTAGCACGTTCGCCTCACACCGCCAGGGTCCGGGTTCGATTCCCGTCTCGGCCATGTGTGTGTGGAGTTTGCATGTTCTCCCCGTGCCTCAGGGGTTTTTTCTCCGGGTTCTCCGGTTTCCTCCCCGGTCCAAAAAAACATGCACGGTAGGTTGATTGGCACCTTGGAAAATTGTACCTAGTGTGTGTGTGTGTGTGTGTGTGTGTGTGTGTGTGTCCTGCGATGGGTTGGCATTCCATCCAGGGTGTATCCTGGCTTAATACCCATAGACGCCTGAGATAGACACAGACTCCCCGTGACCCGAGGGAAGATCGGATATAGCGGTAGAAGATGAA
>JACRUU010000001.1:6639520-6674520 GCA_030449085.1 Kryptopterus vitreolus
CGAATAAACGAAACCCGAACAACAAATAAATAAATAAACGTTCAGTGCATCCACTCACACTTCCTAAATTTCCCCCGAATTACGCCCCCTAGCTGCGCATTCACAACAGGTACGATCTCCTCACTATATTAGCGTATATTAGCGTATGGAACCTTACGCAAGCGCATCGCATTCCCAAATCCGTATTACTGCAATAAAGCGCATTTTTACTGAACGCAATAAAGCGCTTCCGTATAACCTAAACACCGTATCACCAGTTTATATGGAAAAGCAACCGGAACACAATTCTTAAAGGAGCCACGTCCCATATTTTACACTTCAAACCAACACTAAACAAATAACATTGAAATTAACAAGAAATTCATATTAAAAGTTTCTAGAGTAAAATAAATATTAAATAATGAATAATTTTATTAAAGGGAGAGATTTTTTGAGAGAAATGTATATAATTATAACAGTTAATTACAGTATTAGAAACATAAAAAGTGTTTATTTATGCTACGTTGAAAACGTACGATTAATATGCGATTGATTAACAAGAAATTACTATTTAAAGCGTTTCCAGAGTGAAATACATATTAAATAATCAATAATTGTATTAAAGCAAGACATTTTTAGAGAAATGTATGTAAATATAGCAAATGTTACAGTTATATTCGTAAAAAAAATGTTTATATCGGCTTACGAACAAAATTTCGGGAACGCAATAAAGCGCTTCCGTATAACCTAAACACCGTATCACCAGTTTATATGGAAAAGCAACCGGAACACAATTCTTAAAGGAGCCACGTCCCATATTTTACACTTCAAACCACCACTAAACAAAATAACATTGAAATTAACAAGAAATTCATATTAAAAGAATAATTTCCAGAGTAAAATAAATAATTAAATAATTAAATAATTTTATTAAAGGGAGAGATTTTGAGAGAAATGTATATCATTATAACAGTTAATTACTGTATTAGAAACGTCTTTAGGTATTTCTTTTTAAAGAAAATCTACGCTGTAATTCCTCTCAGCAGATTTTAGAGCAGTGTCAAGTATCGAAACCAGTGTTGATTTATTCTCGGAGACACTTCAAAGTGCGTTCGTACGTCGCTCTGGATAAACGCTTATACTACACGACCTGATGTTTGGCTTTTTTTGTGTTTTTTTTTAACACACCTATGAATTGTGATTTTGGCTCGCGGCCGTGAAAAATGAAAGTCTGCAGGAACATCATCACAGTTCATCATTTACAAGGTTCAAAATGAGGTTCCTCGAGTTTTTTCACACACACACACACACACACACACACACACATTCATACACTAGGGACAATTTTCCAAGTTGCCAATCAACCTACCGTGCATGTTTTTGGACCGGCGGAGGAAACCGGAGAACCCGGAGAAAAACCCCCTGAGGCACGGGGAGAACATGCACACTACTCCACCTCCACCTCCACCAACACCACCTCCACCAACACCCACACCACCACCAACACCACCACCTCCACCTCCACCAACCCACCTCTGCCAAGACCACCTCCACCAACCACCACCTCCACCTCCACATCCACCAACCACCACCCAACCTCCACAACACCTCCACCACCACACCTCCACCAACACCTCCACCTCCACCACCTCCACCTCCACCTCCTCCACACCTCCACCAACACCTCCACCACCACCTCCTCCAACCCCTCCACCAACGCCTCCACCAACCTCCACCACCACCACCTCCACCAACACCACCTCCACCACCTCCACCAACACCACCTCCACCAACACCACCTCCACCACCACCACCTCCACCACCACCACCACCACCACCACCACCACCACCACCACCACCACCACCAACACACCTCCACCACCATCCACCATCCACCACCTCCCACCCACCACCACCTCCACCTCCACCAACCCAACCTCCACCACACCCACCTCCACCAACACCACCCCACCACCACCACCTCTACCACCCACACCACTCACCACCCCTCACCAACCCACCTCCACCCACACCCCCTCCCACCACCCCACCCACCATCCCCCCTACCATCACACCCCACCATCCACCCACCTCCACCAACACCACCTCCACCTCCACCCCCTCCCCCAACCACCACCTCCACCAACCCCAACCTCCACCAACCCACCAACACCTAGGGATGTCCACCCCACCACCCCAATCCCCCCCCCCACCACCCCACCCCCCCCACCCCCACCACCCTCCATCCATCACCCCAACACCACCCCCTCCCCCCCCTCCCCCCACACCCCCCCCCCACCCCCCCCCCCACACACCACACCACCTCCCTTTTATGGTTTTATAAAGACAAGATTCTTGTTCTACGCCTTTTTCCGGGATCAGCACAATTTCAACGTTATTCTTGCACTTTAAATCTGTCACAGTTCTTAAAAGGAGTTACTCCACCAGACTGAACAATGTTCCTACTTTAGGATTTATAGTCTAATGTGATTTTTAAGACGTTTTATCTGCCATGGCAAATAAACAACAACAACAACAACAACAGCACATATTTCCAGGAAATGAACTTTTATGTACTTTGTGTTGTGTAGTGCTATGTTGTGTTGTTTTGTGTATAGTTTATATAGTTACAATGACAATAAAAACCTCTTCATTCAGAATCCTGTAGATTGACACGACACATTGACACGACATATTGACCCGACGTTGTCCTTCATTGGTTGCGAATGTCACAATTATTTATTTATTTATTTATTTATTTTACATTCCGCTCAAAACAACCAGATCAGCCTTTTTTGCGAAACGTTTTCCCTCGACCATCTTTGAGACGCCTCACTAAATCACGTGAGTTCATTTACGTTTTTTTTTTTTGGCGTGTTTTTTTTTTCCCCTCTCCGACTGCTCCAGACGTAATCCAAGTTTTTTGCGCAGGGGTTCAGAGCGAGGTCAGCGCTATCTCTCCTCTCCCACTAGCTCAACAGTCAGCTCGCGTCCAAGAAGCTCGGAGCTCGAGTTCACCGGAGCGGTCTCTGGGAAACTGCGCTCGCCGCCAAACGCAATACTTTCCGGCGTATTTCTTTCACGGCTCCGGCCTTTTCAAAACAATGCGATTTCTGAACTCGTAGGAACCCCGTTTGAATCAATTACCCCCGTGTCAACAAGCCAAACCCCCCCGAACATGCTTTATACACGCGTCCCGATTGACTCCACAGCATTGTGAATTATCTATAAACGCCTCATTTTGGATACATAAAGCACAATTAGGACGTCCTGCCTGAATTCCCAGACCTGATTATTTTCATATATCATGGTTTTGACTTTTTCAAACCCTTTATGGCCGTTTATATTTAGTATTTAAGCTGTATTTCGCACTGTTGTTGTTATAAAGTCCAGTTATAATTGTCATATTTCAAGATGACTCGGTATGATGCGTTTGACCGGAACCTTTTCAAACCAGTACGAAAATCAGTATCAGTAATAAGATTCATTCCAGTGCTTTTAAACTGGAGTAAAAAGAACAACAACATGCCTGCAAGGACACTTTCATTCATTCATTCATCTTTATCCGATCTTCCCTCGGGTCACGGGGAGTCTGTGTCTATCTCAGGCGTCTATGGGTATTAACGCAGGATACACCCTGGATGGAATGGCAACCCATCACACACACACACACACACACACTCACACACACACACACATTTATACACTAGGGACAATTTTTCCAAGGTGCCAATCAACCTACTTTGCATGTTTTTTTGGACCAGGGAGGAAACCGGAGAACCCGGAGTAAACCCCCCCCACCCCCCCTCCTGGAATTTCACCTTGGTTTGGCACATCGGGCTTCCGTAGTTCCCTTGTGAAATACCAGCACGGTGGTTTAGAGGGTTAGCACGTTCGCCTCATACCTCCAGGGTCGGGACAGGGTTCGACACCTGTGAACTTATAAACACCCGCGTAGCACAAATCTCCACAAAGACAAAATCTATATAGGTTATGCTCGGTGGTTAAGGAATCGGGCTCTGGACCGGATGTACGCAGGGTCGAATCCCAGATCTTCTCCTTTAATCCCTCCATTTGTATCACAGATGGAGTTTTCCTTGCCTCTGTCGCCTGTATACTGGCTCTGGCTTGCCCAGTGTGTGTGTGTGTGTGTGGGCGGGGGGGGGACTTAATTCCAAGCGAATATTGCACACAAATCGGTGTTATTAAAGGTGACGCTCCTAAAACGAAGCACATCAGGTGTTCAAAAACATTCTGCCTTTGCGTCACGCCGAGTACAAATCCAGCACGAGGATCCGAGGCGCTGAGGCTATTTTTTTCCTCCATAAGCCATTATTTCGCATGATAGTGCGTTCCTGCGGCGTTTAGGGACTTCCCCCATCAATCTTCCTCCATCCTCCATCAGCCGGCCTTCTGGGAGAACATAATGCGCTGATAAGACGTGTAAGCGGTGTAAGTGGGGCGGCTCGGCCGGAGAAACGCGCTATGTAAAGATTGAAAGCGAAACGAAGCTACGCAGAACGTCGGCTGTTGTGGCGGTTATGAGATTAGAGTTTATGAATCGTAAAGGCGTTTGTTTTTTGACTGTCATGCTCGAAACAAAGTCCTCCAGATGTTCCAGGAGTTACATCGTCATAATTTCGTGACGATCCGTGGGAGAAGAATTTTCTTTTTTTTTTGTGTAGAATTTATTGACGAGTTTATTATTAATTTTTATATCCTGCAAATTTTGACATTTTGAAGATCCTTAGATGAATTAAGACTTGATTATATTTAAAAAATATTTTTTTAGCTAAAACCCACAACCTTGTTACTTATTTCAAAGAAAATTTTAGGTATGTATGTATGTATATAATCTAAGTTTATATATATATATATATATATATTATTTATATATATATATAAAAGGGGCTACGGTGGCTTAGTGTTTAGCACGTTCGCCTCACACCGCCAGGGTCCGGGTTCGATTCCCGTCTCGGCCATGTGTGTGTGGAGTTTGTGCATGTTCTCCCCGTGCCTCAGGGGGGGTTTTTTTCTCCGGGTTCTCCGGTTTCCTCCCCCCCCACCGGTCCAAAAACATGCACGGTAGGTTGATTGGCACCTTGGAAAATTGTCCCTAGTGTATGAATGTGTGTGTGTGTGTGTGTGTGTGTGTGTGTGTGATGGGTTTGGCATTCCATCCAGGGTGTATCCTGCCTTAATGCCCATAGACGCCTGAGATAGACACAGACTCCCCGTGACCCGAGGGAAGATCGGATAAAGCGCTAGAAGATGAATGAATGAAAAAATTTAAATCCAGGTCATGTGGCACAGAATTCCTGTTTACTGTTTATTTATATTTCTCACACCCCTATTTATTGAGGGCGACGTATAATTATCTTATTTATGCAGCTGAGTGGTGAGGGACGAGGGCCTTACTCAAGGGCCCAGCAACGGACCCGTCAATACAAGTGGTACGTCAGTGGGAATGATCTCTGGACAGGAAGATCACAGGTTTAAATCTCACCAAGCTGCCACTGATGGGCCCTTGAGCAAGGCCCTTAAGCCTCGGTATGTTTTCCTGTACGTTCCTGAATCTGCCTACACACACACACACACACACACACACACATGTATACACACACCTCTCAGCCAAGGCGACCTATTAATTACCGACGTGACTTATAAAACTTCCTGCTTTGCCCTCTTTAATTAAGCTAATCGTCCTCAATATTTTTTTTTTTTTTTTAAAAAAGCAGGAAAGGGTTTAAAATAGTTCTGCGTCGGTCCGAGATCCCATCAGGGCGCGTTAATGCCGAGCATCAACAACGTTTCATCGCCCAGGGAAATGAGCTCTGTCATTTCTTCCTGTGCCCTGAAGGAGATTGTGGGAACTTTTGTGCGAGGGAACGGAGGGTGCCGCGGGTACGGACGAGGGCCGAGTCACCACGTACGTGCTCAGGGTCAGGGGCGCGCTTTTTATTGCACTCGCCCAGAAGGAAACGCAGACGCTGACGGACAGATTGTGTTGCTTTTCGGCTCGACGACGGAGGACGCAAACGGTGATTAGGAAGGTCCGGGTGATCAGGAGATAAATTCGGCAAAACAATAATGAGAAGGTGAAACCGTAAAGAGAAGCAAAACTGGGAGAAGGAAAGAGACGCGAAAACGTCAGAGAGCGAAATCAATGCGATACGACTTTAGTGTCAGTGCACAAAGTACAACAGAATCCAATAATAAGCATATTATGAAGAAATTGTGGTGAAAAATGCAAATATATGTAAAACAAACAAACATTCATTCATTCATTCATCTTATACCGCTTTATCCGATCTTCCCTCGGGTCACGGGGAGTCTGTGTTTATCTCATATCTCAGGCGTCTATGGGTAATTAATGCAGGATACACCCTGGATGGAATGCCAACCCATCGCAGGGCACACACACTCACACACACACACACACATTCACACACACACACACACACACATTCATACACTAGGGCCAATTTTCCAAGGTGCCAATCAACCTACCGTGCATGTTTTTGGACCGGGGGAGGAAACCGGAGAACCCGGAGAAAAACCCCTGAGGCACGGGGAGAACATGCACAAACTCCACACACACATGGCCGAGACGGGAATCGAACCCGGATCCTGGCGGTGTGAGGCGAACGTGCTAACCACTAAATCCACCGTGTCCCTAACAAACAAACAAATAAAGAATAAAGAAGCAAATTAATCAATTAAAATCTATAAGCAATTAATATGTACAGGAGCTGTGTATATATATATATATATATATAGTTTCTAATACTCTAACTAAGTATAACTATAGTTATAACTATATATATATAATATAGTTATAACTATAACTATAATAATTTTATAATTATATACATTTCACACAAAATCTCTCCCTTTAATAAAATTATTCATTATTTAATGTTTATTTCACTCTGGAAACTTTTAATATGAATTTCTTGTTTATTACATTGTTATTTGTTTAGTGTTGGTTTGAAGTGTAAAATATGGGACGTGGCTCCTTTAAGAATTGTGTTCCGGTTGCTTTTCCATATAAACTGGTGATACGGTGTTTAGGTTATACGGAAGCGCTTTATTGCGTTCACAAAAGTAAAAAAATGCGCTTTATTGCAGTAATACGGATTTGGGAATGCGATGCGCTTGCGTAAGGTTCCATACGGTAATATACGCTAACATAGTGAGGAGATCATACCTGTTGTGAATGCGCAGCTAGGGGGCGTAATTCGGGGGAAATTTAGGAAGCGTGAGTGGATGCACTCTGAACGTTTATTTATTCATTCGTTTGTTCGTTCGGGTTTTTCGTTTCATTCACACGACACGACGCAGAGTGAAGGAGCGGATCACTCACACGTGTGTATTTGTGTGTGTTTGTTTTTGGGTACAATCCAAGGTTTCCGAAAATATTTCTCCGGGAGGGAAAAAACAAAACAAAACAAAAAAACAACACCACCTGCCAATTGACCTTGACGGTGGAGACGCACTTTATCATTCGCCCTCCCGTTTCTACACCACTCTCATAATCGCACTAAATCAACAGTGGCTTCTCGCCGCCGCTACCAATCCTTTCAGCTGTTTTTCCTGAACGCGCCGTATTTGCTGAACGCATGCCAGCGTTTTTTCACCCTTCTCACCTGTGAACCGAAACTCACCTCCAGCTCCACCCTTTTATTTATTTATTTATTTATTTTACAAAGAAAGGAGCAAAACGGCTTTAAATAAGACGTCGTGATGACGTAGAAGTGAATAAGCGTACTGAGTATACTTATATATATATATATATATATATATATATATATATATATATATATATATATATATATATATATATCATTCATTCATTCATTCATTTTCTACCTCCACGCTTTATACCGCTTTATAAATCCGATCTTCCCTCGGGTCACGGGGAGTCTGTGTTTACCTCAGGCTTATCTCAGTCAGGCGTCTATGGGCATTAAGGCAGGATTTACACCCTGGATGGAATGCCAACCCATCACAGGACACACACACACATTCACACACACATTCATACACTAGGGACAATTTTCCAAGTCATGTGCCAACCGGGGGACATCAACCTACAACCTACCGTGCATGTTTTTTGGACCGGGGGGAAACCGGAGAACCCGGAGAAAAAAACCCCCTGAGGCATGGGGAGAACATGCAAACTCCACACACACATGGCCGAGACGGGAATCGAACCCGGATCCTGGAGGTGTGAGGCGAACGTGCTAACCACTAAGCCACCGTGCCCCACGCATTAGCCATATGCCCACGCTTATATATATATATATATATATATATATATATATATATATATATATATCATATCCATATATATATAGTATAGAGAGAGAGAGAGAGAGAGAGATAGAGAGAGATGAGAGAAGAGAGAGAGAGAGAGAGAGAGAGAGAGAGAGAGAGAGAGAGAGAGAGAGAGAGAGAGAGAGAGGGGGTAGCTCAGTGGTCTAAGGCGCTTGGCTGCTGATCGGAATATCCGGGTTTGAGCCCCGGTATGGCCAAGCTGCCGCCCTTGGGCCCTTGAGCAAGACCCTTAACCCTCTGTGCTCCAGGGCCGCCGTATCATGGCCGACCCTGCGCTCTGACCCCCAAATACCAACATCAAGCTGGGATATGCGAAGAAAAAGAATTTCACTGTGCTGTAATGTATACGTATGTATACAATAAAGGATATTATATATATTATATATATATATATATATATATATATATATATATATATATATATATATATATATATTGTTTGAGTAAAAGGTCATATATACGGAGGATCTTTTACTGCAAAAATGACTCCTTTATAAGTTTTGATTTGAACTTGAGCTTTTGACTCTTATTGACTCGTATTGACTCGTATTGACTCGTATTGCACACCTAAACTCCGCATTAACCATCGACACAGGTGTCAAGTTACCTTACCTAAGTGGAAATTTCGTAAGTATTTTTTTACTTCACGCAATTATTTATTTTCACGCAATTATCTACTTTTAACAAATAGCCCTCGTTACTCCTATTTTCATTCCCCAAAACAATAAACACCTGTCCAGATAAACGTCTCCATCCGGATACAGTGAATGTGATTGGATGAGATGTAAACATATACCATTGCGACACCCTATTCATTGGCGCGCGGTGGTGATCACCAACATCCAATCAGCGAGCAGAACCATTACAGAGGAAGAAACTCGACACTCGTAATGACATTCATTTTATTGTGATTTTATTGACGTGATTAAAGAGATAAAAGGATGAATTATGATGAATAATTATGAATAATAATAATAATAATAATAATAATAAAAACAACCAAACAAATAAGTGAAAAGGGTAAATAAAGGTTTTAAATTGAGAAGAAGAACAGAATGCAATAAGAATAAACGAACAAATAAATAAATAATAAAATGAAACAATAATAAAAATAAATAATTAAATACAAATTTTTTTTTAAATAATAAAAATAAATTCATTAATACACGGCAAAAGTAATTCATGTAATAGAAAAAAAAATGAATGCGAATAAAGGAATATTAAATAGAAATGCGTGTTTAGAGTCTCAGATTCTCTATTTTAACTCTATAGTTAAATTATTTATTTATACGTAAACATAACACTAATAAACGTTACATTTAGAGCTGACCGGGAAATAAATAAAAGCTGGTTATCAAAGTGTTTATTTATTTATTTATTTATTTATTCGAATGCGATTCTGATTGGACTGTAAGTTTCGCCACTTCGCTCAGGATCGTCGGCGCGAAGAACGACGGCCTCCGCGTTTTTGAAAAGCTTTTATCGCGGCGCTAACATTTATTTAACCCTTTCCCTCCTGAGGTGAAAGAGGACGCAGAAAGAGACGTCTGGCTGCTTAACCGATCCCAATATCGCATTTCCGAGCCATTACGTCAGAACATAAAACACACACACACACACACACACACACACACACACACACACATGGACACAAGATCCACGATGGAAAAGCACAACCTCCGGGGTTACAACAATACTCGCACAGGCCCCGGAGCTGGTTCTCCTACGCATTCCTGCGCATGACACACACTCTCTGAGTCGGCGCGTATAAATTCACGCCTGGCTTCGTCCGACGCCTTCAGCAGAACCACCAGCCTCCTCCCTGTTCTCGTTTCGCTCCGCAGGGAGGGACACGCGAAGGCGATGCGAGGCGATTTCATCAGAGGAAAAGAAGAATTTTTCTGTGGGGGGGGGGTGGGGGTGTGTGTGTGGGGGGGGGGGGTTTTTGGGGGGGGTTTGGGTTGGGTCGTCTTGGTGTAGCCACTAGATTCGTTCAGTGCTCAGTTAAGGGCAGAGCTTTGACTCTCCCACACTTCCTCTGGTGGGACGCTCGCTTCTTTTGATTCATCATTCCGCGAGGAACATAACAGGGCCACGGACACCGAAATAAATCCTGAGCCTTCGCTCCAGAGTTTTGCGGCGCTGGATTTCACTTAAACATGCTGCCGTGTGTATGTGTGTGTGTGTGTGTGTGTGTGTGTGTGTGTGTGTGTGTGTGTGTGTGTGTGTGTGTGTGTGTGTGTGTTTTCTAGGGAGGAAGAAGACGGAGCACTTTATCTGGCTCTGGAGAACATCTAGCTCACTGTACTCGGGTTTGTTCCCACACTGTGGGCCCAAGCATCAAACGCTCTTTGTCATTAGCTTATGTAACACACACACACACACACACACACACACACACACACACACACGGGGTCGATAAGCATCGATGTTTGGTAATGGGAGCAGGAATAACACCCACATGAGCATTATGGTGTCCCTCGAAGGGCCATTTGTGACTATAAGGCAGTATATAGTGTGTGATGAGCGACGCCACATCATAACACAAAACACACACACAGCGCTTTTCCTCAATTCGTAACTTTCCCCTCTTTTTTTGGACTTCCATCTGCATCCGTTTTTCAACCTTCCTGGACATTTTGGGATGGAAATTTCTCAATTGTTGGGGGAAATCGCCCTCGGGGATACGCTGCACCCTAGTGGTGGGATGCTGTCAGTTCAGGGGTAACATAGTGGCCCCAAAACCTGTTCCAGTAATGATGATGATGATGATGTTGATGATGATGATGATGTAGGACGTCTCTTTATAGGTCTTCTGGTTTACGGGCTGTCAAAGTTATTAATGCGTTAATACAAATTGACTTTAACGGCGCTAATGTTATTAAGGCGTGTTATAACGCAGTGTGCGTTACGATGTGAGCGATCTGCTCCTTCACTCTGCGTCGTGTCTGCGAATGAACGGAACCCGAACAACAACAAACAAATAAATAAATAAACGTTCAGTGCATCCACTCACACTTCCTAAATTTCCCCCAAATTACAGGTATGACGCTCCTCACTATATTAGCGTATATTACCGTATGGAACCTTACGCAAGCCCATGTCATTCCCAAATCCGTATTACTGCAATAAAGCGCATTTTTACTGAACGCAATAAAGCGCTTCCGTATAACCTAAACACCGTATCACCAGTTTATATGGAAAAGCAACCGGAACACAATTCTTAAAGGAGCCACGTCCCATATTTTACACTTCAAACCAACACTAAACAAATAACATTGAAATTAACTTGAAATTCACATTAAAAGTTTCCAGAGTGAAAATAAATATTAAATAATCAATAATTTTATTAAAGGGAGACATTTTGAGAGAAATGTATATAATTATAACATCTGTTTTATATATATATATATATATATATATATATATATATATATACATATGCAGATGTTTGCTGTAAGTACTTTACATAGCTACTCCTTCTCCGACCTTATTAGCCCAATATTTTCGCTCAGTCTAGCTCTGGCACTTTTACTCGTCCTCTTTCCTTTTGTTTGACTGCACTCGCTTTTCCACTTGGTGTCCTCTTGTCAGTGTTTGGCCGCACTCCTAAACACCTGTCAGTCCCTCTGTCCCTGTGTGAGGTCCACTTTCACAGCCCATCGAATGCTCCATCATCCAGAACACTCCGGCACAACACGAAAATCCCACCGCTCACCCCCTCCATCCCTCCATCCCTCCCTCCTCTCTCTGCGTTCACCACAGCCGGCCCCCGAAGTCCCCCCGGAGTATCCACCATTTGTTTATAATTAGCTCTGGCACCTCTTCACTACTTAGAGCGTGATTGTTTTTTAAAAAGGGGGCCTGCTGAGACTCTTGATGGACGTCTGCTCGGCGGCTCGGGGGCCTCCAGTGTCCACAATCAGGACGAGAGGACATTCCTCCGGAGCCGGCGACTGACAGGCACTCTGATAGACACGTAGGCTTCCCTGGAATCAGCAAGCTCAGAGGACAAGGACGGGGGGGGGAGGGGGGGGGGGGGGGGGGGTCTCGGAAAAGGTGTCCGAACCCCAGGAGCACTTGTTCTCTTCTGGTGATGCTCAATTAATAAGCAGCAGTGTTTATAGGGAGAAGTGTGAGGTGTAAATACACTTTGTGTGGTCCCCGCGGGGCCGAGGCCAAGACCAAGGCGATGGCAAGCCGTGTTTTAGAGCAGGCTCACGACTGTTTACCAGGCGAGGACGACATCCATGGGAACACGGGATTTGTAGAGGAGCCCGAGCAATTCATCACGTAGTATTTGGGATATTCAATAGGCCCGTGTTTGGAGGATGTCACACAAGACGCTGGACGTCATTTAATACATCACGGGACATTTACAGCGCTGTTCTTTCACGCCTGGAGCACAATTTTAAAGCTTATTCACTACAATGTGAATTTTTTAAAATACTGGGATGTGTTATTTCCTTCATTCTTTTATTTTTCTGTTTTTTTAAATGTATTTATTTAATTTTATTTATTTAAATTTTCCTGATTTGTTAATTTGTTTTTTACTTTTACTTTTCTACATTCTGTTCACATATAATTTATTTTTTTGATATAGGCATGCATATAAATCAGATTCTTTTTATTGCATTGTTTTTATTTATTTATTTTATTTTTTCTTTAGATTTTCTTTTTTTAAGGGTTTTTATTTTCTGACAATGTATTATTATTATTATTTTTTATTTTTATTATTATCACTTTTTATGTCTTAAATTTTAATGAATTAATGTGAATTTGTTTATATGAATATGTTATGTTTTATTTATAAATCATTTTTATTAAGTTACATTTTCGTACCTTTTATTTGCATATCATTTTGGAATTTCAAATTTTTAATACATTTTTTTTGGTGTGTTTCTCTGCATTTTTTATTGTTGATTATTCTTTATTTGTAGACATTTGAATAAATTCCACGCCATATTTCTCGGACGAGATAACATTTCATTTTATTATGTATTTTATTTCAGCAATTTAATAATAATAAAAAAAAAAAAACGTTTTTTTTTGGTGCGTTTTCTTTATTATTTTTTTATTTCCAAGTCATTTTTCTCAGACATGATAACCTCAATTTATTACGTCGCAATGTCATTTTTCCTCCCTGTTATTTAAAAAAATATATTTGAATATTTTTCCCCCTCTACAAAAATATGAAAAAAAAATTCTACGATTTTTTTTCACAATTTTTCTCATTTCTTTTCCTTATAAAATATGATTTTCATATGTTCATTTAATAACATCTTTTCCTTGTAATGTCACGCCTGCGTGCACTTTTCCATGTGATCACGTGAAGTCAAAATATACATGAATGATCCATAAAAGAAAGGGGAGCACGGTGGTTTAGTGGTTAGCACGTTCGCCTCACACCGCCAGGGTCCGGGTTCGATTCCCGTCTCGGCCATGTGTGTGTGGAGTTTGTGCATGTTCTCCCCGTGCCTCAGGGGGTTTTTTCTCCGGGTTCTCCGGTTTCCCCTCCTTCCTCCGGGTCCAAAAAACATGCACAGTAGGTTGATTGGCACCTTTGGAAAATTGTCCCTAGTGTGTGAATGTGTGTGTGTGTGTGTGTGTGTGTGTCCTGCGATGGGTTGGCATTCCATCCAGGGTGTATCCTGCCTTAATACCCATAGACACCTGAGATAGACACAGACTCCCCGTGACCCGAGGGAAGATCGCATAAAGCACTAGAAGATGAATGAATGAATGAATGATCCATAAAAGAACGATTCTTCTTTATTTATTTATTTATTTATTTTTAAAGTGCTACATTTTCACCAATGTCGTTGCAGTGTCGTTGATTCTCGACGTGTTTCGTCACACGGTTTAATAACCGATCGCCAGGTGTGAAATCTGTCAAACCGAAACCCGGTTCTAAAGTCGACACTAATCCGTCCCGACGCCTCCGCCTTGGCGACTCCTCCAACACGGCGCGCTTCGTGTTCCCGTGTAATTGGTGTGTGTGTGTGTGTGTGTGTGTGTGTGTGTTTACTCAGCAATCCATCATAAGAGTCAGAGTCAGAACGGCCCTGTTTGATTTAATGGAGCCACAAGTTGAACCTTTATATGGAGTTTCCGCCTCAGAAACGTTTCTTTAACGTTTCCTTTCCTTACTCTTTACTTAAATCCGCCCGGGCTTCGTTCTTGCGTCTGCTCTCCGGATCGGCTCTGATCCGGCTCCTGGTTTTCACCTTTAAACGACCCGTTACCTACAGACGCCCTCTCGCAGCTTCTTTGATGTGACAGGACGGCGTATGTACAGTAGAGGTCACCCACATCCATCCGCAAGCACACGGCGCGGCAGTCTACACAATACACCGCTTTCCGGTGTTGTCCCAAAGCTTAATCGGGGATTAAACATTAAATTGCAGCAAGCGCGAAGTAAACACGTTAAGGCCGTATTTGAGCACTTCTAAAGTGGCGGATGTGAATGTCAACACGCCGCGTTCTCAGCACGTCGCCTCGTGTTTGCTTTTCCCCACAGATCAAGGTGTAGCCTGGCTAGACGCAGGTCTAGAGCTGACAAGACTTCGCCAAAGGTTAGAAAACCAAAAGGGAAAAAAAGGGTGTCGAGTCGATATATATAAAAATGTATATATATATATATATATATATGTTTATTTGGGGGTCAAAATTATAATCTGGTTCTGAGAAGATAAAAGTTAGGGGCCTTGCTCAGGGGCCCCGTTCAGATTGGAACGCATGACCTTCCAATCCCAAAGTCCAATGCTTTATATCCACTGAGCTCCTGTACGAGTAAACACTACTATTATCGTTATTGTTTCTAGAGTGATAATAGTGATCTTCAATTGCTAATCGCTATTGCTAACAAAAAAATTTTTTTTTATAATATTTTTTATTTATTTATTAATTTATTTTACGATCATTTTATTTATGTGGCCTAGTTCGAAAGCAACATAATCGTGTCTTCAAAACCATTTTTGCCTATACGAATGCTCGTGCAATGAACAGAATCAGAATCTCTGTTCGCGACAATAAACAAAGCTAATAAATAAATCGACCAATCAGAAGCGAGAACAGCGGCGCATTGGTATACCATGCGTGTAAACAGTTATTGTATATTTAGAGCATTTGGCAGACACCGTTATCCAGACCAACTTACACCTGAGCACTTGAAGGGTTAAGGGCCTTGCTCAAGGGCCCCCCCCCCCCCAGTGGCATCTTAGTGGTGATGGGATTTGAACCGGCAACCCTCCGACTTTATTTGAGACGTACGATGCGACGTTATGTACACGCGTGAGAACGAAACCATTCAAATCAAAGCTTAGCCACGAACCGAACGTGAACAATGTTCCACCCGGAGCCTTTTATTTATTGGTTTATTTATTTATTTCATCCGGACGATGAAAAAAGATGATCTCGTTTTTATTTCCACGTTTTTATTCTATTGCTTGATTTATTATTGTTGTTGTTTTGTTTCGGTTTTGTTTGTACTTAATTAATTAACCTGAACCTTAAGTATGGGATTAGCGGTAAGCACGTTCGCCTCACACCACCAGGGTCCGGGTTCGATTCCCGTCTCGGCCATGTGTGTGTGGAGTTTGTGCATGTTCTCCCCGTGCCTCAGGGGTTTTTTCTCCGGGTTCTCCGGTTTCCTCCCCCGGTCCAAAAAAAAACATGCACAGGTAGGTTGATTGGCACCTTGGAAAATTGTGTATGAATGTGTGTGTGTGTGTGTGTGTGTGTGTGTGTGTGTGTGTGTGTGTGTGTGTGTGTCTGTGTCCTGTGATGGGTTGGCATTCCATCCAGGGTGTATCCTGCCTTAATGCCCATAGACGCCTGAGACTTAATGCCCACAGACTCCCCGTGACCCGAGGGAAGATCGGATAAAGCGCTAGAAGATGAATGAATGAATGAATGAATGAATATATATTTAGCAGACGCCCTTATCCAGTGCAACTAACAATTAAAGGATTAAAGGCCTGGCTCAAGGGCCCACTATCGGGATTTGAACCTGCAATCTTCTGTTCCAGATTGTAACACCCTTAACCACTGAGCCTCCACCTCCCTGTGTGTAGGCCATACGGTAAAGAACAGGATTTAAGGTTTAGTTACTTTGTGATCCATCAAATTTACAATCAAACACGCAACAAAAGCAACAGGTTTCATCAGCACAAGTCTAGATCACAGTTTTGCCATCACCTAAGGAATGCGGCGTATGAACTATTGGAGCAATATAACATTTTTAAGGGGCTGAAATCCCTCTTGGCTACTTGATATAACCGATCTGGAGTGTTTCATCCTTTCAACAGTCGGGATACAAAGAGCGGCGCGTAGCTCAACATCGCAGGCGATTTCACTACTCAAAAGGCTTCCGGGTGCCAGCCGTGTTTAGATACACTTTGGAAAGGCGAAATCAATTTCGCCCAGTTATAAACTCGGAAAAAGGAACGCTTACCATATAAGGTGATATATAACCTAGCCAGGCACTTTGATAAATCAACCCCCCCCCCTTCCTCAAACACCATTATTACAGCAGAGTTTTTACTGGAGGTAAGTAATGTTCGCCGTCCCTTCATTCCGTTCTCACTTACTCCGAACACTCCGAGTGGGACGAGAGCCACTTAAACGGACATCCATTACCCACATCCTTCATTTCCAGGGCGAGTGGCCCGGCTCTAATACTTGCACTCAAGTGGTACCGCCCCAGAGGAAGAGTTATAACCGACACCGATCCCTAAGCGGCAAGGTGATCTAGATGTTTGCGTGGGGCCGAAGCGAGATTGGCGTCGGGAAAGATTCCTCAGACCAGACGATTTCCGAAGAACCCGGCATGTGGTGGTGGTGGCTTAGTGATAAGGTGTTGGACTCTGGACCTAGAAGATCTCAGGTTCAAACCCCAAAACCACCAAGCTACCACTTGTGGGCCCTTGAGCAAGGCCCTTAACCATCAGTTGCTCAGTTGTAAGTCGATCTGGATAAGGGCGTCTGCCAAATGCTGTCAATGTAAATGTAATCTCTACAACATGTACGAATTACTTTATATACAGTGTTGGGGAGTCGCTGGTTACACGTGACGGCGTTACGTAATTTAATTACAAAATAAAAGTTACAGTTAATGCGTAAAAACATGTAATTAAATTATATTACTGTTCGAGATTAGAAATCTCAAAGACCAACAATTTCATTCGGCGGTGGCTCAGATACGAAAATATATCCAACTTTTTCTGAGCGCCATCTAGTGGACAAATGACAGTAATCAAAAAGTAATCTGTTACTTAATTTGTAATCTGTAACCTATTACATTTCCAAAGTAACCTTCAAAACACTGATTATATAATGCATGTACATTTACATTTAGAGCATTTGGCAGACGCCCTTATCCAGAGAGACTCACAACTGAGCAATTTAGGGTTAAGGGCCTTGCTCAAGGGCCCACTAGTGGTAGCTTGATGGGGGTGGGGTTTGAACCTGCGATCTTCTGGTCCAGAGTGCAACACCTTAACCACTGGGCTACCACCACCTCCCTATACATGCTACATGCACTTAGGGACGGTGGTGGTAGACGAGTGGTTAAGGTGTTGGATTCTGGACCAGAAGATCGCAGGTTCAAACCCCACAACCACCAAGCTACCACTAGTAGGGCCCTTGAGCAAGGCCCTCAACCCTCAAATTGGCTCAGTTGTAAGTCGCTCTGGATAAAGGCGTCTGCCAAATGCTGTAAATCTAATGTACACCTGACGGTGCCTCTGGCTTCTGCAATAAACAAATTTCGCTGTCAAATTGTTTTCATCTTCGTCACGAGGCCTAATTTTTAAGTGCTACCCTGAAACCTCTTCTTACTTAAAGAGTTTTTGCCTTCAAGCCAAAGCAAAAGGCCAAGTTGTCAAGTTGCCAAGTCGCGAGTTGCTCCGTTTTGTGGTTTGTTTCCTGTTTTCTGTCATCAAATTTCGCCTGGTTCATTTCCAACCAAAAGGAAACAAACTCCCTTCGCTCATTTCCTTGCAGTATAAAATAATCTCCACACGTTCAAATGTATCGGACTCATGTTTGAAAATGTAAAATAGATTTGCCTCCTTTCGTAGGTTCAGGACAACGCAAGGGATACCGTAAAACTCCGGACGAAAGGAAGAACTTGAGGAAGAGTCCACACGTTGACCAACCAGACCTTGGATGTACTCTATCAAGTGGACCGATCAGTCAAAAGGCCAATTACGGCGACTTTCAAGTTGATTTTCCGTCTGCATTTCAAAGCCTTGCCAGGGCTTTCATCTTGTCCCGTGTCCCCCGACAACCCCCACCCCTCCCTCCAAAGAGGCTCTTTAGTCCAAGTCCGGAAGTCATTGGGAACGCCTCGGATCTCGCTGCCCCAGTGAGGAACAGTGTACATGAACTGACAATTGGCTTTTCGTAACGAGGCAAAGCAACAGCAGGTGTTAAGTCTTTGGGTCCGAGGAACCCTTCGAGCTACACCATGTCAACAAGGAACGCTGAGTGATGGCCGTGATACAACGACGACCGAGTCCCCAGACTTCCCTTTCCTGCTGGATATACCCATTAAGCTTCTGTACATTTTTCACGCCAAGCAAAGGGAAGCCCGATTCCGCAGACAGCCCGAGAGGGACGACCATGAGAAACTGCTGACTAGGGGTGTTTTGAGGCGAGCTCCCGGCGTCGCTGTCGGCCCCGTCGATCCATTAGCGAGAGAGGAAGTGATGCGGCCCGTCATTGTGTGGCCCGGCGGAGGTGTCTCGGGCCTTGAAAGGAGGAAAGCGACGGCTCCACGGGTCTTCCCCTCCAGCGCCACCCTCCTCCGTCTCCTAGCTATGATGTTTGGTTGGAGATACAGCTGAGACTTTGGTGCATGTAGGGTGTTTTTTTTTTCAAGGGGGGGGGGGAGGCAGGATCTCGACAGGATCTGCTTAACGTCCTGCCGCCGAGGGTCGCGGCCCGACTTACGAACACAAACTTATCTTTGGTGCATCTGCCCTGCCGCCTGCGCAGTCAGTCTGTCTCCACTGCGGCCTGTGCACTTTTTTTCCTGCCAGTAGGAGGGAATGACAGGAGGAGGGGGAAAGAGATGCTTTGATGGAGAAGAAGAAGAAGAAGGAGGAGAAGGAGGGGACAGAATGGGAAGCCGGAGATCCCGGTCTTGCCAAGTGGCTGAGCTACATGGAAAACACGAGCCGCCTCCAGGGTAACAGGACCACTTTTGAATTTGGACAAAACAAAAACAACTGGAGCAGCTGCACATTTTTTTTGGGGAAGGGGGCAAAATAGCTTAAGGGCCTTGCTCAGGGGCCAAGGAGTGGCCCATACAACTTTCCCAAAGAAAATCCATATCCCAGACTTGTCATGGAGGATACCTTCTTGCGTTGCTCAGCGAGGATGAAATCCAATCGTTTGGGTTTCTGCCTCTCATATTCATCATCCGTTCGCCCTGCAGACGCAGACGCAGACGCAGACGAGCTTCCACCCGAACAATTATTCAGCTCGGTTCAGGCCCCCGTTTGCTTGGATTGATTTCAACATTTCGAGCGCTATGTGATTAGATTCCCATGACCTAATGCATTGTAGAATTCTTAGGAACGAGGCTTAATGTTTTCCTCTACACTCTTTCTTTTTTTTTCCCCTTTCTTTTTTTTTTTTTGTAATATTCCCAGCCCTCTTCTCCCTCCCACCGTTTTCACACCAGAGCGCTCGCGATTCCAGACCGGGAGGAAACAACAACTTCTGCCTGAGCCCAGATGGACGGCATCGATGACGACGTGAACGCAATAATCGTTACTAGATACTGTTTAACGACAAAAAAACTTGTTTCAGACCGATGTTAGAGTTATATATTTACTAGCAAGCACGTTTTACGAATAAACCTGTACGCAAAAAAAAAAAAATGTTCGGAGTCAGAAAAAAAAGTCGCTAGTTAGTCGCTAGCTTAGCGTAGCGAACAAATGTAATACTAGTGTAATACCTCCTCCCACCACATTCCATGGTAAATCCTGTATATATTATTGTATTATTTATTATTTATACTGTTTATTTGTTTTGTTATTCATGTGTTATTGTTTTTCTTAAGTGCAGCAAATGCAGTAAACTAGCGTTTTTTTTATATTAGCTTATATCTTACCAACATGGTTAGGAGAGATAAGGTTAAGATACGAACAAACGAACGAACAGATACATCCTTTATAACGTTAAAAACGTTTAAAACGTTCGTCTTCGTTCTACTTTCCCAGCTTAGGTACATAAAGCGCTCGGTCGGAAGTCCTTATCCAGAGCGTGCCGGGACGTGAACTCACGACCTTCCAATCAGAACATTTTATTAATGGACCTAAAATCTCCCGGAAGTTGTGTTACTAATTTCTTGCTTCTTACATGTGTTACGTAATTTAAATGCAATTTACGTGTAATTTACGTTACAATTCACGCGTAGATTTAAAAAACGCGTAATTAAATGACTTTAGATTAGAATACAAATCCCAAAGTACCCCTCCCCCCTTCAACCCCCCCCTGACAAAAAATTCAAAGACCTGCATGCCCCCCCCCCCCCCCCCACGTCAACTATTTGATTCTGATGCAGCTCAGTTTCGCAAAATATAACCTGCCAGACAATTTGTCCCCTAGTGGACAAATCATATAATCGAATGCCAACCTATCGCAGGGCACAACACACACATTCATACACTAGGGACAATTTTCCAAGGTGCCAATCAACCTACCGTGCATGTTTTTGGACCGGGGGAGGAAACCGGAGAACCCGGAGAAAAAAAAGCCCCCTGAGGCACGGGGAGAACATGCACAAACTCCACACACACACATGACAGGGACGGGAATCGAACCCGGATCCTGGCGGTGTGAGGCGAACGTGCTAACCACTAAACCACTGTCACATTTGATGTCACATTTCCAAAGTAACATTCCCAACAGAGGATCGTTGTACGAATCCAAACAATTCCAAATAAAATTTGTGTAATTAATCGGATGCTTTGTTTTTTTTCCTCATTGGGAATGTTTAGTACTACCATGCTGTTTATTGCAGATCTTTTCCGTTATGCGTGGCTCCCTAACACACACACAACACACACACACACACACACACACACATCGGTCGAACCTTTCGGAGTACTCGAACCAAACGGAGCAGACTCCGATGCAACGCTGTTAATTATGTCGGAGAAAGAGAGCAAGAAACAGAGGGCTGTGAATTAGGAATGTCCAGGCATACACTCCGTCCCCGGAGGCGTCTCCCGAGGCTCGCAGCGCCGCCCGGGTTCCAGCAGGTGCCAGGCACGGTGAGAAGCACCAGCTCTGCGCCGCTGACCCTGCACGGCCTCGGGCGTGATGGATTCGCTCATCTCTTTCCTCCTACAGTTACACCTCTTCCGAGCTGGGAGCGAGAGATGTGCAAACCCCTGTTTATTGCTGTGTGTATTTCGGTGTGTGTGTGTGTGTGTGTGTGTGTGTGTGTGTGTGTGGTGTGTGTGTGGTGTGTGCACTGTATGAATGTGTGTGTGTGTGCCAAGAGATTTCCGAGATAAAGTGCTGGAGGGAGTGGGTTTGAAAAAGACGCTAAAGGTTTTTCTTGTAACTCTTACGTGGATTCGGGATAATTGGATGGTTTTAAAGTGGTCTTGAGGAAAAACATGATGGGAATAAAATAGACGTATGCCACCCTTGGGCCCTTGAGCGAGGCCCTTAACACACTGTGCTCCAGGGGGCGCTCTGACCCCAGCTACCCAAACAAAAACAAGCTGGGATATGCGAAGAAAGAATTTCACTGTTCTGTAACGTACAGGATTTTGACTTTATCCCCCAATCGCACACATGGGCGATTAAGGGCCTTGCTCAGGGGCCCAAAGATCCCCCGATCCAAAGACCTCTACTTAGCAATTATTTCCCTGAAATTCTAAACCTTTCCCTGACAAAATATTCCTCTCTGGTGTATAAGGAATGCTTTCCTTTTCCCTTCTCATGTGTCCTTCGCTTCCCGTGGCGCTTCCCGCTCCCGTTCCTCCGAGATTCCTCCCGTTACTGTCCACTCGGCGCATTTCAACTCGATGTATCGACCATTTCGGGCTGAACTTGTTGCTGCTGCTTCACCTCGGCCCTCCGTCATAAATCCAGTCCCATGTTTCCTCTGCTCCGATCCAGTCTGGCCCCAAATGAGGCCCTTTATTGTTTCGCTTCATTATCCTCATCCTGCTGTTTCTCTCTGCTTTAGAACCAAAATAGGCTCGGAGGAGTTCATCAGTGTAGGACCCACACCATTTCTGAAGCGAATTGTCCCTCGAAAACGACGGATGATTGTGTGTGTGTGTGTGTGTGTGTGTGTGTGTGTGTGTGTGTGTGTAGGCTTGATGTGTAGGAAAAAGAAATGATTCATGGTTCGGTAGAAGATGCAAGCGAAAACGTTCGCGCAATCAGCGGAGCCATCGAAAATAAACGCAGAGAGCGGTCGCTTCGTGCCAACTTAAATGCCGACGCCCACAAACTCCCTGCTTTTCAAATGAATACGAATGTTTTTATTCGGAGCTAGACGGCCAAGTATGTTATCTCAGGCTCGCAGTTTTTTTTTTTTTTTTTTTATTACTGAAGAGAGAGAAAACAAATCATTTAAAGATGCTCAAAAATGCACAATTATTTTTAACATCGTTCAAACCATCAATCTAGAGCAAACTACAAACAAGACTGCTTTTATATGTATATATATATATATATATATATATATATATATATATATATATAATATAAGGGATGTCAAAGTTACTAATGCGTTAACGCAATTCATTTTATTAACGAACGATCGCTTCCTAAATTTCCCCCAATTACGCCCCCTAGCTGCGCATTCACAACAGGTACGATCTCCTCACTATATTAGCGTATATTACCGTACGGAACCTTACGCAAGCGCATCGCATTCCCAAATCCGTATTACTGCAATAAAGCGCATTTTTACTGAACGCAATAAAGCGCTTCCGTATAACCTAAACACCGTATCACCAGTTTATATGGAAAAGCAACCGGAACACAATTCTTAAAGGAGCCACGTCCCATATTTTACACCACTAAACAAATAACATTGTAATTAACAAGAAATTCATATTAAAAGAATTGTTTCCATGGAGTAAAATAAATTATGAAACAATCAATACTTTTATTAAAGGGAGAGAAATGAATATAATATATAACAGGAACATGAAAAGTATTAATTTATGATACATTGAAAAGGTGAGATTAATGTGCGATAATAATGTATACGTATACACTGTATATATATATATATATATATATATATATATATATATATATAGATATATATATATATATATATATATTCGTCAGGTATATAAATGAAGGGTGATTTGGGGACGGATCCTCACCCGGGGCGGGGTCTGTGCTTATTTTCCCCTTCTTTAAGCCTGTTTTCGTGTCCGTCTCGCCAATAATGGTTCTTGTTAAGCGACCTGGGATTCGTCAAGTTGACTCGGGTGCGCATTGTGCCAAGACGATTTGCTCATACTCGCGGTGATAAATCACTCGCACTTGCGCCATTAGCATCTCGCCTGAGCTCCGTTCTTCGCCTGCGTGCCGCAATAAGGGAGAAGCTGCGCTTTCCGTGTGCACCGTATTGCCATCGAACAGGAGCGTTTGTTTGCGTATGTAAATATGTGGTCTGAGGGCCCGGTTTGACCTCCATTACGGCCCCTCATTTTAACCCTTGTTTGGCAGCTCGCTGCTTTCATCTCTGGCAGAGATAAAGCCGTTGATGAACTGCGGCCTGAAAGAGCGCCATACCATACATCACGCCAATGCCGGGGTGTTTGATGTGAGCCGGGGGGGGTGCGGGGGTGGAGTGGAGTGTGGGGGGGACGGGAGTGTGCTGTTGTTTCACGGGTGGGCTGGACGTTTAGCTTACACCGTTGCTCATTAATCCCAAGATGGGAACACGAGCCCCGTCATCCACGTCGCCCCCCGTCGCCCCCCTCGACCCCCCCGGTGAGCACATGGGCGCTCAGCTGCATCACAACCATTTTGGCTCTCGGCCATTCGTCACTGGTGCGGAGCCGCGGTCTAGAGATAAAACTCGCCACATACTTCATCCGGGGGTCGATTCCCTGAAAACGTTTAATTAGCGCACTTTCTGTTGCTCCGGTTTTCCACGATTTTCCAAGATTTTAGACGATTTTCCACTTTTTTCTGAGGTTTTCCATGATTTTCCACAATTGTCCAAGATTTTCCGAGGTTTTCCACGATTTTCCACAATTTTCAAGGTTTTCCAAGATTTTCCACGATTTCCTTTAACCACTAGGATTCCGAAATGCGGAGAATTTTGGACGTTGGCCAAAAGAATGGCAATAAATGCCCGTTTTTATAGTTTAAACCCAAAATACTTTCGTTTCACTCAAACAATTTCCGCAAACAATTATTAGTTCGGATGTAAGGGAAAATCCACGGACGACTGAGGCGAGGGCACGAAGGATGGGTTAACTGCTTTTCCAACACAAAAAGCACACATTTTCCACATTTTGTTCTCCGTCCTCCATTGTGGGGGAAATCACTAGATTTCATTCAGCTACTGGTGTTTTATAATAGACTATATATATATATATATATATATATATATATATATATATATATATATATATATATATATATATATATACACATTTTTGAACACGTGGGAGGTGGTATGTAGCTCGAAGCCTTGGGATCCCGAAAAATCTCCGCTTCGGAATTTCCACCTCCACCAGACGGCCACTAGTGGGCGCTTGAACAAGGCCCTTAAAAACTCAGTTGTTATGTTGCTCTAGATGAGGGCCTCCAATATCCTATACTATTGTGTTCTTTGAATTTTCGCATGCTTTTGAACGAATGAGTAAATAAATGAGTGGATGAGTAAACAATTAAATGAACAAACAGTTTAATGAGAGGGACACGGTGGTTTAGTGGTTATCAGGTTCGCCTCACACCGCCAGGGTCCTGGGTTCGAGTCCCGTCTCGGCCATGTGTGTGTGGAGTTTGCATGTTCTCCCCGTGTCTCAGGGGGTTTTTCTCTGGGTTCTCCGGTTTCCTCCCCGGTCCAAAAACATGCACGGTAGGTTGATTGGCACCTTGGAAAATTGTCCCTAGTGTATGAATGTGTGTATGAATGTGTTGTGTGAGTCTGTGTTTGTGTGTGTGTGCCCTGTGCGATGGGTTGGCATTCCATCCAGGGTGTATCCTGCCTTAACGCCCATAGACGCCTGAGATAGACACAGACTCCCCGTGACCCGAGGGAAGATCGGATAAAGCGCTAGAAGATGAATGAATGAATGAACAGTTTAATGAACGAAGTAATTAGTGGTTAAATGCCCCCCCCCTTTAACGCCAGATAATGTCAATCACAATCAACCGCGGATCCTCAAGGCAAAATAAGAACGAAATAAAAGTCACGCATCACATACCAAAAGCGAACGAGTGATATTATACTGTTTATCTTTCACTTTCAAACACAATATGTGTTTTTTTTGTTTTACCCCTGTTTGTTTAATGTAACCGCTTTCTATTGCTCCTGTACGAACACTTGCATAAAACTACACAAACACTAAACAAACAATATGAAAGACAAGTGAAAGACAAAAAAGAAAAAAGGACTTGAGGAAGAAAAGAGTAAATGGTAAATGAAAGGCTTTTTATTACCCCCCCCAAACACACACACACACACCTCCCCCTCCCCTCCCCCTCTACCCCCCCCCCCCCCCCCCCCCCCCCCCCCCCCCCACCCCCACCCCCCCCCCCCCCCCACCCCCCCCCCCCCACCCCCCACCCCCCCCCCCACCCCCCACCCCCCCCCCCCCCCCCCCCCCCCCCTCCCCCCCCCACCCCCCCCACCCCCCCCCCCCCCCCCCCCCACCCCCAACCATCCCCCCCCCCCCCCCCTCCCCCACCCCCCCCCCCCCCCCCCCCCCCCACCCCCCCCCCCCCCCCCCCTCCCTCCCCCTCTACCACCCCCCCCTCCCCCCCCCCACCCCCCCCCCCCCCCCCCCCCACGCCCCACACATACCCCCCGCCCCCTCCCCCCCCCCCCCCCCCCCCCCCCCCCCCCCCCCCCCCCCCCCCCTCCCCGCCCCCCCCACTCCACCCCCCCCCCCCCCCCCCACCCCCCCCCCCCCCCCCCCCCCCCCCCCCCCCGGCAATTCCTCTGATTGGTGTGAAGTATTAGTCACATCATCAAGATCACGTTTCACAATAAGGTGCTCCGAGCGCTGGAAGCGCAGGAAGTTGGACACAAACACAGGAAGTGGTGGGTTTCTGGCTGATGGGTGGCGCAGATTAAGTGGGCCCCCGAGGCCCCGCGGGTCTTACGCCTTCATTGTTGCGTGTGACAGGGGAGAGCTGGGTCTGCAGGTGGAAATGTGCAAAGCGCAGCATTATTACGCTCTATTAATGGATTTAGGAAGTAATAAAACAACGGCGAGCAGCCGCGCACAAGGCGGCGAAACGCACTCGATAAAAGAATGAGGGGAAAATCCTCTTTTTATTCTGCGTGTGAAAAATGAACGAGGGAGAAATTACAACAGAGACGTCTAACGAAGCGTTCCGACGGGGACCAAAAAAAACGCAATTCAAACTTTGCACCTCTGATTAAGACAAAGAAACAGATAGATAGATAGATAGATAGATAGATAGATAGATAGATAGATAGATAGATAGATAGATAGATAGATAGATAGATAGATAGATAGATAGATAGATAGATAGATAGATAGATAGATGTTGGCATGGATAGATGAATGAATGAATGAACTGATGGATAAATTAATGAATGAATGAACAAAGTAATTAATTGCCAAATGAATGAATGAGTAAATGACTGATTGAATGAATGAGTAAATGAATGAAAAGCTGAAGAAATGAATGGCTGAATGTATCTCTAAATTAGTTCATTTGTAACGCCTGAATGAATGGATTACTTATTGAATGAGTAAACAATTAAATGAACAAATCATTTAATGGCTAAACGGATTCATGAAGGACTGAGAAAATGAACGAATGAAGTAATTAGTGGCTGTTTAAATGTATGAGTAAATGAATGAGTAGCTGAACGAATGAATTAATTAGTGAACAAATGAATGGCTGATTGGATGAGTGGGTGAATGAATGAATGAATGCTGATTGGATGAGTGAATGAATGGAATGGCTGACTGGATGAGTGAATGAATGAACGAATGAATGGTTGATTGGATGAGGGAATGAATGAATGAATGACTGAATGAATGACTGATTGGATGAGTGAGTGAATGAATGAATGAACAAATGAAATGGTTGATTGGATGAGGGAATGAATGAATGACTGATTGTATGAATGAATGAATGAATGAATGAACAAATGAATGAATGAATGAATGAATGGCTAAATTAATTAATTCCCTCATTCTCTGTGTTCCCAGCATTCCTTCTGTTCCCAGGTTATATCCAGGGTTCCCAGTGTCCTCCGTACCCTCAGTCATCTCTGCATTCCCTACATTCCCTGTGTCCCCAGCATTCCCAGCATTCCCTGTGTTACTAGTTTTCCTACAACACCCAGTATTCTCTGCGTTCCCTGGACTCTCTGTGTCCCCAGTTTTCCCTGCGTTACCAGTTTTCCCAGAATATCAAGGATTCCAAGTGTTCCCAGCATTCCCAGAATTTCCAGAGTCCCCAATGCTTTGTGTGTCCCTGCTGGGACCGGCCGTGAAAGTACCGCGATTGTGTCAAACCATGGTAAAGCACGAACAGCACATCTTTAACACATTGTACAGTGCAGTTTGACGCCGGTGTGTGTGTGTGTGTGTGTGTGTGTGTGTGTGTGTGTGTGTGTGTGAGGGACATTTACCTTCCAAACATATTCTAGAGGAAGCAGGAAATTCCATTAAACTTCCACTATTTTGTCCTTCAGTAAATGTTTCTGTAAATGTGAATATTTAGTGATGAACGTAACGTAGCTGTAATGACATTAAACGGATAGAAAAGCACTACGTTTATTGGGATTGAGTTCACAGCGGCCCTGCAGGAGTTTTAGTAACAGGTCAGTGATGAAAGAGGATAAGGCGTAATGTTCTGTACCCTGTGTGTGTTTGTTTTGGCTGTACAGTGCATTAAGTGTAACACTGCTGTTTAAAGAAGTAAAAGGGAAAGAAAAAAACAACAACAACAACAACAACACAATATTCAAAAGCTCTTTATGGTCAATTAAGGTCATTTAAACTCAACTTGTTCTGCACAATCTTATCGCTTTTTAATATATTTATTTATTTAGATATTTAAATGTTTTATAAACCTGAGCTGCAGATTTCAGTGTCTGGAAACCCGAGTCCAAAGCAACGTTGGGCTTTTATTCTACTGCCATCTAGTGGTCAGAATAAAATAGACCGCATGGAGGACCAATGAAAATGTCAGTTTATCTACATATACATACATTCATTCATTCATCATTCTACCGCTTTATCCGATCTTCCCTCGGGTCACGGGGAGTCTGTGTCTATCTCAGGCGTCTATGGGTATTAAGGCAGGATACACCCTGGATGGAATGCCAAACCACAGGGCACAAACACACACACACACAAGGGAAAATTTTCCAAGGTGCCAATCAACCTACCGTGCATGTTTTTTGACCGGGAGGAAACCGGAGATCCCGGAGAAAAACCCCCTGAGGCACGGGGAGAACATGCACAAACTCCACACACACATGGCCGAGACGGGAATCGAACTCAGACCGTGGCGGTGTGAGGCGAACGTGCTAAACCACTAAACCACCGTGCCCTCATATAAATACACACATATTTATATGTACCATAAGTTAATACTTTCAAGATTGTTTTAATACTCTGAATGAATGAATGAATGAATGAATGAAGTAATTAGTGGCTGATTAAATGAACGAGTAAATGAATAGCTGAATGAATGAATGAGTGAGTGAATAACTGAATGAATGGCTGATTGGATGAGTGAGTGAGGTGAGTGAATGAATGAATGGCTGATTGGATGAGTGAGTGAGTGAATGAATGGATGACCGAGTAAATGAAAGAATGGCTGAAGAATGAATGACCGAATGCACGGCTAAATTAATTCATTTTTAATGGCTGAATGAATGAGTAAATAAATGAATGAATGAATGAATGAATGAATGAATGAATGAATGAGTAAACAGTTAAATGAACAAATGATTTAATGGCGACATGAATTAATGGATTAATGAGAAAATATATGGCTGAACTATTAAGTTAGTGGCTGATTAAATGAATGTGTAAATGAATGAATATCTGAATGAATGACAAATGGATGAATGAATGAATTATTTAGTTAGTTGGTGGATGATTAAATGAATGTGTAAATGAATGAATGCATCAATGAATGAATGAGAAAATGGATGAATTGATGATTTAATAAGTTAGTGGCGGATTAAATGAATGAAAATCAGTTTATCTACATATAAATACACACACACATTAGTTATTAAATTTAAATGTAGTTTTATTTATTTATTAATATTAATAAATGTTTCCAGGTCTTCAGTGGTCACTATATATTAAGCTCAAATTGTAATATTAAACATACAGAACAAAAAAGCAAAAATTGTTTCTATAATCGAAAAAAAAATACACGTAAACAATTTGCACCACAATACTTTGACCACAAGATGGAGCCACTTCACAAGCAAACTTCCAGAACCAGCTCTTCACATTGCACATGTTTGTTTTGTTTTGTTTTGTGTATTTAGACAAATAAAAAAGAATTTATTTCGCATTTGAATACATCTTAGAAGTTCGAAGTAATACAAATAAAACACACTAATATGGAATAAATATATTTAGATAAATAAGGAGTAAATTGTATATTTCATGCGCATTAATGTTGTTTTTGGAGGTGGTGGTGGTGATATAGGGGGAGGGGCCAAAACTAAAGGGTGGAGAGAATGGAGTACGATTTCCTCCAATCCGATTGGTCAATTTGGCGTTCCTGCGGCGCACACGTGATCCCCACTTTGTTTCCCTCCACACACACACACACACACACACACACACACACACACACACACACGAGTGTGTGTGGCTCTAGTGGTTAAATCAAACACAACAGCACTGAGAGTTCTCCCTCTCTCTCCCCGACTTTCTGTGGTTTTCTCCACGCCATGACGCGGTTATGCTGAAAGCGCGGCGTTTACTTACTGCGCGTCCTCTCCCGCTAACTCCCTCCTTCCCTCCCTCCCTCCCCCCACCCCCATCCACCCCGCGGCGGCCCGTGTGTACAGGACCGGAGCTGCGGCTGCGCCATGGCTGCCGCGCCGCTGACGAAGCGCTCGGGGACGGAGACCGCGCGGAGGCGCGCCGCGGACCCCCGCAGGAGGCAGGCGGCGCTTTCGTTCCTCAGCAACATTTCCCTGGACGGGCGGCCCGTGCGCGGGGACGAGGACACCCCCGGGGAGGAGGACGGCTCCCTGGAGGCGAGAACGACACGCAGTCCGGTCGCCGCAGCCGAGGAGGAGGAGGAGGAAGAAGAAGAGGAGGATGAGGAGGAGGAAGGAGAGGAGGAGGATGACGAGGCGCGGGTTCCGAGCAGGCGCGCCAGCTTCGCCGTCGGAGCGAGCCCTCCCGCGGACGCGCACCTCTTCCACGCGCAGGTCTTCGGCTCGCCGTTCTCCTCCTCCTCCTCCTCCGCCGCAGCCACCACCGCGCGCGGCCGCCTGCACACGTTCACTCAGGGACTTCCACCCTCCGTGTGCTGCAGGCAGCAGAGCCCGTGCTGCCCCGAGGGAGGAGGAGGAGGAGGGGGACACATCAGCACCTCCGCGTTCGACCTGCACAAGTCCAGGTACGTCACACCACCACCGTGTTATGACGTATTAATGCTGACACGTGCGACCTCGAGTTATGACGCAATAATGCCACAGTTATACCACGTAACCGTGGATCGTGGTCACGTGCTTTTGCGTGGGCAGTCAATCGCGACTCATCGCACGATTTCAATGTAGCATGTTTCTAATACTGTAAAAAACTAACAGATGTTATAATTATATTAATTTCTCTCCAAATCGCACCCTTTAATAACATTTGTTTTGATTGTTTATTATTTATTTTACTCTGGAAATATTTTAATAAGAATTTCTTTGTTAATGACAATGTTATTTGTTTAGTGTTGGTTTGAAGTGTAAAATATGGGACGTGGCTCCTTTAAGAATTGTGTTCCGGTTGCTTTTCCATATAAACTGGTGATACGGTGTTTAGGTTATACGGAAGCGCTTTATTGCGTTCAGTAAAAATGCGCTTTATTGCAGTAATACGGATTTGGGAATGCGATGCGCTTGCGTAAGGTTCCATACGGTAATATACGCTAATATAGTGAGGAGAGCGTACCTGTTATGAATGCGCAGCTAGGGGGCGTAATTCGGGGAAATTTAGGAAGTGAGTGGATGCACTGAACGTTTATTTATTCATTTGTTCTTTGTTGTTTGTTTACACGACGCAGAGTGAAGGAGCGGAGCGCTCGAATAGTAATGCACACTGCGTTAATCACGCAGATGTATCGTTGATCATCTGGTGCTCTCATTGGCTGTCTCGCTTTTCCTTCTCTGTCTTACTTGTGGGATTTAAGCGTCTCTATGGGGGAAAAGAGGGGCGATGCAGCAGGGCTTTAGTGCTATCGGCTGGCTCGGGAATGTTACCTCCTTGTATGTAGGTTCTCATCAAATTTTCATGCTAAAAACCCGCATCAATACCATCGTGCTCATACAGCATGTACAGACTCGAGTCTCTGGCGTAAATAGCAGGGTGATGTTCTAACGAGCACCACGGATACACTGTATGGAGTAAGGTATCCGGACGCCTGACTTTCCCAGACAAATGTGGTGGCTCCAGAAAGTTCACACAGAGTTGAAGACACACAGAACTGTTCCAACATGGCGGATTCCCCTGTACACACACACACACAGCCAGCTCATTGGATGGAAGAGCCTATGATCAGTTCTATCCATATAGTGAATCTGTGGCAAAAGTACTGGAACATGGAGACTCCTTCGGAACTTCATTCCTTCAGGCTGTTCCTTATTTGCTAAATCAGCAGTTCTTCAGAGCTTGTGTGTGTGTGTGTGTAAGGAAGTTGGGGTGGTTGGGCTTATCTTTCAGTCCCCAGCTGGAACGCTCTTCACAGGCAGGCTACCAGTTTGACACCAGGGCTTTGAGATTTGTGGGACTTAAAATGATGGAGGAAGGTGGCGAAGGGATCATGTGATCACCCACAGGCTCGTGACGCATAACGGCTTCGAAAACGAACCACAGGTCCTAAAAAAAACAAAACAAGACAGATGTCACTTCCTCACAACATGCTATATTTACACACACTGTTCGTTTTTTTAACTCAAGATTTGTTCGATGGTTTTCTTTATTTGCATGTCCGGTGTGCATCGGTGCCTGTTTCCATCATCCTTTAATTGGAGGTCATCAAATCTTTCCATCGATCAATGTTTGCTGGAACCATCAGCCAAACTCCATAAGCATAGTTTTTCCTGGTTGTGTTATACAGTACGAGAGCGGCCTCTACTGGCGAATCACTGACACATGCTGTTATTTAGAGTGTTGTTTTTGGGGGAGGGCACAGTGGTTTAGCGGTTAGCATGTTCGCCTCCAGGGTCCGGGTTCGATTCCCGTCTTGGCCATGTGTGTGTGGAGTTTGTGCATGTTCTCCCCGTGCCTCAGGGGTTTTTTCTCCGGGTTCTCCGGTTTCCTCCCCCGGTCCAAAAACATGCATATTAAGTTGATTGGAAAATTGTCCCTAGGGTTAGGGTTAGGGTGACTTGTGAGTGTGTGTGTGTGTGTCCTGCGATGGGTTGGCATTCCATCCAGGGTGTATCCTGCCTTAATGCCCATAGACGCCTGAGATAGACACAGACTCCCCGTGACCCGAGGGAAGATCGGATAAAGCGGTAGAAGATGAATGAATGAATGAATTACATGAAGTATGATTTCATTTAGCAAAAGGGTTGTTTAATTCATATATATATGTTAAAGTCGTCTCCTTCGTCAGACCTCCAGCATTCCAGAAAACGTAGAAATCCCACCTTCCGTTTTATTTACTTTATTGCGATATAAAGTGAAGACCTTTCCTTTACTTTGATCATCAACACCGTCTGACGTTTCCTCTCTGCCTCATTACTGCTTCTGGAACGAGAGCCTCGATCCCAACCTCCTGAAACACCAGACCTAGCAACTCAAAAGCTCACTTTCTCCTCAGTGTCTCCTTTTTTTTTTTCCAGGACAATGATATAATCTTACAGTAACGCGAGAGCACAGGACGTCCTCACAGCACAGCCGGGTTTCATGAAGCACATAGCCTTGTGTTTTAATATAACCATCTTTACAAATCGTTATTTATATTAAATATTGCATTTGTGTCCTTTATTTATTTGTTAACCTGAATTTAGTTACGGATATTAATTTAACTAAAAGCCCGTGCGCTCCGGAATGAACGATAATAGCTGCCAGTTCTGGGCCCCTGAGAAAGGCCCTAAACCACTTAGCCGTTCACTGGATAACTCTGGATAAGGGTGTTTGACAATGTAAATGTAAAAGCAGTTTCTGGTTGGATTCTGACTGCATTTCATTGGCTTTGTATGTTGTATTGTGCACAATTAACAACATAACGTTGATGTAACATGAAACGTTTAACGACATTTTTATATTTACTTTTCTCGGTACATTGAATAACTGCCGGTATTTATAGGCCTTCCTAAATTTCTGCCGACAAAACCGGAGTTTGTTCAGGAGCAGGAAGTAGCATGATGTTCATAAAGGTTCCCGAAAATATACATTACTATAAATGGGTTTGAACGTATACCATATTATTCTTAACTAGACATGGGACATTTCCTGAAGAAAATGTGAGCGATGCTTTCCGATGCAAAGCGCAGCTCCGGTCGCGACCCCTTAGAGCCTGGTCCGTTTAATATTTAGTGTTGACTTCGAAATCCTAGATGAGGTTTAGACACCGGAAAACGCCCGTTTGGGTGTTTTTTCTGGAGGGGGCGGGGCCAGTGACGCAGTGACATCATCAAATTATCCAGCGTCCGACTCCCGTCGATGTACCGAGCGTTTAGACACGTCACATGACCCTGTGTCTGAGATTCTCGGATTCGCAGATTTTTCACGTTAACGGCCACGTGATGCCACGCATTCATCTCACCTACAAGTGAATCGTGAAGCGGAGCGTCAAATTTCCCCATTCATTCTCTATGGGTCCGGAATGTCGCAGATTTCCCGAAATTGTGTGTGTGGGGTTCAGGATGTTTATGATTGTGATCCAGTACGGATCCCGTACGAGTGGATATGCTATGTGTGCATGTCGGACGCTCACTTGGAACTTTTGCGCCTCACAGTTCGGCCCCATTCATTTTCTATGGGGAAAAAACGAAACCCGTTTGAGCGGCAGGATTTTTTGTTTCCCCCGCAAGCCAATTACGAACTATTAAATAATAACCCAGAAAACATCTGCTCTAAGAATAGTAACAAGCAGGATGGAGTCACCTGTTCAATCCAAACAGTTCCAGACAAGTTTATAGTGTTTTATAGTGCATTATTGCGGTTTTATAGTGTGCTATTGTGTCGTATCCCGATTCAATTTAATTATTTGTTTTTTTTCGTAGGGCCTGGAGGAAATTCCTCCGGGGGAGAAAT
>JACRUU010000001.1:6677020-6687020 GCA_030449085.1 Kryptopterus vitreolus
TTAAAAAAATGTAGAGAAAACTAAATAAATAAAAAGGATATTAAATAGAAAAACTAAAAAAAGTGCTAAAAATAGTGTACAAATAGAATAAAATAAATATAAGGGAAAAAAAAAAGACGGGACATGATACATACAACGTCCTAAATAATAGTAAAAGTTCCCACGCAGAAGGCAGTGTGTGTTACTTTGTGCTGTAATGTACGAGTGTAATTCAGCGTGTCGCAAGGTCCAGGCAGGGAAATAAACCAGTTCACTCGTTGCCGCATTCCTTTATGCTTCATTGCCCTTAAATCGAGCGCTGCAGTGGGACAGGGTCTGTGGGTTTTTTTGTTGTTGTTGTTGTTGTTGTTGCTGCTGCTGCATGTTCCCCTGACATCACCCGCATTCCACCAGCACGTTTAACGCTGCGGAAATACCGCCGCACGAACAAGAGAAAACTGACCCCAGATCCACGTTTAGAGCTTTATAAATAGTTTATTTATTTATTTATTTATGCTTTCAGGGACTCCGGGACGTCCCATCCTGCGGGATTTCTAGAACAATGGCGGCGTGTGTATTAGAAAGAGGAACGAGGAAATTCCATCGCGCCGTAATGGCGAGCAGACGGGACGCGTTCGAGGCGGCCGGAGCGTGTTTGTATGGAACCGATCCACTCGTGGTGGCGACGCGTGTTTGATCGCTTCCACACTTTCCATTCCCATTCTCAGTGGACGGATTTGTGAGACTCTGTTACTTTTAAGGGGGGGCACGGTGGTTTAGTGGTTAGCACGTTCGCCTCACACCGCCAGGGTCCGGGTTCGATTCCCGTCTCGGCCATGTGTGTGTGGAGTTTGTGCATGTTCTCCCCGTGCCTCAGGGGGTTTTTCTCCGGTTTCCTCCCCCGGTCCAAAAACATGCACGGTAGGTTGATTGGCACCTTGGAAAATTGTCCCTAGTGTATGAATGTGTGTGAATGTGTGTGTGTGTCCTGAGATGGGTTGGCATTCCATCCAGGGTGTATCTTGCCTTAATACCCATAGACGCCTGAGATAGACACAGAATCCCCGTGACCCGAGGGAAGATCGGATAAAGCGGTAGAAGATGAATGAATGAATGTTACTTTTAAGGTTCAGGGCCTTACTTAGGTGCCCAGGAATGATCATTTTGGTGCGACCTTCAGATCCACCCTTCGATACGTTTACGAAAGGTAACCGAAAGGATAATAGCGACTCTTCCCAAACACCAGTAAACAACATTAAAAAGTATCTATCGACTTTGGGAAAGCTGTTATTCCTATAGTATCATGTTCTCGGACAGCTTAAATAGATATCTTGTAAAAGCACCGGTGTGTCCTCGGGGTCTTTAGTTGCCTCGGTGTAAGTGGAGAAGCCATGTTGTTCTGTTCACAATCGGCGCTGTAAACCGTTCGGCTGCCCAAAACATGTTTTTCCTGTTTATTATTAAACTAAAGAGCCATTCTTGCCGGAACAAAGTCCTGTTTAAAGTCCTGTTAAGAGGAAAAGCGACAAAAGAAAATCCGAGACCCATATAACGCGTTACGGCTTCCTTGCGGTCCAGTGAATAAACGGAATAGAGGCGACTTTGTTTGTTTGTTTGTTTGTTTTTTAAAACAGTTGGACCCGTCCAATCCCAGCAGGAGCGCCTTAATAACCTGCCCTCTCTCGTGCAGGAGGGCGAAAGTTTGCGAGCGTGACGTGTCTGAGATAAAGACAGGTGTTGTGTAAAAGGCTTATCGTGACCTGAAGTGAAGTTTAAGACGTCACCACAATGAACACAATGTCATGTTGTAATTTTCCCCTTCTATATTCTGTGTCTATTCTCCCATTTGTGTTAAACAGACCCAAATAATGTGTTACACTGGCTCCTCCCATTTGTGGCCCTCTTTTGTGTGCCTCTTTAAATCTCTCCCATTCATAGAATTATAATTCTGGAAATTAAACTTTTAATATTAATATCTTGTTAATTACAATGTTATTTGTTTAGTGTTGGTTTGAAGTGTAAAATATGGGACGTGGCTCCTTTAAGAATTGTGTTCCGGTTGCTTTCCCATATAAACTGGTGATACGGTGTTTAGGTTATACGGAAGCGCTTTATTGCGTTCAGTAAAAATGCGCTTTATTGCAGTAATATGGATTTGGGAATGTGATGCGCTTGCGTAAGGTTCCATACGGTAATATACGCTAATATAGTGAAGAGATCGTACCTGTTGTGAATGCGCAGCTAGGGGGCGTAATTTGGGGGAACTTGCTAGCTGTGTTTGGAAGCTTACACACATGCTCTGTTCACAGGCGTAGGTTAATTTCCCAGCGTTCCTCACTCGAAACTCTGGAGGACATTGAAGAGAATGCGCCTCTTCGCAGGTATAGTGGCTTTTAGAACACAAGTTCCAATACTTTTGATTGTGTTGTGTATGTATTCTTGGAAGGAAATTGCACATATTATGAACACCAGATTACATTCTTTTACCTTCTTTTCCCCCTCAGGTGCCGAACCTTATCAGGTTCACCCCGACCAAAGAGCTTCAAGAAGGTCCACTTTATCAAGAACATGAGGCAACACGACGTCCACAACGGAAGGTACGCACGCAAACACAACCAACGTTTAAACAAAAAACAAAACATGATCCTCTAGTCATTTTTATTTATTTATCTATTTATTTATTTATTCCTGCCATGCAGTCGGTTTTTTTGAGGTTCTCCATTTGATTCAGAGCTGCTTATGTTTACGCTGACGTTAAAACAGGAGCTGTAATGTGTAATGTGTGTGTCGGATCAAAGGTCACGACGCGAAGGTGTGGATCAGACGAAGTGTAGGAGTGTTGACGAATCGATGTGTCTGATCCTGAAATGTACTGTAACTTCCCTCAACATGCAGTACATTAGTGTAATTATTTGTAATCAAATTAATGTAGTTTAAAAACAAAAACTTTGTTTATTCTATGTCTCATGATGTCACACTTTAATTTCGCTATCAGTTTAGGTTACGGAGGGTTTTTTTTTCCCTTTTTTTTTCTTTTCCCCCTTTTTTTTTCCTTTCCCCCCCCTTTTTTTTTATCTGTAATTTTGCGAGACTTTAATTGTGCGTTACGAGGTTACGTAGTGCAACGTTAAAGCAAATGATGAGAGAAAGAACGGTGTCGTTTTGACGTACAGTGTGTTTATGCGGTTTGCGCTGAGAATGCGAGATTAATACGCATTCGTTTTGGCGTCTCAATTTATAGAAACGGTTCGATTTTGTTTGACTTTGGGACATAAATATAAATTTTTTTAATGGATTAATATACAATTATATATATATATATATATATATAAATAAATAAATAATAAGTATTAAATTATGTTTAACATTTTTTTTTAAAGTACAAATTTCTAAATATATTCTAAAAAAATACACAAGTATATAACGTGTAGAATTACGGCATTACTATAAACGGTGTTGCACGTGTACATTTTTTTTTTTTTCTTGAATAGTTTCCTGTTTCTTTCTCAGTGTATTGTTGAATATATGCATGACCTTTTCCTTCCTTTCCATTTTATCTTAACATTCAGTATTACACACACACACACACACACACACACACACACACACACACACACACACAGGAATTCTTGTATACACTAAATGGACTAATGTTTGTGGACACCTGACTGCTATGGGATCATTCCATATTTTGTCGTTAAAATAAGCCCCACTCTTCAGGGAAGATGTTCCACTAGATCTTATAGAGCTTCATTCGGCCATTAGGGTGTTTATAAAGGCAGGTCGGGGAATTGAGGAGGCCTGTAGCGCCCTCAGCGGTTCACATTCATCCCAATGTTTGTGATCCATAGCGGTTCGTTTTAAGGTCTTTCAACTGATGTAACTCTTCATGGCTTTGTGGCTGGATTTGGGTGTCCTAGTCCTGTGTAGGTCTATGGCAGCAGGTCCCCGAACTGTTTTTTTTTTTTTTTGCGCCACGGACCGGTTTAATGTGGGACAATATTATCACGGAACGGCCTTTATAGCATGTCGGATAAATATGGCAAAACGCTATAAAAAGTGGTATTTTAATTCGGAATACTTGCTTTCTAAGGACGTCGGTCGGACATGTGACCGAGGCAAGCATCTCAATCGAGCGAGTCGTAGACAAATGTGGTGGATAAAATCCGATAATAAATAAAAAGGAAATAGCGTACCCCCCCCCCCCCCAACGGCCCAGAGTTTGGGGACCACTGGTCTAATGACTAGGTGCCGGGCTACTGATGGGGAAGGTCAGGGGTTCGAGCCCCGGTATCGTCACTCTTGGGTCCTTGAGCAAATGTGGTGGCTAAAATCCAATAATTAATTAATTAATTAATTGATTGATTGATTAATTAATTAGTAAAAAGGAAATAACGTAAGTATCCCCCCCCAACCCCCCGGGCGGCCCAGAGTTTAGGGACCACAGGTCTCTTGACTAGGTGCTGGACTACTGATGGGGAAGGTCGGGGGTTGAGCCCCGGTATCGCCACTCTTGGGTCCTTGAGCAAATGTGGTGGATAAAATCCTATAATTAATAAATAAATAAATAAAAAAGGAAATTGCATAAGTATCCCCCCTTCCCGTAGCCTAGAGTTTGGGGACCACTGGTCTAATGACTAGGTGCTGGACTACTGATTGGGAAGGTCAGGGGTTCGATCCCCGGTATCGCCCTCTTGGGTCCTTGAGCAAGGCCCTTAAATCTGCGTGCTCCAGGGGGCGCTGTATCATGGCTGACCCTGCGCTCTGACCCCAGCTTCCAAAAACAAGCAGGGATATGCGAATTTCACTGTGCTGTATACGTGACGAAGTTCAGGAGGAACCCAATATGGCTGGAAAAGTCAGGTGTCCCCGTGTCCATATAGTGTCCATTTTCTCTCCATCTTCTGGTCTGTTTCTCAGCATAGTTCACTGAATTAGTTGATTTATTATTTTTTGTCTTTATAGGATAGTCCTTATCAGTGGCAGAAGATCCTTCTATAGTGTATTTTCTGTCCTGCCCTATCGAGATTGTAGCCAAACAGGGTATGTATTCTTCCGCATGTAAACCTCTTTTACTTCATCACGCCTTTCTCGCTGCTTTTTTTTTCCCCCCCTTCCATTTTTGACTCCTAATTTTACCTCATGAATGACACATTAATTGTGTTTTTCCTCTTGTTTGGAGATGAAGCAACTGTTCTACTGAAAACTAAAACACTAATCGTTGGGTTCGGAATTTCTGTGAGGAAAAAACTCAGACGGGAATAAACGTTTCTTTCTCTGGTCTATAAAAATATATTTCTTCTGAGGTAAAAAGTGACATTTTTTGTGTGAGGAAAACAAAGAGTGATCTGGATTCTTTATATAAAGGTTGCTAGCACACTTTTATTGCACGAAGCATTGCTAGTGTATCTGAAAATATGTGTTTACTGTTTACTGGAGTGTTTACGGAAAATATGTAGTCAGATTGTTTTTGGAAATATTTTTACCCTAAACATCACAAAACACAAAATCTGTGGTGATTTTATGAGGAACTTTAATTCGCTAACAATGTGGCTAATTCTCATTTTAGGATTTCTGCTGAAAATGTAAATTCTTTCAGGACTTCCACAGATCTATTTTGTTGTTGTTTATTTTTGTCCTACTTTCTGGAACAATAAACAACAAAACTTGAGATTAATGCAGATTGAAAAGTCAACAAAGCTTTGATTATAAGATAAAAATTAGCTGCATTGTTTACTTCACTAGTTTTTCCAAACTCTATTGTTTTGTTAGTTTTCTTTTAGTTTTGGTTTTTTAGTCTTTCTGTGAGGAATTCTGTGAGGGAAAAGTGGGAATTCTGTGAGGAAAAGTGGGAGTTCTGTGAGGGAAAAGTGGGAATTCTGTGAGGGAAAAGTGGGAATTCTGTGAGGGAAAAGTGGGAATTCTGTGAGGGAAAAGTGGGAATTCTGTGAGGAAAAGTGGGAATTCTGTGAGGAAAAGTGGGAATTCTGTGAGGGAAAAGTGGGAATTCTGTGAGGAAAATTCCAGAAAATTCACAATGTGTTGGAGATTGCTAGCATATTTTTTTTGCACGAAGCATTGCTAGTTTATCTGAGCGTTTACTGGAAATATATAGTCAGATTGTAGTACATGAACCTGTTCTGAATGTGTTTTTGGAGTTATTTTTACCCTAAACATCACAAAACACAAAATCTGTTGTGCTTTTATGAGGAACTTTGTTCGCTAACAATGTGGCTAATTCTCAGGATTTCTACTCAAAATGTAACCTCTGTCAGGACTTAAATATTTCCACAGATCTTTTTTTTTTTTGTTGTTTATTTTTTACTTTCTGGAACAATAAATAACAACAACAACAAAAAAAGGTCAACTTGAGATTAATGCAGATTGAAAAGTCATCAAAGCTTTGATTATAAGAAGAAAATTAGCTGCATTGTTTACTTCACTAGTTTTTCCAAACTCTAGGAAAAGTGGGAATTCTGTGAGGAAAAGTGGGAATTCTGTGAGGAAAATTCCAGAAAATTCACAATGTGTTGGAGATTGCTAGCATATTGTTTTGCAAGAAGCATGTAGCATTGCTAGCTAACATTTTTCTATGGGGAATAAATCCTTGTCCTATTTCTGTACATTTTTGTGGTACATGTTCTATTCTAAAGGTATCTTTAAAAGAAAATTCACAATAAACATCAGTATTTTTTTTTTGGTTTGTGTTGTTTTTGTTTTTTGAGGAGAATTCGTGTCTCTGCTAAATTATTGAGGCAAAATTCCTGTTTTTTTTTTGTCCTACTTTCTGGGAAATGGAAACACACATTTTTGTCTGTTAAACACTAATTCAGTTACCACTACACGATGAAACTCTTATTCTGCTGCTTCACTTTTATTACTTGGACCTGTTTTTGAATATTAAAGTCGCAATTGTTTATTTATTTATTTATTTATTTTTTATTTTTTAATGACATTTTTGCTGCTGCAGAGCGAGAAGCGCTTATTGACGCCAAACTGCTGGTTTTCTTTTCGCATATCTGGCATCTTTGGCCTCCCAGCTGACATCGTTCACAACGAACAGCTCGCAGTTTTCCTTTCAGGGTTGTTGTTTGTTTTTGTTTTTGTTTGTTTGTTTTCACCCTCAGACCAATTCATTACCGATCGAGTTTTTAATCCACCGCAGGTGCGGAGAAATCAAGTCGTCTTCCCCCTCTTTTTAAACAATAGCAGCATGGAGGAACGTGAGCTCACAGAGTTATTACTGTCTCATGACTCTGGTTTATGAGTTTGAGGAGAAAAAAATCTGCGTGTTAATGATTATTGGTCGGAGGGAAATAAAAACGAGGGAGCTCCGAGATTAAGGCATTGGACCAGAAGGTAACAGGTTCAAATCCCAGCAACACCAACCTGCTAGTGCTAAGCCCTTGAGCAAGCACCCTTAACCCACAACTGCTCAGATGCAAGTCTCTCTGGACAAGGTCGTAAATATCCTGAGGGAGGTGCCTCACAGGCGGGGAGTAAAGTTCAGTCGTGTTACATAAAAGCTGTCAGACGTGTGGAAACATTGGTATTTGAGACACGTGTCCCTCGTTCTACGACAACACACAAGGATCGGACAGTGAATGATTACTAGAAGAGACCAGGAGAGCACTTTAGAGGAGATGATGTTTGCACATGCTAGCCATGTTGGTTCAGTTTTACATTTATAGCATTTGGCAGGCGCCCTTATCCAGAGAGGGTAAAGGGCCTTGCTCAAGGGCCCCACTTGCGGCAGCTTGGTGGTGCGGTTTGGACCGGTGATGATCCAGATGGTGTTCGAGAGTCTGCGAATTTCTTCTCTAGTGTTCAATGACATTAAAATAACGGGATGATCTAAATTTCTGTATTTGTCTCTGTTAGCATCCTATAGAAGTAATGATATAAATGCCATTCGCTACTGTACATGAGTAGCTTTTTAATTTCCACGTGTGGAGCCAACAATCAGGGTAGAGCAAGAAGAATTGGAGCTGGGCGATAAATCGTTATTATCGATTAAATCGATAATAGATCGATGTTCAAAAATGTCCTTTTTTTTTTACGATGTCACCTCGGTTTGGCACAACGAGCTTCCGTAGTTCTCCGCCTCCCACCCCCGCATTACACATGCAAAATACCAAGTACAACACGGTGGAGCTCTGACGAATCAGGAGAGCTCGTGTCCAAGAGTGGGCGGGGTTTCATCGGTTCAGACGTTCCACAAACATGTATAAATAACGGACACGTTTTCCCTCACTGTATCCAAAATGGAATTTTGTCAAAAAAAAAATTGGAGATTCGATTTATATGACGTATCGCACAGATCTAGAATAAACAATGTTTGATGATAATAATAATAATAATAATAATAATAATAATAATAATGGTGGTGAGTTTCACCCACAACACAACCGAGACCTTATTTTCATGATGTCCTGAGGTTGCTGGTTTAAATATACGAGGCCTGGCAACCGAGGCAGGATCCTGACGATAATACTGAATGATGTAATGCTGAATGATGTAATGCTTCATTCAATTCAAGAAATTGAATGAAGATCCTTTTTGAAGTCGACGCCAACCGAGGATCGTTTTACTGCTCAGTTTATTGTCTTTTGTCTGAAACACTTCGCGTGATTCTTTCCTAAAACGTCTCGAATGTCCAAAAATGCTGACAACCGAGTACATTGTCATGACAACCAGGCCTGGCGTTAAACACACACACACACACACACAGCATTGGATCTGGAAGCTGCTGTCATTTGGCGAGCGCTGTAGTAATCCGTCTTGCTCCCTCCTGTTCGTCTGATTGATTCTGGCACAGGGAGTTGACCCCCGTATCACTTCGCTCTCCAGAGACCCTGATGTTTGGTTACGTCACACTCTGCGCGTATAACGCTCGTTTTCCCGCTTAGCACGTTCGCCTCACACCTCCAGGGTCCGGGTTCGATTCCCGTCTCGGCCATGTGTGTGTGGAGTTTGTCCATGTTCTCCCCGTGCCTCAGAGGGTTTTTCTCCGGGTTCTCTGGTTTCCTCCCCGGTCCAAAAACATGCACGGTAGGTTGATTGGCACCTTGGAAAATTGTCCCTAGTGTGTATGAATATGTGTGTGTGTGTGTGTGTGTGTGTGTCCTGCTATTGGTTGGCATTCCATCCAGGGTCTTCCTTGCCTTAACGCCCATAGATGCCTGAGATAGACACAGACTCCCCGTGACCCGAGGGAAGATCGGATAAAGCGCTAGAAGATGAATGAATGAATGAATGTGCACTAAAATACGTCTAACGAACAATTGCACATCAAAAAGGTGGCATTGGGACGGTTATAAGCTCTGCAGCAATATTATTATTTATTTATTTACTCCAGAAATCCTTTGTTTTTGTTTTTATGACATCTCAATAAGGCGGACCAAAATTTCTACACTGGTCTTCTTAACGAATTGCCTGCATAAAGGCGAAAAAATATCTTGTAGTTATTTATTTATTTCTTTTTCCCTTTTCCCTCACGTACCATCGCATCTGCTTTATGGTTCCTGCACAGTCTCTGCTGCTTGCGTCAGTCTGATGACACCCTGACTGTTAGAAACGAAAGCATGACTTCCTCTTGCACCAGACAAGCACATTGTTTTTAGCCCGCCTCTATTTATTTATTTATTTTTATTTATTTATTTATTTATTTATTTATTTATTTATTTATTGTGACCCCACGCAGACGGCCGTATGCAGGTCGCATTTTTATCCTGGCTTTTTATAATCCGATTTACCAATATAGAGTGAAGCGATATTCTGGCTTTTATCCCACATCATCTCGTCATATTTAAAGTGTTCCGTCACCGAGGAGTGAAATGCAATGCGCCGGCGAATCCGACCCAACATCCTCCTGTACACCGAGCGATTCAGGCGAAACAGTGAATAAATGAGTTCCCCTTTGAGTTCACATTTGAACACCAATAGTACTAATAAGAAGTAGTGTATCATCGATAAAATTAATAATAATATAAAATATAAGCTACAAATTTTTAATAATAGA